>CM030359.1:245888487-247088487 GCA_017893485.1 Hemerocallis citrina
CCCTATCTCTCTCTCCCTCCGACCGCTAAACCCTAGCCCCCATCCACTGCCAAAACCTCCACACCAAAACCCTGTGCAACCCTCTCCCACTTCATCCCCTACCTTGCGCCAACACCCCATCCTGACTGCACCTCCCGATCCCCTTGAACCCATCACCCCGATCACCCCTAGCCACCATTACCCAAGTGCCGAGCACCTCCCCACCATCTTTCTCTCCATCTCCGTCCATCTCTCTCCCTGTCGTCCTTTGGCATCGCCGTCAATAGGAGCAGTAGCAGTGTCAGCACTCAGCCCCGCCACCACCACCCGTGCCCACTCCCGATCTCTCTCTCTTGTTTGGATTGCACGTGCACGGCTATTGCACGTGTGGTTGTCTTGGTTCGTGGTTTTTGTTCGTGGGATTCGTCATTCGTTTTGTTCGTTGCCGGGATCCGTTCCCGTTATTCTTAGTTTTCATCGTTTTCGTCTTCGGTTAAGGTAAGTAACTTGTACTCAAATTGTTTTGTATGATACAAGTCAAAAATACCGTTTATAGTGTATTTGGGTTCTAGAGACAACTCGTGTGTGTGTTATCTTTGATGGATTTTGTCTCTATAGTGCTATTTGACCATAGTTGCCTCACGACACAAAAATCGACATGAAAATAACTAGGTTTGACCGTTCTTGATCTATTCATATATGTGAGATAATTAAGTAAAATTATGTGTTTGATGAGATCCATAAGATATGATGGTTGTGAATATGTTATATACCCTATTTCATGATATTTGGACACTTAGTAGACTCTATACCATATTTGATTGTTATTGGAACGAGTTTCGTGTGGTTTATGTTGGTTTTGTTTTCAAGAGGAAATCTGTATTTGTCGATGATCAGTGTTGATTTGTATTTTAGACCCTATTAAAGTCAGAATTCCTAATTTTTGTATTGTACATGAATTGTAGAAAAATCCGTCTTCTTTCCAAACTCTCTTACCTTGATCGATTTTGTTTTCGTATGAGTGAGTTATGACTATTTTACTACCGAAGTGTATTCTATTTCCAGATTTCGTTTCTTGATGATTTTAATGATTAAACTATTTTGATACTAGTCATAAATATATTATTTTGATATGAACCTTTGTACAATAGTTTTATACCTATCTAGGGATTACCCAGAATTTTGGTGGATTTTATTGATGAGTTTTATATGCCGTTTCATGCTTGTTTATGAAAGCTATACTTGCTGTATTTTGCTCGCTGTTCTGTAAAGATTTGTATTTCCACCCGATTTTCCTTTTACTGTATGGAAAATATTTATGAAATGTGAAAGTTATCTTATTTTTTCTATTTTTGTCTCCTTTTGACAGATTTGGATTTCTTTTCATTGTTTGCGAGATATTACAGTTTTCGTACAACAGTGTTGGGAATTCCAGATTTGCCAAACTATCGTTTCTTGATGTTTTCTGATTTTTGTTGGCTGAACTAATTTTACTAGAATATTATGAAACTTTATATTCTGATTCTAGACATATAGGGGATTACCTCAGATTTTTCCTGGATTTATTTGAGGAGTTTTAATGCTGTTTTCCTATCATGAAATACGATTTACGGATTTCTAGCTGAACGTATTTTCTGGATTCAAATCAGTTTTGAGTTATGATTTTGTTAATTACTATATGGCTTATATATAATCGCTGGATTCGTGTGGAAGTCTATTTTTCAGATTCTTTAACGGATTCAGATTTGGATTTCTGTAGTAACAGAAATCACTATTTTAGTACTGTACTGTCATGCTGTCCTGAATATGAAAATACACTGTCTTGCTCGTTTATGTAACCGTATATAATCTATGCATGTTTATTTGTTAACCTGAACCAAATACTGATTATACCTTGATAGTTTGACACTATTTCATGCACTATCCTGTCTGTTGATAACCATAATAAAAGTGATCAAGCCGGGGTTTCTTAAGGGAAGATCTAGTAGTGGAAAATATGGAAACGTGTACTTGGAAGGAAACTAGTGTTCCATACTGTTACTGTTACTATTACTGTTACTGTTATTTCTACTGCTACTTCTACTGTTACTGATACCTGAGTACACTGCCCCATTATGGTCCACTATGAAATCTAAAAGCAGAACTGTTTGTTGTAGCAACCATGTGTTATATTTTAGGGCGCATGAAGTGCTACCTAGCTAGTAATACACACAAGACTGTAAGAACATAAGACTGATACTGTTAAACCGATACTGTTGGACTAATACTGTTATACTGTTACACTGATATACTGAGCTTACTGTTACTGGACACTATTAGTTGTCATATGACACTATACTTGACACATTCATTTGTACTGTTAGTATCCATGCTAGTTGACTTCATTTTACTGATTCATGCTAGTCATTACTGTTGATGCATTATACCATGCTATATTTATTTCTGCCGTCATTTTAGATTTGACTATTTCATATACTTGTATCCTACATTATAAGAGGTCCCGTAACTTGCATTGATGGGTACTTATTTTCTCTTTCCTTCTCCTGCAATTATTAATTGCAAATCAGGATGGTCAGCTGCCCGACGGCATTGACGAAATGAGATATTAGTGCTGGATTTCTTGCTTATTAGTATTACTATTATTGTTACTTTGAATAATGTACTTTGAGTACTTGGATGATTATTTTGTATTTTGGGCGATGTGACCCAGGATTTTGTCTTGTCCAGACTCTGATTTATTTGAGATTAATATATTTTGTTTCAAGTAAATTCTGCTGCTTTATTAATTCAATTTTGCATGTGTGTGGTTGACTCTTTTGCTTCCGACTCTGGTTATTTTGCGAGATGTTGTAAAGATTTCTGAACAGCTTATGGATGATGCAAATCATTCGCGGGGTTGAGTCACATACCCGTATTCTTTTGGGAAGTGAGGCGCGACACAATAATAGTGGGCTTGGGTCAAAAATCAATTTTAGTTAGGTTTTGGGTTCAATAAGAGATAGAATTAAAGACAATTGGATTCAAATAAAATACCCACAACCAATTAAAAAAATTGAATCATCAAGAAAGTGGCTCAACAAGAAGAATGAGGAAATTTCATGAACAAAATTTAATTAAAATAATCAAGAAGGAATAATAAAGTATTTAATTCGATTGAAGTTAAAATATTACAAAAAGGGAAAAAATAAAAAGAACGAAAAAGGTAGTTACAATAAATCCACCCCCCACCCCCCTAGTCAGAAGATAATCAATAAATCTGTAACTTCTCGCTCTGGTTCTGACTTGAGCGTCAGAGGGAGTGTCGCCGCGGACACCCCCGTTGTTTCAGGCTTTTTTCAGGTCTATCGGCCGAGTCAGCAATCGTCAGATTCAGATCACGGTGTTCAATCGACGATCCGGATCTACCATCGGGAGCTCTAGCTACTTTTTACGGCAGCGATCAAAGGTTAGATTTTTAGTAGTTTCCTTTAAATATAAACTAACTATCTGTTTGCTCACACAACAAAATTAACAGCAACAACAACTTACACTGAATGATAGTACTGATTCGCGAGTTTGGAGATGGGAAAGTTAGGGGAAATTTTCAGTCCATTCAATGTATTGGCTACTTAATGATGGAGGCTTGCGTAACCATAATTGTGAACTGATTTGGAAATGCTTTGCCCCTAGCGTTTCTATCTCTCCTTGTTAATAACGCTGTACTTACTAAAAATAATCTATTGAAAAGAAACATCCCTATTGATGTGAGATGCATGAGATGCGGGCATGACACAGAGGAAATTTCGCATTTGTCTTATGAATGCAAACGCATGAGAGATGATTAGTATGTGATTAGTAGAGATTTTAATATTTTTGAACTGCCTAGTTCAGTTGACATAATTTGGTGTGAGTGGCATGAGCTTAAAGTTAATTCTAATATGCATTTGACTTGGGATCTCTCTATTGCTGCGACACTTTGGCATATTTGGCTTGACAGAAACGATCTTCGGTTTAGAAAATTAACAAAAAAGTGAAGTGTGTCATCATTTCTATATTTTACTATATCCTATCCTGGGCAGGGAGAGCCTCTGCGAGTAAGAGGCTTCGTATCCAGACCGAGGGCTTGGGTGGTAGTGTGGCGGACGACGGCCAAAAGAGGGAGTAGTTGCAGCAAGTATCAAGGGAGAAGGTGTGTTATTTGGTACCCTTATGACCTACTTATTCATGTAAGGGCTGTAATCTATTTTAAGAGGTGAGATGTGTGCTATCATCTTCAAACTTGTTGCTGCTTATTTCGGTGTGGGAGCAAACAGATAGTGAGTTCTTATTTAATAGAAACTACTAAAAATCTGACATTTGGTCGTTGCAGTGAAATGCAGTTAGAGCTCCTGAGATTGAATTTGGGTCATTGATTGACCACTGTAATCTGATTCCGACGATTGCTAACGCGGCCGATGGACCTGCAAAAAGCCTAAAACAGACCCTCCGATGCTCAAGTCAGAATAAGAAAGAAAAAGAGAGTTTGAAATAGAAACTGGCAAATTGTTGATTACCTTCTGAATGTAGAGGGGGGAGGATATTTATAGTTCTGAGAAACATATCAAGAGATCGATCTAGATCCGTTAGATCGATATAAATTCCTTATCTCCTTTATGTTCCTCCTCCTCAAGAGCTAAGTTCTCTTAGGTTGCGTTTGGCCTAGCTTTTTTTGGGCTTTAAAGCTACTTCTGAAGGAGAAGCCGGAAAGTAGAGCTTTGAAATAAAAAGCTGAAGTTGTTTGGATAGTCAGCTTTTTTTTAAACTTTAAAGCTACTTTTAAGCTAGAAGTTGTTTGGCATAAGATATCAATTGTAAGCTACTTTTATATTCAATTTAAGCTTTTGATTTTATTTAAGAATAAAATATAAATTTTTCATGTTTGAGCTTGTATGTTTGAATGTCGATACTCTTCAATATGGTCTATATATCTGTTCATGTTGCTCACGATATTGATATAGTTTTCTGAAAAATTCATCGACATATGGCTACTTCATAGTTAAATAAAATATAAATCATCTCTTTTATTATATGATGTTGGTAATTTTGTGAAGCTACCATCTTGTTTACTCTGCATATATCAGGTGTTAGGATAATGTTTTAGTTTTTGAAGATCATCAAAAAGAACCGGTAGGATAATATAAAACAGTGTGGATGAAACATTTTGAAGATCATTTGACTAATAAGGTAGCAAAGAATAAAGGTAATCTGTAGAAAATTTTCAAAAACTGATTTGGACTGTCATGCACCTTCACCACTCAACATTAGGGATCACAATGATATGGGATAATCTGACAACTCGATATGAATTTGATCAAAAATTTTCTGGTATAGATCGTCAAAAAGAACCGGTAGTTTATTGGACCTGGTGAGCGTGCGACTCTTCGACGGCGACTCTTCGACGGTGGGGTTCGACGGCGGTGTTCCCCGGTCGCGAGTGTTCGGCGAGGACGGGGAAGGGGAAGGGGGGAAATTTTTGTTTTTAGGGTTTGATATGTGGGAAGGGCCAAAAAAAGAGAACATGTAAAAAAGAAAAGAAAAGGAAAAGCTAGAAGTTGCTCTTGAGGGCTTTTTTTGAAGCTCCTTTTCTTCATTAAAAATAAGCTACTTCTCCTTCTGTAGAGTTTTTCAAAATATGTGTTTGGCCCAGCTTCTCCTTCTAAAGGAGAAGAAAAGCTAATTTTAAGCTTGGCCAAACGCTACTTATTAGGGGATAAGAGCTAAGTTCTCTTCTTAGGGGATTTGACTCCTAGCCTCCATGGAATGGATTTCTCTCCTAGTGGGCCTAGTCGATCATTTTATATGGGCTTGAAAGAAGCCAATATCTTGTAGAGGGGCCTGGAGAAGGCTCGGACCTGTTAAGGAGGTCCGTTATGATTAATCTGTTTGTACAAGCTTTGAGATCGGTGCTAGAATCATACTACCGTGACTCGCTGCGATTTTTACCATCATCATAAGGCTCCCACTCCCGGAAGGCAATTTTCAAGGCTATCGGGGAGTAGTACGTCTTACTTTTGGACTCTGGTGTATAATCGTAGCCGTCAGGGTGTTTGGAAATACTTGGAACTGACCTGTGGCTTCTGAAGGCAGTGAATATCTTCCTGGACTTTTCTATATTTTTTTAGAATTTTCCCAATTTTTCTAAAAATTTTTGGAGTTTTTCCCAATTTTAAAATCAAATTTTCAAATTTTATAATTAATAAATCCAATTTTAAATTATTTTTCAGAATTTTTAATGAATTTTCTGAATTATATCATTATTTTTGGATTTTTAAATAAATTTTCGAATTTTAAATGAATTTATGGGGTTTTATTGAATAATCAGACCTCGGCATGCTTTTTAAAGCGATCAGAGGCATTGATCAGCATCAAACTCGCGCGTTGAGTGGATTGAATGACTATAATTCGACCTTTGTGATTAGGAGCTGATGTGGACCAATCGGGTGCATCGATCACGCCTTAGCTTGCGCGCTGAGTGAGATCAGACGGCCGAGATGCGAGGATCTATTGAGGAGGCTACGTGCCTCAATCTGGAGCATTGATCACGCCCTGGCTCAAGCACTGAGAGACCAGATGGTGGAGGATCAAGCGGAGCATTGGGGAAGAAGAAGGGCTATGTGGCTCAATCTCGTGCGTCCATCACGCTCGAGCTTGAATCTTTGAGCGATCGGATGGCTGGCAAGCACTGTGAGCGACCCCATAGCTCAACCGACCATTTCGCCAAGCTATGGCCAATTTTTCTTAGATTTCGGAGCTTCGTCGATCTATACCTCCATCCTGGTATGAGTTACTTGGTTGAATTCGATCAAGTTATACCTCCTTGTCGTCAAGCTATTCTTTCAGTCAAGCTATGGGAGTCGAGTGTAACATTCCAGAAAAAAATTTAATTTTTCTTTTGCACGTGCATTGCACGTAAAATTTTGTGCACATTTTATTTCTAAAATTTTCTAGAGTCATACACGTTTTCATTCTTTTTTTTGTCACACTTCTATGATTTATTTTATTTTAATCTAGTAGGCCTAAAATCTATATTTGAATTCCACTAAAAATTAATTACAAATAGAGGCCCAAAATTAATTCTACATTTAAATACACATTTTAAAGTCTAATACAATTGTCATGTAACAAATACCTATATTTAATTTAATAACCACTGATAATAGGTTGTATGAGAAGTGTGTGCACATATGGTGCACGTGCACGTGTTTGTGCATCCTAGGAGATTGGTCGGTCATGCATAGGAGTGAGGAGAGAGTGGGAGTGTGTGTGTGAGAGAGAGGGTAGTTATTTGAGTAGTGGGAGTCATCTCAACCACACAATACTCCTATAAATACCCGCATCCTTTAACATAACAACACAAAAAAATCAAACAAAAAATTAAAAGAGAAGGCTAGAGAGAGGGAGCTCGGGATTTTGCAAGAGAGGAAGGTTTTCGGTTTTTGTTTGCTTAAGGAGGAGAAGGCTACATTTTGTTAGAACTTGGAACAATTTTCTAGAAGCTCTATTTACATTCTTGCATCAAGAAAATGTGGGTGTCTCTTTTATTTTCTAAATTATTGTAGAATGCAAGTGTAGACAGTTGATGTTTGAAATGAATAATTAGCATGAGTTCTCTAGTTACTTTTGTTATGCATGTTGTGTTGTGTTCTAGAATTTTTAGTAGTAATGAAATATGAAAATTAATGTATGTTAATTGAAAGTTTCATCATAGAATTGTTAAATTCTCAAAATTAAAATTCTATTTAAGAGCACGTTGTAATGTTGTTAGACACAAATAGTATGCCATGATTAGATTATATGAATTGTGTATATATGTACATAAAGTTGTTAAATTAGGCATAAGAAATTGTGTAAATATTGGGGAGGATTATAATTAAATAGGAAAATGAGAATTCTCCATACAATGGCTAAAAAATTTTTTATTTATGTAGTCTTGATGATAGATAAAAGTATATGTTTATGAAGGTTCTCAAAAACTACTATTTACAATATTTATGTACAATTTCACTCTAATATGGATAAAATTAATGAGAAAATATTTCTGGAAATGTTGGAATGTATTTTATGAACATTTAATTTGAGAGCAAAGAATAGAAATAAAAAATAGATGAACACATTAAAAAGAGATGAAAATAGAGAGCCGAGTTATAAGGTTCTGAACACATATATAATCAAGAATGGTGTTGGGCTCTTGTGGCTAGCGCAGGCGCCAGTGCGCCTGGCACTGCCACATATCGTTTGGGGGGTTTCTTGGTCGCAGGTTCGAACCTGTGAGGCTTCTGCCTCTTTTAAATTTGGAAATTAATTAAATGATGTTTATGTGTTACAAAAATAAACGAAGAGTCTTTCTTTCACTAAAGTGAGTTGGTCTGATGGTTGGGGCTTGTGGTTGGCTCGCTGTTGAATCTGGGTTCGAATCCGGGGTCTACTTTTTGGGTTTTATTGTATTTTATGCCCTTTTTCAAGTTTTAAAAATTGGGAAACTCCATAAAAATATTATATAACATTATTAGGACACTTGGAATTATTTAATATTATTTTAAAAGATGTTTTGAGAATTTAAAAGTCATATTCATGTATTAGAAGAGATTTGAATTCAAGAAAATGTGTATGATTAAAGATTTTAAGAGTTGGTTTATAATGAAATCAAAGTAGAAGTAGGAGATTTAAATAAGGAATTTCTAGAGATTAATCCTAAGAATTTTGGTATTAATAAATGGTGATTAATTGTGAGAGAATAGAATATTATTAAATTGACTGATTTGGTTTGTTAACCAAGGAATTGTCTACAAATTTTGATTTGAAAAATTGTTATTGAATGTTGTTATACAAGTTCAATATTTCTTGATCTATGAATATAAAGAATGAGGATAAATAGGAAATGATGAATAATGATGATTGATATGTTTATGTTGAGGTTCTTTATAACCTATTTGATCTCTATAGAGAGATGGTTGTTGGAATCTAGAGGCTAGGTGAGACCCTTAGCAACCGGTATTTGTGAATAATGAATATTTGAGGAGTAACAAGTGTGGGTTAACTCTCTCTTGGAGAAGTAGCCAGTGTGGGCTAACTTTTTCTCGTATTGATTTAAGTTCGGTGGGTCAACTAGATTTAGGTTGTGATGATTAAAATTAAACTTAAGGACAGGCACTAAGGGGAGATGTGATGAAGTATGGGCAAATGTGAGTAAAAGGACCGCATATGATTCGCGGTGGGAGATTATCTTCAGAATTATCGGGTTGTGAGGCGATATGTCCAAAATCACTCGCGGTGGGAGGTATTTCTTCTGAATTATCTGGATCGAGGAGATGCTCATGGAGTATTTGTGTGATAAGATATCGATGATAGCGCGGTGTGGGTTTCATCTCTAGAATTATCGGGGTGTGAGGCATGATGGCCGAAGGCCGAAAATCACTTGCGGTGGTTGAACGACTCTCAAGAATTATCGGGGTCATAGCTCGCGATATTGGTTTTTGCCTCCAGAATTATCAGGGTTACGTCTCGCGATGGTCGAGAGAATTCTCAAGAATTATCTGGGGTGGTACTAGATACTCATAGGATATCTAAAGCTTACATTAGTCACCGTAGTAGTAATTCATAGCGAGGGATTAAACCCTATATTGAGGAGTATGATAAGGGCTTTCCCTCGGACCTATTAGTATGGGACGCATAGAATCCGAACAAGTATGCATTAGTGTATCATAGTGTAAATCTGCATTAGGTATTTAAGTTCATATCATACACTGATATGTTTAGGATAATCACTTTTTACACTTTATTATGCATTCAAGTTTGTGTTTGCTAAAGAAAGAGAATCGCTATATCATAGCATTGCATCAGCTATATGCAACTAACGTGCCCACAAATTTTTAGTGCAGGATTTGGATTGGCAAAAGGCATAAAGATGAAATGATGCTGTTGATTATTTCCAGTTTAAAGTTGTTTAATATTAGAGTTTTATATTTTATTGTAACTTACGCTGTGTATTTTGTAACAGAACAATGTTGTATAATAAAAAGTTTTAAATTCCTTGTAAAATTGTATGAATTGAAGTAAAAGATCTTATTTATGCTATGAATTACATGTATTTGGAATTGGGGGCATTACATCGAGCTATGGGCTCCTTCGTACAGTCGAGCTATGGAGCTCTGAGGCTCGCCGAGCTATGAAGCTCCGTTCAGTCAAGTTATGAACATGTAGAGCTACCACCATCGTCGAGCTATGGTGGGCAAGCGATGGTCATCGACCTATGAGCTTGTCGAGCTACTACCCTCGTCTAGCTACGAGCTATGTCGAGCTATGGATCTTCTCCGTCGAGCTATGGGAGTCGAGCTAGGGCTCGAGCTATCAACTCTGTTTTGGGCGAGTTGCTCTATTTTCGCCGAGCTTTGGAGCTTTGGACTTCGTCGAGCTATAACGCTTCTCAAATTCGGTCGAGCTATGAAGAACTCCCCTCATCGTGCTATTGCTTCGAGCTATGGAAATCAGTGCTTCGCCGAGTTGTGAGATATGGGTTATTACAACTTTGCCGAGCTATGGAGATTCTCAATCGAGCTATGAGCGAGCTGTCGATGATCTGCTCCCTCATCGAGCTATGGGTGTGTTTTTGGCGAGTTATACAGCGCCGTCCAGCCGAGCTATGAGGATCGTTGCCAAGCTATGGAAGTGGCATTTTGGCCGAGCTATGAAGATAGATCTTTCGCCGAGCTTCGATGGAATTTGGAGATGGAGCTTCAGCTAAGGGAGAGTGACGGTGGATTCGGCGAGCGTGGCGGCGATAAGCGGCCATGGCGGCGATACCGCGGAGCTTGAAGTGGTGTGGTGACGACGAGGGGGAGCTTCTTCAGTTGACACTCTGTTTTTTTTTTGAGAAGAAGAAGAGGAAGAAGAAGGTTAGCGGATTGTTTGGGTTTGGCTTTTGGGGTTTGGAACCCGTAGCCGCAATCCATTGGATCTTGTACTAGGATTTTTTGTGGTTCTGTTTGTGGGCTTAAACCCGACCTCACCTAAATTCTTCTTTTCTTCTCCTTTTGAACCCGTGAGCATTTGTTAGGTATTTTTTTGGACTTGGATTTGCATATAATTGTATACATATGTGTATATATGTAATTATTTATATGTGTGTATCAAGTTTTTACTTCATATCCCTCGATTTATGGGTGAAATAGAACCTTACTTCGGGCTTGAAGTAGGAGTTTTTGTCGATGTTGACGCTGTGCTTGTCGATCAATCATCTCCTCTCTCGTTTTGATGAACCACTCTTTTGTCGACTAGACGTTGTGTTGGTAGCTTGTTTTGCCGATCAAGCATCTCATTGTTGGACAGACGTTCTGTTAGTCTAAGAGCAGAGTGCTTTGATCGTGGGATCTGTAGCTGAACTATAAGAGCTACTGCAGACTTGTTGTTTGATCCCAACAAGTTTGTTGAGGTGATTCTGGGATGGAGTTGAATGTTTGGATATGTCGTTTGTGCCCGACAAGTTTTGTTGAGGCAACTCCGTAATGGAGTTGTGCATAGAGCTTGTCGTTTGCACCCGGCAAGTTTTATAGCGACAACTCTTTAACTGAGTTAATGTAGAGCTTGCTGTTTAATCCCAGCAAGTTTGTAGAGAACTCTATGACAGAGTTGGATGTTTGAGCTGGTCATTTGCGCTCGGCAAGTTTGGAGAAGCAACTCTTTAATAGAGTTATGAGTTGATCTTGATGTCCGGTACAAGCAAGTTATAGAGAGGAAACTCTGAGATGGAGTTTGAAAGTTTGTACTTGCTGTTTGTGCCCAGCAAGTTTGGTAGAGACAACTCTGAGACGGAGTTTGAACGTTGAACTTGTCGTTTGATCCAGTCGAGTTTAGAGAAAACTCTGAGATAGAGTTGATATAGAAACTGTCGTTTGATCCCCGACGAGTTTGGAGATAAGTTGGTGATAGAGTTGAACGTCGAGCTTGCCGTTTGTGTCCAGCAAGTTTTGTAGAGACATCCCCATGGCAGAGTTGGAACTTGTTGTTTGATTCCAGCAAGTTAATAGCAAACTCTGTGGCAGAACTGAATGTTGAACTTGTCGTTTGCACCCAACAAAATTGTAAAGGCAATTGAGTTGGAAATTGCTGTTTGGTCCCAGCAAGTTTATAGAGGTCACTCCTTCATCGAGTTGAGGTAGAGTTTGTCGTTTGATCTCGGCGAGTTTAGAGACAACTCTGAGATAAAGTTGATATAGGGACTGTCGTTTGATCCCGGCCAGTTCAGAGAGAACTCTGAGATAGAGTTGATATAGAGACTGTCGTTTGATCTCGGCGAGTTTAAAGAGAGTTCTGTGACGGAGTTAGACGTTTGAGCTTGTCGTTTGCACCCAGTAAGATAGTGGTGGGCATTGGACTCGAGCAAGGAGTGGGGCTATGTTCTCGTTTTTTGGATTCAATGGAGATCGTGCGAAAAACAAGGCATTGAACTCGTTGTTTAGAGTCAACAAGTTGTTGATGGATCCTGAGCAAAGAGCGAAGTGCTGAACTCGTTATTTGGTGCCAATGAGTTGTTGATGGGGCTCAAGCAGAGAGCTGAGTGCTGAACCCTTTGTTTGGAGCCAACAAGTTGTTGTCGTATCTCGAGCAATGAAGGAGCACTGAACTCGTTGTTTAGAGCCAACGAGCTGTTGATGGAGCTCAAGTGGCATTCTAAGCATGGAACTCATTGTTTAGAGCCAACGAACTATTTGGTGGAGCTTGAGCGAAGACCAAGGCGTTGAACTCGTTGTTTGAAGTCAACGAGTTGTTGATGGAGCTCATGCGGAGAGCAGAGTGTCCCAAAACTTCTTTCTTTTCTGCCTGTTGATTCTCTTATTTTGAATTTCATTGAACCCATTATTTGAGGCCAACGAGTTATTGACGAAGCCTGAGCGAAGAGCAAGGCATTGAACTCATTGTTCGGAGCTAACAAGTTGTTGATGGAGCTCAAGTAAAGACCAAGGTGTTGAGCTCGTTGTTCAGGACCAATGATTTGTTGATGGAGCTCGAGTGAAGACCAAGGTGTTGAACTCGTTGTTTGGAGCTAACGAGCTAGTTGGTGGAGCTTGAGCGAAGACTAAGGTATTGAACTCATTGTTTGGAGCCAACAAGTTATTGATGGAGCCCAAGCAGTGAGCATAGCATTGAACTCATTGTTTGGAGTCAATGAGCTGTTAATGGAGCTCGTGCGAGAGCAGAGCATTAAACTTGTTGTTTGGGGCCAACGAGTTGTTGACGAAGCTTGAACGAAGACTAAGGCATTGAACTCGTTGTTCGGAGCCAACAAGTTGTTGATGGAGCTCAAGAAAAGACCAAGGTGTTGAACTAGTTGTTCGGGGCCAATGAGTTATTGATAGAGCTCAGCGAAGTGCAAGGTGTTGAACTCATAGTTGTTCGGGGCCAATGAGTTATTGATAGAGCTTGAGCGAAGAGCAAGGTGTTGAACTCGTAGCTTAGAGCCAACGAGCTATTTGGTGGAGCTTGAGCGAAGACCTAGGTATTGAACTCGTTGTTTGGAGCTAACAAGTTGTTGATGGAGCTCGTGCAGAGAGCAGAGCATTGAACTTATTGTTTGGGACCAACGAGTTGTTGACGAAGCCTGAGCGAAGAGCAAGGCATTGAACTCATTGTTTGGAGCCAACAAATTGTTGATGGAGCTCAAGCGGTGAGCAGAGCGTTGAACTCGTTATTTGGAGCCAAAGAGCTATTTGGTGGAGCCTGAACGAAAAGTAGGATCATTGAACTCGATATTTGGAGCCAACGAGCTATTTGGTGGAGCTTATGTAGAGAGCAGAGTGTTGAACTCTTTATTTGGAGCCAACGAGTTGTTGACGGTGCTTGAGCAAAGTGCAAGGCGTCGAACTCATTGCTCGATGTTGACGAGTTGTTGACCGGAGGAACTCAAGTGGCGTGCATGGCGCCGAACTCATTTTTAGATCGAATGAGTTGTGGGTGTTCTGAATCTTCTTAATATGGAAGTGAAGTGACTTGAGTTTGTTTAGCGTTGAAATGGTTCCATTCTTCTCTTTGTCGAAAAATAGTTGTGTACATTGAACGAGGTCTTCGGGGCATTGAGCTTGCTCTCCTTCGCGATACGCAGTGCTTGAAGGAGTTGGGATTCTTCCGTTTGCACAGTGCTTTAAGCGAGACGGAGTTGGAGCTTGTTTAGGTGAAGATGATCGGATAAACCTGGAGCTTTCCCGCCTAAGGAAGACTTGCCTTGAATTTCATCATTAAGAGTTAAGGCGGTCTTATGGAGTTGTTAGATGGTAGGAGGCCGGTGAAGAAGTTTGTTTCTCTTAGTTAGAGCATCTCTCCAGCGTGTAACTGGAAGAGAAACTTACATAACAGTTTTTTGTACTGTGTTCGCAGAATTTTTTGGTGGCGATTCCTAGACATGAAACGTAGACTCATTGTAATTCTGTTGTTGTAATGGGACTTGTATTTTGTGGAATGAGATGTCTTCTATGTGCCGGTGTCTTGTCTTGTGATTCATCGTCTTGGGGGTTGGCTAATCGTATGAGCTGCTCTTGGAGAGAGTTAGACTCTGGACTTGCCATTTTGTATTTGTAGATATCTGTAGCACTATTGGATCTGAACATATGGATTTGTAATAGTTCTTCGATTCTTAATGAAATCTCTTTGCGTGCCTGATCCTTGTGGTGCACCTTGTTGTCGATATTGATTGACCATTAATTGAATTCTTTGTGGCTAAATATCTAGGCTTCAAGTCTGTTGTGTATAGCCACCGAACTGTCGATAGTACGTTATGGAGTTAAATGTAGATGTAGGGATTAAACCTTTTGCATGAAGTTATGGGGTTGTTGGAAGGATTCACCTGAACCAATAGTGGTAAGCGGGACGTTGAAACCATTGTTCTGAGTCAACGGTTCGTTGTTCTGGAGCGATGATCAGAGCATTAAATCCGTTGTTTGGAGCCAACGATGTGTTTGATCGGGCTTGTAAATATTTGTGGTGATGCTGGATCTAAATGCATAGATTTGCGATAGTTCTATGATTTGAAGAATTCTTGTCATATGCTTGATCCTTGCTGTCAAGATTGATGTGCCATTGACTGGGTTCTTTGTAGCAAAATAACATGGCCTTAAGTCTGTTGCATATAGCTAACGAACCGTTGGCGGTGTGTGTCAGAGTTTTGAACTTCTCCGTCTTGAACTCAGCTAGTTTTATGAGCAACTCTGAGAGAGAGTCATTTTCCAAACTTGCTGTAAGGTTCCTCTGACTAATTGTGAGAGTCACATCAAGTGGAGAGTTCAACTCCAAGTGTTTCTTTTTACAAGTGATACTGGAGTAACTGCGATCCACGATTTTGAACCTCTTAATCTGTCTTCAATGAATTTTAACTAGTTTTAGGAACAGATTGAATGGCGAGTTGAACTCTGAACGTGCTTAATTGCATGTTGCTAAAGTAACTCTGAGCCATGGGTATGGACTCCAAACTTGATAGTTTATGTATTAATAGGTTGTAGGAGCAGATCGAATGACGAAGCGCACTCTGAACTTGCTTCTTTGCAAATTGCTAGAGTATCTTCAAGCCATGGGTATAAACTCTAAACCAGTCGTGGAGGCACTAACGAATTGCAGGTGCATATCGAATGGCGAAGTGCACTCTAAACTTGTTTCATTGCAAATTGCTAGAGTATCTTCGAGCCAAGGGTATGGACTCCGAACTTGTCTTATGGAAAGCTTATAACGAGTTTTTAGCGTCGCTCTAGGTGTAAGTTGGGCGTTTAGCTCATTGTTTGCTTTAATAAAATTGAATAAGATGCTTAAAAATAAACTAGCTAATTTCATTGAAAAATAAACTGAGGGGCGACTTTAATGGTTGACCCTTATTACATGCATGACCAATAGTGAAAGTGGTCTTTATTGAAAAGAAAAATAAATGACTGCTCTAGTGGCTTGCCTTTATTACAAGTTTTTTAAAAATTCTACTATTAAAAGAGGGCGCTTCAGACGCTCTCATTGTACTTCATGAGGTGTTTGGCATTCCAAGTCCCTACTATCATATCCTTACCCCCAGGTCTTCAAGTTGGTGAGATGAAAGACGAATAACTTGGTAAACCTTGCCTGGAGTCGTTTGCTTTTAAGTGAGCCTCCCCTGGATGTGTAGGGAGCAGTGGAGGTCTTTTGGTGCAGTGATAAGTACTGGCATGACAGTTTCTTCTTGCAGGCTTAGCGAAGTGGCTGCGGGTGGTGGATTTAGGTTTATTGTTGCATTCTGATGATGATGACGCACTTGGAGCTGGGAGGAGATAACTTGACAAATTTAAAAATTCTCGATTTGACTGACCAGTGCAGTGGCTTCGACCCCGTCTACAGACTCGGTGTTACTGTGATTGTTTTTTGGTAGTAGTTCTGTGGCATGGAGGGGAAGAACCGAGCCCCCCATGGTGGCAGTGTAACATGCCCACGCTACCTGTGGGCTTCCCACAACCTGGCCTATGCCTGCTTGAGTTGGGAATTTCATTTTCATGTGAAACGCGGAGGCGATCGCATGGAAAGCTGCCAGGCCTGGGCGGCCGAATATGGCATTGTACGCAGATTTGATGTCAACTACCAGGAAGTCTAATGCTTCCGTCCGAGTTGCTGGGGCTTTCCCTTTGACAATTCCCTCGACTTGGACAGGTGCACTTGAAAAGCCGTGATGTGTATAGCTGACTGGCTTGAGTCGACCTCATAAGAGCTTTAGAGCATGAATAGGATGTATATGGAGCTGGCACTGTCTACGAGCATACGTCGCACCTCATGATTTTTCATGCCTAGATTGATAACCAGTGCATCGCAATGAGCCATTTTGACGCCCTCAAGATCTTTATCGGAAAAGGACACAGAAAGTCCCGGACCCTTTGGGGGTGGAGTGTTTTGGATTGAATTAACCTCCCTTTTGAAGGCTTTGCAGGAGGAGTTAGAATCTACCCCCATAGGTCCTCCACGAATGGTGTGTAGGATGGCCATGTGCTCGGAGTCTCGTGATTCAGAAGGCCTTTCTGGACACTTATTAGCCCCCCGTGACGGAGGGGCTCTCGGCATTATTGTTTCGTTAGGAAAAACGGAGAGAGATAGCCTCGCCGAATCAGGTCTTCAATTTCTTCTTTGAAGGGCCTTGCAATTGTTGGTAGTGTGTCCATGGCTTGTGTGAAATGCACACCACTGGCCTTTGTCTCTTCTCTTGCTGGTCGTTGTCATTTTTGGAGGAGGACGAACTATCCCATCTTTTTCAACTGCCATGAGGATGGCAGACACACTCATGTTAAAGGGGGTAAACTTGTCGAAGCGAGGTGTTGGAGGTGGACGGTGTTGGCTTGAACCGTTTTTTTAAGAACTTCTTGGATGTTTCCTCGCTTGCGTTCTTCCGTTTGTTCCCGAAATGTGACTCTTTCTTAATTTGTGGACTGAGGGCTTCCTCCACTCCGATGTATTTTTCACTCCTTAATTTCCAAGAGCTCAGCGAAATCTCAAGGAGGCCTCTTGGCATGGGAGGCCTTCAGTTCTTTATGCATGACATTGTGACGGAAAGCCGCAGCTGCCACTGCAGAGTCCAAGGAGGAAATTGACCATGATTCCACCGTAAAGCGTTTGACAAAGTCTTTCAGCAGTTCTCCATCTCTTTGTTTTAGTTCCAACAGGCAAGCACTTATTTTTTCAGCATTGCGACTAGTAATGATGTGTGCAATGAAAAGCTCCTCAAACTAATAGAAAGAGAATATTGATTTTGGAGTCAGGCGTGAATACCATTCTCTTGCTGATCCTTTTAGTGTGGCAGGGAATGTTCGACACATGAGTGTATCAGTGGCGTTGTAGACCATCATGAGTGTTTGGAAGCTCTCTATATGGTTGCTCGGGCCTGATTCTCCATTTTATGATTCAAACTGAGGAGCCTTGAAGTCCCTTGGGATGGGTGCATCAAGGATGGATTTGCTGAAAGGCGGTCAACTAGGGTGGTAGGCCCTGCTAGAGCGGTTTTTCTCATTCTTCATCTGTTCTAGACGATCTTCTACTTCTTGGATACGACGAAGGACTTGGTCATCCTTCCCATGGGAACCAGTTGAGTCGGCGGATTCTTCGTTGAGGGGCTGGCCCAGATCTTGACTTCCTTGGATAGCTTGGAGGATGTCGAGCTTGAACTTATCCAATTCGGTCCTAGTGACTGAGGCATTTTTCTCTTTGTTCTGCACAAGAAGCTTTCGAATCTCATGAGGCGGGCTCCTTATTGTGGTGCGCCCCCTGTGAGAGGAGGATTGCCTTGATCTCTTTCTAGAAAAGTTGCTTCTCTGGTTTGCTTGATGTCCCGAGCGGGAGGCCTCAGATCGGGTGCACCTTTCGTCCAACCGGATTCGCAGATCAGTTCCCGATTGCCTGACACTGATGATCTGTGGAGATCTCTAGACCCCCTGAGGGCCTCGCGAGGCCATTGAATCAGTTGAAGCATTAAGGATTGAGATATGATCGTGCTGAGGATGTTGTTCATGTTAGTTTTTTCGGGAGCCCCCCTGTGCCTCTCTGTTGGAAGGAGCGTGACTAGGCTGTCGGGGTGATTGTTGAGGAGGAATCGGATCTTCCACAGGAGGAGCTGTTTGACGAAGAGAATTGGTGCGACGTTTTGAGGCCGCCCCTCTAACTCTTAGTCTTGGTGGCATGGCAGCAAGCCTAACTTGTGTAGTTTCCCACAGACGGTGCCAATCTATTGTTGCTTATTTCGGTGTGGGAGCAAACAGATAGTGAGTTCTTATTTAATGAAAACTACTAAATATCTGACCTTTGATCTTTGTCGTAAAATGCGGTTAGAGCTCCTGAGATTGAATTTGGGTCGTTGATTGATCACCATGATATGAATTCGATGGTTGCTGACACAGCCGATGGACTTGCAAAAAGTCTGAAACACCGGGGGTTGGCCCCTGCAACAGACCCTCTGATGCTCAAGTCAGAACCAGAAAGAGAAAGAGAGTTTGAGAGAGAAACAGGCGAATTGTTGATTACCTTCTGACTGTAGAGCGGAGAGAGTATTTATAGGCCTGAGAAATATATCAAGAGATCGATCTAGATCCGTTGGATCGATATGAATTCTTTATCACCTTTTTGTTCCTCCCCCTCAAGAGATAAGTTCTCATGTTAGGGGATAAGATATTTGACTCCTAGCCTGCATGGGCTGGGTGTCTCTCCTAGTAGGCCTAGTCTGTCACTTTATATGGGCTTGAAAGAAGTCTATGTCTTGTAGAGGGACTTGGAGAAGGCCCGGACCTATTAAGGAGGTCCATTATAATTAATCTGTCTGTAGAAGCTTTGAGATATGTACTGGAATAGTATGACCCTGACTCACTGCGATTTTTACCATCATCAAAACTATACCTCAGTTTGGACATGGGCTGTTGTTGTTTTGGTGGTGATGCTTGCTAATTAAGGCTTTATTGATTCAGCAGTTTTTAATGTTTGCGTGGATGAGATATGGTTTGCGCTGATGTTCTTCTGCTAGGACCACTGGGACAGTAGTGGTGTGACTATAGATGCACTTTCTTGTTATAATTTTGGTTGTAGTTGGCTTTACGGTCTTTATATTTACTTGTACTCCTCGCTGCTAACAATTTGTTTCAATTATGCATGAATGGTTGTGCTTTTTGCTTCCGACTCTGATTATTTCTGTGATGTGTTGCAAAGATTCTTGAACAGCTTAAGGATGATAAAAATCATTCGCTGGGCTTTTGTTACGTATCCGTATTTCGTATTCTTTTTGGGAAGCAGGGCGTGACAGGATTTTTAGTGGTATCAGAGCATCAGGTTTGGCTAATGTATCAGTTGCCTAATATATTGATAGAGCCGGATGGTCTGTTTGGATCATCTTTTAACTCAAAAAGAAAGAAAACACTTGGACGCATACCTAAGGATGCACATTCTAATGCGGACTTCAAGTTTACGGGAAATCTTATACATCTAGCTACCTGCAGAGTATATATTTTTCTTCCTTCAAATATATTGACCCAAAAATGGTCATGCATGGTTGACCTAACGAAAGATGTCTTTGTCCCCTATGCGCTCTCAATGCCATTCATACATTGTGGGCACTGGCGGATGCACATGTATCCCAGGGTGAGCGGCCGCTCATCCTGGATTTTGATTATACGACTAATTATTTTGATTATCTAGTCTAATTTTAAAGTCTCTCCCAAATCCGCTTCCCCTGTAATGAAGTCCGCTCCTTTTGGGCCTCGAAAATGCTCATTCTCACTGCTGCCTACTTCTCTATTTGGGCCAATAGTCAAGATTGCTCCTTTATTCGGTCCAATACTTGCAAGTAGTTCTTCCCTTTTCCCATAACAGATGGTTACCAAAACCCCAAAAAATAAAAATCTGGGTTGAAAAAGAAGCCCATACGGGATAGTCAATTTAGTCCGGCATTCGTATTCGCAGATAAATTAGGAATATAGATTCTCCCATTTGTTACAATTTGGTCCGGCATTCGTATTAGTTTATGATTGTTGTTGTTTGACTATTGCTAATAAATTAGGGGTTTATAAATTAGGTTTCTTATGTTGTTGATTGACTGATTATTGATACTAAATTAGGAATTTATTTGATACAATTTTAATTTTAGTTCAATTTTCAAATAGCAATGGAAAATTTTTTAATTCTTGTAATTTCGCTTCCGGTGGATAAAATCCTGGCTCCGCCACTGATTGTGGGCACGTGCACTAATCTTCATTCTGTGCAATATTACCTTCCTCCCTTTTTAATTAGATTAATTTAGTCAATTTAGCCAAATGAAATGGTTGGTTGATCTGGCTTGGGTCAAACCACATACAGTTGCACATGAAATATATGTACAGAGCATCTAACCACGTAGGGGGGTTTACATTAATTTTAAGCTGGTCCTAACTTGACTCTCTTTAATTAATTAGTGTCATAATGTGTGCATTTAAAGCTATTCTTTTGGTTAGACATTGATTTACCAACTATATATTGCTTCAACTTAACGGGGTGATATTGACATTGCTGGTATAGTCATTTACAAAAATTCATCAAAGTTTGTATTGTTGTAAAATAATAGAAACAATAAATAAAAAAAATAGAGACGAGATGAAAGAACATTATTCTCATTCATAGGTTTTTCATGTACATCCAAATGATTCACCCAATGGCCTATTTATAGGCTTACAAAGAATACAAAGAGACAATTACATAATTATTACATATGAATAAATATGAATGAATGTAGTGGTGGCGGTGAAGAATGTGGAATGAGTGGGGGGGGGAGGGTTCAATAGACAATTCACACTTAATAATTTATTTATAACACTCCCCCTTGAATGTCTATTGAATGTAAATAAGAATATGCCTCGTTAAAACCTTACTAGATAAAATCCAAATGGGAAAAACTCTTGTGAAGGAAAAAGAGTACATAATCTTTAACAATGATATGCAATGAAGATGCTATCTCGTTAAAAACCTTACCAAGAAATCCCAGTGAGACAAAACTTGGAGAAGGGAAAAAGAGTGCAGCGCATATCATCTCTGACGAGATCATCTGATTAGGACTTTCAAAAGTCGTATCTCGAATCTCGATCAATTCTACCATCCTTTCCAAAAGTTAGGGTGATAGGGTCATAGCGTGCAATCTTCTGGATTGTCGCTTGATTCTATTTGGTTAACAATGATTTCACCCTTTTAATTGAAACATGAGTGAAGAAGAATTTCTGGTGAAATATGTTTCGGCTGATCGCCTTTGAAGAAACCCTCCTTTTATTGAGCTTTAAAGCTGTATTATCTTCAAATAACGTTATGAGTACTTCTTGATCGATTGAGGATGACACGTTCTCCAAATATATAAAGAAGTTAACCGATCAAACAAACACATCTATGCCTCGCATGGAGCCAATATCTCTTGATTGATATCTAGCTTTATAATGATATGATAAATACTCTGCATTTGCATAACCAATTAAAACTGATATGAAAAAATTAGAATAATATAATCCCATATCCATGGTCCCTCGAAGTTATCTTTCATATCAGTCCAATGACTTCGAGTTGGCGAGGAACTTCATCTTACTAGTAAACCAGCCACATAAGGTATATCATAATATTTATTATTGATAAGATATATTAGTGCTTCAAAACTGATATTCCACTAAGAAATGGTGCTCCGAACCAAGCAATTCCAATGCCTTTCAAATGTTTAATTTGAAAAACCTGAAAACAAAAATGATGACAAAACAAGAAATTTGCTTATCCAAGGTCTTTTCGTCTTAAGATATTTCTTTAAACATTGTACGACAAATGATGACAAAACAAGAAATTTGCTTATCCAAGGACTTTTCGTTTTAAGATATTTCTTTAAACACTGCACGGCATGTACAACTCTTCAGGAGTTCCAACAGACTTTGACCTTGAATATTTAATAAATATATGTGAGTTTATATGACCATTATTATGGTCCCCTTTATTAAAAACTCACTAAGATGGTTATATCACATTTTGTTCTGATAATCCATACAAAGCTTTTTTTCACTTTATTGATTAAACTTCCCGGGAATAGTTATTATGTGCTTCTGGCACTTTAAATCCTTCAGATAGTTTTCATATTTATGTCATGGTAATACAGACCATACAGATAGTTTGTGATCACATCTATGAGGCACGTTTTCAAATATTCATGTACTGCCAGACTTATTATATCCACCACAAGAGAATATTTCTCTTCATAATCAACACCAGGCATTTGGGTAACACCTTTTGCGACAAGCCGTGTTATATATATAGTAATATCATCTTATTCATTTGTTTTTCGCGCAAAATACCCACTTTATAATCTACCAAATTATTGTCTTTTGGTGTTTGGACTATATGCCCTCATTTTGCAAATGAGTCTAATTTAAACTTGATTGCCTCTTTCCATTTTTGGCCAATTTTATTTTATTTCTACACTCTCCCATATAGATAGATTCACAGTCTTCATTTTATTCATAAGATCGCTTGATATATTTTATGCAAAATATTGTCGACAATTATTTTTACAATGGTTTCATCTTCTTCCCGTAATGACATAGTTAATCGAGATCTCTTTATTCTTATTCATTTCAGGTACCTGATGATTCTCTTTATTATTAACTATATCAACAGTCTCTTCTGGAGAGACATCCTCGTTTCGACCATCATTTTTATTTGCTCCTTATTTTTTCGAGGATGTTTATAATTTTCTTTGGAACCAAGTGATCTACCACGCTTCAGGCGTGCCTTAGACTCACTAGTAATTATAGGTAATCCTTCAGGGATACCAATTCTGATTGGAGCGTTATCAGTTGGAAATAAGATTTGGTCAGTAAATTTCTGGCAGTTAATTGACATTATCTTGCAACTGAATTATCCTTTGAAATTTTAGTTCAAACTAATTTACTCGAGGATTAAAACTCTCAATGATAATTCCATTATATTTCTTTTTCCAACTGTTTATTTCCTCCTCCTGATGTTGGAAATTAAAGTGACAATCTGCAAACCTTGCAGTAAATACATCTCTAGTCACTAGTTCCATAAACGTGATTATAGATGGAAATTCCCAACATATATTCCCATTCTTCTCTCAGGTCCCCTTTTTTTTTAATTTTTTTTTATTATGCGTTGTGGTGGATAAATTCATAAATGGGAAATATGTGGTTCCTGACCATGAACCAATTGTCGGGGGAATAATTATTATAATTGGTTGGCCGGATGCGTGTAAGTTGTGATGAGTACAAAACGGCATGTTCCCAGGTCCAAACAGAGAGATTAGATTTCATAATCATAGCTCTCATAATTCAATGTACTCATATTTGAAAAATCTTTTGGTTTTTCAATGGACTGCCACATGAATTCTCAATTATTTTTGCATCAGTAATGAATCGGGATGGTCTAATCGGTCATGCCAAAGCTTAACCATCTTTGTAAACTTATGGTTTACAATATCAGTAAATTATGGGTTTACTGTGTATGATTCAACCATTCTTATATATGTATAATACAATCTAGATCACAAAGTGGAGTAAACTTTGCAACACACACCTTTTGATTGTCATACTTAAGGTAACGCGTATACTTTGTTCATTTGTAGTCTTATATCTAAACAAATTTATCGGGACTTCAGAGAAAATGGTGTATTTTGAATTCTGAATTTTGTGCCTTCAGGCATCATGGAATTAGCTCTTCAGGAGCTTATGAAATTTAACTCTTCAATATTTCTAATTTCACACAACCATATAAATTTATATAATATTGGTATGTGCTTCATCATATCTCAAATGAGAGAATATGTATTATAGAGTGTGTGTGGTAATAATGTCTTCAAGACATTTGTCCCAACTTGAATCTTGAATTTATACATATAAAAAAAAAATTTAAATAAACAAACTTGTAAAGCAATTTATCAAGCACATATGATAATATTAAAATTAAATAAACAGAATATTATCATAACTCATAACAGACATGAAAAATAAAAACAAAACTTATAAATAAAGTAAGTTGAAATGATAAATCATTTTGATCACTTCTGGTGATCATGATTTTTATCTTCAGGATAGTATATTTATCACTTCTGGTGATTATCACTTCCATCTTCAGAATGGACAGAGAAATCTGCCACCTTTAAGTGTATCATATTATTGAGGTTATGACCATTAGTTAATTCTTTCCTTTATTCTTTAATGATTCTTGATATAGATCAACAAAATACATTACCGTACTACAGGTATGCGACCGATGGTCTTACATCATACGCCAATGATGGATTGTTTATACATTTTATTTTCTTTTCATTATCCAAGTCCACATCTATGGCCACGATGATGGGTACCCTCATGGCTAAAATTACTAGAACAATTATATAGCATCACATTCACTTTGGGAGATGGAGTATGTCCAATATATAAGACAAAATCGTCATTTTTCCATACATTTATAGTTAGCCACAGTTATACATATTTAGATCTACAGGATCGTCATCAATTCATACTCATTGTATTGTTATTATACAAACAATATTTTCTTCATTTCGAGAGATCTTCGGGATCTTTAATTTTGATATATCAAATTCTCACACAATTCTTATTGCTAGATGAACAATATTTTATTTAAATTTCAAAAGATCTTCAGGATCATTGATTTTGATACAATCATCTTTCACTCCTTCAGGGAGATTGTGACGAAAGAAAATTATAGCTTTCGTTATATCTTTCGTATGATCTCATTTCGATGACACTTTGAATCCATCAATTGTCTATTTGAGACTTTTGGTATTCAAATGAATTTCAATATCCAAAACTCATGACAAGTAATTTTTGTCGGTTATTATCAAGAGCTTTGAAAAATAAGAACATAATGAAATTATATGCATAATTAGAAATAAAAAGATGGGATTAAAATATAACTTTTCTGATACACAAGATCCATAAAAAATGGCGAGTGTAGAGCATACTAAGTTATATTGATCTTAAGGAAATGATCAAAAGTAAAAAAAATAAGATGAACTCGAGATTAAAATACTTACATATATAAGACCAAACATTTTTCTTTTTCTTCGGATGAACTTGAGACTCGAAAGGTAGAGACTCGTGATATATAAGACCAAATATTTTTCTTTTTCTTCGGATGAACTTGAGACTCGAATGGTAGAGACTCGTGCTGATAACGTGTTGTAAAATAATAGAAACAATAAAAAAAGAAAATAGAGACGAGATGAAAGAAGATTATTCTCATTCATAGGTTTTTCATGTATATCCAAATGACTCACCCAATGGCCTATTTATAGGCTTACAAAGAATACAAAGAGACAATTACATAATTATTACATATGAATAAATATGAATGAATGTAGTGGTGGTGGTGGAGAATGTGGAATGAGTGGGGGGAGTTCAATAGACAATTCACACTTAATAATTTATTTATAACATGTATATAATGTATCGGATCAAATGCATGCGTGAATGCAAAATTAAGATGAAACAAGGTCAGTAAGAGCATCTCTAGTCATTATTGCCAAATTTTGACAAATTTGGCTTATAGCATATAACAAAAATAGGTTTCATTGTAGTCGTTATAGCTAAAATTTGGCCGGACGAATGATTATCTTCCGTCCGACGTTTAAGAAAATAATAATAATAAAATCAATTTAAAAACCATGATGACAGTGACATTTTAAAAAAATTAAAAATTAAAAAAGTCACAAAAGTGCACTGAATGATGATAGTGACATTTTTGTTTTTTTCCAAAATTGTGTTAGACGGTAGATAAACCGTCCTTCACTTTTTTTTTTTATAAAAATTTAATTAATGGGACGGAAGATTATCATTCGTCCGACAACTTCGTCGTATGCGAATTTGGAGGGACGATGTATCGTTTCTCTTCCGACATTTCAGACGAAAGATAATCTTTCGTCTCATTTAACGAACGAAAGATTATCTTTCGTTAGCTATAATTTGGCAAAAGCTAAATCGTCTGCTATATTTGGCCAGCGACTATAGATGCTCTAAGTGCCCAAGTGAGCACCAACCTTGGACAAGAATAAGTACAGTAGAGACGGAATGCAAAATTTTTGTTTTCATAGAAGTTGTATTAGCAATAACAATAGAAGTTATATGCATGAAAATGATATAAATGTTGAGATGAAGTCCTTGTCGAGAAGGGAAAAAGAAGGATTTCAGGAAATAAGTCTTTGTTTGGAATATGAAAAAGGAATGAATGAAGGATAACTCATTATCTGACTTTTAACTAATAAAAATCAACGATATGATATGCTTTTCTGGCAGAATAAATAAGAGAGATATATTTTGCAAGTGTCACGTCTCGCTTCCTAAAATACGGAATACGAGTGCGTGACGAAACCCAGCGAATGATCTTAACATCATTCATAAGCTGTAGGATCGACCCAGCATCACAACAAGAATATAACAAGAGAGATATATATATAACCAAGCATGCATGAATAATTTATTAGCAACAGAAACAATTGAAAATACAATAATAACATCCAAATAGTTTCAAGTCTGGATCAAGTTAAAACTCGGGAACATCAGCCCGTTACAAGTTCTTAAACAGAAAGAATAAATAATTCAAGAAAATAAATATTCTAAACTAGTCTTTTCTTCACTTGAAGGCTAGAACCTTTGCTCACCAATTCCAGCAGGTAGCTCGTCACCAAACTCTGCTTAAAAAATATAAAAAGGGATAAATAGAGAAAACAAGAGAAAATTTCCTTAGTGGAAGCTATGGCCACAAATAGTAAAAACAAGTACAAGTAATGTGGAACAAGAATTGGAATCAAGAATGTAACAGGGATACAACAAGTAGTAGAAAACCAAGAAACTAGCTAGCAAGAGGGACATCTTAGTAAACAGGCTGGATAACAAAAGCTAACGGTGAAGCAAGTGACAAGTGAACCTGTAGGGTATCTAACATCATGTGACAAGTCTCAAGTCTAGTGTCAAGTAACAAGTGCCAAGTCTAGGGTCAAGTATTATATTCAAGTGCCAAGTCTCAAGAACAAGTTGTCAAGTATCAAGTAACATGTTGTCAAGATCAAGTTTCATGTTCAAGTCTTCAAGTATTAAGTAAACATGTATCAAGTTCAGGTTTCATGTATCAAGTCTTGTACTTATTACTATCTAGGTAGCACTTCATGCATCCATACTTTTACTATATGGTTGCTACAGACAAATCAGTTACGTTTAGGCCTAGCAATGGAGTCTATAGGGCGGCGTACTCAGGTATTAAGTATCAAGCAAGTGATCAAACCATGGGCTCTAGAGGTGGCCCCCGTCACCATGACGTGGCATTTAGTTCTACGTGACACTTAGTTCCATGTGATCTCAAATATATATCATGTAATCATGTAATGGGCTCTAGAGGTGGCCCCCGTAGGCTCTAGAGGTGGCCCCCGTCACCCATGACGTGGCACTTAGTTCTACGTGACACTTAGTTCCATTTAATATACAATTTTGGAAAACACGGGCCCCCTTCCGAGTATACTTACCTATGTTGTCCACTACTATGGTCTTTCCCTTAACCCCGGCTTATTACTTTTTATTATTTTATCAAGCAAGCATACATGTGTGCGAAACAAATCAAGAAATCAGGGTCATGTACAGGGAACAAGTTTAGGGTAATTATATGGCATAATCGAGGGTCAACATGAATAAAAGTAACACGAACAACGAAAATCCCAAATCTGGACAGCACGATGTTGCTGTACCAAAACTGTGATTCCCGTTGCTACGAAATAGCAAAAGTGGATCCATCGTGAGGTCTAGAAACTAGACTCCTGCCTGGTTCCAATGCATATAATTAAGCTACGAGAAAGTTATGGTAATACGTGTCAAAACAGCGAAATACACAGCTAATGTGTTCAGGCAGAATTTGTGTATTTGAGTTTATACATGTGAAATAGTATTGAAATAATATTAATTAATTCTAAGAAAATCTGGGAATGTCCTATAGGGTTTCCAGCAACCGCATATAAAATTTCAAGTCAAACACTTGCTGTTAACATAGTTAAATTGATTCACAAAGTAAAGGTGTGCAGCAGTTTTGCGAATCTGCGTCTACCGACACAACTACAGTAAAACTGCAATAACTCCTAAACCACAACTCAGAATTCAAAAATTTCGGAGCCTATCGACATCTAGACATCTAGAGATACAATTACTGTTCATATCTTGGGTTCAGATTCTGATGTTAAAGGGGTCAAAACAGCATAATAAGATTCAGGACAGCATAATAAGATCCAGGACAGCAACATGTGAAAATGTCTTACGAGTATAGGTTGCATGAAAATTGGTTATTAGGCACCTAGGTTAATGTGTGATACAAATACAGGATAATGGTTATCAAAACAGCAAGTAATATTGATTTTTCAACTCTAGGGGGTGCTAGTTCGTCACATACAAGATATAACATGTGTCTACAAATCTAGGGTTCCTTAATTTCATGTGTTCATGTGTTCAGGGGATAAAATGAGTCCAAATAGTTGTAATATAATACAATAAAATTGTTGTGACTCTTAAGATTATGAAACTGAGGGAGATTAATATTTGATCAACAACGACAAGTCAAGGAGGAGTCACAACTTCTAACTATTTGCAGTATTTTCAAATTAACGCTTGTACTAGAACAAAAATATGTACAAGAGGAATACTTGCCTTGATTGATGACAATTAGATCCGTTAGTTGAAGAAAACGGGATCGAAAAACTCTGGGAAAAATCTCCCAAAAGCACGTGTGAAGCACGTGCAAAATTTTCAACAGTAGCGCGAAAATCCCCCACAACAGATCCATCCAGAACAGCGGACAGCAAGAACAGATTCGCTGTGCCAAAACACAGAACACCCAAAAAGACCAATAGAAACTCTCCTGCACACCAGATCTGGGCCAGAACAGCGTACAGTAACGCTGGATTTGCTGTGGCAGAACAGGGGACAGCGTTTTCCACCAACCAGGCGTCGTCTTCTTCCTCACTTCAGCAGCGCGCGGGAGAGAGGGCGGGAGCGGCGTAGGCTGGCGCGACGACGGCGATGGGGTGGCGACGGCAGAGCTTGCGACGAAAATGGTGTGGCTCTGTTCTTCGCACTCGAAACAGGGGAGCGAGGAGAAGGCTGGGTTCGGCGGTGGTTCGGGAGTGTTGGCGATGCGAACGGAGGTCGGAGAGATGGTCGAGGGGATGAGGAGACTGACGACGGCAATGGCGATGGATTGGTTGTCGAGAATTTGGGTAATGTCGAGGTTAGGTTCGATGAAGGAGACGACGTTGGTGGTGACTGACGAGGGTGGGAGTCGTGGTGGATTGGTGCTGTGGTGGTGGTGGTTGATAAGGGTGAAGGGGACGATCGGAGGTGGCGACTGACGCTGGGGAAAGGGTTCGAGCGTGGACGAAGGGATCAAAGGAATTGACAAGAAACGGAGGAAGAAGAAGGAGAGAGCGGCGAGGGTTTTAGGGTTTACACAGTAGCGAGGTTAGGGTTTGGGTTATATAGTATAGGGTTTGGATTAATAGGTATTAGGGTATCCGTTTCGAGTGGGATCCAACTTGGGAATTGGTCAAAATGTATTAAAAATGGGGATAAAGAGATAGATGAGATGGAACAGCCCGTTCTTCATGAAGAACGTCACAAAAGAGTAGAGCAAACATACAATTGAATTAGACAAGGGCAACAAAAATTGAGTCAAAACAAAATAATGATTTTATTCGAACGAAAACAAGATACAGGAGCTCAAATTGATAAAAGAGTACAAAGGAACAAAATACAGTATAAAAATACAAATACGGAAAATAGGAGTTGCAGCAAGTTAATAGCATAGTGGTAAGCTTCTTCACTAGTGAGTAAAATGTTAAAATGTCAGAAATTTGAGCAAGAGGTTAGAGATTTGAGCAAGGATAACTCATTATCAGACTTTTAACTAAAAAAAATCAACGATATGATATGCTCTTCTGGTAGAATAAATAAGAGAGAGATATTTTGCAAGTTAGTAGCATAGTGGTAAGCTTCTTCGCTAGTGAGTAAGATGTAAGAGATTTGAGCAAGAGGTTAGAGATTTGAACCTCGTCTTTCTTTATTATTGGATGATAAAGAGTGTGTAGCGTGGGTGTGTGGTTATGACCTTATTCCCAGAAAATAAAAAAATATTGATGTCTTAAATTTTTTAAGATGGCTATTTCTTGAATTTTTTCCAAAAATAAGCCTCATTTTTTCCAAAAAAAATATGGATCTTAAATTTTTTGAGATGGCTAATTCCATGCATAGATTCTTTTTTACCATGTCAACAAAGACCGCAGTTGTAAACTACGACTTCTACTTTTATGATGCCGCAGATGGAAACTGCGGTTTCTTCTCAATTTTTATTTTTTTTGTTGCCACAGTTCCCATATGTGGTTGCAGCTAATTTTGTGTATAACTAAGACCGCAATTTTGAGTTCTGGCCTTGTATGAACATATGCCGCATTTCTCAATAGCAACTGTGTCGTAAAGCATAGAGACAGAGAGCAACGATTCTCTGGTTGAAAATCTTAAAGAGAGGCTGCAACTAGAAACTGTGGCCTTGTCTATATAGGCCACATCTGAAAATTTATGTACTGTTTATATGTAGGCCACAGTTTCTAGTAGCGACCTATTTTATATGCCTGTCTGTAACACCTCGGATTTTAAAATACCTAAAATTCTTCGTTTTTATAGTTTGTAGGGGTGAGAATTATTTTTAAGCTATATTTTCTTATTATTATTTTTATATTGATATTCGTATGGATATTTGTGGTTGATTGGTGTTATTGATATGTTGGGGGCTATGAGTTGAGATTTTATGTGAATAAATATTGTTTATTTTATTTTATAATTTTGAAGGATTATTGCGAGATAATTGCAATGTATTTTGTATTGTTTGTGCTATTAAAGAAAAGAGTTGGGGTTTACTTGAAATATTTCGGAGGTCTAGGGGTCTATTTGTAAATATCCATTTATAAAAAATATTATTATTATTATAATTTTATCTCTACTACTATAATGGGAGAACACCTTAGTGTAATTTGTCCTCAACCCAAATATTTTCGAAAGTGGACCAGTTATGGACTAACTTTGATAAATATTTTTGAAAGTGGACCAGTTTGGTAAATATTTTCCACAGTGGATCAGTTTGGAAATTATTTTCTTATAAAACCCCCATTCTTCTTTCTCCTTCTTTCTTTCCTTCCTTTTTCCCGATCCCGACCGATAGCAGCGTCGACCCATTCGGCCATCCCTTCCCATGCTCAAATCCACTAGATTTCTTCGCCAAATTCAAATTAAATTGAGGGATAGGCTAATTGAAGGGTCCTCTACAACGTGGTAGCATCGGATTTTCGAAAGGATTCCCAAAAGGTATACCCTATTTTATTTATTCGTATAAAATTTAGTATGGTTAGTTTTATTGAGTAGGATTATGATGGTAGAGAGATTTAGAAGTGTTGGAAGTAGAAGATTTGGGAAATTAGTGGGTTGTTAGAGAAATTGCAAATTGTTAGTAAATTAGGGTTTTGGGTTTGTAAAATAGAGATATATATTTATAAGAATTATCTCTGGTATGGTGGTAAAAATTGTAGTGAGTCATTAGAATAAAATGGGGAGTAGTGATTTTGGTATAGACTCGAATTATAGAGTTTCTGAAATCGGGTAGAAAACTCGATCCAAATAATTGTAGAAAATGCATGCGAGGGGGGGTAGAGTATTATGAAAGTATTAATATAAATTTAGGATAATTTTTATAGGCTTAAGCTCAATTAAATTGAGTGAAATAGACTATAGGTGAAAAGTGCACGCCGGGTGTTCGATGAAATGCCCGAGCGAGATTTAGTGAGAATTTGATGGGTTCGGAGGTGTAGTTGAGTATTATTATTATTATTAACCCTAATATGTGAGATTAGGACGAAGGGGATTAAGGAATTTAGAAAAATGTGAATTTTTCTTATTAGAAAGCCTCCGATCAATCAGGGAGTATTTGTATTAGAACCCGAATTGGAAATCTATCGATGTAGCTCACCTACATATGTCATTTGTGACGTGTGGGTGAAGACGGATTCAAATTTGGAGATCCGTAAGTTGAGTTTTGAGTTTTAAACTAATCGATCCTATAATTTCCTATTTAGGTGGAAAAAGTCGAACTTCGACTGGCTACAGGACGGACGTGGGATATCGTTTGCTCGATTCGTCAGGTGAGTATGTTGTAATTAGGTATATTCTATATTGTGGCCAAATTTCGTGGCATTTCGATATACTTGATAGAAGTTATGCTAAAAATTCAATTTTCCGAAAAATACGGATTTTTTAAGGCCCGAAAATGGGATTTTGAGATATTTGATGAAATTAACTATTTTAAGTATATAAAACCTATATTATGGGTTAATGTGATGTGTTGATGTAGAAAAACTAAATATATTAAATTATTTATGCGTATTTTTACCCCGTGCATGTTTTGTGCATGTTTTTAGGGGCCGATATAGGCAATCGGGTATATGCAGAGCCTGATGTATGGGCTAGCATGCCATGGATGGATGTTATAAGATGTAATTAGACGAAATTAGTGATTGTGATCATGTTTTGAAGATCTGTGTAATTATAGTACACGTTTGTGCATGTTTTGGGGCATATAAGCCCTTATAAGTGATTTTACTTATATGAAACAGGATGTATGAGCTAGTATGCTATAATTAGATATTATAAGACTTAATTGGAGGAAATAAGTGGTTTTGGCCCCTTATGATGGGAAACCCGCATGTGTGATGTTTATTTGTAATATATATAGAGATGATTATGATGTGTGATGCAATAATTGATGAAATTAATAATTGGGTATATGTTTACGTTTTAACTATGTTTGAAATGAATTAATGGGCAATAATATGACATTTTGGTTTATATGATAAATGACTTGGTGTATGTTTATATGAGATTTAATGAAGTAGTGAATGACATGGTATTCATAATAGGTGATGCTATGGTAAACACTGTTTTAAATTTCCTCCGATACGGCAGAAATTTCGGCCGAATTTTTTTTCCTGCTAGCTTGCCGATACGAAATAACATATTTTATACTCTGCATCGTTTTGGACCGAAATGTGTAGATTTCAGCCGAAATTACCGAAATATCGGCCGAAATATTGCCGAAATTGACGAAATATAAGACGAAATAGACAAATGTTATTGTCATATATTTAAAAAATTTGTTTTACTTTTTGCATATATGTATTTCAATATAGGACTTTAAGTTAAAATAATGTGAGGATTTTGAATCGATATTGTTTGTATATATGCAAAGTCAAGTAAGTTGATTAACTAATACATTTTTTCTAATCAATGCAAATTTAATTTAGTTATATACTTATATTGCATAATCTTCTATATTATTGTTAAATTATGCGAAGATTTACCGTAATTGATTAATATCATTAGTTATATTGTATAGTATTTTATATGATAAATGACATGTAGGATATATAATATCTTATTTAGTAAAAAAAAAATATTTATTGAGTATAGGAAATGAATATCCGATATGATCACATTTTTCCGATATCTCTGATCCGAGACGAAATACCTCTTACCGAGACAATTCCGAAATCCGAGATTTAAAACCATGATGGTAAATTAAATAACATGATGGTTTCTATGATAAATGACATGGTGTATGTATATATATATATATGATACAACGAGATGATAATCAATATCGTGGACATCATATGTTCATCGAATGGTAAGATAAAAGGTAAGATGGTAAGTGTTAATTAAATGTGTTATCAATATACGTGACTAAAATCAAAGTGGTAGTTATTCTTGAATAAATAAGTGAAGCACTTGTGTGATAAAGTAAAATGAAAAGATGAAATGATTAATGCTAATAACAGATGATTTTGTTGACCAGTACCTACAGCAATCCTGGGGGTTTGGGCTAGACCTCCTAATACCCAAGGACCGGCTTGGGGTGCGGTGTTTTTCCCTCCTGGCTTCGGCTGGGAGGAAGTACCCAGTTTATCTGGGGTGCGGTGTTTTTCGCCCAAGCTATCGGCTTGAGGCCCGGTTTCCCTCGATGACAGCTGTCGCGAGGAAGTACCCAGTTTACCTGGGGTGCGGTGTTTTTCCCTCCTGGCTATCGGCTGGGAGGAAGTACCCAGTTTATCTGGGGTGCGGTGTTTTTCCCTCGATGACAGACGTCGCGAGGAAGTACCCAGTTTACCTAGGGTGCGATGTTTTTCCCTCGATGACAGACGTCGCGAGGAAGTACCCAGTTTATCTGGGGTGCGGTGTTCCCTCGCTGGCATAGGCTGGGAGGAAGACGTAGCCTCGGACGAGTAAGACTCTGTGTGAGCATCGGTCCGCGTGTTTTACTGGGCTGTCGGCTTTCAGTATATTGGGATACTGTGGCTCACTGGTCGACAAACTAATAAAAATAATTAAGTGTAAATAAATGTAAGAGTAAAGAAAGTGAATTGTGGTAGTAAAGAAAAGGAAAAGGAATTGTGATTGTGAAAGAAAGTGGTTGTGAATGAAATGAATATGAAGAGATACGAGTTATGAGTTGTGTATGAAAAGAAATGATAATTTCAGTATGTGATTAATTTAAAATGAAAGTAAAAGAGGCATGTGTTATTATGAGCAGTATAAAGTAATTGTATTACGTATGGGATCATTAAAGTAAATACAGATTGATATGAGTATGTGTACCTTGGAATTGTGTCAAGGAACTACCTGCCCGCAATTTCTGTGGAAATTGTGGGAACTACCTGCCTTGGCATAATTCGCAGGGTGAGTGGACATAATAGTGGTAATGATTGATGAAAATGAGAAATAAAGTAAAGTGAAGATGATAAGTGATTGAAGTGATTAATAACCAAGCTATCGGCTTGAGATGTGATGTGGTATTACCCAAACTGTGTGTTTGGGGTGCGGTGATTATTACCCAAGCTATCGGCTATGGGGTGTGATATGTTGTGGCCCCAGATTGTGTTTGGGGATTAAGTGAAAATGATAATAAGATTTATTGTTTATAAGAATGAGAAATTACTAAAGTGATATAATAAGATGTGAATGAGCTATAAAACATGGTTCTGATGCAATGCGTATAAGTATTCTAATTAATGAGGTGTTAATGATGTGATGAAATGTGAGTAAATCGCATGGGCAATGAGATGTGGTAATTATGTCATAAGATATGAAGGAAGGTGGTAGTATGAGAATAGATGCATATGTTTATGATGTGATACTTTTATAACATAATAAAATAAATACATGTATTATGAGATTGGGTATGAAAATGGTTATTAAAGAAAGTATGATGTGATATGAGTTTGTGTACCTTGGAAGTGTGTCGGGGAACTACTCGCCTGCTATTTCCGTGGAAATAGTGGGAACTACCTGCCTCGGCACAACTTCCAGGATGAATGTGTGTGTTGATGACATAATATAAGTAAACGAAACGCATGGTTAAATAGAGTTGGAGAAATGATGTAATAACATCATGTAGTTATATTAATATAAATAGTGAAATGCTGATATGACGATAAGTGTAGAAAGATGAATATTCGTATTATGCGAATGTAAGATAAATATATATATATATATATATATATATACGAGGTTGATGTGAAGTGTATTATGAAATGTGGGAAATTATGGATAATTAAATAGTGAATGCAGGTTTGGCAGAGAAATTGATATGTCATTGTAGTGACGATGTTGTGGTATTCAAGATTCAGGTTGCCTTATTTTAATTTGGCATTCGTTAGTTTAATTTATTTTCTTTATACTATTTTAATTTGTTATTTGATTAATAACTATACTCACACTAGAAATGGCTAACCCCTTAGTGTTTGGGGGGTTAGGGAAGTCTGAGGACTACCCTAGGTCCCCCACTGTTGCAGGTTCTCATCAGTGCAGAGGTGAGACGTGGAGTAGTAGTATAACGTTTTATTTTAAAAATTTGTATTATTTAGTTATAGGAATAGTGAAATTTATGATTTAAATTGTATTATGAGGGTATAAGCCTGTATATGACGATGATGAGTATAGTGTGAGGTGGTGTGGTATGTTGGTGACCCGTACCCATCTCGTCGTGGAGTACCAGGCTCTGGGGTAAGTTTTACAATGATTTTTCTAAGATTTTACCTCGTTTTTCAAAGGAATTCATAGTTTTTAATTGATATTTGATAATCCGTTATGAGTTTGGCCCCCAGAGCATTATATTATATTGCCTGTGTGTATCTGCTCATTTTGGCCTGGGGAGCCCATGAAAATATTATGTGGTTTGTGAGCTACGGAATTTTGAGCAGAATTCCGTAAGCTTTTTGTGTTTCGGGGCAAAATTTACAAGGGAGATTCTGTTAAAATTTTTCCTAAAATATAACTTTCTTAGTTCATGATCAAAGTGATATAGAAATTGAAAGAATTGTATTTGGAGACTTAGTTTGGAGAAAAAAAAAAATAAAAAAATTGGGGTGTTACAGTTTGGTATCAGAGCTTAGGTTAACTAGGAATTTGTTAATCCTAGTGATCTTGCTATGTGAGTATGGGTTCATTAATGCTTAGTTGGAGATAGAGAGTGTGGTTTATGTGGGTGTTTTGTTGAAGAATGGATTCTATCGTGGAATGGTGTGATCCCCACTAGACTTTGGTCTGACCTTGAGTCAGCATTTCCTTTCATGACCCTGCATATGGGTTGATTTCTGTAGAAATCCCAATGTGAATTTGCACACTATTGGAGTATTATAGTAAATTGATTGTTGTGGGCCGTAAGGGACTATTCCCAGGAGATCTGGTGTAGGTCCTATGGACATATGTTCTGTAGGTGTATATTTTATATATTGAGGAGTGATGTGTGGTTATGGTTTTATCCCATATTTAGGAAGATTGATTGGTTGTAGAAGGGTATGTAGGTCATCTGCGTAGTTGGGGTATGGTGCAGGGAGGATTCGGGTGAGGTAGCCCGATGAAACCCAGTTTTGATTATTTATAATGCCTTGGACGACGAAGATTATGCCCGTTGGGTTTGGTGGAAACATTTAAGACAAAGATTGAGATTGTTGATGTGGTTTACCAAGTTTCTAATCTATTCGATGGGGTTTTTGGTCACTCACCCTGGTGAAAGTTCAAGATTAATTTGATATTGGTATGACTTCTATTTCTAAATCAGCCTGTGCTCTAGCACTTTAGGAATAAGGAGAGATGAAGGAGAATTTGAGGTGATGCTTTTGGAAAGGATTATTGGTTGAAGTGATACGCCATAGGGCGCTCGGCAGTTTTGTAACAAGGAAGATAGTTCACCGAGAAGGTGTGTTAAGTAAGGGGATCATTAAGTATTTATTGTTGAGAATAGATAATTGGTTGGATTAGTTGCGGGGAGTGTCATTAATCTCCCGATTAGAGTTGCACACCGAGTACTATCAGATAATCCCGAGAGAGGGAAAACATCTCAGGAATTGTTTTTCGTACTCGGTATGAATTATATGAGTTATTAGTGATATCTTGGGACTAGCGAACATCCCTGCAGTTTTTATAAATTTGACGAATTGGGCCTTTCACCCTTATACTAACAGGGTATGATTGTATATGTGAATGATATTTGGTGTATAATTGCTGTATGGTGGAGCACTGATCGATAGGTTGGGGCCGAAAGTGGTATGCTATGTCTGTAAATTGCCAATTATGGAGGCGAGAAGTGTGAATTTTGGGACACATTGTGTCTGTTGAAGGCGTATTTATGGATCTGAAGAGAATTACAAATGGTGAAAAGACGGGAAGTAACCATTGGATGTGTTGGAAATTCATAGTTTCTTGGTTTTCACTGGCTATTATCGGAGGTTCATCCCTTGATTTTATATTATTGCTATACTGATGACTCATTTTCTTATAAAGAATGAGCCGTTGGTATGATCCGAACAGCGTGGAAAGATATTTTCAAGAGTTAAAGGAAGATTAACGACAGCTCATGTTATTATCATCCCGAGAAGGGAGTGCATGTAGTATAGGATCAGGTGGGGTTTGATGCCTGAAGGCACGCTTGTGGCTTATATATGAGGCAGTTGTGGTTATACGAGGTGCGTGAATTACGCAAATTTGAAATTAGTAATAGTAAGGCATGTATTGAAGGTGTTGAGAAATTAGTTTTTCAGAGAATAATTCAACCTTTTCTGTGATTATAAGAGTTTGAGCACTCGTTTGTGTAAATGATTTTAGTAGGAGGCAATAAACGTGGCTTGAGTACCATGGTAGCTTGGTATGGAAATCAAATACCAACCGGGGAAGAAATATGGTGATGAATGCTATTAATAGAAAGAAGATGTTGGCTTTTAATGACCTCCCAGAAGTGGACGATGTTAAAGATCATTGGATCAAATTAATTTTATTTCAGTGGCAAAGAGCGGCATGATTGTAGATGTGGGCAATTGATCAATACAGCTGTTTATCCTACTGCCTACAGCTGATTGGTTGAACTTGGATTCAAAATTTCTGTTGGTGACAGAGGACGCGAAATCGAATTCTAGAGGGGAAATCCTCGTTATTATTGTAGATTTGGTGTTCTTGATGTGGATGGCTTGTGGTAGCAGGTGATAGAGATTTCCCATTATATTCAGTATATTGTCTATCACGGTGACACGAAGATGTATCAAGATTCTAGGAGAATATTTTAATGGACCGGAACGAGGATAAACATTAATTATCAGGTTAGCATGAATAGACCTCTTTTGAGGTGTGTAGTTGACAAAAGGAAATGATAATGCATATTCGCGGCAAAAGCCTTTTGAAGATAGAAATTGAAGATTTGGGTATTCTTGAAAGTATCCTTTATTCATGGAGTACGTCGTTTTAGAAACCGGGAAAAGTTAGACTCGAGGTATGATGGCCCAGACTCCTGTAGAGTCATAGAAAGAATGGGAACTGTGGTATATTGTTCGAAGCTTATTTTGGAGATATCGGGTACTCTGGATGAATTTCTTGATCTATGTCGAGAAAGGTGTGAAAGACCTATCAAGTGATGGAGCCGTGGTAGATTAAAGTCTAGCTAGAGGTGGCATTGAATGTGATATATCCTATGAAACTAGCGGTTATCGTAGGTCGATAGTGCGGCGAACTAGACGACGAGTTGTTCAGTTGTCAATAGTGCAATGAAGTAGTGATGCTGATAATGTACCTAGAAATCCTAGGTAATGGGGTGGAGGAAGTATCTTGACTTTGTTCGAGGAATTTTCATAAACCCCATAGCTCGAGGACGAGCTTCTTTTAAGGTGTGTAGAATGTAATACCTCGGATTTTAAAATACCTAAAATTCTTCGTTTTTATAGTTTGTAGGGGTGAGAATTATTTTTAAGCTATATTTTCTTATTATTATTTTTATATTGATATTCGTATGGATATTTGTGGTTGATTGGTGTTATTGATATGTTGGGGGCTATGAGTTGAGATTTTATGTGAATAAATATTGTTTATTTTATTTTATAATTTTGAAGGATTATTGCGAGATAATTGCAATGTATTTTGTATTGTTTGTGCTATTAAAGAAAAGAGTTGGGGTTTACTTGAAATATTTCGGAGGTCTAGGGGTCTATTTGTAAATATCCATTTATAAAAAATATTATTATTATTATAATTTTATCTCTACTACTATAATGGGAGAACACCTTAGTGTAATTTGTCCTCAACCCAAATATTTTCGAAAGTGGACCAGTTATGGACTAACTTTGATAAATATTTTCGAAAGTGGACCAGTTTGGTAAATATTTTCCACAGTGGATCAGTTTGGAAATTATTTTCTTATAAAACCCCCCATTCTTCTTTCTCCTTCTTTCTTTCCTTCCTTTTTCCCGATCCCGACCGATAGCAGCGTCGACCCATTCGGCCATCCCTTCCCATGCTCAAATCCACTAGATTTCTTCGCCAAATTCAAATTAAATTGAGGGATAGGCTAATTGAAGGGTCCTCTACAACGTGGTAGCATCGGATTTTCGAAAGGATTCCGAAAAGGTATACCCTATTTTATTTATTCGTATAAAATTTAGTATGGTTAGTTTTATTGAGTAGGATTATGATGGTAGAGAGATTTAGAAGTGTTGGAAGTAGAAGATTTGGGAAATTAGTGGGTTGTTAGAGAAATTGCAAATTGTTAGTAAATTAGGGTTTTGGGTTTGTAAAATAGAGATATATATTTATAAGAATTATCTCTGGTATGGTGGTAAAAATTGTAGTGAGTCATTAGAATAAAATGGGGAGTAGTGATTTTGGTATAGACTCGAATTATAGAGTTTCTGAAATCGGGTAGAAAACTCGATCCAAATAATTGTAGAAAATGCATGCGAGGGGGGGGGTAGAGTATTATGAAAGTATTAATATAAATTTAGGATGATTTTTATAGGCTTAAGCTCAATTAAATTGAGTGAAATAGACTATAGGTGAAAAGTGCACGCCGGGTGTTCGATGAAATGCCCGAGCGAGATTTAGTGAGAATTTAATGGGTTCGGAGGTGTAGTTGAGTATTATTATTATTATTAACCCTAATATGTGAGATTAGGACGAAGGGGATTAAGGAATTTAGAAAAATGTGAATTTTTCTTATTAGAAAGTCTCCGATCAATCAGGGAGTATTTGTATTAGAACCCGAATTGGAAATCTATCGATGTAGCTCACCTACATATGTCATTTGTGACGTGTGGGTGAAGACGGATTCAAATTTGGAGATCCGTAAGTTGAGTTTTGAGTTTTAAACTAATCGATCCTATAATTTCCTATTTAGGTGGAAAAAGTCGAACTTCGACTGGCTACAGGACGGACGTGGGATATCGTTTGCTCGATTCGTCAGGTGAGTATGTTGTAATTAGGTATATTCTATATTGTGGCCAAATTTCGTGGCATTTCGATATACTTGATAGAAGTTATGCTAAAAATTCAATTTTCCGAAAAATACGGATTTTTTAAGGCCCGAAAATGGGATTTTGAGATATTTGATGAAATTAACTATTTTAAGTATATAAAACCTATATTATGGGTTAATGTGATGTGTTGATGTAGAAAAACTAAATATATTAAATTATTTATGCGTATTTTTATCCCGTGCATGTTTTGTGCATGTTTTTGGGGTATATAGGCCGATATAGGCAATTGGGTATATGCAGAGCCTGATGTATGGGCTAGCATGCCATGGATGGATGTTATAAGATGTAATTAGACGAAATTAGTGATTGTGATCATGTTTTGAAGATCTGTGTAATTATAGTACACGTTTGTGCATGTTTTGGGGCATATAAGCCCTTATAAGTGATTTTACTTATATGAAACAGGATGTATGAGCTAGTATGCTATAATTAGATATTATAAGACTTAATTAGAGGAAATAAGTGGTTTTGGCCCCTTATGATGGGAAACCCGCATGTGTGATGTTTATTTGTAATATATATAGAGATGATTATGATGTGTGATGCAATAATTGATGAAATTAATAATTGGGTACATGTTTACATTTTAACTATGTTTGAAATGAATTAATGGGCAATAATATGACATTTTGGTTTATATGATAAATGACTTGGTGTATGTTTATATGAGATTTAATGAAGTAGTGAATGACATGGTATTCATAATGGGTGATGCTATGGTAAACACTGTTTTAAATTTCCTCCGATACGGCAGAAATTTCGGCCGAATTTTTTTTCCTGCTAGCTTGCCGATACAAAATAACATATTTTATACTCTGCATCGTTTTGGACCGAAATGTGTAGATTTCAGCCGAAATTACCGAAATATCGGCCGAAATATTGCCGAAATTGACGAAATATAAGACGAAATAGACAAATGTTATTGTCATATATTTAAAAAATTTGTTTTACTTTTTGCATATATGTATTTAAATATAGGACTTTAAGTTAAAATAATGTGAGGATTTTGAATCGATATTGTTTGTATATATGCAAAGTCAAGTAAGTTGATTAACTAATACATTTTTTCTAATCAATGCAAATTTAATTTAGTTATATACTTATATTGCATAATCTTCTATATTATTGTTAAATTATGCGAAGATTTACCGTAATTGATTAATATCATTAGTTATATTGTATAGTATTTTTATGATAAATGACATGTAGGATATATAATATCTTATTTAGTAACAAAAAAAATATTTATTGAGTATAGGAAATGAATATCCGATATGATCACATTTTTCCGATATCTCTGATCCGAGACGAAATACCTCTTACCGAGACAATTCCGAAATCCGAGATTTAAAACCATGATGGTAAATTAAATAACATGATGGTTTCTATGATAAATGACATGGTGTATGTATATATATATATATGATACAACAAGATGATAATCAATATCGTGGACATCATATGTTCATCGAATGGTAAGATAAAAGGTAAGATGGTAAGTGTTAATTAAATGTGTTATCAATATACGTGACTAAAATCAAAGTGGTAGTTATTCTTGAATAAATAAGTGAAGCACTTGTGTGATAAAGTAAAATGAAAAGATGAAATGATTAATGCTAATAACAGATGATTTTGTTGACCAGTACCTACAGCAATCCTGGGGGTTTGGGCTAGACCTCCTAATACCCAAGGACCGGCTTGGGGTGCGGTGTTTTTCCCTCCTGGCTTCGGCTGGGAGGAAGTACCCAGTTTATCTGGGGTGCGGTGTTTTTCGCCCAAGCTATCGGCTTGAGGCCCGGTTTCCCTCGATGACAGCTGTCGCGAGGAAGTACCCAGTTTACCTGGGGTGCGGTGTTTTTCCCTCCTGGCTATCGGCTGGGAGGAAGTACCCAGTTTATCTGGGGTGCGGTGTTTTTCCCTCGATGACAGACGTCGCGAGGAAGTACCCAGTTTACCTGGGGTGCGGTGTTTTTCCCTCGATGACAGACGTCGCGAGGAAGTACCCAGTTTATCTGGGGTGCGGTGTTCCCTCGCTGGCATAGGCTGGGAGGAAGACGTAGCCTCGGACGAGTAAGACTCTGTGTGAGCATCGGTCCGCGTGTTTTACTGGGCTGTCGGCTTTCAGTATATTGGGATACTGTGGCTCACTGGTCGACAAACTAATAAAAATAATTAAGTGTAAATAAATGTAAGAGTAAAGAAAGTGAATTGTGGTAGTAAAGAAAAGGAAAAGGAATTGTGATTGTGAAAGAAAGTGGTTGTGAATGAAATGAATATGAAGAGATACGAGTTATGAGTTGTGTATGAAAAGAAATGATAATTTCAGTATGTGATTAATTTAAAATGAAAGTAAAAGAGGCATGTGTTATTATGAGCAGTATAAAGTAATTGTATTACGTATGGGATCATTAAAGTAAATACAGATTGATATGAGTATGTGTACCTTGGAATTGTGTCAAGGAACTACCTGCCCGCAATTTCTGTGGAAATTGTGGGAACTACCTGTCTTGGCATAATTCGCTGGGTGAGTGGACATAATAGTGGTAATGATTGATGAAAATGAGAAATAAAGTAAAGTGAAGATGATAAGTGATTGAAGTGATTAATAACCAAGCTATCGGCTTGAGATATGATGTGGTATTACCCAAACTGTGTGTTTGGGGTGCGGTGATTATTACCCAAGCTATCGGCTATGGGGTGTGATATGTTGTGGCCCCAGATTGTGTTTGGGGATTAAGTGAAAATGATAATAAGATTTATTGTTTATAAGAATGAGAAATTACTAAAGTGATATAATAAGATGTGAATGAGCTATAAAACATGGTTCTGATGCAATGCGTATAAGTATTCTAATTAATGAGGTGTTAATGATGTGATGAAATGTGAGTAAATCGCATGGGCAATGAGATGTGGTAATTATGTCATAAGATATGAAGGAAGGTGGTAGTATGAGAATAGATGCATATGTTTATGATGTGATACTTTTATAACATAATAAAATAAATACATGTATTATGAGATTGGGTATGAAAATGGTTATTAAAGAAAGTATGATGTGATATGAGTTTGTGTACCTTGGAAGTGTGTCGGGGAACTACTCGCCTGCTATTTCCGTGGAAATAGTGGGAACTACCTGCCTCGGCACAACTTCCAGGATGAATGTGTGTGTTGATGACATAATATAAGTAAACGAAACGCATGGTTAAATAGAGTTGGAGAAATGATGTAATAACATCATGTAGTTATATTAATATAAATAGTGAAATGCTGATATGACGATAAGTGTAGAAAGATGAATATTCGTATTATGCGAATGTAAGATAAATATATATATATATATATACGAGGTTGATGTGAAGTGTATTATGAAATGTGGGAAATTATGGATAATTAAATAGTGAATGCAGGTTTGGCAGAGAAATTGATATGTCATTGTAGTGACGATGTTGTGGTATTCAAGATTCAGGTTGCCTTATTTTAATTTGGCATTCGTAAGTTTAATTTATTTTCTTTATACTATTTTAATTTGTTATTTGATTAATAACTATACTCACACCAGAAATGGCTAACCCCTTAGTGTTTGGAGGGTTAGGGGAGTCTGAGGACTACCCTAGGTCCCCCACTATTGCAGGTTCTCATCAGTGCAGAGGTGAGACGTGGAGTAGTAGTATAACGTTTTATTTTAAAAATTTGTATTATTTAGTTATAGGAATAGTGAAATTTATGATTTAAATTGTATTATGAGGGTATAAGCCTGTATATGACGATGATGAGTATAGTGTGAGGTGGTGTGGTATGTTGGTGACCCGTACCCATCTCGTCGTGGAGTACCAGGCTCTGGGGTAAGTTTTACAATGATTTTTCTAAGATTTTACCTCGTTTTTCAAAGGAATTCATAGTTTTTAATTGATATTTGATAATCCGTTATGAGTTTGGCCCCCAGAGCATTATATTATATTGCCTGTGTGTATCTGCTCATTTTGGCCTGGGGAGCCCATGAAAATATTATGTGGTTTGTGAGCTACGGAATTTTGAGCAGAATTCCGTAAGCTTTTTGTGTTTCGGGGCAAAATTTACAAGGGAGATTCTGTCAAAATTTTTCCTAAAATATAACTTTCTTAGTTCATGATCAAAGTGATATAGAAATTGAAAGAATTGTATTTGGAGACTTAGTTTGGAGAAAAAAAAAATAAAAAAATTGGGGTGTTACACTGTCACAGTTGGGAATAACAACTACCTCCCAATATTAGGACAAGAAGAAAAAACTCTCAGGCAGAACATGTTAAAAAGTGGTCGCAACTAGGAACTGCGGCTTCAATTCCACAAAAGCTGCAGTTCCTAGCTAGGCCTCTAAGTGTTCAGTGATAAATAAAATTTCAAACTACACTGATTTCATGTTTACAATTCAAAAGAGTTGTATCTAGCTCACACATTGAAATCAAACATAACTAATTAACTGCAGGTAACTCACACATAGAAATCAAACATATACAACAACATTAAACATCTAAACCTCCACTTCAATTCGTGAAAAGCAAGACTAATATATACATCAAAATTTGATAAACAAAAACATATGCATCAAAATTATAGAAGTTTAAAAAGCTAAACAGGTTGTTAATCGTAACTATATACACAAAATTAACCCTCCCGGTACATAAAATCACGTGTTCTGATTTCTTCTTCTTCTTTGGAGCTGGCTTTAACAGACGCTTATCTCCTACTTGCTGTGACAAGGAATACGCTCATCATCATCTTGCTCCTCTTCTTGTTGTTTCACACTGTCTTGTTGTTGAGTCACTTCTTGTTGCACCTGTTGATTGCTTGATTGACGTTTGACGTTCTTGTGACCTGGCCTATATGAAATTCCATGTCTTCCAGTCTGATGAACTAGAGCTGTCAACATAGTCTCTAGTTTGGTAGCCTCACCAACCTCTTCAAGTTGTGCCCTACAGTGTTTGAGAATTTCTCGTGCAAACTCCTTGATGGCATCAAACACATCACTTGACAAGGCATGAGTGCATTTACGTGCAATCTTCTATGTTTCATCAATCTGCAACAAATTAGAATGTATCATATATTGTAGTGCGAGATACTGAATTTGGTTCAAATGGGAAAAAAAAACAAAGATACAAACATGAACTGAACAAAGAAATGTTAACTTTTACAATGGATCGTGATGTCGATGCCTTTAGTTGAAACATGGGTTACAAAGTCGAATGTCCGTGAGATGGTTCAATCTCTTTTCTTGGAACTGGTAGTTGAACCCCTGCTAGCTTAGTGGAAGGAGGAACAATAAACAACTGTATAATCCTCTGATACCATCATATGCCTCAATTCCTGAAATAATAGTCTCAAATATGTGCTCATTCCATGTGATAAAGTGATCGTGGTGATATTTTGCCCCAATCATGATCAGGCAATCGACCTTGCCCTTTAATACTATGTAGTGCACTGTCATATGATCAAGCAAACAAAATGCTTTGCTAAATTTCGAACTGTTGAAGAACTCGGTCCAGATAATAAAACTCTACCACACTACAATTAATGGGTGGTGCACTCGTCAACCATAACTCTTTGCTCGCTGTGCAAGTAGATTGCCTAAATCTATCAATCGTATAAGGCTCCTGTAATGCCCCGAATTCCATACACAGGAAATCTGTGGCACATCTATTATTTTTACTTCAATTTAGTACAAATACAGTATAAATTACAGAGAAAATTTTAAAACTTTTTTACACCATCTTTCATTACAAACATCAGTGAATTCCATGCAATAAATTACAACTCGTTCCAATACTCAAGCTTCTGTCTTTGACTAGAGTCCACGACAAACTCGAGTCCATACCACCCACTAAACACGAATCCTGCAAATCTTCCAAACTGTGGGCACGTCCGTTGAATACAGCTGACGCAAAGCTACTAATAATAGTGGTCTTCTAATTTTCAACAACCAAAAGATTCGATGCCAAAAATATTGTGGAAAGTAAATCTATTCTAAGTGTAACAGTGTATGCCATGATCCTACAAATCTAAATCACAAACGAAATGCACACAATGCTCTTTTCTAATGCATGCTTATTTGGAATTATGTCGCCCACACAACATAGGTTCCAAATGCAAGCTTCTAACGTTTATCCTCATTTTGGGGTTTAATCTCTCGCTATGCAAAACTTATATCCTTGAAAAATTTCAAGATTTAGACATTCTGTGAGTATTGGCTCTCACCCCGGAATACTGGAGATCAATCTCTATCCGCAGATCATTCTGAAACATATTTCATCTCTCGTCCCGAAATTCTAGAGCCTATCACTCCGTAGGTCATCATGGAGACCTCATTACACGAACACCCCATGATCGTCGCTCTCGTCCCGGAATACTGGAGGTCAATCTCACTCTGCATATCATTCTGGAGCCTATTTTATCTATCATCCCAGAATACTGAGGGATTATCTCACTCTGCAGATCATCCTAGAGCCATCTTCCCACATTTTCTCTTGCTTCGTCACAAACTCATGTCTAGTGTTTATCCTTACAGCCAATTATTAACAACTGCTGCCTAAACCTAGAGTCACCCTACCTGCCTTAGATCAATAACACTATAAATACTAGCCTAACCTGGCTTATTCCTGCTTTCTGTGAACCACAACATGCTGACACCTGGTTCTTTCTCAACCTCCAGATCCCTACACAACTAGGATGCTACACCAAACTGCACACTAGGATTTTCTACGACAACCATAACTTTTAAAGTAATCCAAAAAAAACTAAAAGTTATTAACTACTCCAAATTTGTAGATCTAAACATAAATAAGCTAGATTCGCTCACATCTCTCACGTCTATTCTTTAACTATCACTCGACTTGCAAATCTCGCACAATTCTTAATCTCACACCCTATTAATCTTGTTATGTAATTTTTTATTCTCTCTTTATTCTCTCCTCAAGTATTAATAAATGTTATTATCGTACTCTTGTTTTGATAAACAGCTCATGTTGACCGACTATTAAAAATAAAAACAAGGTAGACTATAACTAGTTCTAGGTTGATCAACTAACCACTTTCAACTCAACCTGACTCTAAGTCTAAAACCTGACCCATCTTGACCCGAACCCGAGCCCCTCTGGACCCAAACCTGAATTAAATCACTACCCAAAATAGTGAGAAATAGCCATAAAAATTGGTGTTTTCCGTGACTTAAAAATTGTTCAGTCTTCATGATATTAATCATCATCGATACCCAAGTCTACAAACCATACTATGGCATAAAATTGGGAATTTAAAAGATGAGTTTCTTGCATGATAGAACTTTTTTAGCAATATATATATATATATATATATATATATATATATATATATATATATATATATATATATATATATATATATATTATGAACTAAACTAAAGCAACTAGTTCTTTATACAATTAACAAGTTCCTCTTGTCTCTTTTAATCATTCATCGTTCATAAAAATCATACAAAAAATTTTAACTTAATTTTTTTTATGTAGACAAATAATCAACCATCTATCATGCATTCAATTCATATAACAAACAACAAGAAAAAAAAGGATGCATCATAAATATTAATCACAATCAAATAAAACCCTATCATGCTACGAATAACAATAACAACAATAATCATAAGAAGAGAAGAATACCCACCTATTGTCGTATTTTTCCGATCAAGAGCTTCCAAAAGTCCTTCTCCTCCAACCCTTAAAACACCTCCAGTAAGAAAAATAACAAAAAGTGACTTGAGCTCTCCTCTCTTTTTTTTATGCTTGGCTGGCCACTCAATTAGCATGAGGGGGATTTCAAATCTCCTTGATTATATCCCTAAAATTATGGAATTTATGTTTACTATAATAACAATATGACTAATTATTCATCCCTAAATAATAGGCTAATTCAAAAAAATCAAAACAAATCCCACCCTATCCCCTCAAGCATGACATGCCAACCCTAACCCTAGTGTTTGTGCACTTGGTATTGGGTTGGGCTTTATCAAGTTTTTAATTTGTTAGTGGGTTCAATAATACACTTTTCTTGTTAATAGTAATTTTAATTAGTATTAAGGCCAACTAACCAATATCTTCTATCATTATAAATAATAATGTTATTTGTTATTTGTGCGGGGTGTTACAGCTCCCATGTCACGAACTCCTCTCTCAACATATCAAACTCATCTTTGTAATAAATCACCACCACATGTGAGTTATCATTCCACGTGTGTGCACCAGCTCAATACACACCAATAGAAGCCAACATGATCTCATCAATTGTATCTTCAATCCATCCCTTAAATTGCTTACTTAAGCATGGTCGATCAACGTGTAAATGCTCCCAGCTCCACACTTGTAATATTGTATCGGCTCCTTCATTTGCACCACATTTAAAGCTCCTCCACACAAACTCCGATATAAAGAGGCTAATACCGCACTATCCCACTATACTGGCCAATTTTTCTAATGTCAACGATCAACAGTAGATACATGAGTGCAACGGTATCACCTGAGGAGTTGGAAAAGATAACACCTCCAAACAGTGTCAAAATATAAAACCGAGTGTAATATTCAACATCAAACTCAGATGAATCATCGTTCAAGAAGTTGTCAAACTCAATCTTCAACTAGGAGAAATATTCAATATTAAATTCTGTTAAATCATCGTTCAAAAAGTTGTCAAACTTTCTCTTCAACTAGGAGAATCTAATGGAGAATCCAACTAAGGTTGTATCACCTGGCTCCATACCAAGATAATATCTAATTAATTTCTCCCGGTCAAACCGTAACCCCTGTTTTTCATTTTCTGTATTTTGGATGTATGTCTCTTCTTTTGGTATTTATTCTTCTTGTATTTCTCCGTCTCTTTATTAACAGTGTATTTGGATCATCATTCCTATATATTCATCTAATTTTTTTGTCCCCTTTAATTTGATCTTCTTGATTCATTGTCTGCCATTATTTTATATCTGGTTGGTCGAGCTATTATTTTGATCCCCATTATTTTAAAATTGTTCACGTCCTATTCTATTTATTTATTTTGTTCCTACCTCAATATTTTGGATCACCCTATAATTCTATTGGATTCTTTTCTTAATTAAACCATATTGGATCTTTTCTACCCAACCCGTTACCCCCTAAAAACCCTAATAACCAACTCTTATTTAAACCCTAACTACTCACCTATATAACACCCCCCTGTTTGCAAACCCTAATCACCAAAGCCAACCCAAGCCGCCTGCCTTTCCTCTACCCCGATCCCCTTGCTTCTGCTCACCTTCGGTTCCTTTCGACGATCCCCTCTGGCAGCCCCTTGCGCTGCCTCGACGACACCAGCAAACCCATCCCTCCTGTCTCTCCCCTTCCTCCCCGTCTCTCCTTCGCCTTGTAGCCCGACGCTCCTCCTGCAGAGCCGCCCAGCACCGACGCTCCTCCTGCAGTGCCGCCCAGCATCGACGCTCCCCTGCCTCCTAATCGCGATGCTACAGCACTGCAGCACCAGTTCGACGCTCCCCCTTCTCCTCTTCCGAAGCCACCAGCAAGCAACAACAGCGACTGCCCTGTGCTGCCTCCCCTCACCCGTCATTTGCCGTCTTCTCTTCAGCCAGGCACTCAGGTTGTTTTGCCGTGACTCTTGTGTGCGAGTGTTGTTTTGGATGCGTGTTATTCCGAGAGTTGTGATCGTGGTTCGTGGGTTCGTTCGTTCATTGAGTTCGTGCCTGATAAACCGTTTCTGTTATTCTTACTCTTGCATCATTTCTGTCGTCATCTATAAAGCAAGTAACTTGTATTCTTTTTGTTGTATATTACAAGTACTAAATACCGCCTGTAGTGTAGTTGCTTCAAGATCTATTCCCATGAAATCCCATGTTTGATCTTGCCTCTAGTTGTTGATCCATCCATAGTTGTCACATCACACACACGACATGAAATAACTTAGATATAATAGATTCTTGATGCATACATGCATATTGTTCGTGACTTATGAGGTGTTGTATGATCTCGTATGCTTGGTGTGTTAGTAGTAGTACAACTTGTTGTAGACGTGTTAAATACCCTATACCATGTTACTTGGATATCTAGTAGACTATATTTCGTATTTTGTTATGATTGGATGTGTTTCCCATAAACTGGTTGATTTTATGTGTAAAGTGAATTTCTGTTTTTGTTGTGACCCAAATTTGTTCAGTATTTTAGACCATATTAAGGTCAGTATATGAAAATTATTTGTGAATATAAATTATAGAGAATTCGGTCTACTTTCCATAATTTCTGACAGATCTCAGTTTCGATTTGTGAGTTGCAAGTTATTGCTGTTTTACTACAGATATGTAGAAAATTTCAGATTCTGATTTATATGAATTCTATATGATTATTTTTATACTGATGATAAAGATAATTTTTTGATCCAATAATTTTCTGAGTACCACTAGACTTGATTGGGATTAACCCCTAATTTTGTGGATTTAATTGATAACTTTTAGAAACTATTCTATGCTTGCAAACAACTACTATACTTGCAGAAATTTTCATTCTGTTCTGTAAAGAACCTTAATTTCAACCTAATTCTATTTGCTTTTTATAAAAACTTTGTGAATATGAATTGTAGCCTACTGTATCAATTTTATCACCCTTTTGACGGATCAGGATTTCAATTTATATTTTATAATCTATTGCTGTTTTAGTACTGCCGTGTTTATGATTTCATATTTACAGATTTTCTGTATCTTGCTACTTCCTGATTTTTCTTGACTACGCTATCAATGTTGGAAAATTATGAAACTTTATTTTTTATTGCTAGACATACTAGGGAATATTCCAGATTTTTCTTAGATTTAATCAGTAAGTTTTTATGCCGTTTTCCTTTTTATGAACACAAACTTCTGATTTCTGGCTGAACATGTTTTCTGGATACACTTCTGTTTTGAAACTTGTTTTTGTGAAATACCATATGACTATATATATTTGCTGGATTCGGCCGGAGTCTTTTTTCTAGATCTTCTGACGGATCCAGATTTGCATGTCCGTGACAACGGAAATCTCAGATTTGGTGTAGTATTCTCGTGTTGTCCTGAACTAGAATTTTCGTTGTCTTAATCTATTTTGAGTCTTTCATCACCCGTTCATGTCCTTTGTTCAATTTGTGCTTGTTCCTTGTCATCTTACCATATTTCTTGACTTGTTTGTGCACGTCCATGCTTGCTTGAATAATAATAAGAAACCAAGCCGGGGTTAAAGGGAAAGATCTAATAGTGGAAAATACAGAAACATGTACTCGGAAAGGGATCTATAAATCCTACTTGATTACTTGATACTTGATACTTGGAGCTTGACACGTGATTACTTGACACTTGCACACTTGACACGTGATACTTGGTACTTTGAGCTTGATACTTGATACTTGATTACTTGATACTTGTCCCTGAGTACACTACTCTCTATGATCCACTATGAAATCTAAAACATAATTGTTTTATGCTAGACATACTAGGAAATACTCCAGATTTTTCTTAGATTTAATCAGTAAGTTTTTATGCCGTTTTCCTTTTTATGAACACAAACTTCTGATTTCTGGCTGAACATGTTTTCTGGATACACTTCTGTTTTGAAACTTGTTTTTGTGAAATATCATATGACTATATATATTTGCTGGATTCGTCCGGGAGTCAGTTTTCTAGATCTTCTGACGGATCCAGATTTGCATGTCCATGACAACAGAAATCTCAGATTTGGTGTAGTATTCTCGTGTTGTCCTGAACTAGAATTTTCGTTGTCTTAATCTATTTTGAGTCTTTCATCACCCGTTCATGTCCTTTGTTCAATTTGTGCTTATTCCTTGTCATCTTACCATATTTCTCGACTTGTTTGTGCACGTTCATGCTTGCTTGAATAATAATAAGAAACCAAGCCGGGGTTAAAGGAAAAGATCTAATAGTGAAAAATACAAAAACATGTACTCGGAAAGGGATCTATAAATCCTACTTGATTACTTGATACTTGATACTTGGAGCTTGACGCGTGATTACTTGACACTTGCACACTTGACACATGATACTTGGTAATTGGAGCGTGATACTTGATACATGATTACTTGATACTTGTCCCTGAGTACACTACTCTCTATGATCCACTATGAAATCTAAAACATAATTGTTTGAATGTAGCAACCATATGGTAAAAACTGGGACGCATGAAGTGCTACCTAGATAGGACTAGATACAAGATTTGGAAACAATATGATCACTTGACACTTGGTACATGTACTCGATCCTTGACATTTGCTACTTGTTACTCGTTTATATGATACTTGTCTACTTGACAATTGTTACATGCCACTTGCTCTCGTCCATCTTGCCATACTAGTTGTTTCTGTTCTTGATTTGAGTTAGTTCCTCTATTTTGTTGTTAGATTCTTTTCATGCTATTTTTGCTTCCGCTGTTACTCTATTCTTGTCTACTTGTTTCCTTCTGTACTTGTTGCTTGCACTACAAGCGGCCCGTAACCTGCATTAACGAGCATTTTGTTTCTCTTTCCTTTTCCTTCAGTTTATTAAATTACAGATTTTGGTGCTCATCTACCTGATAGAGTAGGTTATCTGAGATTTTAGTTACTGGAGTTCTTGCTATAATTTACTTTCCTGCTTATCTTGAATAATTGTACTTGGTTACATGGATCATTTTGTATTGGACTTTGTGTCTCAGACTTGTGTTTTGTTTCAGACATGATTATTTGAAATTCAGTATTCTTGTTACTTTTCAAGTAATCTTGTTGACTATATTGATTCAGTTATACATGCGTGGTTGACTATTTCTCTTGTATATCTCTTGTTTATATTTGTGCTTGTTGTAAAGATCCTAACAGCTTATGGATGATGAAAATCATTCGTTCGACTTAGTTACGTATCTGTACTCTGTATCTCCTTTTTGGGAAGCGGGACGTGATAATATTTTTATTGATATCAGAGCCCAGGTTGGCTAATGTTTTAGTTTGACTGATATATTAGACAAGCTTGGCTCGATATAGGATCAGCACAACAGTACACAGACCATGCATACATGAATGAATTATAATCAACATTGATATGGATGCTAACTATTTTTGATTTTGTGTAGACCATGGCTCACAGAGGTTCCACTTCTCGTTCTCAGGAAGATTAGCCTGGGCATGAGGCCGTTACCAATGTGTTTGAATGACTGATCAATATGCAGCAAAACCACAATGACCTTGTGATGGCTACTTTGGAAGCTGCCCGGGTTCTGCCTCCCGCTGTGCCTATGCAGGCAGCTCTTCCTCTTCGTCTGGGTACAGTGACAGATTTCATGAGGCTGCATCCTGACAGATTCTCAGACACTGAGACGCTTTTGGAGGCAAAACAGTGGCTGTTCAGGACTGAGCAGTTGCTTTTGGTTGCAAGAGTTACTGATGTTGATGGAGTGGATGTAGTGACCATCCAGCTGGTGGATCTGGCCCACATTTGGTGGAGGTTCGAGTCTGAAAGGCTCGTGCGGCCTATTGCTTGGGCCATGTTCACTAGGAGCTTCTTGGAGAAGTTCTTCCCTTACAGCACTCGAGTTGAAATAGAGCAACAATTCCTAGCCCTAAAATAGGTTGGTCGTTATTTCTATTTTTGGAATTTTGTTACATATTTTCCTTGCAATGTTGTAACATGGGACTTTCTTGAAACAGGGTTCCAGGTTTGTGGATAAGAATGCAGCGGAATTTACTAGACTTAGCCGCTTCACAGCCGTTCTTGTAGCGAACGAAGATGACAGGGCTCGTAGATTCACACTGAGACTTGAGCGAGATATTCGGGTGCAGCTCGTCTCCCTTCTCTTGCGTACTTATGCTGAGGCTCTTGAGGCAGCTCGAGCTGAGGAGCAGGCTCGTGGCAGGTTGACTCCTCCCCGGCGGACTGTTCTGCACTCTACTATTGTTGCTAGGCCTTCTGGTGGGCCTATTCAGAGGCCTGTCCCAACCCATCCAGTTAGGGCAACTCCTTACTCTTCTATGAGTCCTCAGAGGGTTAGTTTTTGTGACTTTTGCCAACTTCATGGGCATGAGCGCATGGAATGCAGACGTGCCAGTCGCCGCTATTTTGGTTGTCGTGCTCCTGATCATGCTGTATGGAATTACGCATAGCAGGAGATGGCTCTTCCAGCTGTGGGTCCAGATCAGCAGGTAGCCCTAGCTCGTGGTCCAGTCAGGCCACCGCTTCCTCCTCAGCACCATGTCGGTCAAAGGACCGCTGCCCCCAGGAGAGGTCGGGCTTTCAACCTGATTGCTGCAGATACTGAGACAACAGAGGGTGTTGTTGCTGGTATGTTTTGCTTTTGTTGCTTTGTTGTCTTGTTGTTTTCCTTTGCTTCTTTCATTTATCTTGCATTATTCTTTCATGTTATCTTTCTGCAAAGTGTTTTCCTCACCCTTAATCATCAATTCTGTTCCTCTTGCTTTTGATTCTTTCTTAGGTGTTGTCCTTGTTTGCTCTTTCCCTGCTCATGTTCTCTTTAATTCCGAGGCAACCCATTCCTTTGTCTCTTCCCGCTTCGTGGCTCGCCATCAGTTGGAGTGCAGCATCATGTCAGAGGCTTGAAACATTGTGACAGGGACGGTGTTGTCATTTGTTCTCGGGAGTGTAGGCAGAGTCCCGTGGATATTGGTGGCGCATATTTTAAGGCTGACCTGATTGTTTAATTCAGGATTCGATGTCATTCTCGGTATGGATTGGTTGGGTGAGTCCCACGCCATTATTGACTGCCGTGCCAAGATAGTTGTATTCCGAATACCAATCCGTACAGAGTTTGAGTTCCATATCGGGGAGATGCCCCTTGGTTGAGATGTGACTGCGGTTGATCAGGAGGTTTATGCGATGGAATTGCACTCAGCCTGTGAGGCTGCGCCTCTAGTAGTGCGGGATTTCCTAGATGTTTTTCTAGAGGAGTTTCCCAGCTTACCCCCTGATAGGGATGTGGAGTTCGGTATTGAAGTTCAGCCTGGTACGGCACCGATATCGAAGAGTCCCTACAGGATGATAACGGTTGAGTTAGCAGAGCTTAAGGTGCAGATTCAGGAGTTGCTTTATTTAGGGTTCATCAGACCCAGTGTTTCACCGTGGGGTGCTCCCCTTTTTGTCAACAAGAAGGATGGTAGTCCTCGACTGTGTGTTGATTATCAGGAACTGAACAGTGTTACTGTGAAGAACCGGTATCCGCTGCCTAGGATCGATGAATTATTTGATCAGTTGAGTGGAGCAGCTGTTTTCTCGAAGTTGGATCTTCGTTCTGGGTATCATCATGTAACCCCTGTTTTCCCAAAAATATATTTTTCTGTGCATTTTTGTTAATTCAAATTTTTGTAAATTAGTTTTTCGCTTCGAACTATCTTTCTATGATTTTTGTTCTTATTATTGTTATTATTACTTTTATTATTACTATTATCATGTTTCTCTTACTGTTATTATTGTTATTAGTATTATTAGTTTGATTGTTTATTTAAAAACCTAGTTCTATTTATAAATTATATTGTAGATATTTCACATAAATTCGATGTTATAATACAAATTATATTTTGTTGAAAATCTCTATTTTATTGGTTATTTCATCTCTTTTGGATTTTAAAACCCATTTAACTATCCCCATACCCATTATAAAACCCTATAACTTCTAAAATACCCATTTACCCATTATATTAACCCAAAAAACCCATTTAAAATACTTAAACCCATTTACACCTATGAACCCAACCCGTTCAAATCCCCTACCCTGTTATTAACACCCCCAACCCGATAGCTCCCTATACCCGTACCCGTTTACCACCCGTCACCCCTTCTTCTTCCCCTATATATTTTAACCCACTTGTTACCCATATCATCTACCCTATCATATAAACCCTAGCCGCAATATACTTTCCCGTCCGTCCCTCTCTCGCTCTCATCTCTATCTCGACCGTCCCCTACTCTCCAGTCGCACTCTCCTCCCTCTCTATCTCTCCCGTGTCCCTATGTCGCGACCCCCACTGCGCCATGACAGCTCCAGTCGCGACGACCTCTCGTCGTTCCTCTGCAGTGCCAGCCCCAATGCCCCTGTTGAGTAGCAGTACCTGTGCAGTCGCTCCCTCGGCCTGACCTTCCGATGCCAATGCAGTGCGCTCTGCCCTAGCCTGTGTGCCTCCTTGTGTGCCCTGCACCTGCCGCTGTTTCACCGTTCGGCACCATGCCGACCGCCGGCAGTCCCTCTTCCACCGTTGTCTCCTTCCTGCAGTGCACCGCTCGCCTGCTGTCTGCCACCGGGCCTGAGGGTTACTGTGTGATCATGAGGTTTTGATCCTTCGATCGTGAGTCGTCCGTTTGGTTTGATCTTGATCATCAAGATCATTAGCTAATTGATCATGGGTCGTTGATCATCATGATCTTCATCAAGTGATCTGATCGTCGATATGATCCGATCATCATCATCATCATCAAGATACTTGATCTCGACCGTTGGATCTCCCTTGATCATCGCAATCGTGACCATCATCTTGATCTTGATCTTGATCTTCGATCAGAGTCTTCTGATCTGATATGATCTTGATCTAGCCATTGGATCTCTTGATCTTCATCATCTTGATCATCCTCTTAATCATTGAGATCTGTATGTTGTGTTCGTGATTGCGATCGTGATCGTCTTGTGCATCTTGTTCATGTTCGTTCGTCCATTGGTATTGTGTTCGTACCCGGGAATCTGTTCCCGTTATTCTTGCACTTTGCTTTGTTCCGTCATCATCTTCCAGGCAAGTAACTTGTACTATAATTCCTTTGTTTGATACAAGTTATAAATTTCGCTTGTAGTGTAGTTGGGTTCTAGAAACAACTAGTGTGTGATGTATGATTGATGAGTTTGTCTCTACAGTGCTATTTGACCATAGTTGACTCACGACACAAAATTAACATGAAACAACTTAGGTTTTTCCCATTCTTGATTTGATCATGTATGTGGGATTTTTGTGAAAATTTGGGTATTTGTTGAGATCCATGTGATAGACTTGCTTTGGAAATGTTAAATACCCTATTTCATGTTGTTTGGACACTTGGTAGACTCGATTTCATGTTTGGATGTGTTGGATCAAGTTTTGTTGAATCTATGTTGATTTTGGTTTTTGAGGAAATTCTGGATTTTGCCGATAATTTGTCTTGAACAGTAATTTAGACCATGTTAAGGTCAGAATCTTAATTTCAGTATTAAAAGTGAGTTTTAGAGGAATTCATCTTCTTTCCAACCCTCTGACCTTGCTCAATTTCGTTTTTGTATGTGTGAAATATGATTGTTTTACTACAGATGTGTAGATAAATTCCAGATTTCGTTTTTTGATGATTTTGATGACTAAATTATTTTGATACTTGTTCTATACATATTATTTTGATCTGAAACTTTGGTCAGTATTTCTATATCTATCTAGGGATTACCTAGAATTTTGGTGAATTTTATTGATGAGTTTGATATGCCATTTCATGCTTGTTTATGACAGCTATACTTGTTGTATTTTGCTCGCTGTTCTATAAAGAATCGTATTTTCACCCTATTTCCTTCTACCGTATGGAAAATATTTGTGAAATATGAAAGTTAGATTATTTTTTCTATTTTTATCTTCCTTTGACGGATTTGGATTTCGTTTCACGGTTTGCGAGATATTTCAGTTTTCGTACAGCAGTGTTGGGAATTCCAGATTTGCCAAACCTTCGTTTCTTGAGGTTTTCCGGTTTTAATTGACTGAACTAATTTTACTGGAATATTATGAAATTTTATATTCTAATTCTAAACATATAGGGGATTACCCCAGATTTTTCCTACATTTATTTAAGTAGTTTTAATGCTGTTTTTCTGACTGAGAATTCGTTTTACTAATTTCTGACTGAACGTATTTTCTGGATTCAAATCCATTTTGAGTTATGATTTTGTGAAATACTATGTAGCTTATTTATAATTGCTGGATTCGTGTGGAAGTCTATTTTCCAGATTCTTTGATGGATTCATATTTGAATTTCTGTAGTAACAGAAATCACTGTTTTAGTACTGTACTGTCATGTTGTCCTGAATATGAACATACACTGTTTTGCTCGTTTATGTGACTATCTATCATCTATGCATGCTTATTTGTTATCCTAGACCTGATACTGATTATACTATGTTAGTTTGATACTGTTTCATGCTTATACATGCCCGTTTAAGAATAATAATAAAAGTAATCAAGCCAGGGTTTATGGGAAAGATCTAGTAGTGGGAAAGTATAGAAATGTGTACTTAGAAGGGAGCCCGTGTTTCCCATATAATTATCGATTATCTGACCCTGTTTATATTACTTCCTATAGGAAGGTCTAGGGAAGGAGAGAACCACTAGGTTCTATCTGTCTGTCTAGATCTGTTATCTAACCCTGTCTACATTACTTCCTATAGAAGCTGTAGAGGAGAAGAGAACCACTAGATTCTATCTGTCTGATTTGATTATCTGATATCTGTCTGAACCCTGAGTACACGGCCCTATATGATCCCCTATAAAATCTACAAATATAACTATTTTGAATGTAGCAACCATGTGATAAAAGGATGACACATGAAGTGCTACCTAGTTAGTAATTAATACAAGACTTATAAGAATCTGAATCTGATATCTGTATATGAATCTGAATCTAAATCTGTTATCTGTATCTGCTATCTGATATTTGTTATCTAATTATCTGTTATCTGTTTGACTATCATATGACACTACCATATGTATATCTGTCTGCATACTATCTGACACATGACACTTGACACATGTTAGTATACCATGCTAGTTGATTCTGCTATACCATGCTATATCCGTTTCTGCTATAATTTAGATTTGTTTAGTTTTCCCCATGTACTTGTATCCTACATTATAAGTAGCCTGTAACTCGTATTGACGGGTACCTTATTTTCTTCTCTTTTCTCCTGTAATTCAGTAATTGCAATCAGGATGGTCGGCTGGCAGGTGGCATTGGCGAGATGATGTATTAGTGCTGAATTTTCTGCTTTATTATTATTATTATTATTTGTTGCTTGAACTTGAATAAATTGTATTTGATACTTGAATTTATTTGTATTTAGGCAATGTGATCCAGGATATTATTAACTGTCTAGACTTGATTTATTTTGAGATTATATTATATTTTGGATTTCAAGTAAATTTCTGTTGATCTATTTGATTCAATTGTGCATGATTGGTTGATTCTTTTGCTTTCGACTCTGATTATTTTGTAAGATGTTGTAAAGATTCCTGAACAGCTTATGGATGATGAAAATCATTTGCTGGGCCAATGTTACATGCTCGTATTCTGTATTTTTGGGAAGCGGGGCATGACACACCAGGTCAAATCGAAGGCGACTAATGTACAGAAGATTGCATTCAGGACCAGATATGGGCACTATGAGTATCTTGTGATGCCGTTCAGAGTCACGAATGCGCCAACTGTATTCATGAGTCTTATGAACAGGGTCTTTTCCCAGTTCCTGGAAAGATTTGTGGTGGTTTTCATTGATGACATTCTGGTGTATTCTCGGAACCAGGAGGATCATGCTGAGCATCTTAGGTTGTATCTGCAGACTTTGAGGGAGAATCAGTTCCATAGGTGTTGCCGCTAAATTTGGTGTGGGGGCAAACAGATAGTATTTGTGGATTCTTAGGGAAACTGAATAGTAAACCTGTATACCTTGTTCCGTCGGGGTATGATCGTCGCTCCCGCCGTACACCTGCAAAAAGTGTGAGAACCGGGATTGTTCCCGGCGACGCACCCTCCGACGCTTAAGTCAGTAATCTAGGAAGACTATGAAAGAGCGCAAAAACTGGAGAAAGATTGATTACCTCTTAATGGAGATGGGTGGGGGGTATTTATAGGCGTCTTAGGAAACAGATTAGGCATGTAATTCCTGTGTATATAGAAAAGGAATGTAATCCCTAATCCCCAGTGAAAGGATAGATATGAATCAGGGCCGTTGATTAATATTAATCAGAAACCCTAATTCTATCCTGCTGGACCGGGTTCGTTGCGGGTTGAAACCCGCACCCAGTTGCAGTGGATCCGTTCGCGGGTTACTGGATCTGCGAAAAGGAGACCCAGTACCCGCTTCAGACCTGTTTTGTAGGTAAAATTACCGTTTCACCCCTGAACCTCGGGATTCGTGCCCCATTTGGACGGCCTTGATTAAACCCCTATTTTTAGCCATATCACGAGCCCCCCACTCCTAAAGGCCGAGGTCAATCAGTTTTTGAGGAGTAGTTTGACCATTTTAGTGGCTAATGGAGTTGTATCGAAGTCCGAATGGGTGTTTTTGGAATCCCGAAGTGGATGGTAAGGCAATTTCTTCTTCTTTCTTGAAGCCATATGGTATATCAAGTTTTTATCTATTTTTTCAGGCTATTTATCTAATTTTGCGATGCGTTAGCTAGTCGTTCGGGGGTTTTAGCTGTGCGTTCTAGGCAATAATTGTTCGTTCGGAGGCTTGAAAATATCCCCCGAATTTTCAATTATTTCCTGGAATTTTTAGCTAATTTTTCCTGAATTTTTAGCAATTTTTCGCAATTTTTAGATAAATAAAATGATTTAAATAAATAAAAATCGATTTTTTAATATTTATTTATGACGTGGCGTCATCAGAGCCCTCGATCAGGGCGGAGCACGATTTTCGGAGAGATCAGACGGTCCCTGCTCCTCGGCAAGTTTTTCCGCTGTATACGAGGGTCGGTACCTCGGTACCTCGGCTCGGCTTGGTATCTCGAGGACCAGTGCCTCGGCTCGGATGGTCAGCGCCTCGGCTCGATGATTCCGAGGTACGTGGCATCATCTGAGCCGTCTATTTCAGCGCGGATCTCCATAAAACGCTATCTTGTCGTTTAGTGGACGTGGCCAAATCTGGGCCGTCCATCATGACGAGCGCGCTTTTCCACAAGATCCAACGGCTGATATGGGTCGGAGTGATTTTTTGCCATATACGAGGGTCGGTACCCCAGCACCTCGGTTCGGAGGGTCTGTGCCTCGGCTCGGCTTGGTATCTCGAGGACCAGTGCCTCGGCTCAGATGGTCAGTGCCTCGGCTCGATGATTCCGAGGTACGTGGCATCATCTGAGCCTGTCTATTTCAGAACAGATCTCCATAAAACGCTATCTTGTCGTTTAGTGGACGTGGCCAAATCTGGGCCGTCCATCATGACGAGCGCGCTTTTCCACAGGATCCAACGACTGATATGGGTCGGAGTGATTTTTTGCCATATACGAGGGTCGGTACCCCGGCACCTCGGCTCGGAGGGTCTGTGCCTCAGCTCGAAGAATCTGAGGTACGTGGCGTCATCTGAGCCGTTCATCATGGCGCGCATCACGAGGATGGGGTTCAGATCACGAGAAAACGTTATCTTGTCGTTTTGTGGGCGTGGCATGATCTGAACCGTCCATCAGATTCTGTCGCGAACTTTGGAGAGATCCGACGGTGACTTCGCCTCGAGATGATTTTTCTCCATATACGAGGGTCGGTACCTCGTCATCTCGGCTCGGCGCATCAGAGCTGTTTGGCCGAGGTGCTGAGTTGCCCGTTTTGGGGGAAACGTCTTGAGGGTTTCACCTTTCCGTGCCTAGTGGCTCGGCTGCTCGGCTGAGCTGTTCGGTAGCTCAGGCTGGGCAAGCCGATGGTAGGCAGCTCGGAAGATACGCGTAGCGTCATCTTGGCCGTTCATCATGGCGCGCATCACGAGGACGGGGTTCAGATCACGAGAAAATGTTATCTTGTCGTTTTGTGGACGTGGCATGATCTGAGCCGTCCATCAGATTCTGTTGCGAACTTTGGAGAGATCCGACGGTGACTTCGCCTCGGGACGATTTTTCTCCATATACGAGGGTCGGTACCTCGTCATCTCGGCTCGGCGCATCAGAGCTGTTTGGCCGAGGTGCTGAGTTGTCCGTTTTGGGGGAAACGTCTTGAGGGTTTCACCTTTCCGTGCCTAGTGGCTCGGCTGCTCGGCTGAGCTGTTCGGTAGCTCGGCTGGGCAAGCCGATGGTAGGCAGCTTGGAAGATACGCGTAGCGTCATCTTGGCCGTTCATCATGGCGCGCATCACGAGGACGGGGTTCAGATCACGAGAAAATGTTATCTTGTCGTTTTGTGGGCGTGGCATGATCTGAACCGTCCATCAGATTCTGTCGCGTATTTTGGAGAGATCCGACGGTGGCTTCACCTCGGGTCAATTTTTCTCCATATACGAGGGTCGGTACCTCGTCATCTCGGCTCGGCGCATCAGAGCTGTTTGGCCGAGGTGCTGAGTTGTCTGTTTTGAAGGTGGGCAGTAGCTCGGTTGCCCAGCCGGGCTGTTCGGTAGCTCGGCTCGGCAGACCGGTTGCCGAGTTGTTGACTTGGTGATTTGAAGAGTTTTTCGCTTCCCGTAACGTCGCTATTCTCCGCCTGTCGCTTTGGCTTCTTGGTGGGCTTTTCACGCTTCCCAAGAAGGCCCATCTTGTTAGGGGTTATAAGCTTTCACCCTCACTCTCAAGCTCATTTCTTACTTTTCACTCTCAAGTTTTTACTTTCGATCTCTAAGTTCTCTACTAGCGGAGCTTTTCTCTCCAAGGCGTTGCCGTTAGCTGTCGCGTGGGCCAGGCGATTTCCGGCGAGAGCACTCCGACCGTGAACGTCACTTCAAAAGGTCAGTTCACTTAGTCTAAATAATTTTTCTAGAGATGTCTCGAGTGAACTCGGGGAGTGGGGCCTCGTCTTCGGGCGATGATGGTGCCGAGGAGAGGAGGAGGTCGGAGATTCAGAGGAAGGGAAAACAGGCCGTCGAACCGTCAGCAGCTGAGACGAGGCACGAGAAGAAGAAGAGGAGGGTGGAGACCCAATCTCCCGTAGTGGCGGTGATCGTGGAGAATCCGAAGCAAGCCCCCGAGATGGGACGGTATCCTTCTGTCCAGTCCGGGCATTCGGGGGTCAGGCAGTACAAGGGCGACCTGCTAGAGAAGGCGATCTATGGGAAGTCTAAGATCGTCGAGGAACCTAACCCGGCTCTTCCCACCGAAGCCGACGAGCTCATCTCGGTGTTGTCCGAGAAGGACCTACTTCGAGTTAGGAGGGCCTTCGCCATCCCTCCGGAGTTCAAGCTGATCCTCCCCGGTCCCGGGATGCGAGCGAACTCCAAGCTGCCGTCGTCGGATATGTGTATGTTCGACGTCGACTCCTTGAATGCCGGGCTACGTTTCCCGCTGCATCCCTTCATTCTTCAGATCCTCGGCTGGTTCTGCCTCGCGCCGACCCAATTCATGCCGAACACATGGCGCCATGTGAACGCCTTTTTGCTTTAGTGCCACAGAGCCGAAGTAGAGCCGGATCTCACGGTCTTCCGAGGAATGTATCGTGTAAATCGGCAGCACAAGACGGAGTACCGATACTACTTGGGGCCGAGGAAGGGTGTTAGGATTATAGAGAACCCCGACTCGATCAAGGGTTGGAAGGAAAAATATTTTATAATAAGGGGCGAGGCGATTCGGCCTATTCCGACCCGGTGGAAGGTGGAGGTGCCGAAGTTCGCGCGAGCCGACCCTGTTTTGTCAGAGGCCGAGGAGGAGATGGCGAGGAGGATAATGGCTCTTCCGATGTTGAGTTGGATGGAGTTGACGGAGGAGGTGTTGTTCGGGTCCGGCCTAAGCCCCATCGACCCGAGTATGCTCTTGACATCTCATTTATTTTCGTTTTTCTTTCAAGTCTTTGGTTCGACTAGCTAACTCGTCTCCTTTTTTTTGGCTCGACGCAGAAGCAATGAAGATCGACTTCAACTCTATGATGGCCGACAGGTCCAAGTTGGTCGGGGGTAAAAAGAGGAAGAGGGCGGCCGCGACTGCCTCTTCGACTCCGCCACCTACGGTCGCCTCGACCATCACCCCGCCTCCTCCGACTGTTGAGGCACCCTCGGAGGTGGCCGTTGTTGAGGGGCCCTCGTCCCCTGTGGCCACTGGCGTGATAGAGGGGGCCTTCGACATAAACGCGGTGCTGTCAATCGAGGCACCACCGCTGACCAAGGAAGCCGAGGAGATTCTGACCGAGCAGCACAAGCAGCTGTTCGTGCCGAATTGGCGAGTGAAGAACCATGACGGGTTCCTCGACAATTCACAAATGTTGGTGCAGGTCGTCAAGCACTTGGCGACCCCGAAGGATCGAGCCGCGCTAAGGGCAGGGACGGTGGGTGACGACACCTATGAGGTGGCTCGGTCACTCGTCTCGGTAAGTTTCTTGCTGCTAAAATTTTTCCCAAGTTTACTGTCCGGTTTGCTTAGTGCGCTCGTTGTTGTCTTCGCAGGCTACTTGTCACTTCGGCCATCTCCTCGAGACGTTCGCCGAGCAGGAGAAGGAGTTGAGGGCCGCCAGCGACAAAGACCGGTTGGCGAAGGTGAGGGCGGTCAAGGAACTCGAGGCTGAGCAGAGGAGAGCCGAGGCCTTGGAGGTCCGGGTGGCCGACCTTGTCGCCGACCTGGAGAAGGTCAAGGAGACTCTCAAGGCGGAGTCTGCCAAGGTCGCCAAGGCCGCCGAGGAGCTGGCTGCGGCAACGAAGTCCTTGGCCGAAGAGAAGGCAGAGAAGGAGGCCCTGGCGACGAAGATCCGGGCCAAGGTGGAGAAGGAGGTCGAGGTCGAGGCGAAGAAGCACATGGCCGAGAACATGGAGCGGTCTTACCAAACGGCGCTCGACCATGTCCAGGAACGGATCCCGGGCTTCGAGCGGGTCGGCTACCGACTGTGGCCAGGGTCGCCTTCAGGCGACGAGGGGGAGGAAGGCGAAGGCGGCGAGGCAGAAGGCGAAGACGAGGAGGGGGAGGACGGCCGACCGGTGGTGGACGGCAAGGTCGACGAGGGGAGGATCGAGGGGCCATCTGTTAATGTGCCCGTGGTCGAAGCGGCGACGCAGGTGGACCCTTGATCCCCTTGTTAAATCTTTGTAGTTTTCGTTCTGTTTTTTCTTCCGATCATTGTAATGCCTTTTGCTGACTGGCCACCGCTTTTTAATGAATGAAAAGTATTTTGACTCCGAAATTTGTCTAAGTGTTTGGCTCGGTAGTGTAGTATTTTAATGCTATCCCTTTCTTATTTCAGATTGCCGAGCAGACTCGTAACACCGCGGCTGAACAGCGTCGAGCCGAGTTGTTTAAGCGATCTCGGGAGGATCGTCTCGAGGGTGAGGTTCACTTGACGAGGAGGATACTTCACAACTTAGAGATTAGGCATGGCGAGGCTTTGGTCGAGCTGCACCACCTACGGATAGTCGAGGTCGAGCTATCTGCTAAGGAAGAGGAACTGGCGCGAGTTTCGGCGGAGCGAGATGTCTTAGCGAAGAAGGTGGAAGAGCTGCAAAGGGTGACGGTCGACAAGAGTATCGAAGTGACCCACTTGCGCTGCGTTATATCCGACAGTGCTGAGTATCCCGGTTCGGCAAAACTTCCTCGGTTTAAGGTGATAGTAAAGGATGATACACTGAAGGATCGGATCGTCGAACTGGAGGAAGAGGTGGCTCGGCTCAAGCCTCAGCCGGTGAGGGCTAACGTCCAGAGCACCTCGTGCACTCGCGAAGAGATCGAGCGAGGGATCACGTTCTATCAAGCGGCGAGCCAGACTCCTATCGGAGGCAGGTCAGCAGCCGACGCCCAGAGCGGAGTAGCGGTGTCTTCAAGCGGTGCTTCGGTTGGAGCAACTGTTAGGGTCAGCGGCGAGGAGGCATCTCGGTTCGTCGGACTGGAGACGAGCTCGGGGGTCAAGAAACGCCGACCCAAAGTGTCTCTGAACCGGAGCATACCCCTCCCTCGGAAGTAGTAGACGGGTCGTGTCTTGTTGTTGTAACCCATTTGCAAGTTTTTGTTGTTGTAATCCACTTTGTAACTTTTTCCAAGTTATTAATAGAATTGGAGTTGTTTTATCCGAACCGTTCTCCGTTGCCTTCTTATATGTGCTCTAGTCGCGTTAACAAAGGTAGGCTCGAAACAAGCCGGGAGGCAGGTGTTCGCATCGCCGAGCACCTTGGCCTTGAAGCTCTTCCTTTTGCTGCGCTTCTGGACCTTGCCCGGTCCCTTCAAGTGCGGCTCGGTTCGGCTGCTTAAGCGCAGTTGTTTCTCGACTGCGCCCACGTGGCCTGACCCTAGCTTAAAGTGAAGCGATCAGGGCCGTCTGATGTTTGCACGAATCTTGAGGCGGGTCCATTTCCCAAGAAAACACTATCTTGTCGTTTTGTGGACACGTAGCTAAATGAGATCCGCTCATCACGCCCTAGCACACTTTCTGAGATGATCCGACGGTGGTCTTGTCTCGGGTGGATTTTTTGCCATATACGAGGGTCGGTACCTCGTCCGCTCGGCTCGACGGTCGCGGGGCAGGTTATGATCGGCCGCTAACTCCGGCCCGTTTGAGGACGAGCCGGTGAGATAGAGTCGAGCCATAGGAGAGATCCTATCGTTAGATCCGCTTAAGGGATGCAGGAGCAGTTCCGAATGGCGAGCTACTTCTAGTCTGCTTAGGAGCGAACTTGCGAAGTAGAATCGAGCCAAGTGTTGGACTCCGATCCATTCAACGGCTGCAGGAGCAATTTCGAACGGCGATCTACTCCCGACTCGTCTATGGACGAGCCGAGGAAGAAGAGTCGAGCCGAGTGCTGGACTCCGTACCATCGTGAGGTTAATTTTAGGGATGCAGGAGCAGTTCCGAATGGCGAGCTACTTCTAGTCCGATTAGGAGCGAACTTGCGAAGTAGAATCGAGCCAAGTGTTGGACTCCGATCCATTTAACGGCTGCAGGAGCAATTTCGAACGACGATCTACTCCCGGCTCGTCTATGGACGGGCCGAGGAAGAAGAGTCGAGCCGAGTGCTGGACTCCGAACCATCGTGAGGTTAAAGAATTAAAGGCAGAGATGCGATAATATCCAAAATATGAAAAACTTTATTTATTAATATCAAATGATCGGCTGCTTCTAAAGTTGCTAGCCGTTATTACAATGAAAAAATAAAGGAAAAATCAATACTAGTAACAGGAAGGGAATGGTTCGACATATCGAGTTACTTAGAGAAGCGTAGTCGCTTTCTCTTGGTATTTCAAAAGATAGTCGGCATTCCATGTCCTAGGAATTTCCCTGCCTTCAAGGTCTTCTAGCTTGTATGCACCGGGGCAGATCACTTTTGAGATTTTGTATGGTCCCTCCCAATTCGGGGCCAGTTTGCCTTTCTGTCCGGGGAACGAGATGGCCAATTTTCGGAGGACTAGGTCCCCTTCTTTGAGGTCGGTTGGGCGGACTCTTTTGTTGTATGCGAGCTCAATTCTCCTTCGGTAACTTTGTTGCCGTATAGCAGCTCTTTCTCGGATTTCGTCTATCAAGTCTAGGCTTGCTCTGAGCTCCCTGGTATTCTGCTCTTCTTCAAAGGCTATCAAACGAGGGATGGTATCCCAACTTCTAGGGGAATGAGGGCCTCGGACCCATAGGTGAGATTAAACGGGCTTTCACCTGTTGGGGTCCGCTTCGTGGTGCGGTAATTCCACAGAACGTTTGGCAGCTGATCGACCCACAAGCCCTTGGAGCACTTGTCTAGTCTTTTCTTGATGCCTGAGAGGATCTGTCGGTTGGCATTTTCGGCCTGGCCATTAGATTGGAAATGTGAGACGGAGGAGAAGCGGTGTTGTATGGCGAGGTCTTCACATAAGGCTCGGAAGGCGGCCTCGGTGAACTGCGTTCCGTTATCTGTAACTATGACCCGGGGAACGCCGAATCGGCAGATCACGTTTTTCCAAAAGAATTGAACGACTCTATGCTCGGTGACTGTAGCCAGGGGCTCGGCCTCTATCCATTTCGAGAAATAGTCGACTGCCACGACTAGGAACTTTAGCTGTCCGGGGGCTGGCGGAAACGGTCCTAGTAAATCCATCCCCCACATTGCGAAGGGGATCGGACTTGATAGGGAGGCGAGTGGCGCTTGTGGAAGGCGTCGGATGTCGGAGTATTTCTGGCAGGAGCTGCATTACCGAACGTGTTGTTCGGCGTCTCGTAGGAGAGTGGGCCAATAATACCCATAGTTCAACACTTTGCGCGCTAGGGCTCAGGAGCCAGAATGAGCTCCGCCGATGCCCTTATGGAGCTCTTGCAGGGCGTAGTCAGCTTGCCGGGGGGAGAGGCACCTTAGGTAGGGCCGACCGTCTACCTGGGTGAAGGAGCGTTTATACAGAATGCCTTCGATTTATACAAAACGCTCGGCTCGGGTTCTTATCCTTCGTGCTTCCTTCGGATCCTGGGGGAGGAGTCCGTCAGTTAGAAACTCGACGAGGGGCTTCATCCAATTGTCTTCGAGGAGGACTGGCAGTGTTTCGACGGAGTAGAGCGCATCGTCCTCTATGCTCGGCTTCAGGAGGACTTCTATCAGAACAGTTTGTTCGAGGCCTTGAAGAGAAGAGGAGGCTAATTTGGATAGGGCATCGGCCTGAGCATTCTCTTCTCTGGGGATTCTAAGGATGAGGGCCTCCTCGAACAGTGCCATGAGGCTTTTCACTTTAGCCAAGTACTTAACCATCCTGTCATCACGGGCTTCATATTCGCCGAGGACCTGATTGACGACCAACTGAGAGTCGCTGAAGATCCGCAGGCATTGTGCCCCCGCATTCCGGGCCATTCTAAGGCCGGCTATGAGTGCCTCGTATTCGGCCTCGTTGTTCGAGGCTTTGAAGTTTATACGGAGGGAATATTGGAGGACAAAGTCATCTGGGCCTGCCAAGATGACCCCTGCCCCGCTTTCCTCGTTACAAGAGGATCCGTAGACATAGACCGACCAGACGGGTGGTCCCTTCATTGCTTGCTCGGAGTCGGGGATAGTTGTTTCAACTATGAATTCGGCCAGTGCCTGAGCCTTGATCGCGGTCCGAGGCTGATAAGTTATATCATGTTGGCTCAGCTCGATCGACCACTTCATGAGGCGGCCGGAAGTCTCTGGCTTGTGAAGGACCTGTTTCAGCGGCTGGTCGGTAAGAACGACCACCGAATGGGACTGAAAGTAGGGCCGAAGCTTTCTCGCGGCCATTACCAAGGCATAGGCTATTTTCTCAATCTTCGGGTACTGGAGCTCGGCGTCCCGAAGCACTTTGCTGACGTAGTAAATGGGCTTCTGAGCCCTTTCTTCTTCCCTGACTAAGACCGCACTAAGCGTCTGTCCGGAAGCTGCCAGGTAGAGGTAGAGTGGTTTGCCAGGTATAGGTTTGCTGAGAAGAGGTGGATTGACGAGGTATGCTTTAAGCTGGTCGAATGAGTCTTGTTGCTGCTGCCCCCACTCAAATCCTTAGCCCCCCTGAGGTCTTTGAAGAACGGGAGACACTTCTCCCCGGACTTCGACAGAAAGCGCCCTATGGCGGCTAGGCGGCCAGTCAATCTTTGGACTTCCTTGACATTTCTAGGAGGGGCCATGTCCAATATGACCTTGATCTTTTCCGGATTTGTATCTATTCCTCGTTGGCTAACCATAAAGCCGAGGAATTTCCCTGATGAGACGCCGAACGCACACTTGTTCGGGTTGAGCCTCATATTGTGCTTTCTTAAAACATCAAATGCTTTTTGGAGGTCGGCCACATGATCAACGCCTCGAATGCTTTTCACAAGCATGTCATCGACGTACACTTCCATGTTCTGGCCGATCTGGGCCTGGAAAACCTTGTTGACGAGGCGTTGGTATGTCGCCCCTGCATTCTTTAGGCCGAATGGTATGACTCTGTAGCAATAAAGGCCCTGGTCGGTCACAAAAGATATCTTCGGGATATCCGGGGGGAACATCCTTATCTGATTGTAACCTGAGAAAGCGTCCATGAAGCTGAGGAGCTCATGTCCCGATGTTGCGTCAATCATAGTGTCGATGCTCGGCAGAGGGAAGGGATCTTTGGGGCAGGCTTTGTTGAGGTCGGTGAAATCAATACAAATTTTCCACGTCCCATTGGACTTTTTCACCATTACTATGTTTGACAACCACTCAGGGTAGTTTACCTCCTGTATGAATCGGGCCTTCAACAGCTTGTCTACCTCCTCTTTTATGGCGAGCTGACGCTCGGGGGCGAACTTGCGCCTCTTTTGCTGAACCGGTTTGGACCCCGGATCCATGCTCAGGCAGTGGACCAAGAGTTCTTCAGAGATACCGGGCATGTCTGCAGCAGACCATGCGAAGAGGTCTTGATTGCTTCGGATGCATTTTACGATACCTGAGTATAGGGCGGATGGCAGGGTCTTGCGCCCTTGATCCGAGAAGAGCACCTCCTCCAATTCGTCCACTGGCTCGGAAGTCGGCCGAGCTGCATCTTGGGGAATTTCCAGTGTTTCTAAAGGGAGGACGGGTCCGAGGGTAGAAGTCATATAACACTTGCGGGCCTGCTCCTGGTTGCCCCTTACTTCTCCCACTCCGGCCCGAGTGGGGAATTTCATTTTGAGATAATAGGCAGAAGGGACGGCTTCAAGGGCGGCTAGACCGGGCCGACCCAAAATGACATTGTAGGCTGCTGGGACATCTACAACCATGAAATCCATCGACTCCGTGCGGGTAGTAGGAGTTTTGCCAGCTGTGACATCGAGGGTAATCACCCCTTCAATAGTCACCGGCACTCCTGTGAACCCATGGAGCGTGTAGCCGGCGGGCTTGAGTCGGTTCCGTGAAAGCTTCAGACCCTTAAAAGCGTCGAGGAAGAGGATGTTGACGGAGCTGCCGTTATCTACTAAGATCCTCTCCACCTTGAAATTGGCCATGTGGAGACTGATGACAAGTGCGTCACAATGAGGGGTGCAGACACCCTCGAGATCTTCGTCAGAGAAGGTGACGGGCACTCTGAGGCCTTTGGGAGGAGGGGTGGTTCGGACTGAGTTGACTTCCCTGATAAATGCTTTCCGAGAGGAGTTCGAGGTGCCCCCCATTGGTCCCCCATGGATGAGGTGGAGGACTCGCTCTTCCTCAAAGTCTGGTGTCTCTTCTCGTTCTGGACGCTTGTTAGCCCCCCGAGGCTGGGGAGGGAGTTCGGCTCGGTCCTTTCTTACGAACTTCGCCAGCTGCCCCCTCTGGATAAGGGCTTCGATCTCATTTCTTAGAGCACGGCAGTCGTTGGTGTCATGCCCATGGTCCCGGTGATAGCGGCACCATTTCTCTTTATCTCTTCTCTTGGCGGGGGTATTCATCCTCGGAGCTGGAGGCAGGACCCCTTCTTTTTCAACTTCCATGAAGATGGCGGAGATGTTAGTGGTGAGGGGAGTGAACTTCTCAAATCTAGGGGGAGGTCGGCGCTGGCCGGCATTATCCTTCTGGAGCATCTTGGCTCCTTCTTCTTCCGTCCCCTTCCTCTTAAACCCGGAGGTGGACCCCTCCCAGTTGGGTTGTTGCTCGGCCTCTTCGGCCCGGATATACTTTTCAGTGCGAAGGAGAAGGTCGGAAAAGTCATGTGGTGGTTTCTTGGCGAGGGAGGAGCGGAGGTTGGAATTGAGGACATTGGATTGAAATGCTACCGTAGCGACCGACTGGTCGAGGGATGCTATGGATCTGGCCTCGGCCGTGAACCTCTTCACGTAGTCTCTCAATTTTTCCCCCTTCTTCTGGTGAAGGTGCAATAGGGAGATGCTCGTCTTCTCGGCCCTTCGGCTGCTTACGAAATGTGTGACGAAGAGGGTTTCGAACTGCTCGAAGGAGAATATTGAGGAGGGGGCGAGACGAGAATACCACTCTCGGGCTGGTCCTTTGAGAGTTGCGGGGAAGGTTTTGCAGAGGAGGGCATCGGAAGCTTGATGTAGGAGCATCAGAGTCTTAAAGCTTTCGATGTGATCAACTGGATCGGTTTCCCCGGTATAAGTCTCAAATTGGGGAGGTTTGAAGCCGAACGGGACAGGCGCATCCACTATGGTTCGGGAGAAAGGGGGTCGGCTAGGACGTAGGGTCCTACCCCTGAGCTCCTCTTCTCGGTTTATCTGACCCAGGCATCTTTCTACCTCATGAAGACGGCGGTTCATGGTGTCATCTCTCCGACGGTAATCTGCCGAGCCACGAGACTCGTCTTTGTATGAGGGAGAGCGAGGGCTGCGGCGATGGTAGCTTCGGGAGCGACGAGGACTTGGGGTACACCGGGAGTTGGTAGGAGCAGGACGAGGAGAGGGGGACCGTCGGTGAGGGCTTCGGACTGGAGGACGGGATGGGTCCTTCGGCTCATTAGGATTTTGACGGAGGTTGAGAGCCTGCAGGACGGTCGCTTGGAACTGCTGGAACTCGGCACGGGTGATTGGTGCCTCATTGTTCCTGGGCTGTTGCCGACCTGAGGGAGAGTGCCTTCTTCGGTAATGATTGGGGGACTCCTTCCTCCCTCTGCGGACGGGAGACCTGTAATACCGGCGGCACGGGGACCGATCGCCCGGATGGTATTGGCGGGAGGTTCCCTCTCGGGCCCGCTTCTCATCCAGATGGCGGCGGAGGTCATCATCTTTCTGGCGGTTGAGGGCGGTATTGTGGCGGCCAGAGGCTCGGGGGTGATGGGAGGCCATAGAGTCCGTAGAGGCGTTGTGGGTGGAGAGGTGCTCTTGGTGAAGGGGCTGTTTCTGAGGGTTAGGACCCTTTGGAGGCTGCTGATTAGGAGGGGAAGGTCCTGGTGAACAGGGTCTTCCGCTGTAGGGGGGAGCTGCCCTTGTGGTTGGGCAGGATTGTTGGGAACTTCTTGCTGCTGATCAGGGTTGGGCCCTCGGTTGGACCCCCCTGATCTGACCTTCCGAGGTGGCATGGCTGGAGAAGACCTGTATTCGGGGAAGAGGAGATGTTTCTATTCGTTAGTTTCCCACAGACGGCGCCAATCTGTTGCTGCTAAATTTGGTGTGGGGGCAAACAGATAGTATTTGTGGATTCTTAGGAAAACTGAATAGTAAACCTGTATACCTGTTCCGTCGGGGTATGATCGTCGCTCCCGCCGTACACCTGCAAAAAGTGCGAGACACCGGGATTGTTCCCGGCGACGCACCCTCCGACGCTCAAGTCAGTAATCTAGGAAGACTATGAAAGAGCGCAAAAACTGGAGAAAGATTGATTACCTCTTAATGGAGATGGGTGGGGGGTATTTATAGGCGTCTTAGGGAACAGATTAGGCATGTAATTCTTGTGTATATAGATAAGGAATGTAATCCCTAATCCCCAGTGAAAGGATAGATATGAATCAGGGCCGTTGATTAATATTAATCAGAAACCCTAATTCTATCCTGCTGGACCGGGTTCGTTGCGGGTTGAAACCCGCACCCAGTTGCAGTGGATCCGTTCGCGGGTTACTGGATCTGCGAAAAGGAGACCCAGTACCCGCTTCAGACCTGTTTTGTAGGTAAAATTACCGTTTCACCCCTGAACCTCGGGATTCGTGCCCCATTTGGACGGCCTTGATTAAACCCCTATTTTTAGCCATATCAATAGGAAACTCAGCAAGTGTGAGTTTTGGCTCGACAGGGTTACTTTCTTGGGGCACATTATCTCTAGCGATAGTATTTCTATGGATCCGTCCAAGGTTGAGGCTGTGAAGGATTGGCTAGTTCCAAAGTCAGTTTCAGAGGTGAGGAGTTTCCTTGGTCTAGCTGGCTATTATCGAAAATTCGTCAAGATTTTTCGAAGATAGCAGGACCATTGACTAAGTTGACTGGGAAGGATCAGAATTTCTGCAGGTCTGAGGCATGCAGTGAGGCTTTTGCTGAGTTGGAGAGCAGGTTGACGTTAGTGCCAGTGTTGACTATTCCAGATGGTTCAGGCATATTTGTAGTTCACTGTGATGCTTCGGTTAAGGGTCTTAGAGAAATTCTAATACAGAAGGGTCGAGTCGTTGCTTATGCATCGCGGCAGTTGAGGCCACATGAGAAGAACTATCCGACTCATGACTTAGAGTTAGCGGTAGTGATCTTTGCTTTGAAGCTGTGGATACACTATTTACTTGGGGACTGAGTGGCGATCTTTACAGACCGACCGGCCTTTGTGATTGGATTGCTTATTCGAAGGCAGACTTGGACCTTCACCCAGAAGGAGTTGAACATGAGGCAAAGACATTTGTTGGAGCTTATGGCCGATTATGACATCAGTTTGCAATACGATCCTAGTAGAGTGAACATGGTGCCAGATACTTTGAGCAGGAGACCGCAGCTATGTTCCTGACTCAGCAGAGAGATTTGGTTGAGGAGATGTGGAGGTTGGAGTTGGATGTGTTGTTGCCGAGTTCTGATCGGAGTTGTTTGGTGCTTCAGCTTCAGCCGTCTCTTGTTGATCAGAACAAAGAGGATCAGGCTAGTGATGTGCAGTTGCAGAGTTTCAGAGCAGAAGTTGAGGTTGGTTCCATAATGGATATGGTTATTCATGCTGATGGATCGCTTCGTTTTGGGTCCAGGTTGTGTGTCCCGAAGGGTGAAGTTCGTCAGAGGTTGCGTGAGGAAGCCCACGAGTCATCGTATTCTATTCATTGTGGAGGTACTAAGATGTACCGGGATTTGAAGCTTCATTTATAGTGGCATGGTATGAAGAGGGTTGTGGCTCGGTTTGTGTCTCAGTGTTTGATCTGCCAGCAAGTGAAGACAGAGCATCAGAGAACCGCCGGATTTCTTCAACCGCTTCCCATTCCGGAGTGGAAGTGGAAACACATCACTATGGACTTTGTGACTGTTTTGCCGAGGAGTCCTATGGGTCACAATGCGATTTGGGTGATTGTCGACCGATTGACGAAAAGTGCTCACTTCATTCCCTTTTGAGTCGAACAGTCTATTGAGAGCCTAGCTGAGAAGTACATGCAAGAGATCGTCAGACTTCATGGGGTTCCAGTCAGTATTTTATCTGACAGGGATACGAGATTCAGGTCTCAGTTCTGGGAGAGTCTTCAGAGTAGTTTAGGGAGTAAATTGAAGTACAGTACAGCTTTTCATTCCCAGACAGATGGACAGTCAGAGAGGACCATCCAAACTTTAGAAGACATGTTGAGGTCCTGTATGCTATAGTTTGGTGGATCACGGGAGGACCATTTACAACTCGTAGAGTTCTCGTACAATAACAGCTTTCAGGCCAGTCTTAAATCTGCACCGTTCAAGGCACTTTATAGGCAGAAGTGCAGTTCACCAGTGTTTTGGGATGACATTTGTGAGAGAAAGTTTTTGGGTCCGGAGTTGATCACCAGGACAGTTGATGCGGTGACTCAGATCAGGAAGCACTTGCAGGCAGCTCAGGATAAGCAGAAGCGATGGGCTGGTGTCCATCGGAGAGCTTTGGAGTTTGAGGTTGGTGACCATGTTTTCCTAAAGGTATCGCCTTGGCGATGTGTCATTCAGTTTGGTGGTGGGGGAAAGCTCAGCCCTAGGTTTATTGGACGGTCTGATATTGTGGAGCGAGTAGGCAAGGTGGCCTATCGTCTTGCATTGCCGCCAGCTTTATCAGGAGTGCACGATATTTTCCATGTCTCACAACTCAGGAGATATATCTGAGATGAGAGCCACATGATCGATCATGTGTCTAATTTTTATACAAATATTTGTACAAATTTACCCATTAAAATTGCTTGTATTCATCTATATTGTGTTTAATTCATCTTATTTCCACAAGATTTCAAGTAATTATTTATTTTTGAAGGAATAAGATTTTTGATGCAAAAAGTGAAGATTTTTAGAAAAAAATCAACAAACAACGCAAAACTATTGATTTATTATTTTTTTATTGTTTTGTTAAATTTTAATTTGCATATTGTGCTGAAAATGCAATAACCAATTTTAGAAAGAGTTTTGACAAAGCTAATGTGAAAATTAGTTAGTTTAATTTGAACTAATTAATTTAAATTTAAATTTTTATTTTTAAATCTAAATTCTGATTTTATTTTATATTTGCAGCACGTGTTTCAAATAAATAAAGATAGGGGTTCTTTCTGCAAAAGTAAATCCTAATTCTGCGTCTCCTACCCCTATAAATACAACAGCAGATTGAACTAAGAGGGCGACGCTTAATGAAGAGAGAGAGCGACGACTGATCTCTAATTATAAAAAAATAAATAATAATAATAATAACATAAACAAAACAAACAAAAAGGTAATAGACGAAGCAGAGAAAGGCCCGGTCTGTTGCGTGCAGTGCTTTTCGAAGCGAGGAGTGCTGACGTGGTGCTTAAGCTCTGGACACACACGCGGAAGGAGGAGGTGACCGGTTGACGTGGCGAGTTGACACTGCTGACGTGGCTATCCTTTGCGGCACGTGCTCCAAGTCAACAGAGGAAACAGCCGGCTGATGTGCTGTTCTCTAGCACGATCTCCAAGATGACAGCGCTGACTGACGTGTGTTCGAGGAGAGGAAAACGAGACAGAAACAAGACACAGAAGGAGAGAGAAAGAGAAGCGTTGTTTGCTACTTCGGTTTGCAAATTTCTTTTACAAAAACATTTATTTTTGTATCTCTTTTTCTTTTCTAATTTTTTATTATGCAATTCTAGACAGTATTTGTTAATTGCAATTTTATTCTGAACTAAATTTATTTTTCTAGGGCTTTGATGTAGCCTAGTTTTGAGAACACAATTTTATTTCCATATTATTTTTCTATTTTTCCATGGTTGTGTGTTGATTTTTATTCTTAATGCGTACAATTGGTGGATAGACATTTTTATAATCTATTAAATCATGAAGAGACCGAACTGGTAATTTTTGATTAATAAAAATTAAGCACCGTTATAAGAGCGAACTGCTGTTAATGTGACCGTTATGAAATCCATACATCTTAATAAATTTTCAATTGGTAATTTGTGCATGAACTATGACAAATGATTAGTTGAGAATAATTTTGATATTGCTTGAGAGAGAATATTGAATAATTTGGAGATTTTGGTCTACAACTTGGAAAAATAATCTTTTTATTCATATAGAATTATAAATTGTGTGGGATGAACTAGGTGAAATCAAAAGCCCTAGAATTTATTTTGCAATTAACAAATCACAAAAATTTCACAGTCCGCTCCCTTTTCATTAATTTAGTTGGTTTTCTTTAGATTTAGTTGTTTTATCCTTTATTAATTTCGATCTTGCAAATAGTGATTCATCTAGTAATATCGGTACTCAATAAAATAATTAGTCCCTGTGGGTTCGACACTCTTTTCACTAAAACTATACTACTTGTTGCGATTTGGTACACTTGCAAATATTCACATCAAGTTTTTTGTGCCGTTGCCGGGGACTAGTTATTCTTTTATTGATATTGAAAAATTGCTAGATTATTACTAGTTTGGATTTTTGTTTTTATTTTTGTTTTATTATTATTTTACCTCTTTATTTTCTTTTGACTTACTTTTACTTTTATTTATTTTTCTTATTTTATTTTTTTTAGCTTTTTTATTTGTTTCAACACTTACATTTCAGGACATACAAGTAAATTATCATGGCGAACAACGATGAAAACAGAGCTTTGAGAGATTATGCTATGCCCTCAATTCATGGAATAATATCAAGCATAAAGAGGCCGGTTATTGAAGCTAACGATTTTGAGATTAAACCAACGATTATTCAATTGATTCAACAGACTGTTCAATTTTGGGGACTGCCGCACGAGGATCCTTATGTTCACATTGCAAACTTTCTAGAAATTTGTGACACTTTCAAGCACAACGGAGTATCAGATGATGCAATCAGATTGAGACTCTTTCCTTTTTCACTACAAGATAAGGCAAAGGCTTGGCTACATTATCTACCACCCTGGTAGTATTATTACTTGGGAGGGACTTGCACAAAAATTTCTAGCTAAGTATTTTTTGCCGGCAAAGACAGCAAAGCTAAGGAATGATATTGTCACATTCACTCAATTTGAGACCGAGTCTTTGTATGATGCTTGGGAAAGGTACAAAGAGTTATTGAGAAAGTGTTCTCATCATGAACTACCGTAATGGCTGCAAATTCAAATATTCGATAATGGTTTGGGAGTTACAAATCGATCTATGGTTGACGCAGCAGCTGGAGGTGCACTAATGAGCAAAACTCATGAAGTAGCCTATGAACTTTTAGAGGAGATGGCATCTAATAATTACTAGTGGTCTTTCAGAGAGAACAATGCCAAGAAAAGTGGCTGGAGTTTTTGAACTTGATCCTATTACTACTTTAACTGCACAAATTGATACTTTATCTAAATAATTAGGTAATATGAATGTTAATTCTATTCAAACTAATATAATTTGTAATTTTTGTGCAGAAAGTCATTCAAGTGCAAATTGCCAAATGGGGAACCCTTTTTCTCAATCAAATTTCAATCAAGTAAATTACGTGTCCAATTTTCAACATCAAAACAATCCTTATTCGAACATGTATCATCAAGACTGGAGAAACACCCCCAATTTTTCCTGGAACAACAATCAAGGAGGAGCAATTAGACCACCTCAAAATTTTCCACAACAAGAAAAGAAGCCAACACTCGAAGATATGTTTATGCACTACATGCAAAAGACAAAACAATACATACAAAAGACAGATTTGGCAATCCAAAATATTGCAAATTCAACTTCAGCTTCCATTCATAATCTTGAGGTACAAATTAGTCAAATTTTAATATTCTTAACGAAAGAACTGCAGGAACATTACCAATCAACACAGTTTTCAACCCCACGGAAGATGTCAAAGCAATAACACTATGCAGTGGGAGAACAATTGAGCAGTCACAAGAAGAAATTGCCAAACAAAATGTGGTTGCAAAGGAAGAAGAGTACGAACCAACTGTGGAGGAACAAACGCAGCATGAGCAAGTAACTTTTAATGTTTTAAAATCATTAAAGTTCCCTATCGAAGAACAGTCATCTTTTCAAGTAAGTGAAACTGATTTAATTGTGGGCAAGAAACATAGTGTTGAAATTGAACAGTTGCCAATCAAAGTATGTCCAACAAATTCAGAAACTTTTGAATCTGAGAAAAAGAAGAATCTGAAATATGTTATGTATTTGGATGTTGCACCATCTATTCATCCATTTTCTCAGCTGACATTCAAGGAGGTGGGGATATCAAAGACTCCATCTTCAAGAAAGAAACGACTGAAATTTGAGCCGCTACCATCAAGGTTGACGGATGCACAGAAAAAACCTAATCCCCACCTGAAGAGAAGAATTGGAAAAGAGGCTCGTATGTTGTTGGATCTTGGCGTCATGTAACCATCTCACTATCAAGTCTGGCTGAAGACTTAAAACTTAGCGCTTCTTGGGAGGAAACCCATGTTTTCTTTTACTGCATTTAGATTTGTTTTTTATTTTAGTTTATTATAATTATAATTTTTGATTTTATTTTGATGGATTGCATAAATTTTGAAGTCAACGGGATGAGCTGTTTTATATACCTACATTAATTGCTGTTTTTTAGCATTGTGGAGTCAGAATCTGGAAAACTGATTCAAAGAGAAATTGTAGACAATTGTCTTAGCTTTCCAGCAAAAAAAATCCGCCCGTTTGGACATCTACAGCTCCAGATATCGCAAAAATACTGAACGCCGCGAGTGCAGAATTTTTAAGACAAATCAGGGGAGAAATTCGAAACTTTTTGCATTTTTTTTGTTTTTCTTTTTTCCTTTCCCATTGAGGACAATGTGATATTCAAGTTTGTAGGGAAGGTTTACAGATTTATTATTTATTTTTGAAAGAAAAACAAAATAGAAGGGATTTCAATTAGGCTGATCATTACACTTTTGGGTTCTTTATTGTGCTAAGCATTGAAATAATTTTTTTATTGACAATTGCTTATAAAGCAAGATTAAGCATACTTATTTACTTTAGGATTATTGAATTTCAAATTTTCTTACACAATTATGACAGTCATGTGATTTTACATAAAAGAAAAATGTGATACTTTTTCTTGTGATTATCCCTTTTGATCTAGTCCTAAACAGAGTTTAAGTAAATAGAATAATAATGAAAAAAAAATTATGAATAAAGTCAGTCTACTCCAATGTTTTGAGTTGCCTAGTAACTAGGGGTATTCATCACCAATGTTTACTTTTACGTCAAACGGCAACTTGAAATATGAGTATGCAAAGCACTCTAAGTTTGTGACTTGTTGAGTAACCGGGTGAATTCATCACAAATATTTGCATTTGCATAAAAAGGCAAGTGATAACTTAGAGAAGAGGAAAAAAAAAAAAAAAACTTGTTTGCTACTCGGTTTGTAGTAGTGAGAAGGAGAAAATCACAAATGAAGTTGTTACATGCTACAATTACATTAATTGCATGACAAATATAATTCGGTTTGGAATTATGAATAAATAATTGCACTAGAAAAAGTGAGTATGCTTGATTTTACTTTATTTGCTATTGTTTATATTTTTAATTGAAATTTTGATGCTTGCATGATGAGATCTCTTAGTGTGATGAGTTGAGCTACTATTGATTATTATCCCTTATTCATGGTTTTACTTTTTACTCGAGGACAAGCAAAATCTTAAGTTTGGGGGTATTTGATGTGGCTAATTTTTATACAAATATTTGTACTCATTTACCCATTAAAATTGCTTGTATTCGTCTATATTGTGTTTAATTCATTTTATTTCCACAAGATTTCAATTAATTATTTATTTTTGAAGGAATGAGATTTTTGATGCAAAAAGTGAAGATTTTTGAAAAAAATCAACAAACAAAGCAAAACTATTGATTTTTTTTTTATTATTGTTTTGTTGAATTTTAATTTGCCTATTGTGCTGAAAATGCAATAACCAATTTTAGAAAGGGTTTTGATAAAGCTAATGTGAAAATTAGTTAGTTTAATTTGAACTAATTAATTTAAATTTAAATTTTTTATTTTTAAATTCTAAATTCTAATTTTATTTTGTATTTTGCAGCACGTGTTTCAAATAAATAAAGAGAGGTGTTCTTTCTGCAAAAAATAAACCTTAATTTTGCGTCTCCTACCCCTATAAATACAACAGCAGATTGAACAAAGAGGGCAGTGCTTAACGAGAGAGAGAGCGATGGCTGATCTCTAATTATAAAATAATAATAATAATAATAATAATAATAATAATAATAATAATAATAATAATAATATAAACAAAACAAACAAAAAGGTAAGAGATGAAGCAGTGAAAGGCTTGGTCTGTTGCATGCAGCGCTTTTCGAGGCGAGGAGTGCTGACGTGGTGCTTGAGCTCTGGACACACACGCGGAAGGAGGAAGTGACCGGTTGACGTGGCGAGTTGACACCGCTGACGTGGCTGTCCTTTGCGGCGCGTGCTCCAAGTCAACAGAGGAAACAGCTGGCTAATGTGTTGTTCTCTGGCACGATCTCCAAGACGATAGCGCTGACTGACCTGCTATTCGAGGAGTGAAAAACGAGACAAAAACAAGACAGAGAAGGAGAGAGAAAGAGAAGCGTTGTTTGCTACTTCGGTTTGCAAATTTCTTTTACAAAAACAGTTCTTTTTGTATCTCTTTTCCTTTTCTAATTTTTTGTTTCAATCCTAGACAGTATTTGTTAATTGCAATTTTATTATGAACTAAATTTATTTTTCTAGGACTTTGATGTAGCCTAGTTTTGAGAACACAATTTTAATTCCATATTATTTTTCAATTTTTCCATGGTTGTGTGTTGATTTTTATTCTTAATGCGTATAATTGATGGATAAACATTTGTATGATCTATTAAATCATGAAGAGACCGAACTGGTAATTTGTGATTAATAAAAATTAAACACCGTTATAAGAGCGAACTGCTGTTAATGTGATCGTTAAGAAATTCATAGATCTTAATAAATTTTCAATTGGTAATTTGTGCATGAACTATGACAAATGATTAATTGAGAATAATTTTGATATTGCTTGAGAGAGAATATTGAATAATTTGGGGATTTTGGTCTATAACTTGGAAAAATAATCTTTTTATTCATATAGAATTATAAATTGTGTGGGATGAACTAGGTGAAATCAAAAACCCTAGAATTTATTTTGCAATTAACAAATCACAAAAATTTCACAGCCCGCTCCCTCTTCATTAATTTAGTTGGTTTTCTTTAGATTTAGTTGTTTTATCCTTTATTAATTTTGATCTTCCAAATAGTGATTCATCTAGCAGAATCGGTACTCAATAAAATAATTAGTACCTGTGGGTTCGACACTCTTTTCACTAAAACTATACTAATTGTTGCGATTTTGTACACTTGCAAATATTCACATCAATCGACTATTCAGAGTTGACCGCTAGGCCGGATTTGACTTGTGAGATTCCGCTAGTTTCTATTTTGGATCGGCGGGAGAAAGTGCTTAAGAATAAGGTCATCAAGCTTGTTCGTGTTTCTTGGAATCCTCACTCACCGGGTGAGTCGACTTGGGAGTTAGAGGAGGAGGTTCAGCAGAAGTTTCCTTATCTGTTTGAGTAGCGTTTGTTTTGTTCTTTTTTTTCTTTCGGAGTTACCCTATGTACTTCTTGTTTGAATTTTGACGATGAAATTCTTCGTGTTAGGTGGGTAGGATTTGTAACCCCTGTTTTTCATTTTCTGTATTTTTGATATATTTCTCTTCTTTTGGTATTTATTCATCTTGTATTTCTCCGTATCTTTTTGAACAGTGTATTTGGATCTTCATTCCTTATATATTCATCTAATTGTTTTGTCCCCTTTAATTTGATCTTCTTGATTCATTGTCTGCCATTGTTTCATATCTGGTTGATCGAGCTATTATTTTGATCCCCATTATTTTAAAATTGTTCACGTCCTATTCTATTTATTTATTTTGTTCCTACCTCATTATTTTTGATCACCCTATAATTCTATTGGATTCTTTTCTTAATTAAACCCTATTGGATCGTTTCTACCCAACATGTTACCCCCTAAAAACCCTAATAACCAACTCATATTTAAACCCTAACTACTCACCTATATAACACCCCCCTGTTTGCAAACCCTAATCACCAAAGCCAACCCTAGCCGCCTAAATTTTCCTCTACCCCGATCCCCTTGCTTCCGCTCACCATCGTTCGTCTCGGCGATCCCCTCCGGCAGCCCCTTGTGCTGCCTCGATGACACTAGCAAACCCATCCCTCCTGTTTCTCCCCTCCTCCCCGTCGCTCCTTCGCCCTGCAGCCCGACGCTCCTCCTGCAGCACTGCCCAACACCGATGCTCCTCTTGCAGCGCTGCCCAGCACCGACGCTCCCCTGCCTCCCAATCGTGGTGCCACAGCACCGCAGCACCAGGTCGATGCTCCCCCTTCTCCTCTTCCAAAGCCAGCAGCGAGCAACAATAGCGACTGTGCTGTGCTGTCCCCCCCTCTCCCGTCATCTGCCATCTTTTCTTCTGCCGTGCACTCTAGTTGTTTTTCCTTGACTCTTGTGTGCGAGTGTTGTTTTGGTTGCGTGTGATCCCGAGATTTGCGATCGTGGTTCGTGGGTTCGTTCGTTCGTTGAGTTCGTGCCCGGGAAACTGTTCCTATTATTCTAGCTCTTGCATTGTTTCCACCGTTGTCTATAAGGCAAGTAACTTGTATATTCTTTTTGTTGTATATTACAAGTACTAAATACCGCCTGTAGTATAGTTGCTTCACGATCTATTCCCATGAAATCCTCTTTCTGATCTTGCCTCTAGCTGTTGATCCATCCGTAGTTTTCACGTCACACACATGACATGAAATAACTTAGATATAATAGATTCTTGATGCATACATGCATGTTGTTCGTGACTTATGAGGTATTGTATGATCTCGTATGCTTGATGTGTTAGTAGTAGTACAACTTGTTGTAGACATGTTAAATACCCTATACCATGTTGCTTGGACATATAGTAGACTATATTTCGCATTTTGTTATGATTTGGATGTGTTTCACATAAACTAGTTGATTTTATGCATAAAGAGAATTTCTGCTTTCGTTGTGATCCAGTTTTGTTCAGTATTTTAGACCATATTAAGTTCACTATATGAAAATTATTTGTGAATATGAATTATAGAGAATTCTGTCTACTTTCTATAATTTCTGACAGATCTCAGTTTCGATTTGTGAGTTGCAAGTTATTACTCTTTTACTACAGATATGTAGAAAATTTCAGATTCTGATTTATATGAATTCTGTATGGTTATTTATTTTTATACTGATACTAAAGATAATATTTGGATCCAATACTTTTCTGAGTACAACTAGACTTGATTGGGATTAACTCCTAATTTTGTGGATTTAGTTGATAACTTTTAGAAACTATTCTATGCTTGCAAACAATAACAATACTTGTAGAATTTTCATGTTGTTCAGTAAAAAACCTTAATTTCAACCTGATTCTATTTGCTTTTTATAAAAAATTTGTGAAAGTGAATTGTAGCCTACTGTATCTATTTAATCACTCTTTTGACGGATCTAGATTTTGATTTATATTTTGTAATCTATTACTGTTTTAGTACTGCGGTTTTTATGATTACAGATTTACAAATTTTCTGTATCTTGCTACTTCCTGATTTTTCTTGACTACTCTATCTATGTTGGAAAATTATGAAACTCTATTTTCTGTTACTAGACATACTAGGGAATACCCCAAATATTTCTTGGATATAATCAGTAAGTTTTTATGCCGTTTTCCTGTTTATGAACACAAACTTCTGATTTCTGGCTGAACATATTTTCTGGATACACTTCTGTTTTGAGACTTGTTTTTATGAAATACCATCTGACTTATATATATTTGTTAGATTTGGCCGGGAGTCTATTTTCTATATCTTTTAACGGATCCAGATTTGCATGCTCGTGGCAACGGGAATCCCAGATTTGGTGTAGTACTGTCGTGCTGTCCCGAACTAGAATTTTTGTTGACTTAGTCTATTTTGAGTCTTTCATCACCCGTTCATATCCTTTGTTCAACTTGTGCTTGTTCCTTGTCATCTTACCATGTTTCTTGACTTATTTTTGCACGTCCATGCTTACTTGAATAATAATAATAAGAAACCAAGTCGGGGTTAAAGGGAAAGATCTAATAGTGGAAAATACAGAAACATGTACTCGAAAGGGGGTCTATAGATCCTACGTGATTACTTGATACTTGATACTTGGAACTTGACACATGATTACTTGACACTTGCACACTTGACACGTGATACTTGGTACTTTGAGCTTGATACTTGATACTTTTCCTTGAGTACACTACCCTCTATGATCCACTATGAAATCTAAAACGTAATCGTTTGAATGTAGCAACCATGTGGTAAAAACTGGGACGCATGAAGTGCTATCTAGATAGGACTAGATACAAGACTTGAAAACAACATGATCACTTGACACTTGCTACTTGTACACGATCCTTGACATTTGCTACTTGTTACTCATTTACATGATATGTGTCTACTTGACACTTGTTACATGCCACTTGCTCTCGTCCATCTTTCCATGCTAGTTGTTTATGTTCTTGATTTGAATTAGTTCCTCTATTTTTTTGTTAGATTATTTCCATGCTATTCTTGCTTCCGCTGTTACTCTATTCTGTCTACTTGTTTCCTTCTGTACTTGTTGCTTGCACTACAAGCGGCTCGTAACCTGCATTGACGGGAATTTTGTTTCTCTTTTCTTTTTCTGCAATTTATTAAATTGCAGATTTTGGAGATCAACTTCCCGTCAGAGTAGGTGATCTAAGATTCTAGTTGCTGGAGTTCTTACTATAATTTACTTTCTTGCTTATCTTGAATAATTGTACTTGGTTACATGGATTATTTTGTATTCGGCTTTGTGTCCCAGACTTGTATTTTGTTCCAGACATGATTATTTGAAATTCAGTATTCTTGTTACTTTTCAAGTAATCTTGTTGACTATATTGATTCAGTTGTGCATGCGTGGTTGACTATTTCTCTTATATATCTCTTGTTTATATTTGTGATTGTTGTAAAGATAATGACTGCTTATGGATGATGAAAATCATTCGTTGGACTTAGTCACGTATCCGTATTCCGTATCTCCGTTTTGGAAAGCGGGGCATGACACAAACCCTACACTGCTAGTCACGACTTTCCCATCAATAGGTTGTCCTAAAATGATGGCAATATCCTGGAGTGTGATGATCATCTATACTACGGGTAGATTGAATGCATGGGTTTCTGGTCGCCACCTCTCGAGAAGAGCTATAAGTAGAGCACGATCAAGGTTAATATTACTCATTAATCTAATTCCACATAAACCAGCATCAATGCTTGTGAATGCGGCTGCAATTTCAAGGTTGCATGAGTACAAAAAGTTAACTCCTTGGATGACCATTCTATATGGACTGAGATCAATGACTTTGTTGCATCGTCAATAGTGTCAGGTTTAGTAGACCTGGACCTCCAAGTGCAATAGAAGACAAATGAGATGATTGACCAACATCATTATACAAGAGAGGTGGATTAGCAATAACCTACTTGAACATGGAATACGTTATATTAGCTAAAGCGTTATATATAGAAATTTGAAACTAAAATATACATAAATTACTTTCACATCTGCATGTGCTTTTCCTCATCTTCAACCACCTCTAGTAGAAGGTCCCCATTCTCTGCCAGCTGCTTCATTTGTATCCCCCTGCATATATCAAAAAATTGTGTTTAATGCATGAAAACAAACATGTTCTTTAAACATCAAAAGCATACTAGTTACCCGAGACTAGCTAGTACTACTCGGGGGGGGGGGGGGGGGGGGGGGGGGGTTCGTGCACCTGTGCATTCGTGGTGCCATTAGTGTGATAATGACCCTGCAAAGTAATGTTAAAAATATTAGTCAATTAATAAACAGACAATAAAATGGTATAAGACATAAAAAAATTGAGAATATTAGTCAATTAATGTCACGCCCCGCCCAAAAAGGAATATGGAGTACGGATACGCGACTAAGTCCAGTGAATGATTTTCATCATTCATAAGTTGTAGGGTCGACTCAGCATCATAACAAGAAATATAACAAAAATGTACTCCACCGCATGCATGAATAAATTATTAATCAACAGAAATTATTTGAACAAACATTAAATTTCCAAATAAATATAAGATCTGGATAAAAAAGTAAAACTTCGGGACTACACGCCCGTTACAAGTTTCAAGTAGCAACAGGAATTAAATAAACTCAAATACAAAATAACTAAAGCAAATTTTCCTAAGCGAAGCCTAGAACGTTAGCTTACCAACTCCTTTTGGAAGCTCGTCTCCAAAGTCTGTGTATATCATGCAGAAGAAAAAAATGGAGAAACAAAGACAAATGTCCTCAGTGCAAGTTAGGGCCGCAAGTAGTACAAGCAAGGGTATAAGAACAGAAATATAATACAGAACAAGAACTAAGGTGTAACAAGGAACAAAGAAAATAATCAAGAAACACAAAATAAAACGAAGTCAAGTGTGATGCAACTAGAAATAAACATATGAACGGAAGGACAACAACTTGCAACTGGAAAACAAGTAACAAAATGGGTTCATGCAAACTCGTGAATCAAAATCATGTGACTTCTAAATCAAAATTATGTAGCTTCTAAATCAAAATCATGTAACTAAATCATGTAACTTGTAACGAAATCATGAAACTGGCAGACAGGATCATGCATGTGCTTAGTGTCAACTTAAGTCTATTGTTTAATTCTATCTAGGTAGCACTTCATGTGTCTCAGATTTTTATCACATGGTTGCTACATACAATTAAGTTATGTTTAGATTTCATAGTGGATTCTATAGGGCTGTGTACTTAGGTATCGATAATCCAAATCATATTAACCAAATTATATCGAGTATTCCAAATTATTCAAATGTAATCCAAATCATATCTTGTAACCAAATGAGGGAAACACGGGCCCCCTTCCGAATACACTTTCTATGTTGTCCACTACTAGATCTTTCCCTTAACCCCGGCTTGTTACTTTTTATTACAAAATAAACATGATCAAGAGATAACGAGAACAAAATCGGGACAAGACAATGATTTATCAAGGGCTAATATGATGCAAGGAACATGTTCTAAATCACAAAATGCAAGAAACAATATGCAAATATTTAAACATAACAAAATACATATTCTGGACAGTAAGACATTGTTGTACCAAAACTGAGATTTCCGCTACCACATCAATGAAAATCTAGATCCATCAGAAAACTTGGAAACTAGACTATTTGACGAATCCAATGCATATAAACACGATACATAAAGGTTGTAGCAATTGGTGTCAAAATAGCAAACTACACAGGATTCGTGTTCAGCCAAAATTTGTAAATTTGTGTTTATAAACATGAAACAGGTCTGAAACTTCATTAATTAATTCCAGAAAAATCAGGGAATGTTCTCTAGTGTGTCTATTATCAGCATGCAAAATTTCAAGTCATTATCTTACAGTTAACATAGTTAATTTAATTGTAAAACAAAGTGACACAACAAATTTAAAATCTAAAATTTCAGACATAGCAGCACGAAAATTGCAATAACTTACAAAACATAACTCGGAATTCAATTCTGTCAAAAGGGTAGTAAACTAGACATCTAGGGCTAAATTTCATGTTTATAATTCAAGTTCATATTCTGATGTTATCAGGGTCGAAACTGCAGACTAAAAACAGGACAGCAGCATAAGTGATTTCTTTTATATAAAAGTGTCATGGTTAATGACTATTATGAGTCTAAATTAGTTTGTGATACAAATCAGGATGTAATAGTCATTAAATCAGCAAGTCACATTTATTTCTCAACTCAAAAGAAGTAAAATCAATACATACATCATACAACATACATCTACAAGCCAATGTGATTCTTAATTTTGTGTGTTCAAATGATTAGATGATAAAATGGATCTAAATATTTGTGAAACCGATATATCAACAAAAGATTGTCTCTTATGATCATGAAATTGATAAGGAGTAAGATGGGATCATCAAATGATAAGCCAAAAGGGAGTCACAACTACAATCTAGTTGCAGTATTTTCAAATAAAAGCTTGTACTAAAACAACGAATTGTACAAGAAGATACTTGCCTTAACGATGGTAAATCCGAACATGAATGAATAACGGGATGAGAATCCCGAGAAAAGAAGCACGAACATGGACACATGCAAGCACGTGCGAGCTACGTGCAAAAAACACATAGCAAATCAAGATCCAATCCTTACAAAACAGCAAACACAAGAGGAAATCCCAACTGTCCTCTTCTCTCCAAATAGCACACAGCCAAACTACATTCCAATCACGATGGAATCGGATGGCCAAGATTCAAACAACCAATTTCTTCTTCCTTCTTCTTCTTGATCAACAACGATGACTGGCGAATGGCGGCGACGACTGTGGGCGACGCGAGGCTGGCCTGCGGTGGTCGTCGTGGCTTAGCAGAGGAGAACAGGGATGGGGACGTGGGTGCTATCGGTGCACAAGCGGCAGCGCTCAGGGTGGTAACTGGCTTTGACGCTGGCGGGGTGGCTGTGGTTGATGGCAGAGAGCAGGGAGGCAAGTGAGGAGTCACAATGGAGAGGCAGGGCAACTGCGGCGGTAGCGACGAGGACGGAAGCGAAGGTCAACTGGTCAGCAATGGCGGCTCGACGGTGGGTTCGACGAGGGTGCTCAAAGTCGGCTCGAGCGACGGAGGAAGGCGTTGGGAGAAGATGACGGGGGGATGACAATGAGGAGGAGATGAGGCGCTGAGGTGGCGGTGGCGACAGGGTGAAGAGGCGAGGGAGATGCTGTGGTGCAAGGATGAAGACGAAGGTGGGTTTCGGTTGTGAAGAAGACGACGGGATGAAAGGTAGGGGATGACAAGGGAGGAAGATGGAGGGGTACAGCGGCGGGGTATAACTGTAGGGATTAGGGTTAAAGTAGGGGAATTAAGATTAGGGTTAGAGATTAGGGTATTTATATAGTATAGGGTTATTGGGTAGTATCCAATAAGAAATATAGGATAATGGGTTTTGGGTTATTAATCAATTAATAGGTTTAAAACCAATAGAGGAAAAATAGTAAGTATTACAGGGATTTAAAAACATACATATACGTATACATTAAGTCAAATAATGAATACATATAAAATAGAGTATGTTCGGCTTAAAATAAAATAATATTAATATTAATATTAACAATAAAAATAATGATACTACAAATAACAACACTAACAAAAATAACACTGATAATAGTAATAATAATAATATATGTATATCAAAATGCAAACTCGAGTTTAATAGATTTATTAAAATGATCCAAACAATATATAATATAAATAGTAAATCAAATAGAAATAGAAATCGAGGTTAAAATATACCATTATTCGAAATAAATAAATTTTTGATTAGAAAATATTTTAATAGAGAATCTAAAATGAATTTAACACAAGGTAAATTATCATTAATCAAAATACAGAAAATATTCAGAAAATATTTTTACGGGAACGGGGGTTACAATTAACAAAGTAGTGTTCTTTATCTATTTTTAAAAGTAGTATAATGTACAAATGCAAAGTAGAATATGAATATACTAGATTTTCTCGTGGGCATATGCCTACGGCACGTCTTCAGAACGATACAGCATATGAAAAGCCTTATTAACATTAAAACAACAATTATGTAGCTCAATTGAATAGTATGACAATAATTAGTTGTAAATAAAAGTCCATGTTTCCATTAGTATATGTTAGGGGTGGCATTCGGGCCGGGCGGGCCGGGACCGCCCGGGCTTTGCCCAGTCCAGGGCCAATAAAGGCCGGGCTCTCCCAATATGCGGGCCAGGCGGGGCCTCTTTGCAAAAGTTTTGACCCAGACCTGGCCCCCGGTCCCTAGGGTGGGGGCCGGGTCGGTTTAATTAGTGTATTTTTTTTAGGAAGATCAAAGATCAAGTATTAAATGTTAATTTTAATATTTCATAACAATCGCAAAGGACTAATAAATAAAAGAAATTAAAACCAAATTTTAATTGATTTGATAAATTACATGATGTTAAATAAAAGGTAGAGAGAGTTGAGAAACTTGTAGTATTAAATTTCATAACAATTGTTGAAGAATGAAGGTAGAGAGAGTTGAGAAACTTGTAGTATTGATGCTTATGTTTTTGGTTGACATTGATTGTTGAATCTTGAAAGAGAGTAGTTGAATGTTGTTGATGTTGAATCTTGAAGGAGAGTAGTTGAATGTTGTTGATTGTCGAATCTTGAAAGAGAGTAGCTGAATGTTGTTGATTGTTGTTGATTTTTGTTGAGAAAGTTGAGAGATAGTAGAGAGAGTTGAGTGAATTTGTGAAGAGAATTGAATGAAATGAGGTTGTAAATATAGAAAATGTAAATTTTCAATTTCCCAAAATACACCAAAAACTAGCTAGTATAAATCCGTTGGGGGATATTTTGGTAATTTTACAAACCCTAATTATTAAATACAAATTCTGGGAAAAAAATCACAACGGTAACAGCAATGGTCGGCCCGCGGGTCAGCCCGGACCGGTTCAATCCGGTCCTGGGCTGGTGCGGGCCGGGCCGCTGGCGAGCCGGGCTGTTACCAGGCTTTTTTCGTCTTTTTCCGAACAGAACCGAACCGCACTGTAGCTCCAGTCTCGCCCTGATTAAGCCCGGGTTTGGCCGGGCCGGGCCGGTCCCAGGCCAGCCCGGTCCGAATGCCACCCCTAGTATATGTTGAAAAAAAATTATAAATTAGGGTGTAAAATCCAACTTCTTGAAATTTTGAGGGTGGAAATTGATGAAATTCAACTGTTGAGATATTTGCTATTTTCAATATAACATGAGCAATAAAAAAAACATAAAAAATCTGAAAATTTACAAACCTGAAATCTAAAAATCTAAATTTCTGAGTAAGTAGAGAGAGGGAGAGAGAGAAAGAGAGAAAGTGAGAAATATGAAAAAGTGAAGAGAGAAAAGAGAAAGTAATAAAGTAATGAGTTTTTTTTAGTTTTGGGGGGAAAACTTTTTGGGGAAAAATATGTTTTGGGAGGGGGAATCTGAACCGTTGATTTTGATTCAATCGAAGCGGAACCACTTGATATATTTTTTTCAAATTTTCTTGTGTTTTATTATATAGATAATCAACCTATGTTGTTATCCCCAACAATGATGATTGTTACACTTGTTGTGTCCTGTTACACAGCATTGTGCTCGAGCCATCCCTGACAACCATGTCATTGTGAATGCACTTAGTCTTGGGCTGACCTTTCCTATATTTTCTAAGACTCATATAATCTATAAGATTCAGACTACTTTTGATTGGTCAGTATGCTTTGTCAAGCATAATACTGAAGGTAGGTGCCCAAGTTAGTGCTAAGGAATTCATTGAATAAAATAGATCAACATAAGGAACATAACCCGAACTGCACAAGCCGCCAAGACATAGGAACATCGAAGGGGGTAGAGCTGTAATTTCTGACAAGTATAAATGTGCCTTCCCAAGTCAATAGTCTGCAAGCAATTTTTCACCCTTTTGATTCCTTGGTACACAACTTTAATGCAAATTGATGTGCCATCGCATTGTTAACGCAGTCCAATGATTCAAACTCAGGTACATATGCACTAATAAATTGAGTTAAGAAGACTGCATCATCTTGCAAGTCTTCAACATCATTAATATTAACTAATGCATACCCATCTTCTTCATCTTCCTTGACTTTCTCATATTCATCATCTTCCTCTTATTCTAATAACCCATTGTTAGCTCCAGCAAAATTGAAGGATGACATTTTCGTCATCAACAAGATCGCCTATCAATCCAAAAGGACATAGAAACTCATCTTTCGTGTGATTTGGTCGTTTCGGAATTGTGAACAAGTCATCACTTGGATGCATCAATCTTCCATGTGATTCTTGAACTGGATTGGGACTCATATCATGGATCGGCTCTTCACATACCGTAACACCCCACAAAATTGGATTATGACAATTTTGCCCACGGGTATTATGCACATGTATTTTATAATGTTACGAGTAATATATGTAACTTATTTTAATATAAATATCCTACATATTTCTGCATTTCAATTATTTATACATTCTCTGTCTTCTCAAAATTCATTTTTTTCCTATTCTGAGCCAACTTAAATATCTATTTTAATATTTGTGTTTTTATGTGCATTGCACGTATTTTCAATGCACGTGTTGTAACACCCCACTTTTTATTTTAATTAAAATGCATTTTTTTCTCTTCTTTGCACGTATGATGCACGTGCAAAATTTTCATTCTTCATTTGTTAATCTCATTATTCATTTCTTTTAGCATGCATAACTTATTTAGCCCTTAGTTAATCCATGGACCAAAAGATTAGACTTTTGCCCATTAGGAGGTAAGCCCACTAGGTAATAAAATTAATTGATTAATTACTAGGCCCATTAAGCAAGCCCACTAGTAAATTCACAAAAAAAAATAAGTGTACACTACTACATAACAAGTTGCAAAATGGTTAGTACACATTTAAAGTTATAGGACTAAATTAAAATTGTATGTGCATTTGTACATGCACACACACCCTAGGGCCGGTTTTCCCCTAGGCATGACCGGATTTCACATGAGAGAAGAAAGAGATTTGATTGGAGGGGTTATGATTTGGAAGATTTAAATAGGAGGTTTATGATTTGTAGGATTTAATTAGGGGGTTATGAAAATGAGTTTTAAATTGTGTTAAATAGGAGGATTTATTAGGTTGTGTAGGTTTGCAATCTAGACCCTAGTGTAGGCCTATAAATATCACCCAATCTCTTCTCATTCCACACACCAAAAGCAATATCAAAAGAAAGAGAAAAGAAAGAGAAAAAGAAAAGAAAGATAGTAGAGTGTTCTCATCTTTGTGGTGGAGTCCTTGCTTGGAGAAGTCTTGCTAGGAGCTAGGATTGCATGGTTGGAGCTAGGAGTACTTCCATCTTGTTTGTTCAACCCTTCACTAATGGTGGGTGTTCTTATGCTTTCTAAGTAGGATTTGCATGCTAATAGGTCAATGAGTAGTAAATGATTGAATGAGATATTGTAGATAAGAATCCATGCTAGCAATTCATGATTTTATTGTTACCATGCTAATAATGAATAGAATAAAAGTTGAATGTGATGTGTGCTAGTATGACATGCTAAGACTTGGTTGAAATTAAGTAATTTACTATTTATCATGAATTTGAAAGTAAAGAAACAATCACATAAACCATGGTAGTAAATCATGTTATGATGAGTAAATTAAATTACAACATGTAGTTGTTAATGAGAAAAGAAATAATTGATCTTTCTGCCATGCACTAATATACATGAATAAATAATTGAATGTATGAACAATTGTTGGGACCCTTCTTTTGTTAAGCAAACAAATTTATCTTTGCAGAGTAAATTTTGATGCTATTAAACTCGTTTGATGGTCTATGAAAGACATAATGCGCTAGTTTGATTGCATTGAATAAATATAAATTCATGTTTAACAATAGGAAGAAATAAATGGAAAATTTGTTTTTTATTGTCTAAAATATGGTTTTTAATCATTAAGTTACTGTAGAAAGTAAACTTAGTTTACACGTAGTAAATTCAGTCTAATCAAAGATTAGAACAATTAGAGAATCGAGTTTTGTGAAATAAGTAGAATAACAGAAAGCTGGAATAAAAACATATGAAGATACTACATATCGATAGGCGCACTTGGCCTAGTGGTCTAAGTGCTGCGCTGGTTTCCCTTTGGGCCTGGGTTCGAAACCTGTCATGCCCAAGTATATAATTTCTCTTGTTTTTAAAAACCCACCCGAAACAAGAGTGAACATAAGGGATTTTATTGAGGCATTGAACACCAAAGTCCACTTGGACTAGTGGTCGGCGAGTTGAGCTTGAGCTCTATGCGGTTCGGTCTGGGGTTATGGGTTCGAAACCCACCAGCACCCTTTTATTTTTTTTTTCTTTGTTGTTTTTCCTATTCTTCAATAAATTGATACTCTTCTAAAGAGTTTTCAATTGAAAATAATTATAAATGTGAAATGTAAATTTTTTTTATTTGAAACTGATTATGAATATGAAATGGATTTTTCTTTGTGTAATGGAGCTCTAATTAAAATGGGTTATGGTTATAAAGTAGAATAAAAATATTAGAAGATAGTTTGCTTGTATAATTTGAAGTACAAAAAGAAATGAAAATCATGAGAATAGAATTTTAGTATATTTCGTGAAGTGATCTTTTGAGAATTATACTTATATCTTGTTTAGAAATATTTTATAATGAACAAAGACATTGTGATGACTTAGATTTTGTTGTAATAAATCATGTAGCGAAATTGTGTTCTTGAAATGAATGTTACACTCATGTTGAGATAGGAATTTGCTTCAATTGCTTATATAAGTTTATAATGTTGAATATTTCGAGATAGAGATCATTTGTTCTATGTTTGGAAACGCATGAATGAATACTGAGTTGAAACATGAATAAGTTGGAGACATAGGCATGATTATTGAAAAGGTGTAAATACCCATGATTCTTGTACATGAGAAATTTGAATTTAGAGTTAGTAAGACTCTATGTACCAGCAATGTTATATGAAATGATTATTATATTTTGAGATTAGCCATGGAGCTATCTCGTTGGATGTTGGTTAAGCCCGGTAGTAGGTAATACTAATTCTAGGCTTGAAAGATTATTCATGTCTTGAACATTAAGAGTTAGGCACTTAAGTGAAGTGTAGTAAACCTGGGCAAACGTAAGTGGGGCACTCTATATAGTTGGCCGATGTACTTCGGGACTATAGACCCAATTGGGCGGTGTACTCCGGGACTGTGGTTTCTCCGATGGAGACAAATTTTATTTTGAAATCCGAGATTATAATGATTGATCGGGCGGTGTACTCCGGGATCATGAATAGTCGGGCAGATAGTTTTTGAAATCCGGAACTATGCATAGTCGGGCAGATAGTTTGTCGTACTCCAGTGTATATACGTATACCGGGGCTAGAGGGGCACTTGCAGGGGGATTCGCATGACGAGGAGTCTGTATAACAGCCGGACAGTGTACTCTGGGGCTGGGATCCGTACTCGTGGAATGCCTGAACCTTATTCTTGCTACTGGGTAGTTTCATGGCGAGGGATCAAGCCCTATATTGTGAAGAACGTAGGCACTAGTCCTTGGACCTATGTAGTATGGGATGCATAGAATCCGAACAAGTGTGATTAGTGTGATCCTAGTACAGAATTATGTGCATTAGGCATTAAGGCATGGCATACACTTACATGTATAGCATAGACACAGTTAACACTTACTTATTCATTCAATCTCTTTGTGATTTTGTTAAAGTAACGAGATCGTTATACTATTCTCGGCATAGAGAGGATAGCCGTGTATAACATTTCGTAAGTTGTAAGCGACTGACGTGCCACACAGATTGACATGCAGGTAATGGATGTTCATGGAGTAATAAAGTGGATATGCGGTTGCTGTTTAAAAGTTAAAAATGTTGCAAATGATGTTAAAGTTATACATTTTGTTTTCAAATGTTGTAATCTTTATTTCTTCCGCTGTGTAAACAAGGTTGTATATAAACTCTGATGTATTGTGAATGAAAAGTTTTAAATTCCTTGTAAAATTGTACGAAGTGGAGTAAAGATCCTGTGAAATCTCGAATTTATCCTTATTTAAAATTTGGGGTGTTACAGATGGTATCAGAGCATGCTTCACTAGTAGTACGAATTCATGAGGAACGACACCCTATAGTGGACACTAGCGTGTGAGTTTAAACTTATAGAATTAGATTCATATTTACATTGACTTGTAAGATGACATTTCCTCCCCTTTTCTATAAGATGGCCAACCAATTTGATCACCAGAATGAGCTTCCTTGGTTTATTCACCCCGAGGATTTAGAAGAAGAACCAACGGAAGAAGAAGACCCAGAGGAAGAAGAGGACCCAGAGGAAGAAGAGGACCCGGAAGAAGAAGAAGAGGAAGAACCCTTCGAGATAGAGGAGGAAGAATTTTTCGAGTCCAGGGAAATTACTCTACCTCCACCTGACCTTCCCGAAGACTCCCCAGACGAAGAACTTGTCCCGGATCACCCAAATGACCTAGTTGCATCCCTTCAATGAGAATTGGATGTGCAAAAGTGGAAGGTTAACCACTTGGAGTCACAACTAGCACAGGATGAAGAACGCATCCGGGAGCTGAACTATTAGGTGTACGAGCTCAAGAAGGTCCAACTCATAAATGATCAATGTTTTTCCAGGTTGGACCGCATCACCTTCTGGGATAAAGAAGAGCGACTGTACAAGGTTGAAAACATAAGAAAGGAAATCCAAGACCTGCGGGAAGAGCTCAGAGAAGCCAAGAAAAACAGTAGAATCTAGGATGTCTTTTATTTAAGCAATTGTAATGGGTGTATTGGAATAAAAGTTTTATTTCTGAATAAAGAGTTTAAAATTTGGAAATGAATAAAATCTTATTGCTGTGTTACTTGTGATGATTAATGAAAAATTTTATGACTCAAAAATGGCGCGAAGAATCGGGAACAGCGAAGGCTACAGCGGGGAGAATGGGTTGGATCTGGAAATGGAGATAGCCCGTGTGTACCAAACCCTCAATGCTCTTGCCGCCAATATCCCCCAGAATAGAGGACCAGGGCCAACCATCCACGTACTCGAGGCCATCAAACTGGTTGAAGCATTTAAAAGGATGAAGCCACCAGTATTCGAGGGACAGACGAATCCCGATGCTGCAAATGACTGGGTTGACAGATCGAGACATTCTTCGAGGTACTTGAAACCCCAGAAGCTGGCAAGGTGAAGCTGGCTACCATTCAACTTGAAAAGGATGCGAGTGTGTGGTGACAATCCTTGAAAAGGAACTTGGGAAACGTGCAACTCACTTGGGAAGAATTTCTGGAAGAATTCAGGAACCATTACTTTCCACTGGATGTTTAGGAAAAGAAGGCCATGGAGTTCCTGAGCTTACAACAGGGCAATATGACAGTACGGGAGTATGAAACCAAGTTCAATCAACTTTCCAGGTATGCACCTGAGATGGTACAGGAGGAGTCCAAGAAGGCACGCAAGTTCGAGCAGGGTCCGAGGCCCAACCTGAGATCAAGAATGATACCTCTAGGCATTCGAGATTTGAAAAACTGGTCAGAAGGGCTGCGGCAACAGAGTCGGACATGAAGCAATTCAAAGTAGTGCAAGCCAAGAGGACCAGTTGTTACCTTCCAAGGCAGAAGGAAGGGTAAGCAGATAGTAGCAGCATTGTCCGAGCAGAAAGTTCCAGAAGAAGTGAAGCAGATCCCAGTTGTCCGAGACTTCCCAGTAGTATTTCTTGATGATCTACCAGGACTTTCCCCTCGTCGAGATGTAGAGTTCAGCATTACTGTTCAATCAGGAAGTGCTCCTATTTCCAAGGCCCCATATAGGATGGCACCAGTTGAACAAGATGAGATCAAGAAGCAGATCGAAGAATTACTGAGCAAAGGATATATCAGGCCAAGTGCATCACTATGGGGAGCCCCAGTTCTTTTAGTGAAAAAGAAGGATGGATCAATGAGGATGTGTATCGACTATAGAGAGTTGAACAAGGTAACTGTACAGAATAAGTACCCCATTCCTCGAATTGATGATTTGTTCGACCGTCTACAGGGGGCAGCAGTCTTTTCCAAGATAGATCTACGGTCAGGGTATCATCAGGTCCAGGTGAAAGAAGAGGATGTGCATAAAATGGCTTTTCGAACCAGGCATGGTCACTATGAGTTCTTGGTCATGCCATTTGGAGTCACAAATGCACCGGCTATTTTCATGGACATGATGAACAGAGTTTTATGGCCTTTCATCGATTCCTTTGTCGTTGTATTCATTGATGACATTTTAGTCTACTCCAAGTCTGAGGAAGAACACGCCAAGCACTTGACAGAGGTTCTGAAGCAGCTTCAGGAGCATCAGCTATATGCGAAATTGTCTAAATGTGACTTCTGGAAAACTGAAGTTGCCTTCCTGGGTCACATCCTTTCTAAGGAGGGAGTAGCTACTGACCCGCAGAAGGTTGAAGCAGTAAAAGACTGGCAAGACCGACCATAGTGAAGGAGATTAGAAGCTTTTTGGATTTAACCGGATACTACAGAAGGTTTACTCAAGGTTACTCTCAGATAGCTGTACTGCTCACCGGACTCACAAAGATGAATGTGAACTTCAAATGGTCGGAGCATTGTGAAGCAAGTTTTCAGGCATTGAAGGAGAAATTGACTACAGCCCCTATCTTAGCTTTGCCCAGAGCAGGAGTTGAGTATGACATCTACAGCGATGCTTCACATCGCGGACTAGGGTTTCGTACTAATGCAAGAAGGGAAGGTGATTGCTTATGGGTCTAGGCAACTTAGACAGCATGAAAGAATTACCCGACCCATGATTTGGAACTAGCAGAGATCATCTATGCTTTGAAGCAATGGAGACATTATGTGTACGGGAAAAAAGTCAATATGTATACCGATCACAAGAGCTTGAAGTATATTTATCAACAAAAGGACTTGAACTTGAGGCAGAGGAGATGGTTGGAGGTGTTGGAGGATATCCGACCTGAGATCAAATATCATCCAGGCAAGGCAAATGTGGAAGCAGATGCGCTTAGCAGAAAGGTCAGTTTGTCTCGGTTGATCACAACCCAGGAAAAGTTAGAGGATGAGCTAGATCGAGCAGGAATTGAAGTGGTTCTACAGAGTGTGGAAGCTTCCTTAGCTCACTTGAGGATTCAACCCACTTTGAGAGACAGAATTATTGACAGTCAGAAGGCGGATCCAGAGATCCAATGGATGATAGAGCAGGTTGGCTTAGGTAGATTGGCAGAATTTCAGGTGAAGGATACAGTGCTTTGGTTTGGGGAGCGGCTATGTGTGCCAGATGTAGCAGAATTAAAGGAGAGTATTCTTCAGGAAGCACATATTACCTCGTTATCTGTGCATCCTGGGAGTACCAAGATGTACAAGGATATAAAGCTACACTTCTGGTGGTCGGGTATGAAGCAAGATGTGGCAGAGTTTGTGGCCAAGTGTGCGGTTTGTCAGCAGGTCAAGGCAGAAAATCAGAAGCCCGGTGGTTTATTGCAGCCATTACCCATCCCGGAATGGAAATGGGACTGTATCAGCATGGATTATATCATGGGTTTACCCAAGAGTTCCAAAGGCAATGATACCATTTGGGTAATAGTGGACCGACACACCAAGTCAGCTCACTTCTTAGCAATGAAACTTACTTGGTCAATGGAGAAGCTGACAGAGTTGTACGTGGATGAGATTGTGAAACTGCATGGAGTTCTGACGTCAATAGTATTCGACAGAGATGCGCGTTTCACTTTGCATTTCTGGAAGAGTCTACAAGCAGCTATGGGGACAAGGACTGATTTTAGTACAGCCTTTCACCCTTAGACAGATGGGCAAATTGAAAGGGTCAACAGAGTACTGGAGGATATGCTCAGGTGTTGTGTACTGGATTTTGGTGGTACCTGGGAGAAAAACTTAGCTCTGGTAGAATTTGCATACAATAACAGTTTCCAGTCGAGCATTGGAATGACACCCTATGAAGCTCTATATGGGAGGAAATGAAGGACTCCGGTTTGTTGGTATGAAGTGGGAGAAAGGCAGCTGTTTGGACCAGAGATTGTGCAGCAAACCTCAGAGAAGATTGAGCTAATCAGAAAGAGGCTGGTCGACGCGCAGAGCAGGCAAAAGAGTTACGCCGACAACAGGAGGAGAGAACTAGAGTTTGACGAAGGTGACTTTGTCTTTGTGAAGGTGTCCCCAACTAAAGGGGATGATTCGTTTCTGGCGAGGAGGAAAATTAGCCCCGAGATACATTGGACCCTACAAGATATTGAAGAGAGTTGGGAAGACAGCCTATCGGTTAGAACTACCGGAAGAGTTGGCCCAAGTACACAATATTTTTCACGTGTCCATGCTAAGAGGTTATGTTCCTGACCCGAGTCATCATCTCCCAGAAGTGCCAGAGGGTTTGCAACTAGATTTGAGCTATGCTGAGCGCCCTATTGAGATCATGGATCGCCGAGAAAAGTCTTAAGAAACAAGACGATACCCATTGTAAAGGTCATTTGGAAGAATCAGTTTGTTGAGGAGGCAACTTGGGAATCAAAGGAAAAGATGCGGAAGGATCATCCTGAACTTTTCAACTGAGTTTTCTGTTGTAGACTTTTTTTTCTTTTCTTCTTAGTAATTTCTCGCTCCTAAACGTAGTTCCGGGGACGAAACTATTCTAAGGAGGGAGTGTTGTAACACCCCACTTTATTTTAATTAAAATGCATTTTTTTCTCTTCTTTGCACGTATGATGCACGTGCAAAATTTTCATTCTTCATTTGTTAATCTCATTATTCATTTCTTTTAGCATGCATAACTTATTTAGCCCTTAGTTAATCCATGGACCAAAAGATTAGACTTTTGCCCATTAGGAGGCAAGCCCACTAGGTAATAAAATTAATTGATTAATTACGAGGCCCATTAAGCAAGCCCACTAGTAAATTCACAAATAAAACTAAGTGTACACTACTACATTACAAGTTGCAAAAAGGTTAGTACACATTTAAAGTTATAGGACTAAATTAAAATTGTATGTGCATTTGTACATGCACACACACCCTAGGGCTGGTTTTCCCCTAGGCATGACCGGATTACATATGAGAGAAGAAAGGGATTTGATTGGAGGGGTTATGATTTGGAAGATTTAATTAGGGGGGTTATGATTTGTAGGATTTAATTAGGGGGTTATGAAAATGAGTTTTAAATTGTGTTAAATAGGAGGATTTATTAGGTTGTGTAGGTTTGCAATCTAGACCCTAGTGTAGGCCTATAAATATCACCCAATCTCTTCTCATTCCACACACCAAAAGCAATATCAAAAGAAAGAGAAAAGAAAGAGAAAAAGAAAGAGAAAAAGAAAAGAAAGAGAGTAGAGTGTTCTCATCTTTGTGGTGGAGTCATTGCTTGGAGAAGTCTTGCTAGGAGCTAGGATTGCATGGTTGGAGCTAGGAGTTCTTCCATCTTGTCTGTTCAACCCTTCACTAAAGGTGGGTGTTCTTATGCTTTCTAAGTAGGATTTGCATGCTAATAGGTCAATGAGTAGTTAAAGATTGAAGGAGATATTGTAGATAAGAATCCATGCTAGCAATTCATGATTTTATTGTTACCATGCTAATAATGAATAGAATAAAAGTTGAATGTGATGTGTGCTAGTATGACATGCTAAGACTTGGTTGAAATTAAGTAATTTATTATTTATCATGAAATTTGAAAGTAAAGAAACAATCATATAAACCATGGTAGTAAATCATGTTATGATGAGTAAATTAAATTACAACATGTAGTTGTTAATGAGAAAAGAAATAATTGATCTTTCTGTCATGCACTAATATACATGAATAAATAATTGAATATATGAACAATTGTTGGGACCCTTCTTTTGTTAAGCAAATAAATTTATCTTTCAAGAGTAAATTTTGATGCTATTAAACTCGTTTGATGGTCTATGAAAGACATAATGCGCTAGTTTGATTACATTGAATAAATATAAATTCATGTTTAACAATAGGAAGAAATAAATGGAAAATTTGTTTTTTATTGTCTAAAATATGGTTTTTAATCATTAAGTTACTGTAGAAAGTAAACTTACTTTACACGAAGTAAATTCAGTCTAATCAAATATTAGAACAATTAGAGAATCGAGTTTTGTGAAATAAGTAGAATAACAGAAAGCTGGAATAAAAACATATGAAGATACTACATATCGATAGGCGCACTTGGCCTAGTGGTCTAAGTGCTGCGCTGGTTTCCCTTTGGGCCTGGGTTCGAAACCTGTCATGCCCAAGTATATAATTTCTCTTGTTTTTAAAAACCCACCCGAAACAAGAGTGAACATAAGGGATTTTATTGAGGCATTGAACACCAAAGTCCACTTGGACTAGTGGTCGGCGAGTTGAGCTTGAGCTCTGTGCAGTTCGGTCTGGGGTTATGGGTTCAAAACCCACCAGCACCCTTTTATTTTTTTTTCTTTGTTGTTTTTCCTATTCTTCAATAAATTGATACTCTTCTAAAGAGTTTTTAATTGAAAATAATTATAGATGTGAATAGTAAATTTTTTTTATTTAAACAGATTATGAATATGAAATGGATTTTTCTTTATGTAATGGAGCTCTAATTAAAATGGGTTATGGTTATAAAGTAGAATAAAAATATTAGAAGATAGTTTGCTTGTATAATTTGAAGTATAAAAAGAAATGAAAATCATGAGAATAGAATTCTTGTATATTTCGTGAAGTGATCTTTTGAGGAATTACACTTATATCTTGGTTAGAAATATTTTATAATGAACAAAGACATTGTGATGACTTAGATTTTGTTGTAATAAATCATGTAGCGAAATTGTGTTCTTGAAATGAATGTTACACTCATGTTGAGATAGAAATTTGCTTCAATTGCTTATATAAGTTTATAATGTTGAATCTTTCGAGATAGAGATCATGTGTTCTATGTTTGGAAACGCATGAATGAATACTGAGTTGAAACATGAATAAGTTGGAGACATAGGCATGATTATTGAAAGGGTGTAAATACCCATGATTCTTGTACATGAGAAATTTGAATTTAGAGTTAGTAAGACCCTATGTACCGGCAATGTTATATGAAATGATTATTATATTTTGAGATTTCCTATGGAGCTATCTCAGTGGATGTTGGTTAAGCCCGGTAGTAGGTAATACTAATTCTAGGCTTCAAAGATTATTCATGTCTTGAACATTAAGATTTAGGCACTTAAGTGAAGTGTAGTAAACTTGGGCAAACGTAAGTGGGGCACTCTATATTGTCGAGCGATGTACTTCGGGACTATAGACCCAATTGGGCGGTGTACTCCGGGACTGTGGTACCTCCGATGGAGACGAATTTTATTTTGAAATCCAAGATTATAATGATTGATCGGGCGGTGTACTCCGAGATCATGATTAGTCGGGCAGATAGTTTTTGAAATCCGGAACTATGCATAGTCGGGCGGATAGTTTGTCGTACTCCAGTGTATATATGTATACCGGGGCTAGAGGGGCACTTGCGGGGGATTCGCATGACGAGGAGTCTGTATAACAGCCGGACAGTGTACTCTGGGGCTCGGATCCGTACTCGTGGAATGCCTGAACCTTGTTCTTGCTACTGGGTAGTTTCATGGCGAGGGATCAAGCCCTATATTGTGAAGAACGTAGGCACTAGTCCTTGGACCTATGTAGTATGGGATGCATAGAATCCGAACAAGTGTGATTAGTGTGATCCTAGTACAGAATTATGTGCATTAGGCATTAAGGCATGGCATACACTTACATGTATAGCATAGACACAGTTAACACTTACTTATTCATTCAATCTCTTTGTGATTTTGTTAAAGTAATGAGATCGTTATACTATTCCCGACATAGACAGGATAGCCGTGTATAGCATTTCGTCAGTTGTAAGCGACTGACGTGCCCACAGATTGACAAGCAGGTAAAGGATGTTCATGGAGTTATAAAGTGGATATGCGGTTGCTGTTTAAAAGTTAAAGATGTTGCAAATGATGTTAAAGTTATACATTTTGTTTTCAAATGTTGTAATCTTTATTTTTTCCTGCTGTGTAAACAAGGTTGTATATAAATTCTGATGTATTGTGAATGAAATTTTTTAAATTCCTTGTAAAATTGTACGAAATGAAGTAAAGATCCTGTGAAATCTCGAATTTATCCTTATTCGAAATTCGGGGTGTTACACATGTCGATTGCGTATATTCTACCGTTACGTGTAATATTATAAAATTCTCTACGTATTCAATTTTTTATTTTATAACTTGTTCGAGTTCGTTTCATAAATTGAAATCTATTTTTCGCCTATTTTGACTCAAATATATTTTTTCGCGTGCGTTGCACGGTTTTCTATGTACGTGTTGATAACATTGTTGTATACATAAAATTAATGAAACATATTTTTTGTATTTTTATAAACATTTCCCTGTTAATCAATCTATTTTTATTGGAGTATTTATTTTTACGTGCTACACACGTATTTGTAGTGTATGTGTTAGTTGTATTCTTTTTCAAAATAAAAACTATGAAGTGTGTGTGTGGTTATTTTATTTGTACATGAAAACTAATTATAATTAAATTAAACTAGTTCCAATAAATACATATTACAATATATAACATATGCATTTAATTTAAATAAAAACTATATAAATAGTGTCAACACACAATCGACCCTAGTGCACGTGTTTCCCAGCCTTTGGATTGCTGGCCAGGAGATGAGTGAGAGAGGGTGAGTGGGTTTAGAAGTGGATTAGTGGGTGGTTAACCAACTTCCCATTAATTAACCCCTTTATAATACCCCTCCATGCTAAGCCAATGTATGAACAAATTTTTACATTACCAAATTATCTTGCTGTTGATTGCTTTTGGTGGATTTCTTTCTTGGATTTTTGGAGTTCATTTGCTAGGAGTTTCTACCACTAGAAATTCTCCTTTCTAAGGTGGATGTCTCTTTAATTTCTAATTTAGTTATTTTGATGCATGAAATTGTTAGATAATTGTTGTGTAGTCTAGAGTGTGATTGATGAATTAAATTGAGTATGGATGCATGCTAGATTAAATGGACTAGATGAATAGCTTAAGATACAACATGAAAATTGATTTGTCATACTTTTAAAATAAATTTGCACAAGATTTCTTGTGTGTTGATATCATGTGTGCTTGCTCATGTGCATTAATTCATGAATAGTGGTTCATGTTAGATTTTGCTACACAATGATTAAATTGTATATGTGAAATTGAGTATGCATAGCAATTTGCAAAATTAAAAAATTTATGTTAGAATTGCATGTAGATTTGCGAGTGGATTGGGGGTATGGGTATTTTCCTAACCTTATAATAATTGGTAGGGCATTTATGCTAATTTTATAATTTTAAAACAAATTGTAGTCTAATTTGAATCAATGAGGAACGAGAATGTAGCGCCTCCTTTTTTCTCAGTCAATCTCTTTCATAATGCGATGTCGTTCGTTCCATTCTCTCTCGAAATTTCGTATCGTATAATAATCAGGCAGCAGTAAGAAGGCAGATTCATTCTATCGGATACCCGATTGCACGATCTTCATGATCGCCTCCTCCAAGTGGTCAAATCGGCTCTCCATGTGGTTCGGGTTAAAGATTGCACTATCTAAACTGATTTGAATAATCTCCAAGTTAAAATATATTAAATTGAGGGGGGGGGGGGGTTCGCTCTAAAATTTTTAGAGGTGTTGTGTATAGTAATGATCCTGAAAATAATTAAAGAAGGAGGAAACTTGTAGCCATATGGTTAGATTAAAAATAATCGATAAATAAAGAGTTGGAATAAGAAGAGTTTAATAGGATTATGATCAGCTGTGGCGTTTGGCTTCTTGGTCAACGCGTGAGGGGGATTTTGGTGCCTCTGGGTGTGATCGGGTTCGAGCCCAGGAGGAATGTTTACTTTTTTTTATATTAATTTATTGGGTTTTATTAAAGGACTAGATTTTTCCATGGGCACGTGCCTACGACACGTCTTCAGAACGATACAGCATATGAAAAGCCTTGTAAGCAGTAAATCAACAATTATATAGCTCAAGTTTGAATAGTATGACAATAATTAGTTGTAAATAAAAGTCCATATTTTCATTAGTATATGTTGAAAAATAATTATAAATTGGGGTATAAAAGTCCATGTTTCCATAAGTGTGTGTGTGTGTCTATATATATATATATATATATATATATATATAGAGAGATAGAGAGAGAGAGAGAGAGAGAGAGAGAGATAATTAAATAAATAAAGGAGTTCTTTTGGGGAGATTTGAATTTGAGTTTTGAGGGGAAACTTTGGTGTGGGGGGGGGGGGGGAATGTGTTTTGTGATGTTAGATCTGGGCCTTTGATTTTAGGGGTATTGAAGGAGAGCCACTTGATAGCTTTCTTTGTGTTTTATTATATATATATATATATATATATATATATATATATATGCTAGATTTGCCCGTGGGCACGTGCCTACGGCACGTCTTCAGAACGATACAACATTCGAAAAGTCTTATAAACAGTAAAACAAAAATTATGTAGCTCAAATTTGAATAGTATGACAATAATTAGTTGTAAATAAAAGTCCATGTTTCCATTAGTATATGCTTAAAAATAGTTATAATGGGGGGTGCAAAATTCAACTTCTTAGTACTTTGATGATAGAAAATGATGAAATTTAATTGTTTAGGAGAAATTTGTTATTTTCAATGTAACATGATCAATAAAAAAAGCATAAAAAATCTAAAAATTTACAAACCTGAAATCTGAAAAATCTAAATTTCTAAGTAAATAGAGAGAGAATGAGAGAGAGGGAGAGAGAGACAAAGAGAGAAATATGAAAAAGTGAAGAGAGAATAGAGAGATAGTAATAAAGTAATGAGATTTTTCAGTTTTGGGGAGAAATTTTTGATTTGGGGGGAAAACTTTTGGGAGGAAAAATATGTTTTGAATAGTGAATTTGAGCCGTTGATTTGGTTTCAATTGAAGGAGAGCCACTTGATAGCTTTCTTTGTGTTTTATTATATAGATTTAAAGTTTGGGTTAGTTGAAAATGTTAGAAATGAGTTAAATATATAGTTGAAATTTTTCTGGGGTAAAATAAATGGTAATTGATTTGAATAAGAGATATCTTATTTTGAACTAGAATTATATCATGAGATTTAAAATGTGAAAATTTGGGATTTGAGTTGAATGTGAAATTGAGTTTTTGATACTAAACAAATACTAGTTTGCATTTTAATCCAGAAGAAAATTTTGATTATTTTGACTAGAGGTCTTCTAAAAATTATATCTGTCACACCCCGATTCCCAAAAATACGGAATACGAGTACATGACATTGGCCCAACGAATGACTAACATTACCCATAAGCTGTTTATTCGATCAACTCAACAATATAATCAATATAGAACAATTGTGCAGGCAATAATAATAATCTCATGAATAATAATACTTAGAATGAAGTAATAAAAATATCCAAATATAATAATAGTCCAATATCTGGAAACAAATAATAGCAATATTCGGGTCAAAGCCCACAATACAAAGAAATAACAATAGTTCAATAATTAAATCTCCATGATAAAATAATAATTTGTTAAGCGGTGATGCTATCAATTTCCTTCACCAATGTTGTTCTCCCAATCCATCAGGCAATTCTCCATCAACACCTGTAAACACTTCATCTAAAAAGAGGAGAAAAATTTTCCTTAGAGCAAGTCATGGACAGCAAGTAAAGAAAGCAATGAACAATGGAATAATGGTATAATAATGAATCAATGGATCAATAGGAATCAATAATACGGGACAATAACAATAAATGATACCATGATAATCGGTACAGTGGCTATAAACAATGATGCAATATTCGGTAACGGTTATCAATGATCAATAACTGTAATATTTGGCCAATATTCGATATCAATAGAAGTAATGAGGAACAATATGCAATGTCGGTGATGTGTCAATCCTTATGTCTATTAATCATTTTTATCCTAACTAATGCATGTATTACTGCATCCCATTCTACAGGTTCGATGCATATAATCAATTTCGTTTAGACGTAAGTGATAGATTCTATAGTTCATGTATTGGGTATGATGATGATAGCAGTAATAACACAGGCCATGGTGTAATTTCTTACACGATGACGATAACGGTAATAATACGGGCCATGGTGTAATTTCTTACACAATGACGATAACGGTAATAATCACGGGCCATCATCCGAGTACAGTCTCTATATCATCAACTACTCTAGTCAATTCCCTTAAATACAGGCTTATTAATTATTTTATCGATGCAACAATACAATACAATATGCAATCTAGAGACATTACATGAACAATACTATCAATAGGAGAACAATAGGATGATAACATGAAGTAGGACAATTGGAATGATGACAATAACTCATTAGGATCATGCACTGCAACATATACACTTCAATTCATGCAATACAATGATATAGGATAATTAAACTATTAAAAACTGGAATATAAAATTCTGGACAACAAGAGTAGTCTGTACTAAAATACAGTTTCCCGCTGTTTCAGAAATTGAAAACTAAATCCATTAGAAATTATAGAAACTAGACTTCCACACGGTTCCAACGCATATTTAAAGTTCAAAATCTGACAACAGAAGCTAGGTCAAACACATTGTTATTTACAGATTTCATGTTCAGGCATAATTTCGACATCATGTTATTATAATTTTAGAATCAACAAAAACTTAATAATAAATTCATTAAAAATATTTTCTAAACTCCTAAACATGTTAAGTAACAATCTGAAAATTATCAGTGTAAAATTTTATCATTTGATCAGACTTTTTAATGTTTACCCATGCAAGATACAAGAATCTGAAAATCTGAAAGTAAAAAACACAACTGTAGTAAAACGAGCATAACTTTTGCTACACAACTCGGAATTTAAAAATTCAAGATGTTCTGGAAACTAGAAAGATAAGGCTACAATTCTCATTCTTAATTCTTTTTAAGATCGTTTACTGGTTCAAAAATAGCATTTAACATACAGGACAATAAGCAATATACAGGATTTTGGGTTGTTTTCTTGAAATAAATTAATTTAAACATGATGGGTAATAATTCTATTAGTTGATGAACTATATAATCAGTATGATGAGTGTCAAAACATGATAAATAAAATTAGAACACATACATACACTAATTTATTATCAATCAACTATCAATCGATCAAAAAACATACAACCTAACAATTATTTCTACAATAATTTATTTGTGTCATGATTATACGGTTAACCCGGTTAACAATTCTACATGAATGCATAAAAGATCCAATCTTTAGATTCAAAATTGGCTCGATGTTAAGAATATTGGGGTTAGCTCGTGTAAACCCTCAGTTGACCCAACGAAGAGATGAACAAAGTATAATACGATAAACAAGGGATCTACTTACAAGAGTTTCAACAAAACTTGAATTTGATACAATTAACAATTCAAGAGTACGGTGACTTGCCTTTAAGATGACGAAAATAAATTCCAAGAATAATGGGATAAGGATCCCGAAGCAACGAATCCATGAACTAACATAATTTAACACGTGCAATACGCGTGTAAACGGAACCTAAAGCAATAACAGCAAAAACAATGAGCAATAGCAAAGACCAGCAACAACATCAGCGCGGCTGACGTTGATGGCCGAGGTTCGACGGCGTCGCAAGCGGCGAGGCGTCGACGGTGGAGGCACGAGGGAGCGCAGAGATCTAGCCTCGACAGCGACAGATCTGTGTAGTCGTCAACAGATCCTAACAATCGAGAAGAGGAGATGAGGGGTTTGGGGGTGGTGTTAGGGTGGAGGCTGTGTGGGCAGTCGATGGGAGTAGGGTCGACGGGGGATGGCAACGGCGTCGCAAGCTGAGGGCGGAGACGGGGGGCTACGGGGGCGACGTAGGTCGATGGCGGCGTCGACGGAGACCAGAGATAGGGGAAATCGGGATTTGGGAGTTTGGCTGCTGTGAAAGTCGAGGACATGTGGAAGGGAGCTGGAGTTGGGGTTTAGGGCGTCTGGGCATCGAGGAGGGGGTGGGGCGGCGCTACAGGGGGTGCGTCGACGGTGAGGATCAGTAGAGAAGAAGGGGGTTGACGGTTTGGGCGGGAAACGGCTAACGGGGAGAGAGAAAACAGGGAGGAGAGGGGAGAGTGAAACTGGGAGAGAGATTAAACGGTTTTAGGGTTTCGAAATTGCACAATTTTGAGAGTTTGCAGTAGAGTTGTATTTATATGGTACAATTAGGGTATTGGATCAGCGGTTTAGGATCCAATAAAAGCTGTTTTGGGTTAAGAACAAATGAAATTGGATTTTAGGGTTCAAACAAGAGATAGATCTAAATCAATAGGGTTCAAATACAAAATACGCATGATAAAATAAAAGAAAATAGGCTTAACAAGAATAGCTCAATCAAAAGAACGAAGAATTTCATGAGCAATAATTTAAATCCAAATAAATAAATAAATAATACCAATGAGAAGAATATAAATTTGTTTGAAAATAAATTGGAATTCGCCAAGAAACTTAGATCAAGTATGAAAATAAAATAATTTGGTAAATAAAAAATAAACTAAATAATCAGAAGTAACGATTAATAATCATAATAAAATTATATAACAAAATAGTATTCGGGTTTGACGAACTCATTAAAATAATCCAATAATAATAATATATTTGTTTTAGGCTCAAATATAAATGGCCGATCAATCAAAATCAGAATTAAAATACACCATGATTCGAAATAATTAAAATTTTTGATTAGAAAACACTTTAATAAATATCCGAAATAAATTTAGCACAAAATAACTTTATTAAAATCAAATTGTGGAAAATACATGGAAAATACTTATTATCGGGAATGGGGGTTAGAATATCATTTGGATTAAACTCGATCTAGAGTTAATTTGAGTTTGTTAAAGAATAAAATTGAAAGTCGAATATTGTATTGTTTGGAAAAAGTACCTATTGAATGAAATAGATAAAGTTTAGTCAATCTATAACTTCATTAAAAATCCTATTACAAGGGGGGGGGGGGGGATAAACTATCTATTTTACATAAAGAATGTTTAAGTGAAATATTGGATAAGACTATGAAACTAACTATACAAATAACTGAGTTGTGTGAACAAGAAAATAATTGGATATGTGAATGAATGAAGCTTTAAAATGTGAATAAAAGGGGGTATGAATAACCCATGATATTGTGAACCTGAATTATGTTGATTCTAGAGGCTAAGTGAGACCCATGTACCGGCAAAGTGATGAAAGTGAAAAGTGAAATTTGAGAAGTGGCCAATATGGGCTATCATTCTCGGTATTGTTTAAGACCGGTAGGAGGGTCAGCTAGCTCTAGGTGGTAATATTATTCATGTTTGAACTTAAGGATAGGCACTAGAAGAAGATATGATAGAAACAACGGCGAACATGTCCGATAAAGAATGTGCAGCTCCTAGGGATTCGAGATCGAGGAGTACTCCTGGTAAATCTATGTATATGGGCTAAGGTATGTCCGTCTATCATCGAAAAGGGCGGTAAAGAGTCTGCAGTTCCTAGAAATGGTCGAGACCGGGGATATGCCCGGTAAATCCACGGTGTGTGGGCTAGGGATATGCCGGTAACGTCCACAATTGCAGGAGATCAACTTTTAGAGTTCGTGACTGAGGATACGCCCTGTAAATCCACTATATGTGGGCTAGGAATAGGCCGGTAAGGTCCAATATTCTGGGCGACTCCTCGGTGGCTACGTGTTGGAGTATATTCATTGGGTTAGGTTGCATGACGTGGGATGTAAATCTCATAATCAAGAGTACGTTAAGGGCTTGCACTCGAACATATGCAGTATGGATGCATAGAATCCGAAAAAGTTTGCATTAGTGACAGCGTAGTGTGAATGTCTACATTAGGCAATAGGTCATATCATACACTGACACGATTAGAATAGTCACTTTTCTTTTTGCATTCAAGTATGTGATTGCTAAATTAAAGAATCGCTATATTATAGCATTGCATCAATTGTATGCAACTGACGTGCCCACAGTTTCCCAGTTGTAGGACTGGACTTGGCATGGGCTTGAAGTTACTATGATGAGTTGTTACAAGATTGAAGAAATTTTCATTATCGTAGATTGTATTGTATTCATTTATTTCCGATGCGCTATTGTCAAGAACATTGTTGTAATAAAAAGTTTTAAATTCCTTATAAACTTGTGCGAATTTGAAGTAAAAGATCATGTATTTGCTACGAATTACCTGTGTTTGGAATTTGGGGCGTTACAGAGTGGTATGAGAGCAGACTTCCACAAGTAGTACAAAACTATAAGGGAAACACATTAAGGTGATATTAGAGTGTGAGTGTCAGTTTGGAGTCATGAATGATGAAGTTATTGAAATTGCATTCATGATACTCTCCTCGTATATATTGATGTGATATTGTATGCGAGCATGTTTTCTTCTGTATCACGAGTGTTATAGTTGGTTTGAACCTATATTCATGATACCTCATACGTAGATTAACTTTTCTCTATCATTTTCTTCGTGGATTTTTCTCGTAGTACTTTTCATCTTTAACACTTAAAATTTTTCAAAGAATTCTTATCTTCTACTATTAATTCACTTCGATGTTTATTATCACGTCCCACTTCCCAAAATTAGGGAATACGAGTACATGACATTGGCCCAGTGAATGACTAACGTCACTGATAAGTTATTTATCCGATCAACTCAACAATATAATCAATACAGAACAATTGTGCAGACAATAATAATAATCTCATGAATAATAATACTTGGAATGAAGTAATATAAATATCCAAAATCAATAATAATCCAACGTCTGGAAACAAATAGCAATATTAGTGACATAAGCCCAAAACAATAATAATCCAATCACAAATAGATAATGAGTCTCAATACATTAAGTTCAATAAAATAATAAGCAACTAGAAGGCATTAAATCTCCAGAATCCTTGTTCTCCAATCCCAGCAGGTAATTCTCCATCATTACCTGTGAACACTTCATCTAAAAAGAGAAGAAAATTTGTCCTTAAAGTAACTTATGGACAGCAAGTAGAGAAACCAGGGAACAATAGAATAACGGTATAACAATGAATCAATGGATCAATAGGAATCAATAACATGACACGATAATCAATAATCAATATCACGGTAATCAATTCAATGCCTATAAACAATGATTCAATATTCAGTAACGGTACTCAATGATCGATAACAATAACACTTAGCCAATATTCGATATCAATAGGAACAATGAGGAACAATATGCAGTGTCGACGTCGTGTCAATTCTTAAGTCTATTATCATTTTAATCCTAACTAATGCATGTACTACTGCATCCCATACTACAGGTTCGATGCATACAATCAATGTCATTTTAGATTTAAGTGGAAGATTCTATAGATCATGTACTCGGAAACTGATATGGCTAAAAATGGGATTAAATCGGGACCATTCAAATCGGGCACGAATCTTAAAGATCTCAGGGGTAAAACGGTAATTTCACCTACAAGTGGGTCTGAAATGGAAACTAGGTCTTTCTTCAAAGCCCAATAACACATGAACGGATCTGTCCTACTGGGTACGGGTCCCAACCCGTTACAAACCAGTTCAGAAGGATAAAGAAAAATTCAGATTCATAATTATCCCTAAAAGGTGGTTTTAACCACTTTTATCCATCCACACTGGAAAGTAGAGATCTGTTCTTATCTCGAAACATATCCCTAAGGCGACTATAAAACCCCTCTCCTCCCACCGTTGTAAGGTAATCAATCTTTTTCCAGTTAAAGCTCTTTCCTAATCATTCTGATTACTGACAAGAGCGTCGAAGGGTGCGTCGCCGGGATCCATCCCGGTGTATCGCCCATTTTGCAGGTTCGCAGCAATAGCAAGAAACAGGTCAACAATTTGGTGAAGGTCAACAGGTCAACAGGTTTGCCTCGTTCATTTTCTCAAGAATCCAAAAATTCTATCTATTGCCCCCATTCCAGATTCAGCGGCAACAGATTGGCACCGTCCGTGGAAAACGTCGAATAGCAATCCAGCCACTTCCACCAGTTAAGACCATCTCCAACCATGCATCCAAAAGAGAAGGGGAAGGCAGCGATCCCTAGCCGAAGAACCACTTCTCTTCCTCCTCCCCCTCCTCTAACTCAAGGTGCTCCTCCTCAACAGGCCCCTCCAGGGTCTCGGGGGGCTGCCCAGAGGGGCTCTTGTGGGAGTCGTCCAAAGCGACATCCTCCTCAGGACCATGTCGCAATCCATAATCCTTTAGTTGTCTTTATGGCTTCTTAAAGTCCTCCCGAGCGAGATCTCCATCAAGTGATTGCCGATCGCCAAAAGGGGGTCGACCTCCGAACTCGCCTGAATGGATGGCGAGCCCTTGGGGGAGTCCATTAACCTGAGCATCCAGGGGTCTTAAGAATCCGGACCCCCCGCCGACCGAGGACAAGAAGATCCCCTCCCCCAAGGAGGCGAAGAGAGTCCCCTCAGCGTCATCGGCGGAGAACTCATTCTCCAGTAAGCCGAGCCACACATAGGGACCGCCAGTTGAAAAGGCACCAGTCACAAGGGCGGAGCTCCAAGATTTTCAAGAGGCCATTCTGCGAGCCCTCAACGCTGCTCCCAACCATGAGCAAAGGGCACCTAGTCCTGAACCTGCCCCAAGCCGTAACCATCGCACTCCTAGTCCCCTCTCGCATAGGAAAGAGTCTAGGGGATCGACAGGATATGACCGAAGGGAAGATTTGGTCTACCGCCGTCTCCACGAGATGGAGAGGCACCTTGGACGACTTGACAGAGAAGAGGAACAATGGGCGAGGAATTTCTGCCCGAGCAGGCCCCCATTCTCCCGAGCCATCATGAAAGCCCCTGTCCTGCAAAACTTTAAGCCCCCTAACTTTGAGTCAAACAATGGGGAGTCGGACCCCACCGACCACATCGAGAGTTTTAAAACTCTCATGATGATCCACCAGGCTTCGGATGCGCTCCTTTGCAAGACATTCCTTACCACGCTGAAGGGGCCTGCGAGAGAATGGTACTCTCGACTCGCCCCGGCCTCCATATTCTCGTTCGACCAGTTCGAAGGTCTTTTCCTCGCGCATTTCGTGAGCAGTCGCCGCACCGAGAAGACAAGCGGCTCCCTATGGTTCCTCAGTTAAAAGTAGGGCAAAATATTGAGGGACTATGTCAAGCGCTTCACTGCTGAAGCCAGGTCCATCGCTTCCTTGGAACCCTCGGTCACCACTGTCGCCTTCCGGTCCAATGTCCTCAACGCTGACCTCAGAGCGTCCCTTGCCAAGAAGCCTCCTCAAAACTTCTCAGAACTCCTGCTTAGGAGTGAGAAGTACATTCGATTGGAAGAGGCTCTCAACCCCCCCACTCTCGAGGAATCATCTTCCGGGAACAAACGGAAGAATACCAGCGAAGAAGGGTCCCAAAAGCTTCAGAGGGATGACAATGGCTAACACCGCCCAACTCCTCGTTTTGAGAAGTTCACCCCCCTCAATGCTAATATATCAACGGTCCTTATGGAGGTGGACAAAGAAGGGCTACTCCGTGCTCCTCCTAGAATGAATACCCCTAGCAAGAAAAGAAACAGGGATAAGTGGTGCTGCTTTCATAGGGACCATGGCCATGACACGAATGATTGTCAGGCTCTCAAAGAGGAGATCGAAGAGCTCATACAGTGGGGACACCTGACAAGTTCGTCGAAGAGACGGGGCCGACCTTCCACTCCGAGGAACCTATAAGCGAAGAGAGAGGTCCGCCGAGTATTCAGAACCTGAGGCCGTCTTCTACCTCATCCAAGGAGGTCCTATGGGGGGAGAACCCAACTCCTTCCAAGAGGCCTTCACCCTATCGTAAAAGTAGGATCTCGATTTTCAATAAGGCCGATGCTTGTAACACGGCCAAGAAGCATGTAATAATGGCTCACCCTATTGAAGCGGCCACTTAGTTTATCTTAATAAAACTTAGCATTTTTCACTGAAAATTATTGCTCTTGCTTCATCTCTATCTCTCCGAGTCACATCGACGACTCGTTAAATGGTAAGTTCAGAGTTCAGCTTCTCCTACATGGCTGTGTTGATTCTTGATTTTGATGATCACAACACAGTGCAACATGTGTCTATATTATACAGCTAGCATTTCAGGTTGTACTACAAAAGACTATTTCAGCTGAACAAATGCACAAGCTCAAAGGAGACAAGATCCAAAGACTTCACTCAAGACAAGACTCAAGACTCAAGACCTTAGCTCAATTGTGTCAAATTATAATGTCTTGTAAAAACAATTGTATCTTACTTTCTGTTGAGTCTTAGTCTGATGTAAAGCCTTGTCTCACACACACACTCAAAATTTCATAATGTGTGTCTCTTAAAAACCCCCAAAAAGAGTCAAAACAGTTTGAAGAAATTTAACTTTTGAGTACCAGTCGACTTAAGCTTCTGCCAGTCGACTGACAGTACAAAACTGTTTAAATTTATTCAAACTCTGATCAGTCGACTCATATGGCAACCCAGTCGACTGTTCGAGAGTTTTTGACCGTTTTCTGTTTTTCAAAATCGAACTTTTTCAAAACTCAAAAGCTTAGATCCGTTGGTTGACAGTTGAGTAACTGTCTCCCAACGTTCAGGAGATCAAACTCTTTAAGTAGAGTTCAGATCTCACTCAAAAAATTAACAGAATTCTTTTTGAAAATCCGAGCATCTTTGTGAGAAAAAATTCTAAGTGATTTTTTGAGAAATAAAGCTTTCAAGATCATACTCTCTGGTTCTCTACACTCAGTCCAGTATAGCAACGAATTCGCTCTGGACTGAGTATAGAAGTCGACCTTGTTTTATTAGCCACGTGCATCAACACATACACCAACAAGGCTATAGGTTGACTGTAAAGTATTTCTTGTTCTCTTGCTCTCGGTTGGAGAGTGTTTTTGACTCTAGGTTATAGAGTCGGTTTTGTTTCACTCTTGGTAGTAGAGTGGGTCGGCTTTCTCTGGTTGAGAGAAAGGACTACGGGTTAGACAAGGTTGTTGTCGTAACGCCGTAGGGTATTCTTGTAATCTTTTTCAAGAATAGTGGAAATCTCAAGTGGGTTGCTTGGGGACTGGATGTAGGTCAAGAGGACCGAACCAGGATATATCTTGTGTACTCTGTAATTGATTGTCTTGTGTTTGCATTCACTCTTGTTTATTTAAGTTCTGCAAAAAGTTTCTGGACAGTCGACTCCTTGTACTATCAGTCGACTGGTCAGTGTCGTTTGTAGTTGTAGTTTCATTGTGCCTTCAGTCGTCTGTCTTACTCATCAGTCGACTGCACAGAGTTATTGTTTTTTTTATTTTGGTTATATCAGTCGACTGGTTCATAACCAAGTCGACTGCACCAAAAAAAATTTCCGCAGTTTTTATTAAACACTATTCACCCCCCCTCTAGTGTTTGTTGTTTCGCCTACAGGATTCAACACTTGGTATCAGAGCAAGGTTACAGGCTATGACAACTACGTCAAATACAAATCAGTACCATAAAGGCCAATCTACACAACGACCACCACTATTTGATGGAACGAACTACAATTATTGGAAGTGCTGAATGAGAATCTATCTTCAATCAATCAACTACGAGATATGGCAAATGACAGAGACGGAATACACTGCCCCTACCATTCCATATGCACAATGGAATGATGATCAAAAGAATCAGACTATGAACAATGCCAAAGCAATGAATGCCTTATTTTGTGCACTTACAAAGGAAGAATTCAACCGTGTATCCAATGCTACAACCGCACATCAAATTTGGCATACACTCGAGGTAACACATGAAGGAACGAATAAAGTAAAAGAGTCTAAAATTTCTGTTCTTGTCCACAGGTTTGAGATGTTCAGAATGAAGGACAATGAGACTGTGTTGGAGATGATCACCAGATTCACAGACATCACAAACTCTCTTGTGGCTCTTGGAAAGACTTACACTCAAGCAGAGATGGTTAGAAAAGTCTTGCGTGCACTCACTCCAGAATGGGAGAAGAAAATCACAGCAATAGAGGAAGCGAATGACTTATCACAACTTTCTCTCGAGAATCTTGTTGGCAATCTCATGGCATATGAGGTCCAACTTGAAGATCGAAAGAAGGATACAGAATCACACCAAGCAAAGAAGAAATCATTGGCTTTTAAAGCCATGACAGACTCAGAAGATGAGGAAGAAGATGAAGAAGAGATAGCAATGTTCACTCGGAGATTCAAGAAGTTCTTAAAGAAGGGTAAGTTTCATTCTAAAGTTAGAGATTCTAATGACCCTCCTACATGTTTCAGGTGCAATAAAATAGGTCACATGAAGAAGGATTGTCCCTTAGAAAATGCAAAGAACAAGGGAAAATCATCCAACTTCAAGAAGGACAAATATTCAAAGAACAAATTTGCCAAGAACAAGAAGGCCTATCAAGCTACATGGGATGATAGTGATTCGTCTTCCGAAGAAGAAACGGATGAAAATAACGAAGTGGAAAATATGTATTTCATGGCTGCACAAGAACATGTAAGTAATGATTATGATTCAGAAGATCTTCTTGATGCTTTTAATGAAATATTCCAAGAGTTAAAGAAAGAAAAGATTAGAGTTAAAAATCTTGAGAAAGTGAATCAAACACTCAATCAAGAAAATCTTAACCTTGATAAGGAAGTAAAATCCTTAAATTCTCGATTGCAAGTTTAGATACTGATCTTGAAACTCTCAAAAAGAATTATGAAGAGATTTTAAAGAACGTATCTAAGTTTAACAAAGGCAAAGAGAATTTAAATGATATGCTTCATCATCAAGTTACATCTAGTCAAAAATATGGACTTGGTTTTAAAAAATCTTCTGTAAAAGAATCTCCTGTTGTAAACACTAGTAAAAATAAATCAGCATCTATTTCTTGTGTTACACATAAGTTGTATGATTTCTTTAAAAAGCCTAAGGTTGTTAATTCTAGTGATAAAAGCAAGACTACCGTTCGGTTAAGTCGACTGAACCATACAACCAGTCGTCTGTCCAGAGGAATTGGATCTTATTCAACGAGATCAAAACCTCTTATAAGTCGACCTAGTGTATCGGCCAGTCGACTGATGTACACCAACAGTCGACTGAAGGACACTGTTAAGTCGACTGGACAGAACAAGTTAGTATGGGTTCCAGTCAGTCTAAATCAGAATGATAGAATTGTTTATATTAACTCATATATGTTAAATGTGTGTAATTCTACTTATTATATTCCTGCTTATAGAGGAAGATCAAACTCTTCATGGGTTTGGTTTCCCCCAAACTAATGTGTTTTGGACCCAATAAAAAGGGTACCATATTTACCTTAAATTTTTTATAGGTACCCAAGAAAGAACGCTGGATATTAGACAGCGGATGTTCAAAACACATGACAGGACATGCCACCTACTATCCACCATTCAAAGCATAGATGGAGGATCCGTCACCTTTAGAGATAACAACAAAGGCAAAGTCATAGGTATTGGCATGGTCGGTAAAACTTCTAACCCAACTATAGAAAATGTGCTATTGGTTAGTGGTTTAAAGCATAATCTTTTAAGCATTAGTCAATTATGTGATAAAGGATATAAAATAGTTTTTGAGAAAGATGCATGCTTGATTTATGATTCTACTATGCAAAATGTTATTTTTCAAGGTTTTCGTAAAAATAATATTTATGAATTGTGTTTGAATGCAATTGATCTTTCAAATGACTTTTGTTTAATAGCCTCTAACAATGAATCTTGGCTATGACATAGAAGATTTGGACATGTGAACATGAAAAATCTCTCAAAATTATCTAAATATAACCTAGTTAAAGGACTGCCAAAACTATCCTTTAAAAAGGATAAGTTATGTGATGCATGTCAACTAGGAAAACAAATCAAATCCACTTTTAAAACAAAAGAAGTAATTTCTACTAGTAGGCCACTTGAATTAATTCATATGGATTTATTTGGCCTTACTAGAGTTGCTTCTTTAAATAAAAGTAGATATGTGTTTGTTTTAGTAGATGATTTTTCAAGATTCACTTGGACATTCTTTTTAAAACATAAAAATAATGCTTTTGAGGAATTTGCACATTTCTGTAAACGTGTTCAAAATCAAAGATCTCTAACCATAGTCACTATTAGAAGTGATCATGGTGGAGAATTTGAAAATGAAACATTTACAGAATATTGCAACAAGAATGGTATAACACATTTATTTGCATTTCCTAGAGCTTCACCACAAAATGGAGTGGTTGAAAGAAAAAATAGGACTTTGCAAGAATGCGCACGTACTATGCTTGTTGAAAGCAATCTACCAAAGCATTTTTGGGCTGAAGCTGTTGCTACAGCATGTTATGTTTTAAATAGAATTCTTCTAAGACCTAAACTAAAGAAGACTTGTTATGAGTTATTTTTTAATAAAATTCCTAAAGTCTCTTACTTTAAAACAATTGGTTGTAAGTGTTTTATTCTAAACACAAAAGATAATTTAGACAAATTTGATCCTAGATCTAATGAGGGTATCTTTTTAGGATACTCAAATAGGAGTAAAGCATATAGAATTTTCAATAAGTCTACAATGACTATTGAAGAATCAATGAATGTTACATTCGATGAATCTTTACCTTCATCAACCTTAAATAAAGATGATGAAACTGATTTATCACCTTTAGATAATGTGATTAAATTCTTAGAGCAAACTAATCTGACTGATAAGTCGACTGATAAGGTCTACCAGTCGACTGAAGTAAAGCAGTCGACTGAAGAACAAGTCAAGTCGACTGATCCGACTGTGATATCTTCAACTTTACCAAAGTCATTTGTTGAAGTTAAAGATCATCCTCACGACTTAAAAATTGGTGACATCTCCCATGGTATTCAGACACATTCACATGTTAATATGATCTCTCATACAGCATTCTTGTCGGATTTTGAACCGAAAAATATACAAGAAGCTTGTGAGAATGAATATTTGATGAATGCTATGCAAGATGAACTAAACCAATTTATAAGGAATGATGTATGGGATTTAGTTCCTAGACCTCCTGATCAGACTATCATTGGTACCAAATGGGTATTCAAAAATAAGTTAGATGAATCAGGACAAGTTATAAGGAACAAGGCTAGATTAGTTGCTCAAGGATATAATCAAGAAGAAGGTATAGATTTTGATGAAACATATGCTCCTGTTGCTAGACTAGAATCTATTCGTATTTTATTATCTTTTGCTTGTTTTATGAATTTTATACTTTATCAAATGGATGTTAAAAGTGCTTTTCTTAATGGGTTTATTAAGGAAAATGTTTATGTTAAACAACCACCAGGTTTTGAACATGAACAATTTCCAGATCATGTTTATAAATTGAAAAAGGCTTTATACGGTCTTAAACAAGCACCTCGTGCTTGGTATGATCGTCTGAAAACTTTTCTTTTAGAAACAGGATTTGAAATAGGTAAAGTAGACACTACTTTGTTTATCAAAATAGTTAAAAATGATATCTTAATCATACAAATATATGTTGATGATATAATTTTGGGTTCTACTAATAATAATCTATGTCAAGAATTTGCTAATACCATGAAAAATAAATTTGAGATGAGTCACATGGGTGAACTCAATTATTTCCTTGGACTTCAAATTAAACAGTCCTCAAATGGCATATTTATCAATCAAGGCAAATATGCAAAGGAACTACTCAAACATTTTAACATGGATAGTACTATTAGTAAATCCACACCCATGGCTACTACTACTACTCTTGACAAAGATTTATTAGGTAAGAGTGTTGATCAAAAACTCTATCGAGGTATGATTGGTTCACTCTTATATATTACTGCAAGTAGACCAGATATTATGTTCAGTGTATGTTTATGTGCTTAATATCAATCTAGTCCTAAAGAGTCTCATTTAAAAGCAGTGAAACGAATTTTAAGATATATTAAAGGCACATCTGAATATGGTTTATTTTATCCACGCACAGATAATTTTCAACTTTTGTCATATAGCGATGCCGATTTTGCTGGAAGCAAAACTGATCGCAAGAGTACTAGTGGTACATGTCACTTTTTGGGACATTCCCCAGTATCTTGGTGCAGTAAAAAGCAAAACTCTGTATCCCTATCAACTACAGAAGCTGAGTATATCGCTGCAAGTTTGGCATGTACACAAATTTTATGGATGAAACAAACCTTATTAGATTATGGTATTTCATTTGAGAAACCCTCAATTATGTGTGATAATACCAGTGTAATTAATTTATCTAAAAATCCGATTCAACATTCACGTACGAAACATATTGATATTCGACATCATTTTCTACGTGATCATGTTTTAAAAGGAGATATATCTTTAGACTTTATCTCTACTGATAAACAAATAACAGATATATTTACCAAGCCCCTTAAAGAAGATACTTTCATTAATTTAAGAAGAGAACTTGGAATTTGTGATTTTATTGATATTTGCTGAAAATTGTTTCTTTTAAGTCGACTGTATTCTTGAGTAAGTCGACTATACTGGTTTTTAAACAAATCAATTTTTTTTATCTGACCAGTCGCCTAGTTTCTATACCAGTCGACTGATTAGTAGATATAAAATTTTTATTTTCTTCTCGACTCAGTCGACTGATATATCCTACCAGTCGACTGTCGCGAGCTCAATCGTCTTCAGCGACTATTCATCGCGTCTTTTGAGATGGAATTCATTTCTTTTCACCCGTGATCTCTAATCTCTACCGTCGATTTCTTCTCTCTTTGATCTCAGCCGTTTATTTTCAGTTAAAACCCCTTTACCAGCCGTTTTCTCACCCTTACCGATCTCAAGTTTTTTACCCCAAATTTCAAAACCCTAGCTTGTGAAGAAGAAGGTGGTCGGCTCTCACAGTGCTGCTAGTGCTTGCCCTTGGTCGAATCTTTCTTTTTCTTAGGTAAAATCCTTTCCCCTCTCTTTTCATGGCACCCAAAAGATCTAAACGATCTCATGAGGGTAGTTCTTCTTCTCAAGACTACACTCAATATCTCTTGAGTCCCGATCTCATTGATCGATGGTACCTTTTTTGTACCATTACAATCTTCCCTGGAAGATTTGTTAACTTCAATGACCTTGATCGTTTCAATCTCATTCCCTTGTTCCAAAATAGTAGTCTTTATGATTTTCTCTCTTTATCAAACCAACCCAATTATTATCCCCAACTCATCTATTTGTTTTATACAAATATGAGAGTTGTACAAAAACCAGATGGAGATGTTGTAATCCGGTCGTCTGTGAAGAATGTTAAAATGACACTCACACCGACTAGGATCAATCAGATATTGGGTATTGATGATGGGGGATTCCCTCTTGATGAAATTCTTTTAGATGATGCTTCTATTCTATCTAAAATTTTCTTACCCAATCATGGCCCTCCAATGACAAGCAAAAATATCAAACCAATTGCTAAGCTTGTAGGTAGAATATTAGCCTATAACATCCTTCCCAAAAAGGGTAGTTATGACCAATATTCTATAGAATTACAAAAAGCAATGTATGCAATTTTTGGTAAAATTGCTGTTAATTGGGGTCAAGTCATCTTTTCTAAACTTAATCAAGACCACACTCACTTTCTATCTTTTGGAGGTCTTCTTACTAAAGTCTTTATAGCTTTTAGTGTTGATCTTGATTCTGAGACTAATGTTGTTACTCGTTATGAGTGTTTCGATCGTGCTAGTTTGGCACGTATGAAACTTCTTGATGCTCCTACTAGATCACCCCCTAGGTCTCCTCCTCTTTCTCAAGCTCCTTTAGGTTCAACTTCTAGACCCTCTAGACCTTCTACCTCTACTGATCCACTTCTTCAAGCCAACTATGATGATCCTCGTACCCTATACGACTGTGTTTCCTATCTAATGAAGCATTCAGCCACTGTAGATACCCAACTCCATAACCTAGATTCCAAACTAGACCACATTGATTCTAAGCTTGACAACCTCACTCATCTCTTCAACTCTCAATTTCATCCTCCTTCTCAAGATGACGATGAAGACTCCGATGAAGAAGATTGAAGACTTTTTATTTTTCTCTTATGTAATTTTCTTTCTTAATGCACTTATTTCTGTATAAGACTTTATCTTAAGTTTCCTTTTAATGCAAAAGTCTGTTCCTTTGTGCTTTTTGATGATAACAAAGGGGGAGAGAAATCTGTGTTATGGTTGTTTTATATTGCTTTATTGTGTTATGGTTGTTTTGTATTGCTTTATTATCTGTGTTATATGGTTGCTTTATTATCTATTGTTTTGATATCCTCTCATTTGTTAACTTTGTTCTATTTCTGGGTATTGGACAACTCTCTGGTCAGTCGACTGCCCAAAGGCATATCAGTCGGCTGATGCTACTACATCTATACTTAATTTTTGCTTATGATTTTTCTAAGTATGGTTTCCTGATCAGTCGCCTGCTATTTTATATAAGTCGACTGATACATGTTACATTTTTTAAGACAATGCATTTTGTGTTTTTAAAAGGGGGAGCATGTCTTCACTATGCTTGTATATTATCTTTTATTATCAGCTATTGTGTTGTCATCATCAAAAAGGGAGAGAATGTTGATTCTTGATTTTGATGATCACAACACAGTGCAACATGTGTCTATATTATACAGCTAGCATTTCAGGTTGTACTACAAAAGACTATTTCAGCTGAACAAATGCACAAGCTCAAAGGAGACAAGATCCAAAGACTTCACTCAAGACAAGACTCAAGACTCAAGACCTTAGCTCAATTGTGTCAAATTATAATGTCTTGTAAAAACAATTGTATCTTACTTTCTGTTGAGTCTTAGTCTGATGTAAAGCCTTGTCTCACACACACACTCAAAATTTCATAATGTGTGTCTCTTAAAAACCCCCAAAAAGAGTCAAAACAGTTTGAAGAAATTTAACTTTTGAGTACCAGTCGACTTAAGCTTCTGCCAGTCGACTGACAGTACAAAACTGTTTAAATTTATTCAAACTCTGATCAGTCGACTCATATGGCAACCCAGTCGACTGTTCGAGAGTTTTTGACCGTTTTCTGTTTTTCAAAATCGAACTTTTTCAAAACTCAAAAGCTTAGATCCGTTGGTTGACAGTTGAGTAACTGTCTCCCAACGTTCAGGAGATCAAACTCTTTAAGTAGAGTTCAGATCTCACTCAAAAAATTAACAGAATTCTTTTTGAAAATCCGAGCATCTTTGTGAGAAAAAATTCTAAGTGATTTTTTGAGAAATAAAGCTTTCAAGATCATACTCTCTGGTTCTCTACACTCAGTCCAGTATAGCAACGAATTCGCTCTGGACTGAGTATAGAAGTCGACCTTGTTTTATTAGCCACGTGCATCAACACATACACTAACAAGGCTATAGGTTGACTGTAAAGTATTTCTTGTTCTCTTGCTCTCGGTTGGAGAGTGTTTTTGACTCTAAGTTGTAGAGTCGGTTTTGTTTCACTCTTGGTAGTAGAGTGGGTCGGCTTTCTCTGGTTGAGAGAAAGGACTACGGGTTAGACAAGGTTGTTGTCGTAACGCCGTAGGGTATTCTTGTAATCTTTTTCAAGAATAGTGGAAATCTCAAGTGGGTTGCTTGGGGACTGGATGTAGGTCGGGAGGACCGAACCAGGATATATCTTGTGTACTCTGTGATTGATTGTCTTGTGTTTGCATTCACTCTTGTTTATTTAAGTTCTGCAAAAAGTTTCTGGACAGTCGACTCCTTGCACTATCAGTCGACTGGTCAGTGCCGTTTGTAGTTGTAGTTTCATTGTGCCTTCAGTCGTCTGTCTTACTCATCAGTCGACTGCACAGAGTTATTGTTTTTTTTATTTTGGTTATATCAGTCGACTGGTTCATAACCAAGTCGACTGCACCGAGAAAAATTTCCGCAGTTTTTATTAAACACTATTCACCCCCCCTCTAGTGTTTGTTGTCTCGCCTACAGGATCCAACAGGATGCTCCCACAACTTACTAAGCTCAAAAAATGAGTTTGGAGTCCAACACTTGGTTCAACGTTGCTTTAGCCGCTTGCAAACAAGCAAGGGCGGGGCAGCTCACCATTCGGAATTGCTCCTACAACTCGTTCACCCCTTCTTACAACAAGTTCGGAGTCTAACACTTGGTTTGATTCCGCTTCAACTACTCGCTTACAAGCGAGTACGAAGTGGTTCACCATTCGGAATTGCTCCTGCAACTAGTTGAAACATCCCAACGATGAGTTCGGAGTCCAGCACTTGGTTCGATGTTGCCTTAGCCGCTCGAAAACAAGCAAGTGCGGGGCAGCTCAGCATTCGGAATTGCTCCCACAACCGTTGATAAATCTTCAAAAAAATTGGTTCGGAGTTCACAATCATGGCTTAAAATCATCCTCACAACTTGCAAGTATGTGGGTTTAGGGCTCGACACGACCATTCGAACTGCTCCCGAAACGGGTTGATTCCAACAAGCAGGTTCGAACACTGGCTCTTTTCCAGGGCTATCCCCAAGGCCTTACTCACCTTTGTAGCTGCTCGTACGGCTCGACAATCCTCATCAGTGAGCTCTGTGCTCAGTTCCTCTCCCAAGCAAAGCTAGCAACTCCTTCACTCCATGTAAGGGTGTTGTAGCCCAGCTCGTCCTAGAGGATCTCCTACAACTAGTTCACCTTCAAGAATCTGATATGGTACCCAACTCACTCATCGAGTTGCCTCTACTAGCGTGTTAGGCTTAAACAGCAAGTTTGGAGGCCAACTCCATCCGAAAGATGCTTCTACAAGCCTACCAGGTCCAAACGGTAGGTCGACACCAACCCCCTCTTCGGGCCGCTTCTACAAACTTGTCGGACTTAAACGACAAGTTCGACGCCCAACTCTTCCCAAGAGCCATACAAAGCACTTCTCAACTTCATGAAGACAAGTATATTGCGGGACCATTTTGACCATGAAGAATTATGATTCCTCGACTTATCACTAAAGAGAGGTTGTAGATATTTAAGTTAGCTTCGAAACAAGGGGTCACATTCCCCGATCCGACCTCCGTAGCCCTGGGAAAGTGAGTTACAACACAACTGCTCACCAAGCTCGCTGCAGTTGTCGAACAGACGTGTTTTCGAGCTGAAAACACCCAAAATTGCGTTGACCAGTCAACATCTTCCAAGTTCGACATTTCGTTCACCAAGCTCGCCGCTTTCGTTCGCCAAGCTCGCTGCAGATGTCGAACAGATGTGTTTCCGAGCTGAAAACACTCAAAATTGCGTTGACCAGTCAACGTCTTCCAAGTTTGACATTTCGTTCGCCAAACTCGCCGCAGTCGCCGAACAGAGCTATTCCCGAACAAAAAATGAGAGGAAAAATTCTCCTCAAAATCCACGCTCAGATCTAGATGGATGAATGAGATTTGCCCGAAACAATCAAACCAATAAAGAGAAAAAAAAGATAAGGGTTAACGGGTCGGGTCCAAACCCGTTTGGACACAAACCTGATCCATAACCCAAACCACCCCTCTGTTCTCCTTTTCTCCTCCATTTTCCCGCCAAAATGAAAAACTAGAGCAAAAACCTAAACTCCTCTTCTTCGTCAAGCATCGCCGCACGCATCGCCGAAGGACCCTCGTCCCTCGTTCGCCGAGCTTGCCAAACTCCCCCTTCGTCGAGCTCCTCCAGCGGCGAACGAACTCCTCCAATTCTCGCCGTAGCCTTCATTGAAGGGCTCCTTTGACGAGTGTCTACCCATGGCCTGTCGAGCTCGAAAAACCAGTGCCTCCAAAACCAAGCTCGCTTCGTTCACCAGACCCAACGTCGAGCTCCTTCAACACTGAGCCAACCTCAAGCTCAGGGTCGGTGACGAACCCATGAGCTCCACTCCCCTCTGTTCGACGAACTCTCTGCCACCGTTGAGGAGCTCTTGGCTCCACGCCGCTCTCCTCCCTTATCGAGCTCCCCACGTTGCCAAGCCCGGCTTCCCCTTGTCGAGCTCAAGCGGCAACCGTTCGCCACACTCCAAAGCCGAGCTTGAACCATCGCCAAGCTCACAACGTTTGCAGAAAATGATCTCCGAACGTTCCCTCCTCGTGAAGCTTCGTCCAGCCCTCGCCGAACGCTGTCGCCAGCTCGCTCGACGAGCGCTCGCCGCCTTTGCCGGACAGACGTGTTTCTGATCGTTTTAGGGGGAAAATGATTACCGAGCTCCTAACCCATCACCGAAGCTCTCCACCACCTCCTCGACGAGCTCCTCTCCTCCCTTCAGTCGTCGCTGAGCTCCACGTCTGTCACCTTCGCTTCCACCGGCGATGGGGGCTCGTCGATGTGGAGGCGGACGTCGAGGAGACAAGAGGCAGAGTTGAAGAAGAAGGACGAAGGCAGAGGCGGGAAGAAGAAGAAAAGAAAAAAAATTGGGCTGCGTGGCGGTCAATGTTGACCGACCACATGCCACGTTCTGGTTGGTCAGCGAACGTTTCGTTCGGGTGCCGTCGAACAGACGTGTTTCCGAACTGATTATAGGGAAAGATCTGCCCGCTTTGAGATGCGCGCTCGTCTGATCATGATCAACGCACAGGATTGTGCCACGTGTCCAGGTAATATTTAATTAATTAATTAATTTATTTATTTAATTGAATTAATTATTTTAAAAAAAGGAAAAAATTAATTAAAATTTTCTAAAAATAATTATTAATTTAGAAATTAATTTTTAAATTCTGAAATTAATAATTATTAAATAAGAATAATTAATTAAAATTTTTGGTAATTAATTATTTAATTTGGAAATTGAATAAAAAATTCAAAAAAATGTTTAAAATTGGAAAAAATTCAGAAAAATCTGGAAAAATCACCAAAAAATTTAGAAAATTTAAAAATTAATTTTGGGCATTTTTCAAGCTCAGAATAACACCGTTACACCCCAAGCTGGATCCAACTCTCCCGAGAACTCCGATAAAATCCTGTATGCCATGAGAACAACAAACTACTCCTCAAAGACTGTTAAACTCATTCTTCAGTAGTGGGGGGGCTCGTGATATGGCTAAAAATGGGATTAAATCGGGACCATTCAAATTGGGTGTGAATCTTAAAGCTTTCAGGGGTAAAACGGTAATTTCACCTACAAGCGGGTTTGAAATGGAAACTGGGCCTTTCTTCAAAGCCCAATAACCCATGAACGGATCTGTCCTACTGGGTACGGGTCCCAACCCATTACAAACCAGTTCAGAAGGATAAAGAAGAATTCAAATTCATAATTATCCGTAAAAGGTGGTTTTAACTACTTTTATCCATCCACAACTTGGAAGTAGAGATTTATTCTTATCTCGAAACGGATCCTAAGGCGACTACAAAAACCTTTCTCCTCCCACCGTTGCAAGGTAATCAATCTTTTTCCAGTTAAAGCTTTTTTCCTAATTATTCTGATTACTGACAAGAGCGTCGGAGAGTGCGTCGCCGGGATCCATCCCAGTGTATCGCACATTTTGCAGGTTCGCGGCAGTAGCAAGAAACTGGTCAATAATTTGGTGAAGGTCAACAGGTCAACAGGTTTGCCTCACTCGTTTTCTCAAGAATCCACAAATTCTATCTATTGCCCCACACCAGATTTAGCAGCAACAACAACGATAATCAATATTCAATGTACGATATGGTCATCGGCAACGATACAATACACGATAGATTGGGTTACGACAGTAATCCACAATCACACGATAAAACCATAGTCGGAACGGTAATTAGGGAAACACGGGCCCCTCCTCCGAGTATAGTCACTATGTCATCAACTACTCTAGTCAATCCCTTAAATCCCGACTTATTAATTATTTCATCAATGCAACAATACAATATGCGATCAATGGACATTTTGATGGGTGATGGTATCAATAGAGGAACAATAGGATAGTAATGTGAAGTAGGACAATTAGAATGGTGACAATAACTCATTGGGATCATGCAATGCAACATACATATATTAATTCATGCAATAGTACGATATAGGAATAGTTAATCTATTAAAAACTAAAATATAAAATTCTAGACAGCAAGAGTAGTCTGTACAAAAATACAGTTTTCCGTTGTTTCAGAAATCAAAAACTGAATCCGTCAGAAATTCTAGAAACTAGACTTCCACACGGTTCCAATGCATATTTAAAGTTCAAAATCCGACAACAGTAGCTAGGTCAACCACACTATTCTTTACAGATTTCATGTTCAGGCAGAAAATCGACATTATGTTGTTATAATTTTAGAATCAGCAAAAAATCAATATTAAATTCATTAAAATTATTTATTAGACTCCTAAACATGATCACTAATAATCTGAAAATTATCAGAGCAAAATTTTATCATTTGATCAGTCTTTTTACTGTTTAAACATGGAATGTACAATAATTTGAGAATCTGGAATTAAAAACACAGTTGTAGTAAAATGGGCATAACTTTTGCTACACAATTTGAAATTTAGAAATTCAAGATGTTTTAGATACTAGAAAGATAAGTCTACAATTCATATTCACAATGTTATTCATTTTGAGATCATTTACTGGGTCGAAATAACAAACAATATACAGCCAGCAAGCAATATACAGGGTTTTGGGTATTTTTCTTGAAATAAATTAATTAGACATGATGGTTATCAATTCTATTAGTCGATAAATTCCTCAATCAGCATGATGGTAGCAATAACATGATAGATAAAAAAAATCACATATATACACTAATTTAACATCAATCAACCAACAACGATCAATCAAACATACAACCTAGCAATTCTTTATACAATAATTTAGTTGTGTGGTAATTATATGAACAACCCTATTATCAGTTCTACATGCACACATGAAAGATTCAATCTTTGGAGTTAAAAGTGGCACGATGTCAGATAAATTGGGTTAGCTCGTTTAAACCCTCAATATACCCCACTAAAGATATGAACAATGTATAATATGATAAACGAAGCGATATACTTGCAAGAGTTTCAATAAAACTTGAATTTGATACAATTAATAATTCAAGAGGACGGTGACTTGCCTTATAACCGGTGAAAACGAATACCAAGAATAACGGGATAAGAATCCCGAAGCAACGAACCCACGAACTAGCAATTTAACACATATAATACATGTGCAAAAGCAAAGAGTCAAAACAACATCACAGACTGCGACTGCAACCAAAGAGACGGCAGCAATAGTGGTAAGGGCGGCGGCATCACTGTCTTCCGTCGATGCGGCGGGGACAGGGAGCGCAGCAGCGGCAGCGCTAAGGAGGCGAGGACAGGGTCAATGGGATTGGGGGTTAACAGCGATGGGTCGCTGCTTATGTCGAGGAGAGCAGAAGAGGAGGAAGGTCGGGATTCGACCTGGTAGTTTCGGGGGTGTGCTGGCGGCGCTGGCTGAGGGCGGCAATGATAGGGGGTCGCCGGAGAAGATGAACAGTAAGGGTAATTGGAGTTTGGGCGAGAAAAGTTGGACGGGGAGAGAGAAATAGAGAGGAGAGAGAATAGGAAAGAGAATAGATGGCTAGGGTTTCGAAAAAATTGTGCAATTTTTAGGGTTTGCAATAGAGTTGTATTTATAGGGTACAATTAGGGTACTGGGTTAGTCAATTAGGGTCCAATAAAAGCTGGTTTGGGTTAAAAACAAATGAAATTGGGTTTTAGGGTTCAAATAATAAATAGATCTAAATCAATATGGTTCCAATAAAAATACCCAAAATTAAATAAAAGATAATAGGTTCAACAAGAAAATCTCAATCAAGAAGAACGGAATTTTTTTTTCTTGAACAAATTTAATCAAAAAGAAAATAATCAAGAAAGAACAATACGGTATATATATATATATATATATATATATATATATATATATATAGAGAGAGAGAGAGAGAGAGAGAGAGAGAGAGAGAGAGTAAGTCTATTAAGAGCTGGGAACCTGGGCTCCTTATCGGGAGCTGGAGATCTCAGCCATCCGATCGATCTTGATCGCGATCGGACAGCTGAGATCTAATGCTGCTTATCTTCAGATAGGGTGAGGGGTAAAAGTGGTATACTCAATCGATTGAGTATACCCCTTATCTCTTATCTTCGACAGCTCTCTTCTCTCCCGCTCTCTATCATTCCAAACCCTAATATCTTCTCCCGCTCTCGAAGAACGCCCCGCTCTCTTCACAACCCCTAATCGCTATCATCTCTTCTCTTCTCATGCTCTCAGTCCCGATCCCCATCTTCGAAACCCTAATCCACCTCTCTTCGAAATCCTAATCGAAGATAGCGAAGTCGAGCTCTTCTCTCCCCGCTCTCTTTCTTCGTCACCTGTGTCAACCCAACTCCACCATCGACCGGATCTCCAGTCGCTTATCTTCAGATCTGTCGAGGGATAAAAGGGGTATAATCGATCGATGCCATCGGCCTTGTCGTTTCAGCACCAAAGAAGAGCACTTACAAGTTCGTTCTCTCTCTCCGATGGAAAACCCAAACTGCGACAAGGGTTTCGATTTCTCATCTCGAATTCAAATTTTATTTCCTTTATAAATGCTTCTAGTTTGTTGTTATATTTTTAGCGCTTAAATTATGCTCTGATAATATTCGCACTAGTATTCGGACTAGTACATTTAGAATAGCAAATAAATATCATACATGAATTAAAATATCTTCTGAACCGTATCTGCCGTTATTGTACTTTAATACATTATAGCACATTTATTAAATTAACCCTTTTGTCTTCTTTGTGTGTAGGTAAAATATTGATGGAAAAAAATTGATGCTCGATAAGAAATTTAGTTCCCGAAAAGTTGGTAAAAAAATTTGGGTTTATAGTTTATAATTCCAAGTTAGTAGGCAATGATGAAAAGTTTATGCAGCTTGAATTTTGTTCTTGACCACTAGCCGGTGTGGCTTAATAAAGCAGCCCTAGTGACAAATTCAAAATTCCACGTTTGACTCATTTATACTTGATTTAATATGCGGCAGTGATGAAAAGTTTATGCATGATTTGATACTTCATGATTATTGGATGGTGTTCAACTTCATGTTCATTTTGGGTTTGTTTTGAGTCGGGTTCTGAACTGGCAAAATTTGGTTACTACATGATCTGTTTGTGTTAGTTCTGAGCGCTTTACAAAATTTGATACTTCATGTGTATGTTTGTGTTAGTTCTGCGCTTACAAAATTTGATACTTCTTGGTCTGTTTCTGTTAGTTCTGAGCTTACAAATTTGATACTTCTTGGTCTGTATACTACATGCTCTGTTTGTGTTAGTTCTGAATGGTCAAATTTTGATGCTTCCTTGATCTGTTTGTGTTAGTTCTGAGCTTACATATTTTTCATACTTCATGCCCTGTTTGTGTTGGTTCTGTGCTGGCAAAATTTTCATACTTCATGCTGTGTTTGTGTCAGTTCTGAGCTTACAAAATTTGTTACTTCATGCTCTGTCTGTGTTAGTTCAGAGTTTACAAAATTTTGGTACTTCATGCTCGGTTTGTGTTACTTCTGAGCATGGAAATAAATTAGATACGCCATGCTGCGTAATATACCAAAACATACACAGAATTTCAATCATGACATCAAAACAATAATGAACTGAATATGTGGAAGAAATTCGATCTTCATAGAATTGCAAGGTAATACTTTACAAAAACTTTACAGCATAAGAAATGTACTTGACATCTTACACTTTACAAAGAACTGAAACATAACAAACACTTTACAGCGTAGTACAATGTTTAATAACGTACAGGTACATGAAAAAATTTACAAATACTGAAAGTATACAAATTATTGTTGCCCATAATACATATTTTGTTTTGTATACTGTCAACAAAAACACAATTTAAGTTTGCTCCAAATATCAAATTTTCTCGTAGTCCAGTATTCAATAGATCCAAGAAGCAATTCATGCTGAAATCAACCTGAAATCAAAAGTAAACATAACTCATTTAACCTGGAAAAGACAAAATAATTAAAACAGATAGTCGGTTTAGAACGCAAAAAATCTTCAAGTAAATATGGTAGGCTCAGAAAAACAGAGGCTGAACATGAAGTTCAGAATTTGTTGGTTCAGCAAAAACATAAACTGAGAACCAAGCAGCTTGGGAGCAAACAGAAACAGATAGTGAAGTATCAAATGTTTGTAAGCTCATAGCAAACAGAGATAGAGCATGAATTGTCAAAGTTTGTAAGCTCAGAACTAACACAAACAGATCATGAAGTGTTAAATTTTGCCCTCACTCAGAACCAACACAAAAATAGCATGAAGTATCAAATTTTGCCAGCACAGAACTAACACCAACTGATCATGAAGTATCAAATTTTTTCAAGTGCTCAGAACTAACACAAACACAGCATGTAGTATCAAAATTTTGTAAGCTCAGAACCAATACAAACAGATCATGAAGTATGAAAATTTTGCCAGTCCAGAACTAACACAGACAGATCATGAAGTATGCAAAATTTGTAAGCTCAAAAATAACACAAACAGAACAAGAAGTATCAAATTTTGCCGGTCCAGAGCTAACACAAACAGAGCATGAAGTATACAAATTTTGTTAGCTCAGAACAATCAGATACAGATCATGAAGTATCAAATTTTGTAATCTTAGAACAAACACAATCAGAACTTGAAGTATTCCATTTTGTCAAGTGCAGATCATGAAGTATCCAATTTTGTCAACTTGAAGTAAGCCCAGAACAAAGAGAAACATATTGATGAAGTTTCAAATTTTGTTCACTCAGAACAAACATAAAATGAACTCTTTGAACCTGGACACGAAGTATCAAATTGTGTATACTCAAGAAAAACAGAAGCTTGCCATGAAGTTTGAAATATGGTATACTGTCAGAAAAACAGACACTGAACATAAAAGCATTTATGAGAGTCAAACACTTCCCTCCGGAATCTGAGAGAGGCATAACCCAATGAGCCGAGAAATCGAAACCTTTATCGCCGATGGCGTCTGATCGATTATACCCCTTTTACCCCTCGACAGATCTGAAGATAAGCGACTGGAGATCCGGTCGATGGTGGAGTTGGGTTTACGAAGAAAGTGAGCGGGAGAGAAGAGCTCGACTTCGCTATCTTCGATTAGGGTTTCGAAGAGAGGTGGATTAGGGTTTCGAAGATGGAGATCGGGACTGAGAGCGTGAGAAGAGAAGAGATGATAGTGATTAGGGTTGTGAAGAGAGCGGGGCGTTCTTCCAGAGCGGGAGAAGATATTAGGGTTTGGAACAATAGAGAGCGGGAGAGAAGAGAGCTGTCGAAGATAAGAGATAAGGGGTATACTCAATCGATTGAGTATACCACTTTTACCCCTCACCCTATCTGAAGATAAGCGGCATTAGATCTCAGCCGTCCGATCGCGATCAAGATCGATCGGATGGCTGAGATCTCCAGCTCCCGATAAGGAGCCCAGCTTCCCAGCTCTTAATAGACTTACTATATATATATATATATATATATATATATATATATATGTCACACACACACACATATGTCATTATTTGATTTAAAGTGTGTGTGTGTGTGTGTCTATATATATATATAGACACACACACACACACACTTTAAATCAAATAATGACATATGTGTGTGTGTGTGACATATATATATATATATATATATATATATATATATATATATATATATATATATATATATATATATATATATATATATATAGAGGCAAAAAGGGGTATGAGCAACTTGCTCATTTAGTAAATAAGCAATTGATGATGTGGCATACATGTGATTGGACAATCTTTAAAAGGGTTAGTTGTCTCACATGCATGCCACATAATCAATTGCTCATTTACTAAATGAGCAAGTTGCTCATATCCCTTTTACCCATATATATATATATATATATATATATATATATATATATATACACACACATTAAATCAAATAATGACATGCTAATAATAATGATAAAAATAATATTACCGATAACAATAATAATAACAACAATAATAACAAATATTAATACCAATAGCAATAAGAATAACAATAATAATATTATTAATAATATGCATCACAATAGGATTTGAGCTTAACAATTTATTAAAATCCAGAAATTAATGAATAGTCGATCAATTAGGGATAGAAAACAAGTTCAAATATACCATTATTCAAAATGAATAAAATCTCGATTAGAAAACACTTTAATTCAAGGTCCGAAATGAATTGAGCACAAAATAAATTTATAAAAAAAATCAAATTATAGAAAATACACGAAAGTACTAATTATTAGGAATGAGAGTTACATTTATTTTATCTACATTCCTTGGTTTTAATCTTTTAATTTTTTCTTACACATTTTTCATTCCTAAACTTTTGTCCATGTTTTATGTGCCTTTATGTATACCCATTTATTTTGCTATTATTTTTACATATTTTATTAGTTTTAATTACTACTTATTAAATTATTATTAAGACCATCATTTTCCTTTGTTATTATTTCTATCAGATTTTGAATTTTTTATTTTTCCATATTTACATTCATTTTATAAATGCTATGATTTTTACGATACTATATTTTCTCATTATTTTATATTGTCTTCTTCATTTCAGTAGATTTTTAACAAGATTGTAATATTTTACTTGTATAAATATGACATACTTCTACACATTATAAATCTTCTGTTCCTACTATTTTTTTGTTTTATAGCCTATACTCGATATTATTGTTTTGATAACGCAGATAGAATCGAAAGATTCCAGCCGAATATATAAAAGAAAAGGACAGAGTACAACAGGGCACAATTTACATACGGTAAACCGCCACCAAATACAAGCGCAAATGAGCAATGAGGTATAGCAATAGAGATAATTTCTAAAATAAAAAAATAACACAGCACAAAGGGACACAACAACACAAATGCCAGGCCAGGAGGCCAAATACAAGGGAAATAGACCCAACAAAAACCCATCAGCCTGCTTCTGAAGCCAGGCGAGCTCCTAAGCGCCAAGACCAACAACAGCGGCCACTCCAAAAAACACAGTGCACTCACCACACAGCAGCGACTGAGCTCGCCACTAAGGAAGACTGAAGACCAGAGCGGAACAACGAGAAAGATACGAAGCCAACCACCCAGGGCCAACGAACGCCAAAAACACTGCACAGAAAAGAACCAGGCAGGGCCAAGCAACCAACAAAATCACACTAAAGAAACTCACAAGATAACCTCCCAAAGGGGGAAACCAGTCAAGGTAATTCCTGAAGGAACGGCTACCATTGAACAGGGAAGACATAACAACAGAGAATATAGCCGCAATCACACCAAACAATTAAACAGAGCACAAAGGTCACATAATAACACCGTTAAGCACACAGAACAACACAGTTAAGAACCAGAACATGCTGCCAACCATTGGCCCCAACGCTGCAAGCCAGCCGTACAACCACCAAACAATAGAACAAAAGTCACACTCACCGACGGTGAGGTCAAGCAAAGTATAAACAACCAGGAACTAAAGTACTAAAACTAAACATGAACTAGGTAAGAGGCCCAGTCAAAACACCTCCCAAATGCCCAACAACAGAACAAGACAAGAACTATGGCTTTGAAGAGTAATACCCAGACCCGATCATCAACAGGGGCCAGCCAACCGAAAAAATAGGAGATACAACCTGTAACTCAAAAATTAATTCACCTGGCATTGGGGAAGATAGCAGCCAGTGTAGGCTAAGAATCGACAGTCAAAAAGGGTAGGGAGCACTACCAATGCATCAGCTCTGCGAGGACAAGTAGAGGGTAAGAGAAAAGATAGAGCATACACAGAATGAAACGAAAACCAGTAAATTAAGTTGGAATAGATGAACGAAAAATAACAATTGCTTCATTTAGGCGATTAAGATGCAATCCTGCCAATTTATCAGGCGATAAAATGGTTGGCCAAAAATTAGAGAAAAATAAAAACATACTCGATATTATTGTTATTTCTTATCATTTACTACTTTTTTTATATGTACTTTTCACTATTAATAGCTACTTAATAAATTTTATCGCTTCATTTTATTATTTTTATTTATCTAATATACTGTATTCACTTACTACTTATATTTTTATTCTTTTACATTCTTTGCTATTACTACATATACTTTCTACTATTTACTATATATATATATATATATATATATATATATATATATATATATATATATATATATTAACATATTTGCTACACATACTGTTTTACACTTATCTAATTACTACATTACTGTATATATTTTATAATATATGTTTATTATGTCAACTTACTACATTATATATTTATTTTCTCATTCACATTCGCATTTAAGTATATGCATGTATTTCATTCCACTTTTCTTCTTACCCTTATAAGTTGTTTACATTTCTACTAATTTCTACTACTTATGTTTGATATTTATAATCTATACAACTATTCTGATATTTCATCGTTGTAATTTTTATTTCATTTTCTACTTTTCTTCTATTTTTATATCTCAAATTTCAAAACATAACATCATACTTATTTAAGCATTCAATACCCAAGTACATATGGAAGAATACATTTTTCTATTCACCATTTTTTGTGCAACCGGATGTCGAGAGGGCAAATCGGCAATCAGACGTCTTTGGAGGCAAACCTGCAACTGGACATCCGGGAGGAAAAATTTGCAACCGAATGCCCAGAAGTCAAACCTGCAACCGGATGTTGTGGAAGCAAATCTGCAGCTTGATGTTAAGGAGACAAGCCTGCAGTTGGACACTTACGAAACGAACCCACAACAAAAGAAAAATTTCTACTTTAATAACTGATGTGTCTAAATTATATACAAATATTTGTACTCATTTACCAATAAAAATGGCTTGTTTTTGCTGGTATTGTCTATAATTCATCTTATTTCTATATGATTTCATTTAATTAATTATTTTTGAAGAAATAATATTTTTGATGCAAAAAGTAAAGAATTGTGGGAAAAAAATCAACAAACAAAGTAAAATAATGGATTTATAAATTTTTATTGTTTTGTTGAGTTAAAATTGCGACAAATAATTTTAAAAGGATTTTTATACGCTAATATGATATAAAGTTAGTTTAATTAATTTTAAACTAATTTAATTTATTTTATTTAAAAAAATCCTCACTTCAGATATTATTTTGTGTATGCAGCAGCACGTTGTGGAAATAAAAGGAAGAAAAGAAAGAAATGGAAGTAAATAAAATTCTGGGTTATAAAAGGAAGGAAATAAAGGAAGAATGTGGACTTTTATGCAAAAAGCGTAACCCTAATTCTCCTTCCCGTTCTCTATAAGAAGAAGCAAAGAAGAGAGAGATGATGAAGAGGTGACGGCTACAATTGCACCAAAACAAATAAACAAATAAAAACAACGGAAGAGAGAGACCAGAGCTCCTCTCTCTCTCTCTCTGTTCTTGCGGCACATCAAACAAGAGAAGCAACACGCGCGCACACAGAGGGCCCACGTGACAGGTGGGGAAGCTTCCTCTTGTCTTGACGCGTGCACGGACGAAGCAGCACAGGCGAAACCCTGTGCGACCCTTTCTTCCTCTTCTCCTGACGTGGCACGCAAGCATCGTCTTCTACTTCGGCCCAGAGATTAGCGACAGCGACAGGACGGCTGACGTGGACGTTCGCGCAAATCCCAAGGCATCGCAGACTGCAGAGCTGACTTCGGATTTCAAGGCAAAGCTGATAAGTTGGGTTCGGCTTTTTAGACAGGGGTTTGCATTAATTTTAATTTCTTTTTGTATCTCTCATTCTCTATATATTTTTGATGCAATCCTAAACAAATTTGATATGAACTGAATTTATTATTGTTCTAGAGGCTATGATGTAGCCGAGTTTTGTAGAACACAAATTTTAATTTCTTATTATTACTCTATCTTTCCTGATTGTGTTTTAATTTTATTATTTATGCGTACAACATAGTGGATAGACATTTGTATGATTTTTCAAATCATAAAGAGACCGAACAGGTTATTTGTGATTAATAAAAATTAACACCGTATATTGGAGGACGTGACCGTTAAGAAATCCAATTTCTCAGTTAATAATTTGATGGATAGGCGAAGAATTAGTTGAGAATAATTTTTAGACTACGTGGATAGAGTGGTTAGTATCTTTAGGATTTTGGTCTACAATTGGAAAAGATAATATTTTTATTTATAAGGAATTATAATTTGTGTGTGTGATAAACGAGGTGAACCAAGAGCTCTAGAACTTATTTTACCATTAACAAAGTACAAGAGCCTCATAGTTTCATAGCCCTCTCCCTCTTCACCAATTTCGTTAGATTTAATTAGATTAATTTAATTTAGTTGCTTTATCCTTAATTAAATTCGATCTTCCAAATAGTGATTCATCTAGCAATATCGGTACTCAGTAAAATATCTAGTCCCTGTGGGTTCGACACTCTATTCACCTATCTATATTACTTATGCGATTTTGTACACTTGCAAAAATTCAACATCAAGTTTTTGGTGCCCTGCCGGGGATTAGTTATTCTTTTATTGATATTGAAAATTGCTAGATTATTGCTAATTTGGATTTTTTGTAATTATTTTTATTTTATTATCATTTTACATCTTTATTTTCCTTTGACTAACTTTTATTTATTTATTTTATTTTTCTTATTTTAGTTTTTTTAGTTTTTCTTTTTTTTTTCTTTTTCTTTTTCGATACTTATTATTATTATTATTATTATTTTATTTTTTTTATTTTTTTTATTTTTATCGTTTGGGCTTTCTTTTATAAACTGGTCTTCATACTGCGTCCTAAACGAATTAAATGAGTACCGTGTACCTGGCCTTTCTTTTATCAAATCAGAACATTAAAAAAAATGGAGTTTTGATGACAAGAACATTAAATGCAGAACATAAAAAAGTGGAGTTTTTATCAAATCAGAACATTAATTTAAATCGGATATCCTGGTTGGCAAGTATGCATGAAAATTTTGATTGATTGATTTTTATCAAATCGGAGCATTAAATTATAAACTGGCCTTCATAAAAATTCAACATCAAAAGCCTCTGTCACGTCAGGTTTCGGATGAATTTTTTTTAGTACTATTTTATGCCGTACCTGATGCAAGTAAGAATGAAAATTTTCAACATCAGACCTCTTACCCATTATTAAGAGGCTTTCATATTATTCTATAACAGCACCTCTTTATCCTTTTGACTTATTTATTTTTTCTTTTATTTATTTGTTTTTCAGGGTTTAGGAGTGTATGCCCAGATCTAACCCATTGGAACCTATACTCTTTGATCCAGAAATCGAAAGGACATTACGAAAAATTAGAAAGAAGAAAAAATTCTCTTTATCCATGGCAAACGAAGAAAACAAAGCTTTGAGGGATTATGCAATGCCCTCAGTTAATGGAACCTTATCAAGCATAACACGGCCTGCAGTTGAAGCAAATAATTTTGAAATTAAACCATCAATCATTCAGATGGTTCAGCAGAACCTTCAATTTGGAGGACTACCACATGATGACCCAAACACTCACATCACAAACTTTCTTGAGATATGCAATACCTTCAAATTCAATGGAGTTTCTAATGACGCCATTCGACTTAGACTTTTCCCTTTCTCACTTAGAGATAGGGCAAAGTATTGGTTGAATTCTTTACCACAGGGAGCTATTACAACTTGGGAAGGTTTAGCACAAATTTTTTTGACAAAGTACTTTCCCCCAGCAAAAACAGCAAAGTTAAGAAATGACATCACAACATTCACTCAACATGAGACAGAGTCATTATATGATGCATGGGAGAGATACAAGGATCTATTAAGGAAGTGTCCTCATTATGAACTTCCACAATGGCTACAGGTGCAAACTTTCTATAACGGTTTGGGGGCTACAAATCGATCCATGGTAGATGCAGCAGCTGGAGGTGCTTTAATGAGTAAAACTCATGAAGCAGCTTACAACCTTTTAGAAGAGATGGCATCTAATAGTTATCAGTGGTCCTCAGAAAGAACAGTGCAAAGAAAAGTGGCGGGAGTTTTTGAACTTGACCCTATTTCTAATTTAAATGCAAAAATTGATATTTTATCTAAGCAAATAGGTAATATGAATGTTAATGCTATTCTCTCATATCATTTGTGATCATTGTGCAGGAAATCATTCTAGTGCAGATTGCCAAGTTGGGAACCCTTTTGCTCCATCAAATGCAGAACAAGCAAATTATGTGTCAAATTTTCAAAGGCAAAATAACCCTTATGCAAGCACATACAATCCAGGATGGAGAAATTACCCCAATTTTTCTTGGAACAATAATCAAGGAGGAGCTAGACCACAACAAAATTTTCAACAACAAGAAAAGAAGCCAACATTAGAAGAAGTGCTCAAGCAATACATGCAAAAGACAGATCAAGCAATTCAAAATATTGCAAATTCAACTTCGGCTTCCATCCACAATCTCGAGGTACAAATTAGTCAAATTTCTAACATTCTTAATGAAAGAGCTGCAGGAACTTTACCAAGCAACACAGTTGTAAACCCAAAGGAACATGTGAAGGCAATAACACTTAGAAGTGGGACAACAATTGGGCAGCCACAAATCAAAAATGTAGAACAAGATGTGGATGAAAAACAATGTGAGAATGAACAAACAATGGAAGAACAAACGCAGCAAAAAGGAGAGTCAAGCCAAACCATTTCAGGGAAGTTAAATTCTAACACTTGTACAAATTCTCCTTATGATCAACCTATTCCTTTTCCACAAAGACTAAAAAGAATAAGCTTGATAATCAATTTGCAAATTTTTTAAATATTTTCAAGCAATTGCATATCAATATTCCTCTTATTGAAGCTTTAGAACAAATGCCTAAATATGCTAAATTTTTGAAGGACATTCTATCAAACAAGAGGAAGCTAGAAGAGCATGAAATGGTGATGTTAACTGAAGAAAGTAGTGCAATTTTGCAAAAGAAGCTTCCACCTAAACTTAAAGATCCAGGGAGTTTTACAATTCCTTGCACTATTGGAAATTCTTCTTTTCATAAGGCACTATGTGATTTAGGAGCGAGTATTAATCTCATGCCATATTCTGTTTTCATGAAACTAGATATTGGAGAAGCAAAACCTACAACAATTTCCTTACAATTGGCGGACAGGTCAATCAAATATCCACGAGGGATCGTTGAAGATGTTTTGGTGAAAGTTGACAAATTCATATTTCCAACTGATTTTATTGTACTTGACATGGAGGAAGATGAACAAATTCCTTTGATTCTCGGAGAGACCTTTTCTTGCAACAGGAAGAACATTGATTGATGTGCAACAAGGTAAACTTATTCTAAGGGTTGACGACGAACAGGTAACATTTGATGTATTTAAATCCATGGAGCTTCCCTCAGAAGTTCATGCATGCTTTCTAGTAAGTGAAGTCATGGAAGAAACACATTTGGATGAAATTGCTAAATTACATTTAGAAGAATGCTTAACAAATTCAGAAACACGTGAATTAGAAAATGAAGAGATTTGTGATTATGATAAAAATTTGGAAGATACACCACTCATTTTTTCATCACCACAACAACTTGAGCTTAAACAACTCCCATCGAGTTTGAGGTACGCATTTTTAGGCCAAAACTCCACTTTTCCTGTTATTATCAATGATTCTTTGAATAATCTTGAAGAAGAAAAATTGTTGAGAGTTTTGAGAAAACATAAAACTGCCTTGGGATGGAACATTTCTGATATAAAAGGGATTAGCCCTTCAATTTGCATGCATAAAATTCTAATGGAGGATGATTTTAAACCTATTGTGCAGCCACAGCGAAGATTAAATCCATCAATGCAAGAAGTGGTGCATAAGGAGGTATTGAAGCTTTTAGATGCAGGTATCATTTATCCAATTTCAGATAGTGCATGGGTAAGTCCTATACATGTTGTGCCAAAGAAAGGAGGAATAACTGTAGTAAAAAATGATAATAATGAGCTAACACCAACAAGAACAGTCACGGGATGGCGAGCATGCATAGATTATCGAAGACTAAACGATGCAACTAGAAAAGATCATTTTCCATTACCTTTCATTGACCAAATGCTTGAAAGACTTGCAGGCAATTCTTACTATTGTTTTCTTGATGGGTATTCGGGGTACAATCAAATTGCTATAGCACCAGAAGATCAAGAAAAGACAACCTTTACTTGCCCATATGGAACTTTTGCATATAGAAGGATGCCTTTTGGTCTTTGTAACGCACCCGCCACATTTCAACGCTGCATGATGTCAATTTTTTCTGATATGGTTGAGAAATTTATTGAAATTTTTATGGATGATTTTTCAGTTTTTGGTCATTCATTTGATAATTGTTTATCTAACTTATCTTTGGTTTTGCAGCGTTGCGAGGAAACAAATTTGGTTCTAAATTGGGAGAAATGTCATTTTATGGTAAAAGAAGGGATTGTGTTAGGCCACAAAATTTCCTTTAAGGGAATTGAAGTGGATCGTGCTAAAATTGATGTCATTGAAAAGCTACCACCACCAACTAATGTTAAAGGAGTGAGAAGTTTCTTGGGTCATGCAGGATTTTATCGGTGATTTATAAAAGATTTTTCTTTAATCACTAAACCTCTTTACAAACTTTTAAATAAAGACACACCTTTTAATTTTTCTCATGATTGGTTGAATGCTTTTGAAACATTGAAAAATAAATTGATTTCAGCACCTATTATGATTGCACCAGATTGGAATATGCCTTTTGAATTAATGTGTGATGCTAGTGATGTGGCAATAGGTGCTGTTTTAGGGCAAAGAAAAGATAAATTTTTTCACACAATTTATTATGCAAGTAGAATTTTGACAGAAGCACAGCTTAATTATGCTACTACTGAAAAAGAATTATTAGCTGTTGTATATGCTTTTGACAAATTCCGATCTTATTTGATAGGTTCAAAGGTGGTTGTGTACACGGATCATTCAGCTCTCAAATACTTGCTTGCAAAGAAGGACGCCGAACCTAGATTGCTTCGTTGGATTTTACTTCTACAAGAATTTGATGTGGAAATAAAAGACAAAAAGGGTGTGGAAAATGTGGTGGCCGATCATTTATCTCGCATTGAACCAAAAGATGAACAAAATTTGCAGGTTACACCAATCAATGAAGAATTTCCAGATGAGTATTTAATGATGATACAAACTCATCCATGGTATGCCGACATAGTAAATTATTTGGTATCAAAAATTCTACCTCCTGATTTTACTTATCAACAACAGAAGAAATTTTTCTCTGACTTGAAATATTATTTTTGGGAGGAACCTTTCTTATTTCGCCATTGTGCAGATCAAGTAATAAGAAGATGTGTGCCTGAAGAGGAGATGGAAAGCATACTCAAACATTGTCATACATTGGAATGTGGTGGCCATTTCGGATTTCAAATTAAGGACGGAGTGATGTGGTTTGGAGAGAGGCTGTGTGTTCCGGATCAGGCAGACCTGAAAGAGAGTATTCTTCAGGAGGCGCATGCTACTCTTTTGTCGGTACATCCTGGGAGTACTAAGATGTACGATGACATCAAACCGCATTTCTGGTGGTCAGGTTTGAAGCGGGATGTGGTCGAATTTGTGTCGAAGTGTGAGGTTTGTCAACAAGTTAAAGCAGAGAATCAAAAACCTGGAGATCTATTGCAACCGTTACCTATTCCGGAATAGAAGTGGGATAACATCAGTATGGATTTCATTACGGGTTTACCCAAGAGTTCTAAGGGCAATGATGCAATTTGGGTTATAGTCGATCGATTAACCAAGTCTGCTCACTTCTTGGCAATGAAACTTACTGCTTCGATGGACAAGTTAGCTGAGATGTTTATTGGCGAGATCATTCGGCTTCATGGTGTTCTGTCAACTATTGTGTCTGATCGAGATGCGCGGTTTACTTCGCATTTCTGGAGGAGTCTTCAGACAGCTTTGGGTACCAAGACAGATTTCAGCACTGCTTTTCATCTGCAAACCGATGGGCAGACCGAGAGAGTCAACCGTATTCTTGAGGATATGCTTCGATGTTGTGTACTAGACTTTGGAGGCAGTTGGGAAAGGCATTTACCTTTGGTAGAGTTTGCCTATAACAACAGTTTTCAGGCTAGCATCGGGATGGCGCCGTACGAAGCTCTGTATGGCAGGAAGTGCAGGACACTTGTTTGTTGGTTTGAAGTTGGGGAGCATCAGTTGTTTGGTCCTGAGCTTGTACAGCAAACTTCTGAGAAGATTGATCTGATCAAGAAAAGGTTGGTAGAAGCTCAGAGCAGGCAGAAAAGCTATGCAGACAACCGGAGAAGGGACCTTGAATTTGAGGTTGGTGACTTTGTCTTTCTGAAAGTATCGCCCAGTAAAGGCGTGATCCGTTTTGGCAGAGTGGGAAGTTAGCCCCGAGGTTTATAGGCCCGTACAAGATATTGAAAAGGATCGAAAAAACTGCTTACCGGCTTGAGTTACTGGAAGAATTATCTCAGGTGCACAATGTCTTTCATGTGTCTATGCTGAGAGGTTATATTCCAGATCCGAGTCATCATTTGCCTGAAGTGCCGGAAGGTTTGCAGTTGGATCTGAATTACATCGAGTCTCCTGTTGAGATTTTTGATCGTCGAGAGAAAGTATTGAGGAATAAGACTATATCGATGGTCAAGGTAGTCTGGAGAAACCATTTGGTTGAAGAGGCTACTTGGGAATCTGAGGAGAGGATGTTGAGAGACCATCCTGAGCTTTTTGTTTGATATGTATTATGTATTTTTATGCTTGTTTTTGTTCCTCGTCCTTGACTGTAGTTTCGGGCACGGAACTATTCTAAGGAGGGAGTGTTGTAATGCCCTGAATTTTCATTCATGAAAATTTGTTATTTATTTTGAACGTAGCGTGCACGTACCATTTTATGAAATTTTATAATGAATGATGAGTATATGTCTATGTAGATATGTTTGCTAAATTATTTTATCTTTAAAAGGATCCTGGTTTCACAAAAACTTAAGCCCAAAATCTAAATTATTTATTTTGTAAAAGTTAATGTTTTGGCCCATTAATTTAAGCCCAAGAATTAATTCTTTTTTTTTAAATAACAACTTGTAAAGTAAAACTCTTTTAAAAGATTATTTTGTAAAAATGTGTATGTACAAGTTTGTTTATATGGAGACTAGAATAGCACGTGCATGCAACATAGTGTGCATTGCACACTATTCTTCTATGGCCAGTTTTTATAATCTTTGGAGGGAATTGGAAATTTTCAAATGGAGATCATGCATGGGTGGTTACCTTGTTGTGGGTAGTAATGCAACTCCTACTTTCATCTTAGCCCTCCATCTCATAACCATCCACTAGATCATAGCCCTCCATTCTACCCAAAGTTGTGTATAAATACCCCCCCTCCCCCCCAATTAAGTGTAATCTACACACAAAAAAAATCTATTTGAAAAGAGAAAGATTTATTTGCAAGAGAGTTGTGAGTGTGATTAGTCTTGGGAGGCCGGCATTGCTACAGAAGATTCTTGGTGGCAAGGAGCAAGGAGGAGGAGTCACATTATCACTAGAAGGCTTTTTGGGATTTCGTTTATTTCGTCAACAAGGTGGGTGTTTCTCAGGACTTCTAATATAGAGATCATGCTAGGGCAATTTTGATTGTTATCATACTTGTGAAATGTGGATTGATATGGTGATCATTATGCTAAAATGCGTTGTGCTATACTTAGTATGAAAGATGTGAATGAATGAGCAAAATTAATGAAATCTAAAAGATCGGAACTGACCTGTACAGTCGACCGGTCATGTGAGTAAGTCGACTGGTACGAGGTGGATGTTTCCCATGGCTTCTAAATTAGAATTCATGTTAAGATCGAGGATTTAATTGTGTGAGCATGTGCAAACAGAAGTGATAGAATGATTGCTAAATTGATATCTCCCATGCTGTACTTAATGTAGAAATTATGAACTGATGAAAAAGGTCTAATAATAATTAGAGAACTGGAAATGACCCTTACAGTCGACCGGTCGTATGAACAGTCGACTGGTATATTGGAAGAAAATATATACAGTTCAGATTTTCATGAAACGACGTACTTCTTAATGTGAATTATTAATTTGATGTTCTAGCATGTTAAATTGGGATTAGTATTCATTCCTATGAGTAGACGATGAGTAAAAGGAAAAATATATGTTTAGCATTTCCTTTTGAGAAAAGAAAACACTAGTTATGTGAATTTACATTTAATCGAAAACTATGTTGTGATGTTAATAAACATATAAGAATTTCATGTTTATGTTGGCATGAGCACATTGTAGTGTGACAAAAAAAATGATGTGAGAACAGAATAAAGAGAGAATTCTTTAAATTGAAAGTTTAAGCTGCTTAGTCGACCGAATGTATGTAACCGTTGACTGTACTGAACTTGAAAGGTTACATTGTTGTACTCTGTTGAACAGCCGACTTGGTTGATTGACAGTCGACCGTACTGTAAATGATATGGGAATTTTGAACGCTGCGGAACAGCCGACTGGCCATGTGCAGCAGTCGACTCTTCCGAGTAGTTTTATTGAAGGATTTTGTTTGACTGAACAAGTCGACTGGATGAGTTCTAAGTCGACTGTTCAGAGCACTTTTGACATCTCAGAAATTCTTTGAATTGTTTTATGATAAAGATTGTGAATCTTATGTTGAATATTGGTTGTGACAGTAAACTCTATTTGTCTTTGCATAAATTAATATGGAGTGAATCATTTATTAGAATTTATGAAAGTTATAATTGTGGAACTATGAAAATGAAAAAGAAAATCCATGGTGATTATGAAAAAAATGAACTCATGAGCTGGAAGTGCTCAGATTATTTTTAGTAATTGTGAATTGGAATTGAAACAAAAGAGTAGCTAAGTCTCCCCCGGCATTTGGAAAGAAATGAAATGAAATTTGAAATGAAAGACCAAGGTTGGTCATGTATGAACGAATGAATAAGTCCGGTTTAGTGGAGAGGCTAACTCTAGAGCTTTGATTTTATTCATGATTCTAATAACAACTAAGTATTAGTACATAGTGGAGACGTGATGAAAGTAGGAGAAAAACATGAGTATGAGGGCCATTGGATTGGCGGCGTGAGAGTATTCACAGGCTGTCTTCACGATGCATCGTGACATGACGTGGATACTGCTCCAGAGTACCGTCTGGTGGCGACGCTTGTGGGATGTTTGGTGACTGCAAGAGGATCGTGTGCCATGAAGGAGGCTGAATTGCCACAGGCTGTCTTCACGATGCGTCGTGACATGACGTGGGATTCCCCTCCAGGTTTTCTGTACATGTACTTGTACTCATAGATCATCTAGGATACCTACCGTAATTACAGTAGTAGATTAAGTCATGGCGAGGGATTGAACCCTACAAAATGAAGAACGACTAAGGGCTTGCCCTCGGATCTATGTAGTATGGGATGCATAGAATCCGAACAAGTGTGCATTAGTGTCATGTAACATAAACAAATGCATTAAGAACTAAGTGCACAATCACAACACGACATCAATCGGGTAGTCCCTTTAATTTGATATGTGAACAAGTTTGTGATTTGTTAAGAAATGAGAATCATTATACTGTTTCTGGCATAGAGAGGATAGCCATGTATAATTATCGTCGTTTGAATAAACTGACGTACCCACAGTTTTATATGCAGGATAATTGGTTCAATAAAGGTTAAAGGAAAGCTAATGCTCGAAGATCATTATTTATTGCTGCAACTTTTGTATAAAGTTATAATTGCTTCCGCTGTCATTTATGTGAATTATGGATGTATATGCTTCCGCTGTAAAATATAAAGTGTAAAATCTCTTGTAACCCTGATGTAAAATGGAAAGTTTTCAATTCCCTGTAATTGTACCGAAATAAAACGAAAAGATCCTGTAGAACTCTTGAATTCAGTTGTATTTGGGATTCGGAACGTTACAAATTGGGCAAGGCCTACTACAGTGAAAGAAATCAGGAGTTTCCTTGGGCTAACTGGATATTACAGGAGATTTATCCAGGACTATGCTCAGATAGCCGTGCCTCTCACTGGTCTGACAAAGAAGAATGTGAACTTCAAGTGGACTGAACAGTGCGATACAAGCTTTCAGGAGTTGAAAGAGAGACTGACTACTACTCCCATTTTGGCTTTGCCTAGAGCAGGTGTTGAATATGATGTCTACAGCGATGCTACGCATCGTGGGCTTGGTTGTGTCTTAATGCAAGAAGGGAGGGTGATCGCTTATGGGTCTAGGCAACTAAGACCGCATGAGAAAAATTATCCGACTCATGATCTGGAGTTGGCAGCGATTATCTTTGCCTTAAAGCAATGGAGACACTATGTGAATGGTGAGAAGCTGAACATGTACACAGACCACAAAAGCTTGAAGTACATCTATCAGCAGAAGGATCTGAATCTGAGGCAGAGGAGATGGCTGGACGTACTTAAGGACATTCGTCCAGAGATTAAGTATCATACGGGGAAGGCTAATGTTGTTGTTGATGCACTTAGCCGCAAGAGCAGTCTGGCGAGTTTGATTACAACTCAGAGATAGCTGACAGAGGAGTTGGATCGGGCTGGTATTGAAATTGTTCGGCAAGGCTTGAGATCATCTTTAGCTCAGTTGAGGCTTCAGCCGACGCTGAATGAAAGGATTATCGCAAGTCAGAAGGAAGATGCAGAGATTTAGAAGATGAAGGAGCAGGTCGGTGCTGGCAAGTTGTTAGAGTTTCAGATTAGGGATGAAGTGTTGTGGTTCGGAGGGAAGCTATGTATTCCGGATCAGTCGGACTTGAAAGAAAGTATCCTTCAGGAGGCACATGCTACACTTTTGTCTATACATCCTGGGAGTACTAAGATGTATAAGGACATTAAACAGCATTTCTGGTGGTCAGGGTTGAAGCGGGATGTGGGTGGATTTGTGTCGAGGTGTGAGATTTGTCAGCAAGTCAAAGCCAAGAATCAGAAACCTGGAGGTCTATTGCAACTGTTACCTATTCTGTAATGGAAGTGGGATGACATCAGTATGGATTTCATCACGGGTTTGCCCAAGAGTTCAAAAGGCAATGATGCGATTTGGGTCATAGTCGATCGACCTAACGAAGTCCGCTCACTTCTTGGCGATGAAACTCACTGCTTCGATGGACAAGTTGGCTGAAATGTATGTTGGTGAGATCGTCAGGCTTCATGGTGTTTCGTTGACCATTGTGTCTGATCGAGATGCGCAGTTTACTTCACATTTCTAGAGGAGTCTTCAGACAGCTTTGGATACCAAGATGGATTTTAGCACTGCTTTTCATCTGCAAACCGATGGACAGACCGAGAGAGTCAACCGTATTCTTGAGGATATACTTCGGTGTTGTGTACTAGACTTTGGAGGCAGTTGGAAAAGGCATTTAGCTCTGGTAGAGTTCGCCTACAACAACAGTTTTCAGACTAGCATTGGGATGGCACCGTACGAAGCTCTGTATGGCAGGAAGTGCAGGACACCTGTTTGTTGGTTTGGAGTTAGGGAGCGTCAGTTGTTTGGTCCTGAGCTTGTGCAGCAAACCTCTGAGAAGATTGTTCTGATCAGAAAAAGGTTGGTAGAAGCTCAGAGCAGGCAGAAGAGCTATGCAGACAACCGGAGGAGGGACCTTGAGATTGAGGTTGGTGACTTTGTCTTTCTGAAAGTATCACCCAGTAAAGGCGTAATTCGTTTTGGCAAGAGTGGGAAGTTAGCCCCGAGGTTCATAGGCCCGTATAAGATATTGAAAAGGATCGAGAAAACTGCTTACCGGCTTGAGTTACGGGAAGAGTTGTCTCAGGTGCACAATGTCTTTCATGTGTCTATGCTGAGAGGTTATATTCCATATCCGAGTCATCATTTGCCCGAAGTGCCAGAAGGTTTGCAGTTGGATCTGAGTTACATTGAGCTCCCAATTGAGAGTGTTCATCGTCGGGAGAAAGTCTCGAGGAATAAGACGATACCGATGGTCAAGGTAGTCTGGAAAAACCAGTTGGTTGAAGAGGCTACTTGGGAATCTGAGGAGAGAATGATGAAGGATCATCCTGAGCTCTTTGTTTGATTGTATTTCTTATTGTGTTTTGTTTTCTCACTGTTTAATTGTAGTTCCGGGGACAGAACTATTCTAAGGAGGGAGTGTTGTAACACCATAGTTTTCATTTATGAGATTTTTGGTGATTTTACGTGTTTTGCACGTATGATTTCATTTGTATAATTTTCATATAAAATATTTCTATAGTATTTGTTCTCCCATATTTTTCCAAAAATTATTTTCCTTTAAAGCCTAATTAAAATCTATAAACCAAAATTGTCTTTTAGCCCACTTTATTAATTAATTATTTTAATTATTTGAGCCCATAGTCTCTTGGCCCATTAGTGAGCCCATGCAATTTAATTAATCTCTATTTTAGTCTAACTTGTAGTGTAGACTCAAATAATAGACAATTAATTAATTAGCATGTACAAAGTTGTGAGTGGGGGACACTCGGGTAGCACGTGCATACAATGGGGTGTGCATTGGACAAAGAGAGAGGGAGAGATGGAGCTAGTGGAGAGGTAGTTATCTCATCATGGGTAGTTTCTACAACTCCATAATTCATCTAAGCCCTTGATCCTAAACCACTTGATTTAATCCTAGCCCTTTATTTCCACTAAAATTATGTATAAATACCCCCTAGTTCTTCTCATTTTAGTACATTAGAAAATTGATTAAAGAAAGAAAAGAGTTAGAGTGAGAAAAGATTCAGAGTTTTTGGAGAGTAAAGGATTGAGGATATTTTTGTGTGAGGGTGCTCATCCAAGAGAAGGCCGGAATTGCACTAGGAGAGGCTCGGTTTGGTACACCTAGGAGGAGAAGGATCTATTCGTGCATTCTAGGAGATTTCTAGGAGCTTTCTACTCGTTTTCTTTAAATAGGTGGGTGTTTCTCATGACTTCTAATTATAGTTACCATGCTAGGAATGTTTTGATAGAATGATTAATGAAAACCTAAGTGAAAATTGACTCCATGATTGCTTATGTAGAGATGAATTGATAATGTAGAAGATGTTTGTTGAAATGATTGCTAGTGGATAAATTATGAATTAAAATGCTAGACCACATCATGTATTGCCATGCTAGATGTTTAAGATCCATATTGTATGAAGAAAATCTATACATTTGAGACAAAGTTGATTGTATCTTGTGGAAGTGTTTGTTTAAATTAGGGTAACTCTCTTGTAGTAAGATGAGAATCTGTGTTCAAAAAGGTTGAAGATTGCTAACAAATGAAAGAACGAAGTAATGAAGTACTTTTGTAGAAGTTATATTTCAACACGTGTGGAAATATGATGTGTTCTCAATGTCGAAATTATGGACATAGAACCTAACCTAAGATTCAAAAATGCATGTTTTATAAGCAAATAATGAATCTAAAATACTGGTTTACTGCATTTGTATATGTTTCAAAGTTGGAAAGTTATGTTTCAAAAAGAGAAGAAAAGGAACAGAGAAAAATATTTGAGAATTGGAAAACCCAGTAGTACAGTCGACCGATCATATTGAAACAGTCGACTGGCCTGAGAAAGATGAAAATATGGTTCAAATCTCTCACGGAACAGTCGACCGATCATGGCTTGACAGTCGACTACTCTGATCAATTATTTTTTTTAGCTTTAGAACCTCACAGAACAGTCGAATGGCTATGATTGACAGTCGACTGCCCTGATGTTCAAATGATATCCAATTTTCATAAATTTTTCTATAATCTTTGGCCTCGTATATTTGAGACTACTTCTGCAAGAAAGAACCACTATAAATTGTTAGCCTAAATTATTTTGTGGCTAAAGAAAAACGTATCGATTAAAAGATGTTTTGAAAAGAGTTTTGTTAATGAAAGAAAAATGGAGGTATGATTGTTAGACTTAGTATTGATAAAGTGAGAATACGGAGTTTATGAACCATCGACTATGTCCAATTGTATTTCTTTGTTTATGCATGATTATTGTACATGAAATTGGAATTTTTATTGAAATGATGAGTTACGAAGGACATTGTGAATATACAAATGTTATGAACATGAAAAGGAAAAACTATTGTTAATCTTGAAAAGAGAACTTATGAGTTTGAAAGGCTCAATTTTGTGTGATTGTGAATTGAAATTGAGAACTAGAGTGTGGCTAAGCCTCATACCAGTATTGAAAAGAAATGAATTGAAATGAAAAGACCAAGATTTGGGTCATGTTTAATGAATGGTTAAGACCGGTATAGTGGAGAGGCTAACTCTAGAGATTTGATTTTGTTCATGATCCTAAGAACTAAGGACTAGATACATAGTGAAGATGTGATGAAAGTAAGAGAAAAACATTGAGTATGAGGGCTATTGGATTGGTGGTGTGAGAGTATTCACAAGCTGTCTTCACGATGCGGTGTAACATGACGTGGATACTGCTCCAGAGTACCGTCCTGGTGGCGACGCTCGTGGGATGTTTGGTGACTGCGGGTGGTGTCATGTCCCATAACGGAGGCTAAACTGTCCACAGGCTATCTTCACGATGCGTCGTGACATGGCGTGAGATTCCCCTCCAGGCTGTTTGGACATGAGCTCGTAACTCATAGAATATCTAGGATACTTACCGTAGTTATAGTAGTAGATTAAGTCATGGCGAGGGATTGAACCCTACAAGATGAAGAACAGTTAAGGGCTTGCCCTCGGACCTATGTAGTATGGGATGCATAGAATCCAAACAAGTGCGCATTAGTGTCATATAACATAATAACTGCATTAAGGACTAAGTGTACAATCACAACACGACATCAATAGGATAGTCCCTTTAGCTTTGTTTGTGAACAAGTTTGTTGTTTGTTAAGAAATGAGAATCGTTATACTGTTTTCGGCATAGAGAGGATGACCGTGTATAATATTTCGTCAATGAATGAACTGACGTGCCCACAGTTTTACATGAAGGGTAAAGATGCTTGACAATTGAAGTATACATGTTGTGCAAGATTGATTAAATGTGGTTCATGTAATTTATAGTAAAATTGCTTCCGCTGTGATAATGTAAAAGTGTAATGTAACTCTGATAAAAGAACAATTTTTATTTCCTTGTAAAATTGTACGAAAGAAGTGTAAAGATCCTGTGGAACTCGAATTCAGTTGTATTTTAGAATTCAGGATGTTACAGAGTGGTATCAGAGCCACGCTTCTAAATAGTACAAGTTTATAAGGAACGACACCCTAGAAGTGGACATTAGAGCGTGTGCTGAGTCTAGAGATTTAAACGTAAGTCACTTACATTTGTGTTGCTCTATGATATATGCTTCTCCTTCTCTTCTCTAAGATGGCAGACCACTTTGACCCAGCTGGAGATGACAATTGGCACATCATTGAGGAAACACTTCGAATTCAGTTGTATTTTGGAATTCGGAGTGTTACAGCTGGCTCGAGCGGAAACAGAGGAGTAGGGAGTCGGGGTTGGGTTGTGAGGTCTAAGCGATGGCGTCAATGGCTGGCTCGATGGAGAAGGCACCGGAGTTGGGTCGGAGAAGAAGGACCAGGTCGGGGGTGCGGGTTTGGCTGACGAGATGAGAGGAAAGAGGAGAGAGAGAGATGATGGCTAGGGTTTAGTGTTTGTATTCTTGTGTTCTTAGGGTTTGCAATAGGATTATATTTATAGAGTGCAATTAGGTTGTTGGGTTAATGGGCTAGGATCCAATAATAATGGGTATGGGTCTAGAAATAATTACAATTGGGTTTTGGGTTCAATAAAAGATGGAATTAAAGACAATAGGGTTCAAATAAAATACTCACATTAAAATAAAAATAGGATCAACAAGAAGATAGCTCAACAAGAAGAACAAGAGCAATTCATGAACAAGATTTAATTAAGATGATCAAGAAAAATATTACAATGAAATATTACATGCAAAATAAAATATTACAATGAAAGGGAAAATGAAAAGAACGAAAATGGTAATTACAATCCCACCCACCTAACAATAAAATTTCGTTCTCAAAATTTAAGAAAGTGGTAGTAGGGTAACTCCGAAGAAAAGAAAAGAACTACACAAAAAGATGGGGAAACTTCTTCTGAATCTCTTCTTCACGCTCCCAAGTCGATTCCCCCGGCGAGTGAGGATTCCAAGCAACACGAACCCATTTGATAACCTTATTCTTCAAAATCTTCTCCTGTCGGTCCACAATCGAAACCGAATGGATCTCACAGGAAAAATCTGGTCGAACAGACAATTCTGAGTAGTCAATAACTTGAATATCATTCCGGACATACTTCCTGAGTTGGAAGACATGGATGACATCATGCACTCCATATAGAGCTGGCTGCAATGCGCGTCTATAGGCCACATTGCCTACTCGCTCCACCACATGAAACGGACCAATAAATCTAGGGCTTAGCTTGCCCCCTCCTCCAAATCGAATAACACCTCTCCATGGTTATACCTTGAGGAAAACATGATCACCCACTTCGAATTCCAACGGCTTCCTGTGAATGTCTGCCCATTTTTCTCTGTCTGTCCTGAGCTGCCTGAAGATAATTCCTGATCTGGGCCACTGCATCAACAGTCCTTGTGATTAACTCTGGTCCCAAAAGCTTCCTCTCACCAATGTCAACCCAGTAAAATGGTGATCTACACTTCTGGCCATTCAAAGCTTCATACGGAGCTACCTTAAGACTTGCTTGGTAGCTATTGTTATATGAAAACTTCACCAAGTGTAGATGACCTTCCCAAGATCTTCCAAACTGAAGAACACACAACCACACAACCTCAACATATCCTCTAATGTTTGAATAGTCCTCTCCGATTGTCCATCTGTCTGCGGATGGAATACAGTACTGAATCTCAGCTTACTCCCAAGACTATTCTGAAGACTCTCCAAGAATTGAGATCTGAATCTAGTGTCTCTGTCTGATATAATACTGACAGGAACACCATGCAACCTCACAATCTCCTACATGTACTTCTCTGCAAGGTTCTCCGTAGACTGACCCTCTAAAGGGAATAAAATGAGAACTCTTCGTCAAACGATCCACATTCATCCAGACGACATTGAGACCCTTGGGACTTCTAGGCAAAGCAGTCACAAAATCCATAGTAATGTTCTCCCACTTCCAGTCCAGAATAGAAAGCGGTTGAAGAAGTCCATCAGTCCTCTAATGTTCTGCTTTCACTTGCTGACAAATCAGACACTACGAAACAAATCTTGCAACATCTCTTTTCATACCATGCCACCAGAAATTCAACTTCAAACCCCGATACATCTTTGTACCACCGGGATGAATAGAATACGACAAACGATGAGCTTCTTTGAGTAACTTCTGCCTGACTTCCCCTTTCGAAACACATAGACGGGTCCCAAAGAAAAGAGATCCATCCTAAGGAATCACCATATCATTCCTTGAACCAGCTTCGACTTCAGCTCGAAACTTCTGCAACTTCACATCACCAGACTGTGCAGCCTTAATCTGATCCACTAAAGACGATTGCAACTGAAGCACCATACAACTCTACTCGGAACCAGGCAAAACCACTTCCAAATCTAATCTCCTCATAGCTTCCACAAGCTCATCCAGCTCAGTTAGAACCATAGCAACTAGTTAGAACCAAGCATCAGGCACCAAATTAATCTTACCAGGGTGATACTGCAAACTGATATCATATGATATCATAATCCGCCATCAATTCCAACCATCGTCTTCAGCTCCTTCTGAGTGAACACATAATTGAGACTTTTGTGGTCAGTGAAGATCTCCACTCGGTCTCCAAGTAAATAATGCCTCCAAAGCTTCAAGGCAAAGATCACAGCTGCAAGACCAAATCATGTGTAGGATAATTCTTCTCAGGCAGCATCAATTTTCTGGATGCATATGCGAAAACCTTGTCTCGTTGCATCAAAACAACACCCAAACCTTTTCCTCAAGCATCACAGGCAATTACGAAACCTCCTGGTCCATCCGGTATAGTCAACACAGGTGCTGATGTCAACCGATTCTTCAATTCAGCGAAGGCTTCATCACAGGACTCATCCCACACAAACTTCTGATCCTTCCCAGTAAACTTGGTCAACGGCCCGACAATCTTTGAGAAATCCCAAACAAAATTCCTGTAGTACCCCGCTAGACCAAGAAAACTCCGAACTTCAGATACTGACTTCGGCATCGACCAATCCTTAACTGCAGAAATCTTGGACGGATCGACAGAAACTCCATCACCAGAAATAATATGGCCCAAGAATGCCACACGATCCAACCAAAATTCACACTTGCTAAGCTTCCTATACAGCTGATTCTCCCTCAAAGTTGCAAAACAATCTTCAAGTGCTCAGCATGCTCATCACGGTTTCGAGAGTAGACGAGAATATCATTAATGAAAACCACGACAAACTTGTCCAGAAAGGGAGAGAAAACCCGATTGATGAAGCTCATGAACACAGCTGGAGCATTAGTAACTCCGAAAGGCATCACCAAGAATTCATAGTGCCCATATCTTGTATGAAAAGAAGTCTTCTGCAAATTTTCGGCTTTCACCTTAACCTTATGGTAACCAGAACGAAGATCCAGCTTCGAAAATACAGAAGCATCTCCCAGTTGATCCAATAGGTCATCAATCCTTGGCAACAGATACCGATTATTCACTATGACATTATTCAGCTCACGATAGTCAATACACAACCTGCGACTACCATCTTTCTTATTGACGAACATACCGGAGCTCCCCAAGGCAAAACGCTCAGCCTGATTAAACCTCTTTCCAGCAACTCATGAATCTGCTCCTTCAACTCATCCAACTCAACAGGAGCCATTCTGTATGGACTCTTAGAGATTGGAGCTATACCCAGTAGAACATCAATAATGACACCACTTCAAGATCTGGCGGTAATCCCGACAATTTCTCAGGAAAAATATCCAGAAAGTCTCACACAACCAACGGTGCGACATCACCATCTGCACACACTTCCTCCATCACTCTAACTTCCTTATTTGCCAACTTCTCCACATAAGCAAGCAGTGTTTCACTGGCACATAATTCAAATTCCTGACATCCTGGCATTCGAAATGCCACTTTCTTCACATGGCAGTCAATTACAGCATGAGTGACATCAAGCCAATCCATCCCCAAGATAACATCAAAACAAGAATTTTTGATGACAATCAGATCGGCAACATAAGCAACACAACCAAGAACCAAAGGACCCTGCTCACAGATCTGAGAACACACGACAACACCTCCACCTGTAGTAATGTTCTATGCTGCTAGCCAAGTGGTGTAGGTCGACGAAGCAGAAAGAAACAAAAGAATGAGTTGCACCACAGTCAAAAAAAAACATGAGCGGGAAAGGAGTGGACAAGGATAATGCCTAGCAAGGAATCAAAGATGAGAACACAATATGTAAAAGCAAAATATAAGAAACAGACATGAATGGAATGATAACATGGTAAGCAAAAAAAAAAGAATAAAAAGATAGCAAGGAAGAATAAAAAAAATTCAAATAAACACAACTAAAGATATACCTGCAATAATGCCCAAAGCTGTTTCATCATCCTGCGCAGTCAGGTTGTAAGCCTGGCCACGACCTGCAGGAAGATCACCCCTAGGAGCGGCCCTTCTCTGATCAAAGATCTGGCTCTGAGGTGGGAGAGGTGGTCCGCCCTGACCATGAGCAAATGCTCCCTACGGAGCAGAACCTCCAACTGGTACAAGAGATTTGGACCTTGGGCAATCACGAGCCATGTGATTGTTGCCTCCAAACAGAAGGCACAGACAATTTGCTATCCCACAATCTTGGCGCAAATGCCCAGTCTTCCGACAGTGCGAACAGATCATATCTGACCTCTGAACAGCAGGTGGGTACGGCAATGCCCTAACAGGAAGGGTAGGAACAGGCCTCCTAATAGGCCCTCCAGGAGGCTTGGCAGCACAGGGTGCAGAACAGATTGCTGAATGGCACGCTTCCTCGTACTAGTCTGTTCCTGAATCCTAGCAGCATCAAGGATATCAGCATACGAATGAAGTCGCGAAGCAGCAAGATGATCTTGAATCTCAATATCCAAGCCTAATAAGAAACGACGGCCGCTATCTTCGTCATTCGCCACCATAGAAGTAGCAAAATGACTTAGTCGGGTGAATTCCACAGCGTACTCATCCACGGATCGACCTCCCTGAGTTAATGAGACAAACTGTCGTTCCATTTCATTCTTGGTGGCATTAGGGAAGAACTTCGTGAGGAAGCTCTCAGTGAAGATGGCCCAGTGGATGGGTCGGCCCAATTATTCAGCCTCAGCTTGCCAGCAGATGTGGGTAAGATCAACAAGTTGGATGCTCACAACATCCACATGATTGACATCTGCTATCCATGCTATAGTAAACAGCTGCTCAATCAGGATAAGCCATTGCTCGGCTTCAAGCGGACCCTCATTGTTCGAGAACTTATCTGGATGGAGCTTCATAAAATCTGCCACATTACCAGGTCTCGGCGGCAGCAATCCAGGTGCAGGTGCAACGGGTTCCCTGTTAGCAGCTTCAAAAGCCACTCTCATCAGTTCATTATGTTCCCATTGCATCCGCATTATCAGTTCATTGTGCTCACGCTGCATTTGCATCATTCGTGTAATTAGTGGCTCATTAGACTGATCATCCCCAGCACGGGAAGATGAAGCACATTTTCTAGCCATGGTCTGCAATAAAAATCAAATGATTAACATCCAGATCATAAGTTTGTTATCAATTATCCATGTGATTCCTGTATTGCACATACTGCTGAGTCAAACCGGTATAACCCAAATTTGACTAATATATCAGTCAAAACCAAACCTCCATATATTACTTACGTTTGAATGATACATTATCCAAATCCGGGCTCTGATACCACTAAAAACCTTGTCATACCCCGCTTCCCAAAAAGTACGGAACACAAGCACGTGACATTGGTCCAGCAAATGACTTACGTCACCCATAAACTGTTTACCCATTCAACTCAATAATAATAAAAATACATATAATTGCGCAGACAATAATAATAACTATATGAATAATAAAATATGGAATAATACAATATGAAATATCCAAATACAATAATCCAACATCTAAAAACAAATAATAATATTCGGGTCATAAGCGCAATACATCGATATAATAAAACACAAAGAAAGCTATCAAGTGGCTCTCCTTCAATTTCCCCAAAATCAAAGGCCCAGATCTAACCTCACAAAACACATTTCCCCCCCCCCCCCCCAAAAAAAGTTTCCCCCCAAAACTCAAATTCAAATTCCCAAAACAACTCCTTTATTTATTTAATTATCTCTCTCTCTCTCTCTCTCTCTCTCTCTCTGTATATATATATATATATATATATATATATATATATATATATATATATATATATATATATACTTATGGAAACATGGACTTTTATACCCCAATTTATAATTATTTTTTAACAAATACTAATGAAAACATGGACTTTTATTTACAACTAATTATTGTCATATTATTCAAACTTGAGCTGTATAATTGTTGATTTACTGTTTATAAGGCTTTTCATATGTTGTATTGTTCTGAAGACATGTCGTAGGCACATGCCCATGGGCAAATCTAGTACAATAATAAATCCAATCACAATAATAATAAGTCTCAATATAATAAGTCCAATGCAATAATATTCAACTAAAAAGCATAAATCTTTAGAAAGCTTGTTCTCCAATTCCAGCAGGTAATTCTCCTTCAACACCTGTGAACACTTTATCTAAAATGAGAAGAAAAATTGTCCTTAGTGCAAGTCATGGACAGCAAGCAGCGAAAGCAAAGAAACAATGGAATATCGATATAACAATTAATTCAATGGATCAATAGGAATCAATAACATGAGACAATAGTAATAATCATTATCATTAATAATCGATGCAAGGTATAAACAATGATTCAATATTCGATAACGATATTCAATGGTTGATGTCAATAACACTTAGATAATATTCGATAACGATAGGAACAATGATGTACAATATGCAATGTCGATATTGTGTCAGTGCTTAAATCTATTATTCCTTTCAATTCTAACTAATGAACGTACTACTACATCCCATAACTACATGTTCAATGCATACGATCAATTTCATTTAGACTTAAATATAAGATTCTATAGATCATGTACACGGCATGATAACATTATTTGCAGCATTGGTGCACACTAGTTAGCACAATAACAATAAACAATACACGATGAATTGGAATACTGTAGTTAGTAATCCAACAATAAATAGATAACAATAACACTAGCCGACACACATTATTTTTGGAAATATGGCCCACACTATTGAGTACAGTCACTATATCATCAACTACTCCAATCAATCCCTTAAACCCTAGCTTGTTAATTATTTGATCGATGCAACAATACGTTATACAATTTGGAGATATTAGATGAACGATAAGAACAATAGGAGAACAATAGGATGATAAATTTGGATGAAACGAATAGAATGATAACAGTAGTACATTAGGATCATGCAATCCAACATATACAATTCAATTCATGCAATACAATGATATATATATATATACTTATATTAAGAAAATCAGGAAAACGAATTTCTGGACAGCAAAAGGTCACTGTACAAAATCAAAAACTGAAACTGTCAGGAATTCTGAAAACTAGACTTCCACATGATTTCAATGCATATTTACAATACAAAATTCGACAACAGTAGCTAGGTCAAATATATTATTCTTTACAGATTACATGTTCAGCCAGAAAATCAACATCAAGTTGTTATATTTTTAGAATTAGCAAAAACTCAATTATAAAATCTTTAAAAATATTATTTAGACTCCTAAACATGTTAACTATCATTCTGAAAATTATCAGAGCATTATTCTAATATTAACTTAGTCTTTTAATAATTTAAACATGAAAACATACATGAATCTGAAATTCTGAAAATAAAATACAACAGTAGTAAAATCATCATAACTTTTGCAATCTCGGAATTCAGCGATTCAAGATATTCTAAAAACTCTAGATATAGAGCTACAACTCTTATTCCGAAAGTTGTTTATTTTGAGATCAAATACTGGGTCAAAAATGTCATACAATTTCCAGACAGCAAGTAAACATACAAATTTTTGATATTTTTCATGAAATAAATCGATTAAGCAATAAACGTCATAATCAGCATGGTAGGTATAATAGCATGGTAAACATGACACACATATACTATTCTAACAACAAGCAAACATCAATGATCAATCAAACATACCACCTAGTAATTATTTCTACAATAGATTAATTGTGTTGTGATTGTATGAATAACCCTATTATGAATATTACATGAATACATGAAAAATTCAATTTTTGGGGTCAATAATGGCACGAAGTCGAGGATATTTGGGTTAGCTCGTGTAAACCCTCAATATACTCAACGAAAAGGGACGAACAGTATACGATACGATGAACAATTTGATCTACTTGTAAGAATTTCAATAAAACTTGAATTTGATACAAAATTCAATTCAAGAGGAAAAGTTACTTACCTTATGGACGATAAATTCGAATACCAAAGAATAACGGGATGAGAATCCCAGAGCAACGAACCCACGAACTCACGAAGAACACGTGCACACCACGTACACTTAGAAACTCAGCAAACAATAAGAAAAAAAGCCCCCACAGCAATAGTAGAAGATAGAGGGGTAACGGTAGTCGATTTGGCAACCTGGGGCTGCTGCTGTCGATCGGGAAGGGGAGCAGCAGGGGGTTGCAGTCTGGGTTGCTGGGTCAGCGAAAATAGAGGAGCAGGGCATCGGGGTTGGGTTGTGAGGTCTGGGCGATGGCATCGACGGCTGGCTCGACGAAGAGGGCTCCGGAGTTGGTTTGGGGAAGAAGAAGCAGGTCGGGGTGCGGGTTTGGCTGACGGGATGAGAGGAGAGAGGAGAGAGAGAGATGACGGCTAGGGTTTAGGTTTTGTATTCTTGTGTTTTTAGGGTTTACAATAGGATTGTATTTATAGAGTACAATTAGGTTGTTGGGTTAATGGGCTAAGATCCGATAATAATGGGTTTGGGTCTAGAATTAATTACAATTGGATTTTGGGTTCAATAAGAGATGGATTTAAAGACAATAGAGTTCAAATAAAATACTCACATTAAAATAGAAATAGGATCAACAAGAAGAACAAGAGCAATTCATGAACAAAATTTAATTAAGATGATCAAGAAAATATAGTATTTTATTCAAATACAAAATAAAATATTACAATGAAGAAAAAATGAAAAGAACGAAAATGGTAGTTACAGAGGATACGCCCGGTAATTCCACGGTGTGTGGGTTAGGGTGTCACACCCCGCTTCCCAAAATACAGAAATACGAGTCCGTGCCGAAAATCCAACGAATGATATTAACATCGCCCGTAAGCTGTACCAATTTAACTCAACAACATGAAAAGAATAATCACAACCACGCAAGAAAAACATAATCACATAAACAAAGATACTACGATAAAACATGCAACAGTTCAAAGTAATAACCAATAACTGGAAATAAACAACTTCAGGACAACAAAGCCCGGAATGCAAGGTTCAACAAGGTAACAATACGAATATAAAAATAAACATGGAAGAAATAATTTATTGCAAGACAAGCTCCCTCTCCAATCCTTGAAGAACTGCTCACCAATACCTTCTGGAAATTCTCCTTGTGCACTTGTAGTTTGATCAACTAGAGTGGGGAAAAATATCTATTAGAGCAAGTACGGATAGCAAGTAGTGAAAACAAAGAGTAAATGAACATGGTATATCAAGGAATATGAGGCAAGAACAACATCAAAAGCAATAACAATATCAATAAACAATTATCATGATCAGGTGTTCAAGTGTCAACCTAGGTTTATTAGCATTTATTATCCTATATAATGCACGTACTACTATTTCCCATACCACATGTTCAGTGCATGCAACCAGTATTCATTTTAGACCATAGTGGTGAGATCTACAGAGCGTGTACTCGGCATAACAAGATAACATGATAACAAGATAACGTCATAACATGATAACAAGGTCACAAGAATTTCTCCACCTTCCATGTCAATAGTACAGGTAAACAAGGTGGGCCCTACCGAGTACAATTTTCGAGATTATCCACTACTAAGTCAAACCTCATTACCCCGGCTTGTTTAATATTTTATTATGGCAATCATGATCATGCGATGTGTATAAGATTATCAAGGCAATGATAAGGATGCAACAAAATGATGCGATAAACGATATAAATTGATTCTCATTCACTAGATGAAAGATTAATACATTTAAATGCAATACTACGAAAGCGCACGTTCTGAATAGTAAGACGTTGTTGTACAAAAGTGAACTTTACCACTGCTACAGGAAAAGTAAATTAGGTTTCGGCAGGGATTCTAGATACTAGACTCTCTGCCGGTTCCAATGCATATACACACAATATATAAAAACTACAGCATACATATTTTCATGTGCAGGAAGAATCTTAAAGTTAAGTTTGTATGCATGTTTCGGGTCTGAAAGTTCATCAAAAAAATCCAAGAAAATTACGGGTGATTCCCTAGCATGTCTAGTCTCAGGGAAATTAATTTCATATTTTTATTTTACTATTATCATGTCTTATTTATTTACGAATCAGAAAGATACGCATGAGATTGTGAATCTGGAAATCCTAGACTCAGCAGTACTAAAATAGCAATAACTCATAGGTTATAGCTCGGAATTTGATTCCGTCGGATGTTCTGGAAACTAGACACATGGGGCTACAATTCATATTCAGCAAGTTTCAATTGATTCTGATTATAACTAGGTCGGGTACCCTAATCTTTACAGATTAGAGGTTCTCGCAGCAGTCTAGAGTTAAATTTCTACACTTGAAGTTGAGGTACAAATTCAATACAAAAATCTATAAAAATTAGAAAATGAACCCTAATCATGTCTATTATGTTTCTGGAGAATTTCATGTCATTATTCTACTATTAATACTGTGTTTCTATTAGAAGTTGTGTCGATGTTCCACTAAACTGCAAATCTGGAAATACAGACCAGCAGTGACAAAAAGTGTGGTATCTAACAACTCACAGATTAGAATCTAGATCCGTAAAATGTTCTGAAAACTAGATTCATTAAGCTACAATTCCTTTTTATATATCTCTCGTTGATTTTAACAGTAACAGAGTCGACATCTCAGTAAAAAACAGGACAGGCAGCAGGATAAGATGAAATGCAATCATATACATTCATCAAAATGAACAATCTATTTGCTCTTATATCATGATATGCACTAACATTAATATGCAGCAATTAGGATGAATTTTTACAGTACACAAAGCCAAATTATCATGTTACGATTCAAGTCTTAAGATCACAATCGATCAACATGCATTCAAATCATCATGTATATCCTATATGCAAGTTTCTAGTTAAGTTATTCATGTCGTGTGTGCATACAAGCTTGGGTATGAATCAAAGGATATTAGCACGAAGTCAAGAATACCTCGGGTTAGCTCGTGTAAATCTTCAATATCCTCAACGGAAGGTATACAATATAATAATATGATGACTGAAAGAGAACTACTTGCGGAGATCAACAATCTTGAACTAGAATAATAAGAGTTCAAGTAGAGTTTCCTTTATAGACGATAAACCCGAACAATCAAATAACAGGATTAGGATCCCGGGGTGGCACGTGTGCTCTACGTGCAATATACGGTGACCAACACAAGAGGAACAGCAGCTACCAACAGTGGGATGATGACGACTCGACGACGATGGAGAGGCGGTGCGACTGGCTGCGGGGTGACTGACGTAAGGGTGGTGGTCGGCGACTCGGCGATAGTAGCAGCCAGGGGGTAGCGGGGGACGATCGGAGGTAGTGCTATCGAGGGTAGCTCGATGGCAGGGAGGCAATGGCAGTCGCGACGTGAACAGGGCGATGGGAACAGGGTGCTTCGGTGGTTGACGAGGAGTTTGTCGGCATGGGTTCTCTACGGGGTCGCGATGAGGGTGCTCGACATGAAAGCCTCGATGGGTTCAGCAGAGGGTCGTGGTCGATGAAGGCTCGAAGGATGGAGATGAGGTCGCGAGGTTGAAGACGATAGGGGTGGTCGACGAGTGTGAAGGCAACTGATGGGTCGGGGTGAAGGTGAGAGGATGGTAGATGAGGAAGATGAGGAGTCTCGGGTCTGGGTTTCAACAAAGGAGAAGAGAGAAGGGTTTTCACTTTTTGGCTGTATTGAATAGGAGAGAGGGTAGACTGGGATTTGGGTTAGGATCCATTAAAATATGGGTTTGGGTTAATAACAGTATGGGCTTAGAATTGAACAGGGCTGGCCGTTAGAAGATGGTAATAACAATAATAATAATACAAGAAGAATAAATTGCAACAAAAGGCCCATAACAAGCCCAAGATCGAAAATATATTAAAATAGAAAAACAGAACAATACAAAATACAAGAAAAATCCGTACAACCGGAAACTGGGGTTACATAGGGATATGCTAGTAAGGTCCGTAGTTGTGGGAGATCGACTTGCTAGGGTTCGTGGCTGAGGATACACCCGGTAAATCCACTATATGTGGGCTAGGGATAGGCCGGTATGGTCCAATATCCTGAGGGTGTGACTTCTCAGTGGCTACGCGTTGGAGTATATTCATTGGGTTAGGTTGCATGACGTGGGATGTAAACCCCATAATGAGAAGTACGTTAAGGGCTTGCACTCGGACCTATGTAGTATGAGATGCATAGATACCAAACAAGTATGCATTAGTGACATCGTAGTGTCAATGTCTGCATTATGCATTAAGTCATATCATACACTGACATGATTAGGATAGTCACTTTTCCTTTTGCATTCAAGTGTGTGATTGCTAAATTAAAGAATCGATGTGTTATAGCATTGCGTCAGTTGTATGCAACTGACGTCCCCACAGTTTTCCACTTACAGGATTGGATTTGGCATGGACTTGAATTTACTATGATGAGTTGTTACAAGATTGAAGAAATTTTCATTATCGTAGATTGTATTGTATTCATTTATTTCCGCTGTGCTGTTGTAAAGAACATTGTTGTAATAAAAAAGTTTTCAATTCCTTGTAAATTTGTACGAATTTGAAGTAAAAGATTATGTATTTGCTATGAATTACATGTCTTTGGAATTTAGAGTGTTACACATACTTGGCTTGAACTACAAATAACACCCGACAGACCATTTGGATTCTTGGTTTGCTCAGGGCATAAATCAATGCACTTCAAGCAGAGTTTAAATCAAGTGTCCTTGCAATCTTTGCAATAAGAGCATCATGTTCATCTATGGATACCGCCATGAAATATTTTCCTTTTCTTTTTCAACCTGAATAACGAGCTAGAATTCTAAAAATTCACTCACCTCTATCCTAGTTATCAATTTTATAGATCTTCCTACTAGTCTTTGATTTGTAATATTATGAGGAACGCAAACTATTTCTGGTTCAACACCTTTGTAATATGCTATTAGCTTTGGGTTTCAAAATATTTCTCCCCGATAATAAAACCAAATAGAAAATTTGTAATCCATACTTATACATGAAGGAATAAATATGCGAGTCATTATCTAATAACAAAATTAACAATCATGACAGTCATTATAAACCAAATTTCATGTATTAAACCTAGGGTGAGAAATTTTATGAAGCAAGCATTTGACCTTCAATACAACTTAACTTAAATTTCAATTTCAAATCAGATAATAAATGAATTTTAACATAGAGAATAAGTTATCTAATTTAGGGGTTTAGGTATACCTTAACAAAAATTTAGAACTTTGATGGCAGAAATGATGGCAAAGGATAATGTCGGATATGATTGAGGATGATGGCGAAGATAATGGTGGCAGGTGATGGATGAAGGAAATTTGGAAAATTAGGGTTCTCGGACTTTGAGAGAGGGAGGAGAATTTAGGGATTATGGTGGAGATGATGGATAAGGGAAATTTGGAAAATTAGGGTTTTCAGAATTTGAGAGATGGGGACGAAATTGGGCATGATGGAGGGGGCGGGATATGGGATTTAGGGTTTTCATACTTGGGAAAAACTTCTCGAAGTTGGAGGTTATGGAGATGATAATGAGTGGGAACCCGAGTCTTTAACTGGACGCTTAATGTGTGAGGCCCACAAAAAGCCACAGCTCATAACAACATCTTTGTAGATAAAGCTGCAGTTGGAAACTGTGGCTACTCTTTATAATTTTCAACATACAAGTCTACTATGTCCGTCTCTACGTTTTGGCTCTGTCTCTATGCTTTGGGACACAATCGCGATTGTGAACTGCGGCCTAAGTATAGACTAGGCCACAACTCCCAATTGCGGCATTGTCTATACACAAAATGAATTGTGGCTGCAGAAGGAAACTGCGGCAACCAAATTTTTTCTATTTTAGAGTTGCCAAAGTTTCCATATGCAGTCACACAAAAGCATAAGCCGCAGTTGGAAACTACAGTCTATGCTGACGTGGCAAAAAAAGAATACATGTTGAAATAGTTTGGTAAAAAGCCTCCTATATATGATATAATTTGAAAATGGGGCTTATTTTTGAAAAAAGTTTCCTGTTTTCCTCATCTAAGTAGGCCTGCTTATCCTTTCAAAAAAAAAAGAGTATGCATGCTTATCACATTATGCGAGAAGGACCAATTTATGCACAAATTTAGTAGTTAATAGTTTTAGCCTAGAACACAAATTTACAGCTTTATATATTTTGCAGAAAGGTTGACAAAATTAATGACATATCCAACCAAACTTTTTTTGTTTTTTAAAATATTTTTTTCAGGAAAGGATAATCTAATCTTTATCTAAGACTAAAGAAAGGTGCACGAGCCTGCTTAAGAAAATATCAACCCATGGCTACTTTCTATTAATTGGAGTATGTTATTACAAAAGCTAGGTTGAATTTGGCATGCATGAAAATGGAAGTATGTCTTCATGAATTATGTGTGCATGAAAATGACCCATATATATATATATTTGAGAAAAGTGAGCCTCATATTTGTATGAGGAAATTTCCTCATACAAAGTGAGGTGGCAAAATAAGAGCCCTTAGATTACCCTTTTAATCAAAGGGCTTATTTGCAAAAATAAATTTTACAATTATTTGATAACTTTCCAAAAATAAAATTTACAATTATTTCTTAACTTTCTTAAAATTAATTGATTTTCTCTCTCCAATTCCTCTTCCTCCCCCTCTTTCTCACGTCTTTCTTCCTCCTCCTCTAACCCACGCATCTTCCCTCCTCCCACGCCGCCGCTCATCCTCCCACGCCGCTCCCTCACGAACGCCATCGCCGCTCCTCCCACGCCGCTCCCATATCTGTGGGAAAACGACAGTCTACAAACTACAGATTCTTATCTGTGGGAAAAGGTGAATACAAACTACAGATTCTTATCTGTGGGAAAAGGTGAATGAAATAAAAGTTCTCATATATAAAGCTTTTTCTTGTTGCATCTCCTCTATAGCTGGTTGATAATTTATATTTTGGTTATTGTATACAGGACAGATTTTGTTGCCTTTATGAGTTATCGTTTATGGATCTAATGGAGCAAATGATGAAAAGCAAAGTTCTCTATCAAGAAATCTGTGTCGCTTTTGAGGAGAATTTGAGGAGAATCACTAGATGTTCATCTCTAAACAATTGGCTGCTATGCTTGTCGAACCTGAGTGGGAAGAAGATGATGTTTACTTAAGCCACCGAAAACATGCTATTAGGAAGATGAGGTAACGTTCTTGTATAATTAGGCTTACCGTCTAGCTAGGGAAATCAAGAGATTGAGATGCTTTATGAGTAACTACCAAATAGGATACAATTGCTACGCTGTTCACAATTTAAAGACATGGACTTTGATGAACTTTGAGGAACTTTGAGGCCTAAACTTGTTTAAATGGCTACAAATAGTAATTGTAATTGCTAGTCTATGTTCTTCTATAATGTCGTTGCCTTTATGTAAATATTGCTGTCGTATCACATTCCGTGAATCGAAAGTATATGAATGCCTTAACGACCAATCTTTTAGCTTTCAAGGTGGGTAAGTGGATCTTTCTTGATGAAACAAAACGTAATGTGATCTGTCCACAATGAACGAATATGTGCCTGTAGAAAGCAGAATTGTAGTAACTAGTTACTAGTAGTTAAATGTTAACAGGTATGTCGGTTTTGAATTGCTAGACATCACATACTTCTTCCTTTTCTTTTTTTTATACTAGAAAATACTTGTTAAAAGATAAAACCACTGCTTAGTTTTTTTTTTGGAGGAATTAGTTGAGAATATTTAGATATTCTGACGGCCCTACTAGACGAGTGGTAGTTTTCTTTGCCCCAATTCAACAGGTCCTTCTCGTAGTTTGATAGAGTATATGTATAATTGTTCAACATCTCAATTATATTATCTATATCGTGCTTGGGTGTTTAGAACACAATATAATGTTATCCCATGTTATCTATATCGACATGTTAGTATCATTGGTATAAGTAGGATTGAGAAGGAAAAGTAAATTACATTACCTAAGTGTGCGACAATGTAGGGATGTGAAAAACCATGGCATAGCAAGCAAATCAGTGTCACAACAAAATATTTGACCGTATGAAGGAAATTGAGTGAATAACACCTCAAGTTCAAGCAATTATACAGATTTGTTATTATTTATAGAAAATTCTCCTAGTTCTCCTTAATTGATTAAATACGGTATCTAAAGGACCATTACTTGTATTGGTCGTATAGACATTTGTAGAATTACGAGGTGAAGAGTTATGAACATGTAAATGATCACCCATTTATCTGTACTAGCATGTATATGTGAGATCGGTTTTCTGAACCTAATCAGCATTCAAGTATGATGGTTCAAGGTTCTTGTATATATCACTTAATAAAATCATGATCGATATAGACCCCAGGAATTCTCAACTATGGGTCATTTAAAATCATCTTAAGAATGAGAACTCACCAATTTTGAGCCTGGCATTTTGAAGAAACTACTTAATAACATCTATTTTTCTTGGTCAAACCAATAGGAAGAGTTCTAGTTATGCAGAAAAGCAGAAGGTTCTTACATTAGAAACAAACTCTTAGTGAGAGTCAAGGCAAAACACTAGGCATGATAGCTTTCCAATATGCAAAAAAAAATTCAACTAAATAAATAAATAAATAATAAAACACTGAAAAGTGGTGAGTACGATTTTTCCCAAGTAGTTGGTTTGTTGATAATCTAGAACAGATAGTTGTTGCATGGAAGAATGCTCTAAGTAGGCAATATCATAATTCAGTGACAATGCCAAAGTAGGAACTAATTCCTGGACAAGACAATTGTGAACAAGAGGGGAGCTTGCTGTAGGGACCTGGAATGTGTTTATTGTGCCTTTGCTGTATGAACTTGGTGTTTAGTTTCCTTCTCTTTTAGTCAATATCAACCTTTAGCTTCCTTCTAATTATAGTTTGAGGTAATACCTCCCAATGGGGAGATATATTTTATATCCTAACGAAAATATATACATTGAAGTTAGTTATACCAAACATGTTACGCAGTTTTTATTTTCTTTGTTCAGAAATACTTAGCATGCTGATAAATCTGTTGTATTGCTTTGTTCATCTTTCTAAGCCAAGTTGATAAACTGCATTTGCATTTTTATGGTGCAGGATATTGACAAGGAAATCAGTGAGTTGAAACTATCAGTAAACACCCGTGGCCGCCTAGTAGCTACCGAGTTTCTGAAGCAGTTTATCTAATAAATGTACCACATTGGAAGAAAATATACAAGAAACTCTTTTGTAGCAGACTTGGATCATGACTGATTTGTAAATGAACATGTATGTTGTTCTTCTGATGAGAATGACGGGAAAAGAATTGTTGTTATCAGTATATAATGTGTTCATTTCATGCTCATTGAATATGTTCATTTTGTAAATTCTTCGATTTTTGTGATATGATGAAGAGACAGTTTTGACTTTATGATGGCACTATCCAACACGAACAGCTAAATAGAGGATCTTAACTTAAATTTGATGACACTATATATATTATGAACGCTAGCTAGTAGGTATCATTTGTTGGCCCTCTTCAAAACAATTTTTTGACAGGTGAACATTCCATGACCTTAGGCTTGTCCATGGCTTTTTTTGGGTATTCTTCATATTTGTAGTTTTGTAGTTTCTTTTGGGATTCCTCATGTATGCAAAATTGTATGCACTGTTTGAGTGTTTGTTAATGACCAGTCTCAATAACTACCATCAGAATCAACTTTCAGTCCTTCATTCTTGCACTCTAATCCTCTGTTTCGTTAAGTACAGGGTTACGGCCAAAATCTTACCCACCAACAATTGGATGTATTAGTTTTAAATTTTTATCCAGTAATCTTTCACGAGATCCATGTAAAAGTAGATTAGAAAGAAATAATTGATGAATGAGATAAAAAATGATTTGACGGATGAGCCATGATTCAGCAAAGTCGCTTACAGGTAGATTGTCACGGTTTCAACCGCTGAACTTTTACAACTAGCAGACTAAGTTATTGGTGATCTAAAACCAAATAACTAATTTTCATTGTCAACCCAACTACGACGAACCAATCAAGCCCAATGAGTGAATCGTTAGAATAATTACGCAAGTCTGCTGAAACAAGACTGACAGAACTGAACACTGTTAAACAGTTCGACGCAGATGCATTCTTCAGTGTAAGCATGCTATGAACATCGAAATGAACAGTTCTTTGCATAGGCAAACACACAACGCTACCATCCCTCATATTCATCATATTTGAAGAAACACAAAATTTTCAATATAATCTAACACAGTATTCGCACAACATAAGAATCACTTTCAGATCAAAGGTTCACACTAGTATTATAATTTATGAACATGTTGAATCATTGCACTGCTTTGAAGTATATATGAACACAATTGTACAATTCCACAATCAAATAACCCAAAACCAGGCTACAACTGAACCTACAGCCAATCCAATAACCAAGCACACCACAATCACAATCCAGCGGTCTTCGAATGTTGTAATGGCAAGGCTTTCGGAGCAAGAATCATCAACACCGCAGTGAAATACCCATTTGTCAACCCAAGTAAACATGTCAAAATAGTCACCGGAATCTCTGTTTTGAAAAATTTAGGACCATGCAAGCATCCAGAGAACAAGGGATAGAACAACAGCCTCAAAACACAAGCAGAAACTGCGACATTGGCATTTTCTAAGAGATAAATTGCAGGTAGAGTTTTCCCAATTATTTCGGAAAACTGTTCATTGGCATCGAAATGAACAGTTACAGTCATCCAAATTATAGGAGGGCGGCGTTCGTGAAAGAGGAGGGCGGCGGCGTGGGAGGAGGGCGTGGGACGAGGGCGGCGACGTTCGTGAGGGACGAGGGCGTGGGAGGAGGGCGGCGGCGTGGGAGGAGCGGCGTGGGACGAGGGCCAACGTGATCGTGAGGGACGAGGGCGTGGGAGGAGGGCGGAGGCGTGGGAGGAGCGGCGATGGCGTTCGTGAGGGAGCGGCGTGGGAGGATGAGCGGCGGCGTGGGAGGAGGGAAGATGCATGGGTTAGAGGAGGAGGGAGAAAGACGTGAGAAAGAGGGGGAGGAAGAGGAATTGGAGAGAGAAAATCAATTAATTTTAAGAAAGTTAAGAAATAATTGTAAATTTTATTTTTGGAAAGTTATCAAATAATTGTAAAATTTATTTTTGCAAATAAGCCCTTTGATTAAAAGGGTAATCTAAGGGCTCTTATTTTGCCACCTCACTTTGTATGAGGAAATTTCCTCATACAAATATGAGGCTCACTTTTCTCTCTCTCTCTCTCTCTCTCTCTATATATATATATATATATATATTACAAAAGCTAGGTTGAATTTGGCATGCATGAAAATGGAAGTATGTCTTCATGAATTATGTGTGCATGAAAATGACCCATATATATATATATATATATATATATATATATATATATATATATACTAGATTTGCCCGTGGGCACGTGTCTACGACACGTCTTCGGAACGATACAAAACACAAAAAGTCATGTAAACAGTAAAACAATAATTATGTAGCTCAAGTTTGAATAGTACGACAATAATTAGTTATAAATAAAAGTCTATGTTTTCATTAGTATATGTTGAAAAATAATTATAAATGGGGGTATAAAATCTAACTTCTTAGAACTTTAAGTGTGAAAAATAATGAAATTTAATTGTTGAAGAGATATTTGCTATTAAAAATTCTGAAATTTTACAAAACCGAAATCTTAAAATCAAAATTTCTGAGTAAATAAAGAAAGAATGAGAGAGAGATATAGAGAGAGAGAGAGAAATATAAAAAAGTAAAGAGAGAAGAGAGAGATAGTAATAAAGTAATGAGTTTTTAAGGGGAAAATTTTGATTTTGTGATTTGAAATTTAGGAGAAAAAATGTGTTTTGTAATGTTTGATATGGGCCTTTGATTTTGGGGGGAATTGATTGCGAGCCACTTGATAGCTTTCTTTGTAATTTATTATATAGATATATATATATATAGGGAGCCCTTCCGTTGTGCACCACCTATGGTGCACACGGCATGTGCACTCGGCCTTCGGGCATTCATATCGACGATCCGAATAGTTCACATTGATCTACACATCTAAATTAGTCTAAATATGTAAAATCAAATCATTTAAAATTCATTTACCCATCCATTGAAGTGTTACAAAATTGTATGGCTGAAAATCATTGTTTTTTATAGTTACATGATGGATGGGCAAATGAATTTCAAATGATTTAATTTCACATATTTAGACTAATTTAGATGTGTAGATCAATATGAATAGTTCGGATCATCGATACGAAGACGGGAAGGCCGAGTGCATACGAGTGCACACGGAGGGGTAGTGCACAACGGAAGGTTTTCCTATATATAGGGAGCCCTTCTGTTGTGCACCACCTATGGTGCACACGGTATGTGCACTCGGCCCTCGAGCGTTCATATCGATGTATTATAACCATGTCTTAACTAACGTATGTTTACATCTTCATTAAGCATATTATATATTCACCGAATTTCTGTGTTTTTATTCAAACAAGTGGCTTATCCTCCTTAGTTCTTACCATTCTTTTTTCCCCATTCTTTTTTCCCCAATTATTTAAAAAAATTCAATTCAATTGATGGAGTACATTATAATTTGGTTGAATGTGAAACTAGTCGGCTTAGTTCATGAGGTATATGATACATGCGTGCATGAATCAACCCTCAGTTTAGACTTAGAGAATGCAACCATTATCCCATTCGGAAGTCCTAAAGACTAGATAAAATTAATAATATTGATAGGAAAAGCATCTTCGAATCTCTTTAACCAAGCAACTAGTATAGCCATGTACAATATTGCATATACTTTGATGGAGAAAAAGTTATAAAAATCGCTCTAAAAATTATGCATAATTAATAGGTATCTTAGTTTTAAAGAGACTGGAAAACCATGTAAATCTTAACAGACAACATTTAGGATTCAGTATATATAAGTTACTAATATATTCCTGCGAAACAAAGTATATAATTAAAAATGTACGAAAAACTAATAAATTTTCTTGTGAAAATGGAGAATGATTACTTTTCATACAAATAGATGATATAAAAAGGACTGTTTGTGCAACTTATGATGCATTCTGTTTACATCAAGTATAAGGAATCAATTTAGGTTTAACAAATCACTATGTTCTGTATCATACAAATATGCAATATAAATTGGCTTAATACATACCTGAGGTAGGAAGGCTTTTGCTGTCAATGAATGCGTGGTTTTGGCAAGTTTTATTCTAGGTAAGAAATTCACCATTTACGAAAAATAATCAAGGATTTTAAGGATTTTATTTAAAGATCGATGATACTTCATGAAGAAACTAATCCTAGATTTAAGTTTATTTCTAAGACTTGATGATGTCACGCCCCGCTTCCGTTTATATGGAACCACGGGCACGTAACTGAGGCCCAGGAAATGATGTGTACATCATCCATAAGCTATAATAGTTTACTCAACAATATGAAATATAACAAAAATCACGCATGGAATAAAATAATCACATAAATATAAATAATCCAGGAAATATCTCATAAATAACCAACATCTTGAAGGAAATAAACTTCGGGACACCAATGCCCGGAATACAATGTACAATAATAACAAAATGTTGGAAATAAAATAACATGAATAAGATAACTATCGTAGACTATTAATTGCACTCCAATCTTTTATAAGATCAGTCCTCCAAGTCCTTCAGTTGATTCCTCCGTGATACCTGTAATCTCAACATTTAGAGATGGGAAAAATGCTCGTTAGAGCAAGCACGGACGACAAGTAGTAGCAAGCAGTTAAACAATAAAATAAAAATATAACAAGAACAATATACTGTAATAAAATCGGAGTCAATGAACGATAGACGATAACAAAATCAAAAGTCGATAATCAATAATCAATAAACAATAGTCGATGACAATAATCAATAATGAATAGAAATAATAATCGAAACAATAGTCTATAATAAGATCAATATTCGATAATCAATTATGCATTGGTCGATAAACAATAGTCAATGGGGCCAATACTCGGTAAACAATAATCAATAATCATTAATCAGAAATCAATAGTCGATAATCAATGTTCGATGATCAATAGTATCAGTCCTATGTCTTTTAGTATTTTATTGACCTATTTAATGCACGCAATCCTGCATCTCATACCACAGATTCAGGTGCATACAAGCAAGTGAACGTTTTGACTATAGTAGTGAATTTCATAGGGCCATGGACTCGGTTCTTGCAATAACAATAACCGATGAACGATGACCAATGACCAATACACGATAAATTGGGATATTGTAGTTGGTATTCTGCAATCAATCGATGACCAATATGACTGATAACAATGACCAATTTGGATTGTGACCAATATCCCCTTCCGAGTACACTTTCCTATATTGTCCACTACTAAGTCGACCCTTATTACCCCGGCTTGTTATTTTTTTACTACAATCAATTATAGACATTCAATCAATATGATCAATGAGAACGGTAATATCCAGAATTATGCAATGGGTACAATCGATGAGAACGGTAATATTAGTACAATATCAAGCAGATATCAAGGCTATGCAATACATGAAATATACATAGTTCAATTCATTAAATATGGAAAATAGCAGGTTTATATGCAAAAATATAAAAATGCAGGTTCTGGACAGCAGCACCTATCGGTACACAAATTCACTTTTTCACTGCTAAGGGAATGCAAATCAGATTCTGTCAGAGATTCTAGAAAGTAGACTCTCTTCCGGTCCCAACGCATATTTACTCGATACATTATAGTTACAGTAGCTATGCATATAAATTCATTCCTTATTAGTTCCGTGTACAGCCTCGGTTCTGGAAATTATAACATGACAACACTAAAACGGAAATAACATACAATCTATAAATCGGATTTAGAATCCGTAAGATATTCCAGATTCATGACTCAGTGTGCTGTAATTTCTATGTACAAAGTTATAAATTTCAGTGTTGGGAACAGGGTCAAAATCTCAGTACAAGATCAGGCAAGAGACATGGCAGTATATTTGAATGTTCAATATATGATGATTTAACTTATTTAAACTTGAACAATAACGTGGCATGGTAAGAAGGATATGAATCAATAACTTTGTACGATAAAGAAATAATGAATCAATAATGGAATTCAATTAGATATGACATTCAAATCAATAACTATGTGTCAGATTTCAAGAAAAATACTTGCACAAGAACAATAAAATGTGTCCAAGAGACGCTTGCCTTATATTCGATGAATAAGAAGGTGGGGAGAGCACGATAGTGAGTAACATTAGCAAGGCAGCACAAAGACAGCAAACGACGATGAAGAAGACGGCAACAGCAAGCAAGCTTAGCTATGGAGTTGGCTGCGATGTGGTACAGGAAGTAGGGGCAGCAGTCAATGTCACTGCGGTTGTGGCCGAGGAGTAAGCGTCAGAAGAAGGAGATGGCGATGGTGAGGTGGTGGTCGGCAGCGGTGGAAGTCGGGTGGCAGTGTGTTGGTTTGAGGCAAGGGTGAAGAAGGGAGATAGCGAGCAGTTAGGTTCGGGAGGAAGATAATGGAGACTAGTAGTGCCGAAAGGGAAGCTCAGGGGTGCTGTCGGTGATGAGGCAGTAGAGGAGGTGAAAATGGGACAATCAGTCACTGCGATGGTGGATAGCAGCAGCGATGGAGGCAGCAAAGGGGCTCGGGTGAATGGAGGGGCTACATCATGAAGGAAGGAGAATAGTTGGTTTAGGAGCAGCGATGGTGGAGTCGCGAGGTGGAGATGCGGCAAGGGGTAGTATGGCACTTCGGGGAGGCATCGGGTTGAGGGTACTGGCTGTTAGTGGTGGAGAAGGGGGGTAGTCGGGGCAGTGAGCGGCCGTAGTGATAGGGAAGTTGGCGGTGGTGGAGGAAATTGGGGGCGCTCGAGAGGAGGTAGTGGCACGCAATGGAGGTCAGGGGTACAATATTTGAGTACAATATGCAATATTCGCGCCACGTGGCATTTGACTGTTGACTGTTGATCAGTCAGTAGAGTTTTTCTCCAGCTTCGTTAGGGGGCACGTTTGTTCGGTGAATGGTTCTGTGCTACTTTGATTCTTCGGTTGAGCACCACGTGTCCCATTAACCGGTCAACGGGTTTTGCTTCAACTTCGATCGGGTGCGCATTTGCTCGACGCGCGACTCCAAACTCCTCTGACTGGTGATGTCGCTCATGTTGACCGTTAACTGGTTAATGGTTCTGTCGTTTGTTCGTCCTGACTGTTTGGCTTCTCCACTGGTTAGAGGCCCATTAGCCTCGGGAACCCCACCATCACCTTCATTCTTCTATAAAACTTCCTTCCCCTCCTCCACTTCTTCCTCATTCTCTCATTCTCATTTTTTTTCTTTCCGACAAGATTTTCTCTTGAGAGAGCTCCAGCGAACTTTTTCTTGCTCCCACGAACTTTTTTGACCGTGGTTGTCACTTCGAAGGTTATATATAGAAAGCCTGCTGACTAGTTCTTTTATAACTAACAACAAAACAAACACTTACCAATATAAGTAGCAACCCAGAACCTAATTCAGCATGTTCGTGAAAGATTTTAGAAGTTTATTAAGTTGGGAATAGACATAAACCACTAACAGGCTAAGAAATCTTGTGAAATTATTTTAACTGATTGAGACGAGGACCTTTTAGTAAGCATGACTCCATATCACCAAAGGTGTCACCACTCACCATAAACAAGAGGATTTACCAATAAATTTAATCAACATATTCTTCGAGCTGGCTAATCACCTTATTCTTTTGTAATCACCCTAAAAAGCAAGCTAACAGTAACCGAGTCAAACATAACCAAGTCTCTTTTGTGTGGCATCATACCATTGTCTTCCATAGTTGTCAAGAACACAATTTGAGGCATCAAGAACCACATACTAGATCTCCAATTTAATAACATCGGCATGTTTAACCAATTTTCTAAGATTTGTATACTTAAAATGGCATCTTCATGTAGCCAATATTAAAAAAACAATCTTGCAATCAAACTACAACTACAAATAAGATGTTGTAAGGTTACATTTTAAATAAGTTGGATATCCAGTTTTATCATGTGATACCTAAATGATGCAGATCAAGTAAGAAATGAGTTAATCCATGATGAACATGCTTATCCAAAAATGGTCGTCTTGTGAGAATAGGGCAAGTGGAGCAGGTTAGGTTAGAATGTGTCAAAGGCATCCACAAACTTATAGATGACATTTTGAGGGCACGAAGACATGTCAACTAAGTTTGTTTCATAATAATCATTAGTAAAAGAAGGGATGCTGCATAGATTGAAAATTTCAGCACCGGTTATCCGTAACAGTCAAAAGATTAAAATCATTAACTGCAATGACATTACTATCCTTCAGTGAAAGCAGACTTTGCAAGCACAATAAGCAGTGCGATAAAAGATTCAGGGTGACAGTGGGGGAAAGAACTGTTAATAAAACAGGTAGGGATGATGGAACAAATTTGCAATATTCGATAATATTCAATATCAATAACACTTAGACAATATTCGATATCAATAGAAATGATGATGTACAATATGCAATATCGATGTGATGTTAATTCTTATGTTTATCAATTTTTAACCTAACTAATACACGTATTAATGCATCCCATTCTACTGGTTCGATGCATACAATCAATTTTATTTAGACATAAGTGGAAGATTCTATAGATCATGTACACGGCACGATAATATTAATCGCAACATTGGCACACACTAGTCGGCATGATAACACTCAAACAATACACAATGAATTGGGATATTGTAATCAGTAATCCAACAATAAATCGATAACACTAGCCGACACACATTATTTTGGAAAACATGCACTACAAAACGCACAGGCTTTACCGGCATTTTTTTGCACATTTACTGGCGTTTATAAACCCCGCTGTAGATACCACCGGCATTTTATAAATCGCCAGTGCAAGTGTCGCTGAATCGCGTGTTGTTGTAGCTTAGGGACATTCACCGGCATTTTTTACGACCGCCGGTGTAGGTTAAAACTACACCGGCGGTCGCAAAAATGCCGGGGAATGTGTGTTTTCGTTTGGTAGTGCTATTTTTGGCCATTACCTACACCGACGTTCTTAAACCGCAGGTAAAGGCTGTCATTTTTTTGCTGAAAGCTACACCGGCGCTTGTAAAAACGCTGGTGTAGCTATATTTTTTTTAAAAAAATTAATTTAAAATAAAAAAAATTAAAGAAAAAAAAAAGGAAAATTGCGCACTCTTGCAATCAAATTGAACACAAAATCATGATGTTACCAAAATTTTCATTTTCTTTAACAGTAAAAGAAAATGAAAATTTCCAGTATTTAAGCATGTTTGTCTATTAATTCTTCATCCCAACTAAATCATAATGTTTCCGGCTCAAAGAGAAACCTGCACACATGTTTGTTCAGCCCAATTCTTGTACAAATTTGGATTTTGGTATACAACATCCTTAGATGACAGTTAACCCATTTTGGTAAAAAAAGCATGCTAAGATGACAATCAGATGGCTAATATCCAGCATCTTTAACAGTGAAAGAAAATGAAAATTTCCAGTATCTAAGCATGTTTGTCTATTAATTCTTCATCCCAACTAAATCATGATGTTTCCAGCTCAAAGAGAAACCTGCACACAGGTCTGTTCAGCCCAACTCTTGTATAGATTTGGATTTTGGTATACAGTATCCTTAGATGACAGTTAACCCATTTTGGTAAAAAAGCATGCTAAGATGACAATCAGATGGCTAATATCCCGCATCTTTAACAGTAAAAGAAAATGAAAATTTCCAGTATCTAAGCATGTTTGTCTATTAATTCTTCATCCCAACTAAATCATGATGTTTCCGGCTCAAAGAGAAACCTGCACACAAGTTTGTTCAGCCCAATTCTTGTACAGATTTGGATTTTGGTATACAACATCCTTAGATGACAGTTAACCCATTTTGGTAAAAAAGCATGCTAATATGACAATCAGATGGCTAATATCCAGCATCTTCAACAGTAAAAGAAATAAAAATTTCCAGTATCTAAGCATGTTTGTCTATTAATTCTTCATCCCAACTTTGCCAATGATGTTTCTGGCTCAAAGAGAAACCTGTACACAGGTTTGTTCAGCCTAATTCTTGTACAGATTTGGGAATTCTGAAGATTTTAGATCCAGGATGACAAATTTTGATTGGGCTTTGATTGGAGATTCTAGTCATAGATCGATTCTTTGGAGACCGACTTTCTAAAGAAAATGCCATTTGGAAGTATGCGGGTACATATTTGTTGGATCACCAAAACTCCCATTTTTATTGAAGAAAAATAAGAATAGGGCTCATATCAAGTGTAGTTTTAAGGAAGTGTCATCGTGGAAGGAAACCAAATATAGAAGCCAGAAAGAGGAATGGTAGAGAATGAGGATACACCAGGCTAACATAGCGGCATTTTCCTCATCTCTCTCTCATCCCTTCTTTCTCTTCAGCAAACCCACACAAAGAGACATCAGCAACAACAGCAAGAGCGACAAGAACAACAATAATAATAAATTACTATGAACGAGATGTCTCTATATAGGTTTCCAGATCTCCACTCCAACTCGTCTCTTTCTAATCACAACTCAATTAAGAACATAGACGACAGTCACTAAACAATCCAATCACAGCCCAATCAGAATTCCCAAATCTGTACAAGAATTGGTCAGAACAAACCTTGTGCAGGTTTCTTTTGGTGCCAGAAACATCATTGGCAAAGTTGGGATGAAGAATTAATAGACAAACATGCTTAGATACTGGAAATTTTCATTTCTTTTACTGTTGAAGATGCTGGATATTAGCCATCTGATTGTCATCTTAGCATGTTTTTTTACCAAAATGGGTTAACTGTCATCTAAGGATGCTGTATACCAAAATCCAAATATACAATACATGAAGGCAATTTAATTTTCGTGCTACAACTATATGTGAAATGTAGCACAAGTGAAATTTTGTACTCAGGCACTTGGCTCCAAATTATCCCTATTAACAACCCAGCTCAGAAATTATCGCATTCTTCTCTTTCAAACCCAAATTGTTCCATGGTCATACCTAGTAATACCAATCTCAAGAACCAATCTCAAGAATCTCAAGAACCAATCTCAAGTAGCAATCTAAATTAGAGAGTTGGGAAAAATTGTAGAACCAATCTCAAGAACATACCAACTACATCATACCTAAGGTTTGTGTAAAAATTTCAGAAACAAAAATTTTAAAAATAAAACGATTCAGAAATTTCAAGAACAAACCTAGGGTTTGTGTCAACTGAAGGAGCGACGACAGGGGAGGGGGGCGACGAGGGGGGGAAAGGGCGACGGCGGGGGAGGGGGCGGCGATGGGGGAAGGGTGGTGACGATGCGAGTGAGAGAAAGAGAGAGGGTTGGGGAGGCTTGCAGCGACGACGGGAGTGAGAGAGTGGACGACGGAAGACGACGGAGCATGGGGACGACGACGGAGGGCATAGCGATGGCGGCCAAGGCAGAGGCGGGAAAGCGCGAGGGAGAGGAGAAAAAAATTTGGGTTTTTTTTTGAATGGTATAGGGTTTGGGGGAAATTTATTCCAAACCCTATACCGGCGTTTTTAATTAAATGCCGGTGAATATGGCCTTCACCGGCGTTTTAATATAAAACGCCGGTGAATACCATAATTCCCTGGTGTTTTATAAATCTCTATAAGTTGAACTCACACTCTAATGTCGACCCTAATGTGCCATTCTTATAAATTTGAACTACTTATTGAAGCGTGGCTCTGATACCACTCTGTAATGCCCTGAATACCAAAACACAGTAATTCGTAGGTCAACAGGATTTACACTTCACTTTGTACAATTTGACCAGGAATTTTGAAACTTTTATTACAACATATTCTTTTACAACAACACGCAGCGAAAAAATAAATAAATTACAACATGGTAAATATACAATTGTAACAACTTTAACATTTAAGTAATCATCAACACCAAATTCATCTTTATATCTTCTTCTAAATTCTAAGTCCTGCATATGAAACTGTGGGCACGTCAGTTGCTTACAACCGACGCAATATTATATACGGTCATCCTCACTATGCCAAAAATATAACAATTCTTTAATACTTTAACAATCACAAGCTTGAATGTAAACAGAGTGTAAGCGATTAACCTAAACATGTCAGTGTATGCAATGACTTAATGCCTAATGCAGGTATCTACGCTATGATGACACTAATGCATACTTGTTCGGATTCTATGCATCCTATACTACATAGGTCCGAGGGCAAACACCTACGTACTCCACATTAAAGGGTTAGATCTCTCGCTATGAATTACTACTACAATGACTAAGATAAGGTTTAGATGTTCTGGGAGTATTAGGCCCATGCCCCGATAATTCCGGAGATGAATCCCATACCGCAAGTAAGTTGGGGACACTCCCAATCACACCTCGATAATTCCATGGAAACTATCTTGCACTGCAAGCTATGGTGCCTACATAGTCCTAAAACACCCCATAGGCATCGCCTCGATCCCGATAATTTCGAAGATGAATCCCACACCGCAGATGAGCTGGGGACACTCCCAATCACACCTCGATAATTTCGGGGAAACTATCTTACTCCGCTGACCAACTGAGGCCCTCATACCCATGTTTGCCCATACTTTAGCACATCTCCCCATAGTGCATGTCCTTAAGTTTTTTAGTTTGTTTTAGAAGAAATCATCACAACCTAGAGCTAGCTTACCCTACCGGACTTAAACCAATACAAGAGACAGTCAGCCCTAACTGGCTACTTCTTAAAAGATGCTCAACATGAAGTAACTCACTTCAACTTTCATTATTAATTTAATCACTTATAGCGTTGTGTGCAATTCAAATATTCTCAATAAATTACTATAACATCTCGTCAAGAGGATTTTAATTGCATTCAAACTTTCATCTTTCTTTAATTATACAAGAGTCACATTTTTAATTGATGAATTCGAGTTCTTCAACACAATTTAATGTAAATTCAACTTTCAATTCTCACAAAATATATAAAAAAATTGTGGAAATATTTTATATAAAGTCTAGATAATTTTAGAGGAATAATAGAATTTTTTCCCAATTTTTATTGCTCTTCAAACTTAAAAAAATACGAAAAAAACAATAAAAGAGGGCTGACGGGTTTCGAACCCATGACCCCCGCCCAACTACGGTAACCACCTCAAATCGCACCCGAAGACCAGAAATCCCAAAGGCGAATAGCGATAAAAAATCATTTGAGTGTCTTATATAAAAGCGCACTTTGTTATTGGAAAAATCAAAATTTTGGAATAAAACAGAGCCTCTACGAGACTCGATCCCGTGAATCCACGCACTGTTCACAGCGGTCTAAACTCACTCCAAACCCATTCTCTGTAATGATCAGGAGTCAAAATCTCTTTATACTTCTTGTCTGTTTATAAATCTTCTTTACAAATTTCGATTTCTCAATTATTTTGTATCATTCAAATCAAATTCTTTCCAGAATATTTTCTTTCCAACATACAGTACAGTAGCATATATTTAAACTATAAAATTCTCATTTTCAATAATATAATAAAAGCTTTTCTCCCAAATTGTATTAGTAGACTCGTATCATCAAAATTTCAAGTAAAATATTGTCCCTCTTCAAAACATCATTATAAAAAAAAATTATACCAATAAAATACACATTTGTGAGACTATTTCCATATTTCTCTACTATAATAGCATCTTAAAAGTTTTTCATTCATGTTCCATTATTTTGACTACTATATGAACATTCTAACATGCATCAATTTGACTCTTTCATTCCAACAATTTACTAGATATTATTTCCCTTTTTATCTTCCTAATTAACATGAGTTTTAGCCATTCATTTTAACCACTACATCATTTCAATAAATCATGACATAATTAAAACAACATTATGCAATCTACATTCATCACAATTCTACAACTACTCATATGTCAAACTAGCATGCTTCACTCTACAAAATTTAGAAACTACTTAAGAAACACCCACCCCAAAGAAGATTTGCAATGTAGAAAAACAATTCCTAGAAATGTTCTAGCTCCAACATGATCGCCTAGCCCTTCTCCTCCTAGCAAGAACAACTCCAAGCCTCCATGTATTGCAAGACCCAACTCTCTAGTATTCTTTCTTTTCTTCTCTCTTTTGATTCTTATTTTCGTGCAAATGACAAACACTAGGGGAAGGGGGGGGGGGTATTTACAGGGAAAATGAATGGCTAGGATTTAATCTCACAACTCCAAGTAACTACCCACTCTCCCACTCTCTCCACTCTCCACACTACCCAAATGCAAGGCCGGCCAATGGCTTCTCTTGTGCATGCACGTTCACGTGTAGTGCACAAGTGCACACTCTCTCATTATATTTTTATATTTATATTTGTGTATCAACTAGTTGTTACATGACATGAGTAAGAAAGTGTACAACCAATTGTAGAATTATCTTAATAGGCTTCTCTTGTGGGCTTGGTTTATTTATTTAATTTATTCTAGTGGGTTTAGAGTCTTCTATTAGGCCTATGGGTTCTAAATAAGAAGGACAACTAAATAATCTATATAATAAAACACAAAGAAAGCTATCAAGTGGTTCTCCTTCAATCCCCCCAAAAATCAAAGGCCCAGATCTAACCTCACAAAACATATTTTTCCCCCAAAAGTTTCCCCCCAAAACTCAAATTCAAATCCCCACCCAAAACAACTCCTATATTTATTTAATTTTTTTTTTCTCTCTCTCTCTCCCTCTTCTATTCAAAAAAATTAAGAAAATAAAAAAATTTAAAATTTTAAAATTTTAAAAAATTTAAAAATTTTAAAAATTTAAAAATTTAAAAACTAAAAAATTTAAAAACTTTAAGAACTTTAAAAATAATTCGAAAAAAAAATTAAAAAAATCATATAATATGTTTTTTGATCTATGTTTGCTACTTCAATTAATTTTGTTGGACCTCCAAAACTATTTTATATGATCAAACAAGGTGCACCGTTCCAAAGACGTGCCGTAGGCACGTGTCAACAGGCAAACCTAGTATAAAATAAAAGAGAACTTGTGCATACTAAAAAAAATTGAATGAACGATGAGATGAAATGGCACGTGTGTTGCACGTGCAGAAAAATAAAAATGTATTTTATTAAAAAAATTATACGGGATGTTACAACACTCCCTCATTAGAATAGTTCCGTTCTCGGAACTACACTTAAGAGTGAGAAAAAAGAAAGGAAATTTTTACAAATTTTAATTGAAAAGCTCAGGGTGATCTCTCATCATCCTCTCCTTTGATTCCAAAGTGGCCTCCTCAACTATTTGGTTCCTCTAGACGAATCTGACCATGGGTATAGTCTTATTTCTCAAGACCTTCTCCCGACGATCCACAATCTCCACTGGACGCTCAGCGTAACTCAAATCCAATTGCAGGCCCTCTGGCACTTCAAGCAAATGGTGACTCGAATCCGGGATATAACCTCGTAACATGGACACATGGAAGACATTGTGTACTTGGGCCAACTCTTCCGGTAGTTCTAACCGATAAGCCATCTTCCTAATCCTCTTCAATATCTTATAAGGACCTATGTATCTTGGGGCTAATTTCCCTCCTCTTCCAAACCGAATCACTCCCTTAGTTGGAGACACCTTCACAATAAAAAAATTACCTTCTTCAAACTCCAGATCTTTTCTTTGGTTGTCGGCAAAACTTTTCTACCTACTCTGTGCGTCAACTAACCTCTTCCTGATCAGCTCGATCTTTTCTAAGGTCTGTAGCAAAATCTCCGGCCCAGACAGCTGTCGTTCCCCCACTTCATACCAACATACTGGTGTTCTGCACTTCCTTCCGTACATAGCCTTATATGGTGCCATTCCGATGCTTGCATGAAAACTATTGTTGTAGGCAAATTCCACTAGAGCCAAGTGCCTCTCCCAACTGCCGCCAAAGTCCAATACACAACATCTCAGCATATCTTCTAATACCTGATTTACCTTCTCGGTCTGCCCATCTGTTTGAGGATGGAAAGAAGTACTAAAATCAGTCTTCGTCCCCAAAGTTGCCTGAAGACTTTTCCAGAAATACGAGGTGAATCGCGCATCTTGGTTGGATAAAATCGATAAATGAACTCCATGTAGCCTCACGATTTCCCCAACATACAGCTCGGCTAACTTCTCCATTAACCAAGTAGGTTTTATCGCCAAAAAGTGAGCCAATTTGGTGAGTCGGTCCACTATCACCCAAATTGCATCATTGCCTTTGGAACTCCAGGGCAATCCTGTAATGAAGTCCATGCTGATATTATCCCACTTCCACTCCTGAATGGGTAATGGCTGCAACAAATCCCCAGGTTTCTGATTCTCGGTCTTGACTTGCTGACAAACTACACATCTAGCTATGAACTCAGCCACATCTCACTTCATTCCTGACCACAAAAAATACTGCTTGATGTCCTTGTACATCTTGGTACTCCATGGATGTACAGATAATAAAGTGGCATGTGCTTCCTAAAGAATACTTTCCTTCAGTTCTGCTTGATTTGGCACACACAACCACTCTGCAAACCACAATACTTCATCCTTCACTTGAAATTATGCTAACCTGTCAGTGCCGACTTTCTCTCTCATCTCCTGAATCTCTGGATCGGTCTTCTGACTGTCGATGATCATTTCCTTTAATGTGGGTTGAATTCTTAACTGAGCTAAGGAAGCCCCCAATCCTTGCAACACCACCTCAATCTCTGCTCAATCAAGTTCCTCTGCCAACTTCCCCTGAGTTGTGATCAAACAAGTTAAACTGCTCTTCCTGCTGAGTGCATCAGCCACCACATTGGCATTGCCTGGATGATACTTGATTTTGGGTCAGATATCCTCTAACACTTCCAACCATCTCTGCTACCTCAGATTCAAATCCTTTTACTGGTAGATGTACTTCAGACTCTTATGACCCGTGTACATGATAACCTTTTTCCCGTACACGTAGTGCCTCCACTGCTTCAATGCAAAAATGATCACCGTCAACACTAGATTGTGGGTTGGGTAATTCTTCTCATGCGGTCTCAGCTATCTAGACCCATAAGCTATTACATTCCCTTCTTGCAACAGCACACAACCAAATCCACGATGGGAAGCATCGCTGTAGACATCATAGTCGACTTCTGCTCTTGGCAAAGCCAGAATGGGAGCAGTAGTCAACCTTTCCTTCAACTCTTGAAAGCTAGCTTCGCACTGTTCTGACCATTTGAAACTCACGTTCTTCCTCGTAAGCCCTATGAGTGGCACAGCTATCTAGGTGTAGCCCTGAATGAACCTTTTGTAGTAGCCAGTTAAACCCAGGAAGCTCCTGATCTCCTTCACTGTAGTCGGTCTTGGCCAATCTTTCACTGCCTCGATCTTCTGTGGGTAGGTAGCCACTCCCTCCTTAGAAAGGATGTGACCTAGGAAGGCTACTTCGGTTTTCCAGAAGTCACATTTAGACAACTTTGCATACAACTTCTGCTCTTGTAGCTTCTTCAGTACCTATGCTAGGTGCTCAGCATGCTCTTCTTCTGTCTTGGAGTAAACCAATATGTCGTTGATGAAAACAATGATGAAAGTATCGATGAAAGGCCGTAGGACCCTGTTCTTCATGTCCATAAAGATAGCAGGTGCATTGGTTACTCCGAACGACATGACTAGGAACTCATAGTGACCATGTCAAGTTCTAAACGTCGTCTTGTGCACATCTTCTTCCTTCACTTGGACCTGGTGATAGCCTGACTGTAGGTCCATCTTAGATAAAACAGCTGCTCCTTGTAGACGGTCGAATAGATCATCGATTCGAGGAATCGGATATTTGTTCTGCACTGTCACCTTGTTCAATTCTTTGTAATCAATGCACATCCTCATCGATCCATCCTTCTTCTTTACCAAAAGAACTGGGGCTCCCCAAGGTGACGCAATTGGCCTGATGAATCCTTTACCCAATAACTCTTCGATCTGCTTCTTGATCTCATCAACTCTTCGATCTACTTCTTGATCTCATCTTGTTCAACCGACACCATTTTTTACGGTGCCTTAGAAATGGGTGCACTCCCTGGCTGAACAGAGATGCTGAACTCTACATCTCACTGAGGTGGAAGGCCGGGTAGATCTTCAAGAAACACTGTTGGAAAATGTCACGTCCCGCTTCCCAAAAATACGGAATACGAGTACGTAACAAAAACCCAGCGAATGATTTTCATCATCCATAAGCTGTTCAAGAAATCTTTACAACATATCACAGTATAATCAGAGTCGGAAGCCAGAAAAAGATCAACCACATGCACTTATGAACCAAATACCAACAAGAATACTTGAAATAAAATAGATTAATCTTAAATAGTCATGATCTGAAATACACAATATTCCTAGGTTATAATGCCCAAATACAAGAATAAATACAAGTACATGAATGCAATTATTGTTCAAGCAACTACAAGAAATAATAAAAACAAAATTCCAGCCTCTAGCCCATCATCTTGCCAATACCTTCAGGAACCTGTCCTCCAAAATCTGCAATAGTAGATTTGCAGGAAAATGGGAAAAGAGAAAACACAAGTACCCGTCAATTGCAAGTTGCGGGTCACAGATAGAGTAGGATACAAGCACATGGAAAGGGGATAACTAACTAGCACATGGTATATGTATAATGTCAACCTAGACAAACTAGCATGGTAAAAGTATCAAGGGACACGGCATAAATCAGGTATCCTATAATCATGCATCAAGTGTCAAGTGTCATGTAATCGTGTATCACGCATCATGTTTCAAGTAATTCAAGTTTCATGTATCATGTAGTCAAGCACGCATATATCATGTCAAGTATCATGTTCATGTACTAAGTTCAAGTCTTGTGTGATTACTATCTAGGTAGCACGACATGCACCCCACCCTACATAGTTGCTACAGTCAAAACAATTTCGTTTTAAATTTCATAGGGGACCATGCAGGGCAGTGTACTCAGGAACAGTAATCCAAATCATATACCAAATTCCAAATATTCCAAATCATATACCAAATTCCAAATATTCCGAATCATATACCAAATTCCAAGTAATCCAAATCATATACCAAATTCCAAATATTCCAAATCATATACCAAATTCCAAATGTGGAAAACACGGGCCCCCTTCCGAGTACACGTTTCTGAATTATCCACTACTAGATCTTTCCCATTAACCCCGGCTTAGTTACTTTTAATTATTAATGTCCAACAAGCATGATTACGCGCAAAATAGTGTCAAATAAGAATGATGGGATCAGGTATAGGTTCAGGATATCAAATCAGCGTGCATGGGTAATACAGATTCACATATACGAGTAAAATATACTAGGTTCATAATCAGGACAGCAAGACCAAGCAGTACTAAAATAGTGATTCAAAGAGCTACAGGTATGAAAATCATGATCCGTCAAAGGATCTCAAAACTAGACATTCACACGATTCCAACGCATATAATAAAGTCACATACTAGTTTACAACATCTCAACTCAAAATTGATTTGAATACAGATTTTATGTTCAGCCAGAAAATAGGGGAACGACTTCAAACACATAAAAACAGCATGTAAACTCATCAAATAAATCCACGAAAAATCTGGGATAATCCCCTAAATATATAGACTCAAAATAATAATTTTTATAATTTTCTAGAAAGTATAACTAAGTCGTAAAAAATGAAAAGCAACACATAACCTGGTTTTGATGAATCTAAAATTTCTCAACGCTGTTGTACGAAAACAAACATATCTCGCAAACAGCGCATCGAAATCCAGTTCCGCCCAAACGGGGTGAAAGTAGATAAAATTTTCCAAATTTCATATCTCACGTAAAATTTTCATACAGTAACTATAAATAGGGTGAAAACTGAAATCAACATAGCACAACACGCAGTTTACAGAAAAAGTAGATCATGGAAAAGGATATGAAACATCGTGCAAAAATCATCTTTAAAATACAACAAAAATCTGGAAAGTTTCTAACATCATGAGGAAACACTAGAAAAAATATTATGGTATGATATTATGTATAGCCTAGATCTTGAAAATAATAGTTAACAAAATCTACACCAAACTGAATCTGGAAACTACCGACACCCATGTACCAACACTATCATATCTCGGTCATACGAACTCCAAATCAGGTAAAACCAGTGGGGTTTGAAAATAGATTCAATTCTCTACAATTTACTGTAAAATATCCACGTTGAGATTCGGACTCTAACCCAGGTGAAAACAGCAAACAACACCGCATAGCCCGAATTTCCAGATTTCACAACTTATCTTCGAAACGTCATAACTTCTACAAAAAGGAACCAAACTCATACAAATTCGAAACGCAGCCTACCCATCATCTAAATATCATATTGAGGGGTTTCTAACCTGTCAAAACCTAATAATTCTCTCATGGGCAATCAATCAAACACCTAGCATGCAATATGTCTCATACACGATCAAAATCAAGTTTGGGCGAATCCTAGGGCATAAACCTATCAAAATTCATGTCATAAGTCATCTATGGCCTGATTTACACAATAGAGACAAAAACCACAAATAAAAATACAATTTTTGACCGTCTCTAGTCTCAACTACCCTATATGTGAACTTTTTGACTTGTATCAACCTAATGAAATTATGTACAAGTTACTTACCTCTTAATGATGATGAATGCGACCAAGCGAAGCCTACCAATGAAACCCACGAGCGAGAAGCTTTTCCACGCGATTCCAAGCGAACCCACGAACCGAAACGCTCCTACAATCGACTCCTTGATGCACGAACCAAAGCGGGAGATACCCACTTGATAGGCCAGCAAAGGAGAGGGCTTGGGGGCTATTTGGGATGGATGGTGCTGTTTGGAGAAGGGGCCCGCCACAAGAAGGAAGAAGGAAGAGTTTGGATGTATGGAGTTGTGTAGTATAGCGGGTGGATGGCTTCTTGATGGTCGGCAATGGCTAGGGAGAGGAAAGAGGGGGGGTCGGCCTGGGGTATAATATGCAGGCCGGGAGAGAATGAGAAGGAGGGGAGGCCGGGTGGAATAGAGAAGAAGGAAATAGGATAAGGTTTAGGGTTTTGGGATTATGGGGTGTATTTATATGGGTCAAATTTGGATTAATGGGTAGTGGATATCAATATGAATTAATAGGTATACAATTGGGTAATGGGTATTGGGTAGATTTCAAATTGATACAAAATACAATGAATTCTATGGCTCCTAAAATTCTCCTTAAGGGACAAAAATCTCAAATTTGCCAAAACACCTCTAAAAATTCACCACAACCCCAAAATGAATAATAAATATGAACGAGTCCAAGAAAATAAGAAAAAGATCTCAAAATGACAAAAAACGAACAAATGGCGCACAATCAGCACAAGGAGGTCAAAAATGTCAGGAAAAGAATATATATTGAAAATAATCCAATATATGGTTCTGAAAAAATATAAGAGATAAAAATACATTTTGACAAAAGAAATTTGAAATCCGGAAAAAAATAATTTGCGAAAATTTTTTAAAATACCCAAAATACACAAAAATACAATTTTGGAAAAACAGGGGTTACAGAAAATCCCGAAATACTGGAATTTGCTTCACTTCTTTAGGAACATTCTACTTAGTCAGAACTGCTACCAATTGCTTGCACTTCTTCTTCCCTTAAAATGTAACTGCTGGTCCTCATGATGCTTTCACCACAACCTCCTTACTCTTGCACTCAATAGCTGCACAGTAGATTGACATCCAGTCTATGCCGATGATGATGTCGACCCCCAAAACTGCCAACTCAATGAGGTCGATGCCCAAGATTCTGCCTCCAATCTCAAGATCACACCCTTCATAATATCGGTTGGTAGTCAAATTTTCTCCTGACAGAGTAGCCACAGATAGAATTTTGCCAGGAAAAATTTTAGGTTCGACTCCCAATCGTTTTGCAAATGAGGGTGACACGAATGTGTGAGATGATCTTGTATCAAATAAAACTGTTGCTTTTATTCCATTTATCTGAATTTCTCCTGTTACATACAGATTACTCTCATTACATAACATTTCTTACATAAAGTGGAAATAACAACAGAGCAACCTAAATAGCTTCTTCCATACCCTTGATGACGTTCTCAACATCATCAGCATCGGTTTCGGTCAGAGCGAACACTCGCCCCTGCCGAAATGGCTTCTGCCCCTGCTCCTTCCATCTTTGTCCTTTCTGCTGAAGTTGTGGAAAGAAAGGTCTGGAGTGTCCTTCCTTCCCACAGTTGAAGCAGGTGAGGGGGTTCTGAGGCTTGGTGCAATCAGACCTGAAATGACCGGCTTCCCTACAGTTGTAACAGGTTACGCCCGGAGCCCCGTTGCTTGGCCTCCCCATCACAGGAATGGTATTTGCCCCAATAGGTCGGAACCTCTGCGCTGGGGGCTGGTTGTCCCTTGAAACTATTGGATGGTGCGAGCCTCTTGCCTGTGCTCCAGTTACCCCTCTTGACTTGTGCCGCCTGGTACTGGTTCATATCTGCCTCTGCGGCTCTCCGGACCAACTTCTCAAACCGTCGGATACCTAGGGATATCATTCGGGTCCTTAAGCTTGGCCTCAAACCCTGCTCAAATTTTTGTGCCTTCTTGGCTTCGTCTGGTACCATTTTCGGTGCATACCTGAAGAGTAGATTGAATTTGGTTTCATACTCTCGCATGGTCATGACTCCTTGCTACAACCCCAAAAACTCCATAGCTTTCTTCTCCTGAACATCCATGGAAAAGTAGTGGCTTCTGAATTCTCCTAGGAACTCCTCCCAGGTAATCTACACATTGCCCAAGGTCCTCTTCAGTGATTGCCACCAAACTCATGCGTCTTTCTCCAGCTGGATGGTGGACTGCTTCACCTTACTCGCCTTAGGGGTTTCCAGAACTTTAAAGACCGTCTCAGTCTGTCTGATCCAATTGTCGGCAGCATCTGGGTTTGCTTGGCCCTCGAACAGAGGCAACTTCATCCTTTTGAATGACTCCACTAGTCTGATTGCTTCAGGGACCTGTATAGCTGGCCCCGGCCTAGTGTTCCCGGCGATATTGGCGGCGAAAGCATTCAAGGTCTGGTACACTCGAGCTAGTTCAGTTTCTAGATCGAGTCCATTATTCTCACCACTGTGCCCTTCGCCGTTTCTTTTCCTTCTTCCAGCCATTTCTGGGTCATAAAATTTTTCATTAATCACCATAAATAGCAAAACTTTACATTCCTTAAACAAAATTTTTATTTATTCCAAAATTTAAGGTTTTTACATTTGGAAAGAAAATTTTCTTTATTACATCCATTACATCACTTTAACATAAAGATATCCTAGATTCTACGGTTTCTCTTGGCTTCTCTAAGCTCTCCCCACAATTCTTGGATTTCTTTCTTCATATCTTCAACCCTCTGATTACGCTCCTGCTTGTCCCAGCGAGTTATGTGGTCCAGTTTGGCAAAGTGTCAATCACTCACGTGCCGAACCTTCTCGAGTTCACATACTTAATAACTCAGTTCTTGAATGTGCTCCCTGTCTTCTGCCCGTTGTGCTTCTAAGTGGTTTACTTTCCACTTCTGGGCATCCAACTCCCTCCGAAGAGAAGCAACACCACCACCTTGGTCATCTTGAATGAATTCTTCGTCTGAGGATTCTTTTGGGGAATCAAGCGGAGGTGGAGTAAACTCCCTGGACTCGGGTAGTTCTTCTTCTATTTTTTCTTGATCTTCTTCTTCCTCCATTGGCTCTTCTTCTTCGTACTCCAAAGGAATGAACCATTCCACCTCATTCTCGGGGTCATGATGATTGGCCATCTTACAGGGAAAAGGAGGAACATCAGCATATAAAGCAACACAAATGTAAATTACTTATATTTAAATCTCTATAAGTTGAACTCACACTCTAATGTCGACCCTAATGTGCCATTCTTATAAATTTGAACTACTTATTGAAGCGTGGCTCTGATACCACTCTGTAATGCCCTGAATACCAAAACACAGTAATTCGTAGGTCAACAGGATTTACACTTCACTTTGTACAATTTGACCAGGAATTTTGAAACTTTTATTACAACATATTCTTTTACAACAACACGCAGCGAAAAAATAAATAAATTACAACATGGTAAATATACAATTGTAACAACTTTAACATTTAAGTAATCATCAACATCAAATTCATCTTTATATCTTCTTGAAAATTCTAAGTCCTGCATATGAAACTGTGGGCACGTCAGTTGCTTACAACCAACGCAATATTATACACGTCCTTCCTCGCTATGCCGAAAATATAACGATTCTTTAATACTTTAACAACCACAAGCTTGAATGTAAACAAAGTGTAAAAAAGTGATTAACCTAAACATGTCAGTATCTGCAATGACGTAATTCCTAATACAGGTGTCTACACTATGATGACACTAATGCATACTTGTTCGGATTCTATGTATCCCATACTACATAGGTCCGAGGGCAAGCACTTACGTACTCCACATTAAAAAGTTAGATCCCTCGCCATGAATTACTACTACGGTGACTAAGATAAAGTTTAGATGTTCTGGGAGTATTAGGCCCACGCCCTGATTATTCTGGAGATGAATCCCACACCGCACATAGTCCTAAAACACCCCATAGGCTTGGCCTCGATCCCGACAATTTCGAAGATGAATCCCACACCGCATATGAGCTCGGGACTCTCCCAAACACACCTCGATAATTTCGGGGAAACTATCTTACACCGCATACCAACTGAGGCCCTCATACCTATGTTTGCCCATACTTCATCATGTCTCCCCTTAGTGCATGTTCTTAAGTTTTTTAGTTTGTTTTAGAAGAAATCATCACAACCTAGAGCTAGCTTACCCTGCCGGACTTAAACCAATACAAGAGACAGTCAGCCCCAACTGGCTACTTCTCAAGAGATGCTCAACCGACACTGGTTAGCTCTCAAATTCATATTAATAACAACTGCTGGTTTCCAAGGGTCTTGCATAGCCTCTAGATTCCAATAACTATCTTGTTCTAGAGATCAACAATATGTTATATTCAATCTCAAAATGATATTTCAATTCCTTTATTTACAATCTCTTTCTCAAAGAAAAATTTTCTTTATAATATCATAACATGAAGTAACTCACTTCAACTTTCATTATTAATTTAATCACTTATAGCATTGTGTGCAAGTCAAATATTCTCAATCAATTACTATAACAACTCGTCAGGAGGATTTTAATTGCATTCAAATTTTCATCTTTCTTTAATTATACAAGAGTCACACTTATAATTGATGAATTCGAGTTCTTCAACATTATTTAATGTAAATTCTACTTTCAATTCTAACAAAATATATCAAAATATTGGGGAAATATTTTCTATAAAGTCTAGATAATTTTAGAGGAATAATAGAATTTTTTTCCAATTTTTATTGCTCTTAAAACTCAAAAATACGAAAAAAACATTAAAAGAGGGCTAGCGGGTTAAAAACCCATGACCCCCGCCCAGCTACAGTAACCACCTCAGATCACACCCGAAGACCAGAAAACCCAAAAGGCGGCCAGCGATAGAAAATCATTTGAGTGTATTATATACAAGCGCACTGTGTTATTGGAAAAAATCAAATTTTTGGAATAAAACAGAGCCTCTACGAGACTCGAACCCATGAAGCCACACACTGTTCATAGCGCTCTAAACTCACACTGCAAACTAATACTCCCAAACCCATTCTCTGTTATAATCAAGAGTCAAAATCACTTTATACTTCTTGTCTGTTTATAAATCTTCTTTACAAATTTTGATTTCTCAATTATTTTGTATCATTCAAATCAAATTCTTTCCAAAATATTTTCTTTCCAACATATAGCATAGTAGCATATATTTAAACTATAAAATTCTCATTTTCGATAATACAATAAAAGCTTTTCTCTCAAATTGTATTAGTGGACTCATATCATCAAATTTTTAAGTAAAATGTTGTTCCACTTCAAAACATCATTATAAAAATTCTTTATAACATTAAAATACACATTTGTGAGATTATTTTCATATTTCTCTATTATAATAGCATATTAAAACTTTTTCATTCATGTTGCATTATTTTGACTACTATATGAACATTTTAACATGCACCAATTTGGATCTTTTCATTCCAACAATTTACTAGATATTATTTTCCTTTTTCCCTTCCTAATTAACATGAGTTCTAGCCATTCATTTTAACCAAAACATAATTTCAACAAATCATGACATAATTAAAACAACATTATGCAATCTACATTCATCACAATTCTACAACTACTCATATGTCAAACTAGCATGCTTCATTCTACCAAATTTAGAAACTACTTAAGAAACACCCACCTTAAAGAAGATTTGCAATGTAGAAAAACAATTTCTAGAAATCTCCTAGCTCCAACACGATCGCCTAGCCCCTCTCCTCCTAGCAAGAACAACTCCAAGCCTCCAAGAACTGCAAGACACAACTCTCTAATTCTCTTTCTTTTCTTCTATCTTTTGATTCTTATTTTGGTGCAAATGACAAACACTGGGGGGGTGTATTTATAGGGGAAATGAATGTCTAGGACATAATCGCACAACTCCTAGTAACTACCCACTCTCCCTACTCCCCCACTCTCTCTACTCTCCCCACTACCCAAATGCAAGGCCGGCCAATGGTTTCTCTTGTGCATGCACGTGCACCTGTAGTGCACCAGTGCACACTCTCATTTTTTTAATACATTTTTATATTTTTATATTTATATTTGTGTATCAACTAGTTGTTACTTGACAAGAGTAAGAAAGTGTACGACCAATTGTAGAATTTTCTTAATGGGCTTCTCTTGTGGGCTTGGTTTATTTATTTAATTTATTCTAGTGGGCTTAGAGTCTTCTATTAGGTCTATCGGTTCTAAATAAGGAGGACAACTAAATAAGATAAAATAAAAGAGAACTTGTGCATACTAAAAAAAATATTTTTGAATGAACGATGAGAAGAAATGGCACGTGCGTTGCACGTGCAGAAAAATAAAAATGTACAATATGCAATGGTTATTTACGACAATTCAATGATAATCAATGCAATATGTGATGATTTGTTGAATGAATGGGTTAACATGGGACGATAGAAATAATCAACATCAATGATAATCAATGCAATGGTTATTGACGATAATTCAATAGTCGATTAAAATATTCAGTGGTTGATGTTAATAACACTTAGACAATATTCGATATCAATAGAAACGATGATGTAAAATATGCAATGTCGATGTGATGTTAATTCTTAAGTCTATCAATTTTTAACCTAACTAATGCATGTACTACTGCATCCCATTCTATAGGTTCAATGCATATAATCAATTTCGTTTAGACTTAAGTGGAAGATTATATAGATCATATACACGGAACGATAACATTAATTGCAACATTGGTGCACACTGGTCGGCACGATAACACTAAAACAATACACGATGAATTGGGATACTATAGTCGGTAATCTAACAATAAATCGATAACACTAGCTGACACACATTATTTTGGGAAACAAGGCCCAAACTTCCGAGTACAGTCACTATATCATCAACTGCTCCAGTCAATCCCTTAAATCCCGACTTGTTAATTATTTTATCGATGCAACAATTGTAACCCCTGTTTTTCATTTTGTTTATTTTTGAGTGTATTTTTCATTTTGGTGCATTTTCTCTCTTGTATTCTTTCTGAACCGTATATTGGATTTGTTTTCAATATTTATTCGTTTATTTCATTTTGAGCTCCTTGTGGTTGAATGGTTGTCTTTTTGTTTCGTTCTTCATTATTATTGTTCTTTCTTTCATTTGGTTCTTGTCTTCTTTATTTTGTGTTTTTGGTTGCTTGTGGTGGTGATTGGTTTCTCATCCTATTTCCAATCCTATTGTTTGATCCCTAACAAGATTACCAAAGCCAAATTAAATCCACAATCCTATTTGTTATCCTATGAAATTAATCCTTATCAATACCCATTAAACAAATCCTACTACTACTCCTAATTACCTACAACCCAATTACCCATTAACCCTAATCCCCTTATATATATATCTCTCTCATCACTCTCTCACAAAACCCTAACCCTAATTCTCTTCACCCTAACCCCTGGCCTCCCTCCCCTTTTCTTGGGCCACCCCGCACACCACAACCCGATGCCCAACCTACCCCCAGGCCAAACCCCCCCTCTCTCTGGCCTACACTCCAACCCACAACACCCCAAACCCGAGACCCCTCCCTTGGCCAATCTCCCTTTTGGCCTACCTCCTCACACCACCATATAATCCCTATTCTCTCTCTCTTGGTGTTCTCTTGTGGCCGCAAGCCACTATTGTCATCATCCCTCTTGGATTTTTTCTCTCTTTTGGTGGAATTGTTCGTGTGGATATTTTCGCTCAAGTTTGTTTGGATTCATTCGTTCGTAGATTTTCGTTCGTGGATTTTGCTTGTTGTCGGGAATCCATTCCTGTTATTCTTGATTTTTAGCGTTCTTCATCTTCAGTTAAGGCAGGTAACTTGTACTCCAATTTCTTTGTATGATACAAGTCAAAAATATCACCTATAGTGTAGTTGGGTTCTAGAGACAACTCGTGTGTGTGTTATCTTTGATGGATTTTGTCTCTATTGTGAAAACTTGACCATAGTTGCCTCACGACACAATATGGACATGAATTAACGTAGGTTTTGCCCGTTCTTTATTTGATCATGTATGTGAGACTTCTTGTGAAAATCTGGATATTTGTGGAGAACCATGTGATGGACTTATTTTAGATATGTTAATTTCCCTATTTCATGATGTTAGGACACTTGGTAGACTCGATTTCGTGTTTGGGTGTGTTGAGATCAATTTTCATGAATCTATGTTGATTTTGTTTTTTGAGGAAATTCTGTATTTTGTCGATAATCTGTCCTGATCTGTAATTTAGACCAGGTTAGGGTCAGTATCTTAATTTTGGTATAAAACATGAATTTTAGAGAATTTCGTCTATTTTTCAACCCCTCTGACCTTGCTCAATTTCATTTTCGTATATATGAGTTATGACTATTTTACTACAGAGGTGTCGAGCTTTTTCAGATTTCGTTTTCGATGATTTTGATGACTAAATAATTTTGATACTTGTGCTACACATTTTATTTTGATCTGAAACTTTGGTCAGTTTTTTTATATCTACTTAGGGATTACCCAGAATTTTGATGGATTTTATTGATGAGTTTTATGTTGCCGTTTCATGCTCGTTTATGAAAACTATACTTGCTGTATTTTGCTCGATGTTCTGTAAAGAATTGTATTTTCACCCTGATCCCTTTTACTGCATGAAAAATATTTGTGAAATATGAAAGTTAATATATTTTTTCTATTTTCATCTCCCTTTGGCAGATTTGGATTTCGTTTCACTGGTTGCGAGATATTATAGTTTTCGTACAGCAGTGTTGGAAATTTCAGATTTGCCAAACTACCGTTATCGATGTTTTCTTATTTTTGATGAGTGATCTAATTTTACTGAAAAATTCTGAAACTTCATATTCTAATACTAGATATATAGGGGAATACCCCAAATTTTTGGTGGATTTATTTAATGAGTTTTCATGCTATTTTCCTGCTCTTGAATTCGTTTTCCTGATTTCCGGCTGAACTTATTTTCTATATTCAAATCAGTTTTGAGCTATATTTTTGTGAATTAATATATGAATTATTTATACTCGTTGGATTTGGCTGGAAGTCTACATTCTAGATGCTTCGACGGATTCAGATTTGCATGTTTGTAACACTAGAAATCACTGTTTTACTACAGTATGGTCTTGCTGTCCTGAACTTGAGATTTATCTATTTTAGTCTTTTATGAGATATCTTGCACTCGTACATGTTTATCTTGCAATTTGTACTTGTCACATGATCATGCCATGTTATTCTTGATATATTTTGCACATATACATGCTTGTTTGAGAATAATAATAAATAATCAAGCTAGGGTTTTTAATGGGAAAGATCTAGTAGTGGATAGTGCAGAAACATGTACTCGGAAGGAGACTTGTGTTTCCTATATGACCTGTTACCGATCAAGTTACCGATCAAGTTTACCGATCAAGTTATCGATTACCGATCAAGTTTACCGATCAAGTTTACCGACCAAGTTCTGTGATTCTGTGATTTCCCGAGTACACTGCCCTGTATGGTCCCCTATGAAATCTAAAGTGAAACTTTTTGTTGTAGCAACCATGTAAGGTGGGATACATGAAGTGCTACCTAGATAGTAATCACTACAAGACTTGAACATGATACTTGACACTTGATACGTGATTACATGATACTTGACACTTGGTACATGATTACATGATACTTGATGCATGATTACCTGATACTTGATTACTTGACACTTGATTCATGCCATTTACACTTGTTCACTTAACCATGCTAGTTGTTTATATTTGACATCATGCTTATACCATGTAGCTAGTTAGTTTCCCCATGTAACTGTATCCTACATTATAAGTGGCCCGTAACTTGTAATTGACGGGTACCTTATTTTTTCATTCCCTCTTTCCTGCAATTTATTAAATTGCAGATTTTGGAGATCAGCTGCCAGATGTAATTGGCGAGATGAGATATTAGTTGCTGGAGCTCTGGATATATTTATTTATTTCCCTGTTATTCATGAATAATTGTATCTGCTACTTGGATATTTATCTTGTATTTGGAAAATGTGATCCAGGATATTTGTGTTATTCAGATCATGACTATTTGAGATTAATATATTTTATTTCAATTATTCTTGTTGGTATTTTGGTTCATATGTGCATGTGGTTGATTCTTTTGCTTCCGACTCTGATGATTCTTGTGAATATTGTAAAGATTCTTGAACAGCTTATGGATGATGAAAAGCTGGGCTTTTGTCGCGTATCCGTATTCTGTATTCTCTTTTGGGAAGCGGGGCGTGACAACAATACATTATGCAATTTAGAGACATTAGATAAACGATAGTAACTGTAACACCCCGAATTCCAAATAAGTCTGAATTCAAAGTTCCACAGGATCTTTACACTTCACTTCAAGCAATTTTACAAGGAATTTAAAAACTTTTATACTTCAATGTTTACATCAACGCAGCGGATGTAAATTACAATTTAATACAAAAATAGCAACTGAAAAATTTCTTTAAGCATCATTCTTTGTTTAGTCCTTTCATCCGTTTTATCCTGCATAGAAACTGTGGGTACGTCAGTTGCATACAACTGACGCTAGGATATAATACATCAATTTCTCTTACTTGGAAAACACACACTTGATTACAAACAAAGCTAGGGGGGACTATCTTATTGTTGTCGTGTGTGACTGTGCACTTAGTTTTAATGCAGTTACTTATTGTTTCATGATACTAATGCACACTTGTTCGAACTTATGCATCCCATTCTACATAAATCCGAGGGCAAGCCCTTAACCGTTCCTCTTGTAGGGTTGGATCTCTCGTTATGAGTTAAACTACTACGGTAACTATGATAAGTATCCAAGATGTTTTATGAATTATGAGCCCATGTCCAGACAGCCTGGAGAAGAATCCCACGTCATGACATGACGCATCATGTAGACAACCTAGGGAAAATTTGCCTCCGTCATGGGACAATGGCACTACGTAGTCACCAAGCACCCAACAAGCGTCGTCACGGTCCCGATAATTCCGGAGATGTATTCACATCATGACATGACGCATCATGTAGACAGCCTGTGAATACTCTCACACCGTAGAGCCGAGGCCCTCATACTCGTGTTTTTCTCTTACTTTCATCACATCTTCACTATGTGTCTAATCCTTAGATAATGGAATCATGAGTAAAATTTAACACCCTAGAGTTAGCATCACCTTTACACCGGACTTAACCATCAATTGATAACAACGAACCAAATCTTGGGATTTTTCTGCAACATTTATTTTTCAAGAATTCATTCATGCATGTACGAGGACTTAGCTACACTCTTGTTCTTAACTTTTTTTTCATGTTCACCAAAATGAGTGTTTATACTCACAAATTTCCACATTTCATCATGATCTTTTAATTTCATTTTCCATGCACACTTGCACATATTAAACATCAAATTTCGTATTTAACTTACTACATCTCTTAATTTAATCTCCACATAATTTCTTGCATTAACATTTTCCCTCTTTCTTTAATTATATTAAAACCATATTTTAAAAGAAAACTCATCAAGTTCTTTAATCCATTTTAATATAAAACCACATCTAATCTTCACAAAATACATAAAATGTTGTAGAATTATTTTTCATAAAGTCTAGATAATATTTGTAGAATAATAGACTTTATTTTCTCAATTTTTATTTCTCCTAAAACTCAAAATAAACATACAAATCTAGTTTATATTAAAAAAAAAATGTAAAAACCCAAACAAAAGGCAGAGCCCAGATTCGGACCTAGAGCCAAACCCCCGCCCAGCTACAGTAACTGACCCAAAGTACGCCCGAAGACCACTAAGTCCAGAGTGACTAACTGATATGAATAGAGTTCAGTTCTTTATATATTGACAGTACAGTATTTGAGGAAAATTTGAATTTTAATAAAAATAGAGCATCTTCAAGACTCGAACTCATGACACCTTGCACTGTACACAGTGCTTATAACCCACACCGAAAGCCAGTATGCCCAAACTCAATTTCTGTTATAGTTAGGAGTCGAAAAATCTTTATACATACTGTCTGTTTATAAGTCTCTTTCACAAAATTCGATTTCTTAATACATTGGTATCTTTCAAAACAAACTTGTCCAAAATATTTTCTTAAAAATAAAACAGTGTAGCAGTAATTAAACTCTTAATTTTTAACATTAAATAAGTTTTCTTTACAACTTATATTTAAAGAATATCTTATCGACTTTAAAATGTACCATAGTTCCTTCTCAAAATACCCATATAAAATCCATTAAATATAAGTTCTTGTTCTCTTCTTCTTTTCCAATTCTACTAGAGACTAGCAATTATTCTTTTATCACCTCCACATTCTATAACAACAATTTATTCATTTAATAACTAAACATAATAATGTCCATTCTTTTCAATCTACAACTGAACATAGTAATATCCATTCATTTACAACTAAGCCATTCATTCAACAAATCATCACACTAGCATGGTTCATTTACAAATAGATATTCTAGCATGAATTTCATTAATAGAACACCATGATGAGTTTTAATTTACTAATCACAATTAATTTTTTGTCTCTTCTCTACTAATGTCTTTAGGCAAACACATGGCAATTTTAGTTAGTTTCTCTAGCATGTTCATGAAATTAAATTCCTAGCATGGTAACTACATTTGAAGTAGAGAAATCACCCACCTTCTTGAAGACAAATGAAAATTCTTAAAGAAACTCCTTGAATGCATGATCGTCTCCCTTCTCCTCCTAGCTTGTGCTAAAAAATCCGATCCTCTCCTCCTTGATGGTGCCAACCGAGCCTCCTTGATGCTAGCCGACTACCAAAGTTGTAAGAGCACACACGAACACAAACACTCAATCTTTTTCTCACACAACTCTATCTTTTCTCTTACACAAACTCTTTCTTTTTCTCTTTGAAATTTCTAAGTGCAAAGAGAAATGAAAGACCAATGGGGCTATTTATACACAACTCATGACCAAATGAAGGGTTAAAATGAGTTTGGATGAAGGGTTTAGATGCATTTTGCAGTTAGAAGAACCACCTACCTTCACATAACCACTTCTCCACTCCTCCACTCTCTACATTCTTTCGGTCGGCCTCCTCTTCTCATTCACGTTGCACGTGCATGTGCAATGCACGTGCCTCTATATGCACACTAGTTAAGTTTGTTCATTTATTAATTAACTAATTTGTTACATGACAAGTCTACTCTACACGTTATCTCAATTACTAATAGAATTAACTAGTGAGCTAATTAGAAGGGCTAAAAACCATAGGCTTTTAATTAATTAGTTAATTAATTTTGGGTGGGCTAGAATTAAGTCATTAGGCCTAGGATTTTGAATAAGAGGCTTTTTAAAAGAGAATAAAATATTTGCTCATGACATAAGAATAATTTTTAAAGCTAAATACACACATTAATTTGAACGTGCAAGACACGTGAATTTAAATGAAAATTTTAATTATAGAAAAATTCAGGATGTTACAACACTCCCTCCTTAGAATAGTTCTGTAACACCAAGAATTCCAAATAAGTCTGAATTCGAAGTTCCACAGGATCTTTACACTTCACTCCGTACAATTTTACAAGGAATTTAAAACTTTATTTACATCAAAGTCTTTTACAACAACACATAGCGGAATAAATAAAATACAACAATGATAAATGTAAAATTGTAACAACTTTAGCATTGAAGTAATCATCAGAATCAAATTCATCTTTATATCTTCTTGTAAATTTCAAATCCTGCATATAAAACTGTGGGCACGTTAGTTTCTTACAACCGACGAAATATTATACACGGTCATCCTCGCTATGCCGAAAGTATAATGATTCTTTAATACTTTAGCAAACACAAACTTGATCACATACAAAACTAAAGAGGACTATCTTATTGATGTCGTGTGTGCTGTGCATTTAATCTTAATGCAGTTATTTATATTTCATGATACTAATGCACACTTGTTCGAACTTATGCATCCCATTCTACATAAATCCGAGGGCAATCCCTTAACCGTTCTTCATCTTGTAGGGTTGAATCCCTCGTTATGAGTTTAACTACTTCGGTAACTACGGTAAGTATCCTAGATGTTTTGAGTTACGAGTCCATGTCCAGAAAACCTGAATGGGAATCACACGTCATGTCATGACGCATTATGCAGACAACCTATGGACAATTCGCCTCCATCATAGAACAATGGCACTACGTAGTCGCCAAACACCCCACAAGCATCGCCACGATCCTGATAATTCCGGAGATAGATTCACGTCATGACATGACGCATCATGCAAACAACCTATGAAAATTCTCACACCGTGAATCCGAGGCCCTCATACTTGTGTTTTTCTCTTACTTTCATCACATCTCCACTATAGTGCTTGTCCTTAAGTTTTTAGTTTGTTTTAGAAGAAAATCATCACAACCTAGAGCTAGCTTACCCTACCGGACATAAATCAAACAAGAGAGACAGTCAGCCCACGCTGGCTACTTCTCAAGAGATGCTCAACCCACACTGGTTAGCTCTCAAATTCATATTAATAACAACTGCCGGTTTGTAAGAGTCTCACCTAGCCTCGAGATTCCAACAACTACCTCTTTCTAGATATCAACAATATGTTACATTCAATCTCAAAATAATACCTCAATTTCTTTATTCACAAACTCTTTCTCAAAGAGAAACATTTTTTTATAATCTCATAACATGAAATAATTCAATTCAACTTCTTTTTCAATTTAATCACTTATAGCATTGTGTGCAATTCAAATAATTTTAATCAGATGTTAATAATCATAAAATCTCATCTAGTAGAAATCTAATTGCATCCCAAAATTTTTATTTTTCTTTAATTATACAAGAGTCACATTTTCAATATAAAAATCACTTCTAATTCTCACAAATATATCAAAATATTGTGGAAATGTTTTTTATAAAGTCTAAATAATTTTAGAGGAATAATAGAATTTTTCCCCAATTTTTATTGCACTTTAAAACTAGTAAAAACTCAAAATATAAAAAATATCAAAAAGCAAAACAAAAGGGCATTGGTCGGATTCGAACCCAGACCGAACCCTCCGCCCTGCTACAGTGACAGGCCCAAAGTGCACCCGAAGACCAGAAAGGCCAGAGTGACTAACTGATATGAGATGAACTCGAAAGTCTCTTATACTGATCCTCAGTCACTTAAGTAAAAATCGAAATTTTAATAAAACAGAGTATGCAAAGAAGCAAAGGCTTAAGGCTCAATAGCAATGTAGCAACGCAAACTTATGCACTGTATGCAAAAGACTGAAGTAGCAAAGAAGCCAATGCTCAATAGCAATGTAGCAAAACAAACTTATGCACTGTATGCACTGTATGCAATTTTATTTAAGCTTTACAGAGATAGAAAATTGATGATAGTAGCAAAATATGCAGCATGTATTAAATTTATTCATAATTTCAGACTGTTCTAACATGCATCAATTTTTACTCCAACAATTCACTAGATTTCCATTTTTCTCTGTCTAATTAGCAAAAGTTCTAGTCGTTTATTTGAATCACAATATCAATTCAACACATCATAACACAATTAAATTAAGATCATGCAATCTATATTCATCCTACCAATCAAAATTTAACCATTAAACCATTTATCAGCTAGCATGCATCATACTCCTAAATTAGAAAGGATTTAAGAAACACCCACCCAAAGAAGCATTGATGTATTCAATTAATCCCTAGAAATAAAACTCCAAGAGAAGCTCCAATCTGCCTCCTCGAAATCTGTGCACAAAGAAAACTCCAAACTCCATTTCGGCAGTAACAACGATAGCACCATCTCATTTTCATTTTCATATACATATATATGTATATACCTACATAAGTATATATACACATGCTTATATATATATCGTATGGTGGAATTGAGTGGAGAAAGCAACTCAGGCAATTGCAGGAGGGGGGTTTCGGATCTGACAGAAAAGAAAGAAAGGGAAGATGGGGAGAAAGTGAATGGGTATTGGGGTATTTTATAGAATAATTGAGTAGTTAAATTAACTATTCCCCACTAATGCAACCCACTAACCCACTCTCTAATTCAAAACACTACTTTTCCCTCCATCCCCAAAAACAGCCGGCCACTCTTCAAAATGCATAAACACATGCACGTGCATCACACTTGCACACACTTCATTCATTTACCTATATATTTAATTTAATACATAGGTTATAATGTATAGTAAATGTTTAAGTAAAATTAGTTTAGTTTAATATTAAAATTAGATTTTTCATTCGGAAAAAAAATAAATGCACACACTTCAAAATTTTATTTTGAAAACGAATACGCCTAAATACGTGCACCGCAAACACGTGCGTTGCGCGTAAAATATTAAAATACGAAATCAATTTTATCAATGAAAAAATATTTAAAGATAATCGAAATACAATATAAGAATAATATATTTATTAATTTTTATATATTCCACAACGTAATCACTACGTACATAGAAAGCACGTACGTACATAGAAAACACGTGCACCGTACGTATAAAAATATTTAAATCGAAATAGGAGAAAAATGAACTTCCGTTAATAAAACAAATTAGAACACATCATTAAATAAATAATCGATACACATAGAAAACACGTAATGGTAGAAAATACGTAATCGATACGTGCATCGATCATACGTATAAAACACGTAAAAAATATAGAGATTGAAATTTAATATTTGAATTGACCCAAAATAGGATAAAAGAAGACGGGAAATGCATAAATAGTTGAAATCCAAAATACGTATTGAAGTACATTACAAAATACACGTGCATAACACACGAGGAGCAAAATTGTCATTTCCAATTTTGCGAGGTGTTACAAGTTTCGTCCTCTGAACTACGCTTAAAGAGTGAGAAACAACATAAAAAAGAAAGAAAGAAGAAATACATTCAAACAAAGAGTTCGGGGTGATCCTTCAGCATCCTCTCCTCGGATTCCTAAGTAGCATCTTCAACCAACTGGTTTCTCTAGACTACTTTGATCATTAGTATCGTCTTATTCCTCAAGACTTTCTCCCGATGATCCACGATCTCAACCAGCCGCTCAATATAACTTGATTTAGCTACAAACCCTCTGGCACTTCGGCCAAATGGTGACTTTGATCTGGGAAGTAACCTCTCAACATAGACACATGGAAGACATTTTGTACTTGAGAAAACTCTTCCGGTAACTCCAACCGGTAAATATTTTTTCTAATCCGCTTCAATATCTTATAAGGGCCTATGAACCTTGGGGCTAATTTCCCTCCTCTGCCGAAGCGGATCACACCTTTACTAGGCGATACCTTCAGGAAGACAAAGTCACCTTCCTCGAACTCAAGGTCCCTCCTCTGGTTGTCGGCATAACTCTTCTACCTACTCTGAGCATCCACTAACCTCTTCCTGATCAAATTGATCTTTTCAGAGGTCAGTTGCACGTTCTCGGGTCCAAAAATCTCCTTGAACGGCTATCTGAGCATAACCTTGAATGAATCTCCTGTAGTATCCAGTCATTCCAAGAAAACTTCTGACTTTCTTCACTGTAGTAGGCCTAGTCCAATCTCTCACTGCCTCTATCTTCTGAGGATCAGTTGCTACTACCTCCTTAGAAAGGATGTGACCAAGGAATGCCACTTCAGATTTCCAGAAATCATACTTGGATAGCTTGGCATACAACTCCTGCTCATCCAGCTTCTTCAAAACTGCTGTCAGATTCTCGGTGGGCACCTCCTCTGACTTGGAGTACACGAGGATATCGTCGATAAACACCACGATGAAAGAATCAATGAACGGCCTCAGAACTCTGTTCATCAAATCTATGAAGATTGCGGGTGCATTCGTCACTCCAAATGACATAACCAAGAATTCGTAATGCCCATGTCGAGTTCTAAATGCAGTTTTGTACACATCTTCAGCTTTCACTCGAACTTGGTAATATCCTGATCGAAGATCTATTCTGGAGAAAATAGCTGCTCCTTGTAAACGATCGAACAAGTCATCAATTCGAGGAATAGGATACTTATTCTGAACAGTGGCCTTATTCAGCTCTCGGTAATCGATGCACATTCTCATCGATCCATCCTTATTCTTTACCAAAAGCACTGGTGCTCCCCAAGGTGACGCACTAGGTTGAATAAAGTCTTTCTCCAACAGTTCCTCAATCTGCCGTTTTACCTCATCCTGTTCTACTGGAGCCATCCTATACGGTGCTTTAGAAATGGGTGCACTTCCCGGTTGAACAGTGATGCTGAACTCTACATCACGATGTGGGGGTAACCCAGGAAAATCATCCAAGAACACAGTCGGATAGTCCAGAACCACAGGAATTCCTTGCACTTCCACAGGAATCTCTTCCTTGCGGATAGCTGCCACCAGCCTAGAACACTTCTTCTTCCCTTAGAAAGTGACTTCAGGTCCACCTGGAGCCTTCACTGTTACCGTCTTAGTCTTACACTCGATGCTTGCACTGTACACCGACATCCAATCAAAGCCAATGATAACATCGATCCCCAAGATAGTCAGCTCGATTAGATTAATCCCAAAGATTCGGTCCCCAATCACAATCTCGCAATCAGCATAAGACCGATCAGTGATTAAAGTTTCCCCTGATGGAGTAGCTACTGCTAAGATCTTGCCTGAAAAAAATCTTCGGTTCAACTCTCAACACTTTAGCAAATTTAGGAGACGCAAAGGTATGAGAGGATCCAGTATCGAACAACACAACAACTTTCATTCCATTTTCTGATGTAAAAGGTCCATCAAATTCGAAGTATGAAACATGAACTTTCAAGTCAATATTTCCATTTCATTCAAATAAAGTTCTCCTGTTACATAATACACACCCATTACGTAACAGTTCACTAAATGAGCGAGAAAAGAAACAACAGTCTAACTCCTACGGTTCCTCTTCGCTTCTCGAAGTTCTCCCCGTAGTTCATCAACTTCTTCCTTCAGCACATCGATCAGATTCTTCTTCTTCTCGAGTTCCCATACACGATGACTGAGAACTGAAAAGTCGTCCTTATACTTTGCCAATTGAGCCTCCAATAATCCGACTCTCTCCTGCAGTGTTTCTACCTGCCTCTGAAGAGATATCACAAGACCATTTGGAACTGGTTCTTCTTCTTCGTCAGAAGAGTCATCAGATGAATCCGGAGGTGGGGTGATCTCTCGAGATTCAGGCCATTCTTTTCCGTCAGAATCTGCTTGCCCTGGGTAGTACTCTTCCTCGAAATCTGCTTGTCCAGGATGGTACTCTTCCTCGATGATATGCCATTCGTCGTCTCCAGCAGGGTCGAAGTGATCAGCCATCTTAGAAATAGAGAGGAAGAAGCATAAGTCATAGAGCAACACAAATGTAAGTCACTTACATTTTAATCTCTAGACTCAAACACACACTCTAATGTCCACTTCTAGGGTGTCGTTCCTTATAAATTTGTACAAGTGTGAAGCATGGCTCTGATACCACTCTGTAACGCCCCGAATTCCAAAATACACTGAATTCGAGATTCCACGGGATCTTTACACTTCATTTAGTACAATTTTACATGGAATTTAAAACTTTTCTCTTTATGTCAGAGTTTACATGATACTTTACACTTTACATTGCACAGCGGAAGTAAATCTACAACAATTAAATAAATGTACAACAACATTGAATAATCTTTAAGCATCTGTTCCTCTTTAATCTTTATCATGTCATTTATCCTGCATACAAAACTGTGGGTATGTCAGTTTATTAAGATTATACACGGCCATCCTCTCTATACCGGAAATAGTATAACTCATTTTTCATATTTAACAAACACAAACTTGTCACATATCAAACTAAAGGGAATACCCTAATGATGTCATGTTGTGATTGTGCACTTAGTCCTTAATGCAGTTATTTATATTATATGACACTAATGCACACTTGTTCGGTTTCTATGCATCCCATACTACATAGGTCCGAGGGCAAGCCTCTTAATCGTTCTTCATCTTTGTAGGGTTCAATCCCTCGTCATAACTTAATCTACTACTGTAACTACGATGAGTATCCTAGATGATCTATGAGTACAAGCTCGTGTACAGAAAACCTGGAGGGGAATCCCACGCCATGTCTTGACTCATCAAGCATGCATTCTGTGGTAATTCAGCCTCCTTCATGGCACACGATCCTCTTGCATTCACCAAACATCCCACGAGCATAGCTAAAGTCCGATCATTACTGAGTAGTGCCCACGCCATGTCTTGACTCATCATGCATGCATTCTGTGGCTCACACCCGCACTGTCAACTCTAGCTCTCATACTTGTGTTTTTCTCTCACTTTCATCACATCTCCAATATGTACTAATCCTTTGTTTTTATTAGAATCATGAACAAAATCAAAGCTTTAGAGTTAGCCTCTCCACTAAACCGGACTTGTTCATTCATTCAAACATGACCAACCTTGGTCTTTCATTTCAAATTTCATTTCATTTCTTTCCAAATGCCAGGAGAGACTTAGCTACTCTTTTGTTTCAATTCCAATTCACAATTTCCAAAATTGAGCGTTTCTAGCTCATAAGTTCATCTTCATAATCATAACAGATTTTCTTTTCAATAGCATGATTTCTAATTTATTCATGAGTCCATAGCCATACATGGAATTCAATTATTCCTTATATATTTCATCAAATCTCAATTTCATATTAAAATCACATCACTAAATGAGTATTCACATTTCATAATTTTCACACTATTCTCCAATGAGAATAATTCACATCACATCACTACATATAATTTCTATCTTTCTTACACTTCTTTTCTAGCATTTTATTTCAAGTCCTTTTGCAAAGTGCAACTTTCATAACATACAAGTGTAGAACCATAGTTCTAAATTATACCTTTATTCTAAGAACATACTCCACTTCATGTAAATAATTCCCAAATTATTCTTCATAAATCCCACATAATTTTAGGATAATAACCATATTTTTTTCATAATTTTTCAATCATCAAAAATCCCAAAAAATATTTTTTTCCCACAACATAAACCCAGCCGAGACCAAGGATCGAACCAGCGACCACAGGGAAACCAACCGAAGGCACAGGCCACTAGGCCGAACACGCTAGGCATCAAAAGGAGGGCTGAGAGCATTAAATGCTCTCGGCAGTGGTTCATATTTATTTTTAAAAAATGCAACAGGTATGCGGTGCTAACAGGATTCGAACCCTCAACCTCTGAGAAGCCGCCAACACTGTAGCAATCAAGAGCGTCCCGACCACTCGAGCTATAGGCTCGGGTTGTCATAGATACAACTCGAAGTCTACTTTAATCGATTCTCTCGGTTTATTAAAACATTTCGATGTTCAATAAGTTTTCATTTCATTTTACTCTTTCTAAACTTGTTGTAAAAATTCCAGATTAATTATTCCCATCATGAATTATACTCCAGTATATAAAAATAATTTTTTCAGTAATTAAATATATATTTCCCAATAATTAACACATATCTACCATACAATTTGGTTAAATTTATATACTACTACTAACACATTTCTTTTTCGACATTCATATCAAATTTTAATTTCACTAATCGCTACATCAATTTTCTGTTTTTATTCATTTCACAAACACACCAATTATATTCTCATTCATTCATTACAATGTTATCACGAAAGTCCATTTAAGCACATAAAGCGACATTGTCAATCTACTAATTCTTGCATATAATTTTTTAATGTTAATAATGAAGTTTTCTTCCAATAATCCATGGCTATAATCAATTCGCACACAACTTAAAATTTTAATAATAGAACCACATACAATTGCATATCAACATTTCAATCAATCAATAGGTCCTTTTTCCAGTTAAATGTGTACTCTTATTAAACTTTTTCATGCATCATTCTTTCAATTCAAATCTAGCATGCTTCCTAATTAGAAATATAGAAAATTTACCCACCTTAATTGGAGAGACTATACTTAGCAACACCTCCTAAACCAATGTCCTTGCAAACGAACGATCCTCCTCCTTGATGCGCGCACCCGAGCCTTCTACCAAGCCAAAACCGAGAGCTCATCTTTGATGCCGACCTCCCTTGATGCAAGCACAAACTCCTCACACACACTCTCAATCTTTTACTCACTTGTTATACTACTAAATAATGTATTTTAAACTATAGGTTTGGAGGAATAATTAGCACAAGAATACTAGGCAGTGGGGGGGAGGGTATTTATACTAAAAGTTTAGGAAAATGGAAGGCTAGGATTGAAGTAGGAGTTAGGATTAAAAGGCTAGGATTCAAGGAGGAGTTACAATAACCAACCATGATCAAGTAACCACCACCCATGATTCCACTCAAAATTTCATTTTCCCTCCTAAAAGATCACAACCGGCCTATATACATGCATGTGCACGTGTACGTGCAATGCACGTGCATGCAATTTGGCACCATTTTAAAATTGTACATTATATTTTACAAAAAAATAATCTTTAAAATGTATTCTACATTACAAGTTGTATTTAAAATAAAAATAGCTCATGGGATTTAGTTTATGGGCCAAAATAATAATTATAAAAAGATAACAAATAAATTAGATTTGGGCTTTTTTTAAAAAGAAAGGCTTTTTGTCTATTTGAAAAAAAAAGCCTTCATATAAAAATAATTAAGGAGCACTTATTTAAACATTTATACTCATCATAATGAAAATAATTATAAGATTTAATTCTACCAAAATATTGCACGTGCACACTATGTGCAAAATAAATAATTTTCATTAAATGAAAATCTGGGCATTACAACACTCCCTCCTTAGAATAGTTCCGTCCCCAGAACTACAGTCCAAAGTGAGAAACAAAACACAAACACTCATAACAAGCACAAAAAAGAATACAAAGGTACAAATCAAGCAAAAAGCTCAGGATAGTCTTTCAACATCCTCTCCTCAGACTCCCAAGTAGCCTCTTCAACCAAATGGTTTCTCCAGACTACCTTGACCATCGGTATCGTCTTATTCCTCAAGACTTTCTCTCGATGATCAACAATCTCGACAGGAGACTCGATGTAATTCAGATCCAATTGCAAACCTTTTGGCACTTCAGGCAAATGATGACTCGGATATGGAATATAACCTCTCAGCATAGACACATGAAAGACATTGTGCACCTGAGAAACTCTTCTGGTAATTCAAGCCGGTAAGCAGTTTTCCCGATCCTTTTCAATATCTTGTACGGGCCTATAAACCTCGGGGCTAATTTCCCGCCTTTGCCGAAACGAACCACACCTTTACTTGGGCGATACTTTCAAAAAGACAAAGTCACCGATCTCAAATTCAAGGTCCCTTCTCCGGTTGTCTGCATAGCTTTTTTGCCTGCTCTGAACTTCTACCAACCTTTTCCTGATCAGAACAATCTTCTCAGAGGTTTGCTGCACAAGCTCAGGACCAAACAACTTACGCTCCCCAACTCCAAACCAACAAACAGGTGTCCTGCACTTCCTGCCATACAGAGCTTTGTACGTCGCCATCCCAATGCTAGTCTGAAAACTGCTGTTGTAGGCAAACTCTACCAAAGGTAAATGCCTTTTCCAACTGTCTCCAAAGTCTAGTACACAACACCGAAGCATATCCTCAAGAATACGGTTGACTCTCTCGGTATGCCCATCGGTTTGCGGATGAAAAGCAGTGCTGAAATCTGTCTTGGTACCCAAAGCTGTCTGAAGACTCCTCCAGAAATGCGAAGTAAACCTCGCATCTCGGTCAGACACAATAGTTGATGGAACACCATGAAGCCGGACGATCTCGCCAACATACAACTCAGCTAACTTGTCCATCGAAGCAGTGAGTTTTATCGCCAAAAAATGAGCGGACTTGGATAGTCGATCGACTATAACCCAAATCACATCATTGCCTTTAGAACTCTTAGGCAATCCCATAATGAAATCCATACTGATGTTATCCCACTTCCATTCCGAAATAGGTAACGGTTGTAATAGACCTCCGGGTCTCTGATTCTCGGCTTTGACTTGCTGACAAACCTCACACTTCGCCACAAATTCAGCCACATCCCACTTCAAACCTGACCACCAGAAATGCGGTTTGATGTCTCTGTACATCTTAGTACTTCCAGGATGTACCGACAAAAGGGTAGCATGCGCCTCCTGAAGAATACTGTCTTTCAGGTCCGCCTGATTCGAAACACACAGCCTCTCTCCAAACCACAGCACTCCATCCTTGATTTGAAATCCGGGTAACCTGCCAGCACTAACCTGCTCCTTCATCTCCAAAATATCAGCATCAATCTCCTGACTTGCAATGATCCTTGCATTCAAGGTAGGCTGAAGCCTCAACTGAGCCAAAGATGCTCCTAATCCTTGCAAGGCAACTTCAATACCTGCTCGATCCAATTCCTCAATCAGATGCTTCTGAGTTGTAATCAAACTAGATAAACTGCTCTTGCGACTAAGTGCATCAGCAACAACATTAGCTTTCCAAGGATGATACTTGATCTCAGGTCGCATGTCATCATGCACTTCCAACCATCTCCGCTGCCTCAAATTCAGATCCTTCTACTGATATATGTACTTCAAACTCTTGTGGTCCGTGTACATGTTCAATTTCTCACCGTACACGTAGTGTCTCCATTGCTTCAGGACAAAGATAATAGTGGTCAACTCCAGATCATGAGTCGGGTAATTCTTCTCATGTGGTCGTAGTTGCCTAGACCCATAAGCGATTACTCTTTCCTCTTGCATTAAGACACAACCAAGCCCACGATGTGAAGCATCGCTACAAACATCATATTCAATACCTGCTCTAGGCAAAGCCAAAATAGGTGCAGTAGTCAGTTTCTCTTTCAACTCCTGAAAGCTTGCCTCACATTTCTCGGTCCATTTGAAATTCATATTCTTCTTGGTCAGTCCAGTAAGCGGCACGGCTATCTGAGCATAACCTTGAATGAATCTCCTATAGTATCCAGTCATTCCAAGAAAACTTCTGACTTTCTTCACTGTAGTAGGCCTAGCCCAATCTCTCACTGCCTCTATCTTCTGATGATCAGTTGCCACTCCCTCCTTAGAAAGGATGTGACCTAGGAATGCCACTTCAGATTTCCAGAAATCACACTTGGATAGCTTGGCATACAACTCCTGCTCCTCCAGCTTCTTCAAAACTGCTGCCAGATGCTCGGTGTTCTCCTCCTCTGACTTGGAGTACACGAGGATATCGTCGATAAACACCACGACGAAAGAATCAATGAACGGCCTCAGAACTCTGTTCATCAAATCCATGAAGATTGCGGGTGCATTCGTCACTCTAAATGGCATAACCAAGAATTCGTAATGCCCATGTCGAGTTCTAAATGCAGTTTTGTGCACATCTTCAGCTTTAACTCGAACTTGGTGATATCCTGATCGAAGATCTATTTTGGAGAAAACAGCTGCTCCTTGTAGACGATCGAACAAGTCATCAATTCGAGGAATAGGATACTTATTCTGAACAGTGACCTTATTCAGCTCTCGGTAATCGATGCACATTCTCATCGATCCATCCTTCTTCTTTACCAAAAGCACTGGTGCTCCCCAAGGTGACGCACTAGGTTGAATAAAGCCTTTGTCCAACAGTTCCTCAATCTGCCATTTTACCTCATCCTGTTCCACTGGAGCCATCCTATACGGTGGCTTTAGAAATGGGTGCACTTCCCGGTTGAACAGTGATGCTGAAATCTACATCACGATGTGGGGGTAACCCAGGAAAATCATCCAAGAACACAGTCGGATAGTCCTAGAACCACAGGAAACCCTTGCACTTCCACAGGAATCTCTTCCTTGCGGATAGCTGCCACCAGCCTAGAACACATCTTCTTCCCTTGGAAAGTGACTTCAGGTCAACCTGGAGCCTTCACTGTTACCGTCTTGGTCTTACACTCGATGCTTGCACTATACACCGATATCCAATCAATGCCAATGATAACATCGACTCCCAAGATAGTCAGCTCGATCAGATCAATCCCAAAGATTTTGTCCCCAATCACAATCTCGTAATCAGCATAATACCGATCAGTGGTTAAAGTTTCCCCTGATGGAGTAGCTACTGCTAAGATCTTGCCTGGAAAAATCTTCGGTTCAACTCCCAATACTTTAGCAAATTTAGGAGACACAAAGGTATGAGAGGATCCAGTATCGAACAACACAATAGCTTTCATTCCATTTTCTGATGTAAAAGGTCCATCAAATTCGAAGTATGAAACATGAACTTTCAAGTCAATATTTCCATTTCATTCAAATAGAGTTCTCTTGTTACATAATACACACCCATTACGTAACAGTTCACTAAATAAGCGGAAAAGAAACAACAGTCTAACTCCTATGGTTCCTCTTCGCTTCTCGAAGTTCTCCCCATAGTTTATCAACTTCTTCCTTCAGCACATCGGTCAGATTCTTCCTCTTCTCGAGTTCCCATACACGATGACTGAGAACTGAAAAGTCGTCCTTACGCTTTGCCAATTGAGCCTCCAATAATCCGACTCTCTCCTGCAGTGTTTCTACCTACCTCTGAAGAGATATCACAAGACCATTTGGAACTGGTTCTTCTTCTTCGTCAGAATAGTCATCAGATGAATCCGAAGGTGGGGTGATCTCTCGGGATTCAGGCCATTCTTCTCCGTCAGAATCTACTTGCCCTGGGTAGTACTCTTCCTCAGAATCTGCTTGTCCAGGATGGTACTCTTCCTCGATGATATGCCAGTTGTCATCTCCAGCAGGGTCGAAGTGATCAGCCATCTTAGAAATAGAGAGGAAGAAGCATAAGTCATAGAGCAACACAAATGTAAGTCACTTACATTTTAATCTCTAGACTCAAACACACACTCTAATGTCCACTTCTAGGGTGTCGTTCCTTATAAATTTGTACAAGTGTGAAGCATGGCTCTGATACCACTCTGTAACGCCCTGAATTCCAAAATACACTGAATTCGAGATTCCACAGGATCTTTACACTTCATTTAGTACAATTTTACACAGAATTTAAAACTTTTCTCTTTACATCAGAGTTTACATGAAACTTTACACTTTACATTGCACAGCGAAGTAAATTTACAACAATTAAATAAATGTACAACAACATTGAATAATCTTTAAGCATATGTTCCTCTTTAATCTTTATCATGTCATTTATCCTGCATACAAAACTGTGGGTATGTCAGTTTATTCAACCGACAAACATTATACACGGCCATCCTCTCTATGTCGGAAATAGTATAACTCATTTTTCATATTTAACAAACACAAACTTATCACATATCAAACTAAAGGGAATACCCTAATGATGTCGTGTTGTGATTGTGCACTTAGTCCTTAATGCAGTTATTTATATTATATGACACTAATGCACACTTGTTCGATTCTATGCATCCCATACTACATAGGTCCGAGGGCAAGCCTCTTAATCGTTCTTCATCTTTGTAGGGTTCAATCCCTCGTCATGACTTAATCTACTACTGTAACTACGATGAGTATCCTAGATGATCTATGAGTACAAGCTCGTGTACAAAAAACCTAGAGGGGAATCCCACGCCATGTCTTGACTCATCAAGCATGCATTCTGTGGCAATTCAGCCTCCTTCATGGCACACGATCCTCTTGCAGTCACCAAACATCCCATGAGCGTGGCTAAAGTCCAATCATTACTGAGCAGTGCCCACGCTATGTCTTGACTCATCAAGCATGCATTCTATGGCTCACACCCGCACCGTAAACTCTAGCTCTCATACTTGTGTTTTTCTCTCACTTTCATCACATCTCCACTATGTACTAATCCTTAGTTTTTATTAGAATCATGAACAAAATCAAAGCTCTAGAGTTAGCCTCTCCACTAAACCGGACTTGTTCATTCATTCAAACATGACCAACCTTGGTCTTTCATTTCATTTCTTTCCAAATGTCGGGGGAGACTTAGCTACTCTTTTATTTCAATTCCAATTCACAATTTTCAAAATTGAGCGTTTCCAGCTCATAAGTTCATCTTCATAATCATAACAGATTTTCTTTTTCAATAGCATGATTTCTAATTTATTCATGAGTCCATAGCCATACATGGAATTCAATTATTCCTTATATATTTCATCAAATATCAATTTCATATTAAAATCACATCACTAAATGAGTATTCACATTTCATAATTTTCACACTATTCTCCAATAAGAATAATTCACATCACATCACTACATATAATTTCTATCTTTCTTACACTTCTTTTCTAGCATTTAATTTCAAGTTCTTTTGCAAAGTGCAACTTTCATAACATACAAGTGTAGAACCATAGTTCTAAATTATACCTTTATTCTCAAAACATACTCCACTTCATGTAAATAATTCCCAAATTATTCTTCATAAATCCCACATAATTTTAGGATAATAACCATATTTTTTTCATAATTTTTCAATCATCAAAAATCCCAAAAAATATTTTTTTTCCCACAACACAAACACAGCCGAGATCAAGGATCGAACCAGCGACCACAGGGAAACCAACCGAAGGCACAGGCCACTAGGCCGAACGCGCTAGGCGTCAAAAGGAGGGCTGAGAGCATTAAATGCTCTCGGCAGCGGTTCTTATTTATTTTTAAAAAAATGCAACAGGTATGCGGTGCTAACAGGATTCGAACCCTCAACCTCTGAGAAGCCGCCAACACTGTAGCAATCAAGAGCGTCCCGACCACTCGAGCTATAGGCTCTGGTTGTCATAGATACAACTCAAAGTCTACTTAAATCGATTCTCTCGGTTTATAAAAACATTTTGATGTTCAACAAGTTTTCATTTCATTTTACTCTTTCTAAACTTGTTGTAAAAATTCCAGATTAATTATTCCCATCATGAATTATACTCCAGTATATAAAAATAATTTTTTCAGTAATTAAATATATATTTCCCAATAATTAACACATATCTACCATACAATTTGGTTAAATTTATATACTACTACTAACACATTTCTTTTTCGACATTCATATCAAATTTTAATTTCACTAATCGCTACATCAATTTTCTGTTTTTATTCATTTCACAAACACACCAATTATATTCTAATTCATTCATTACAATGTTATCACGAAAGTCCATTTAAGCACATAAAGCGACATTGTCAATCTACTAATTCTTGCATATAATTTTTTAATGTTAATAATGAAGTTTTCTTCCAATAATCCATGGCTATAATCAATTCGCACACAACTTAAAATTTTAATAATAGAACCAAATACAATTGCATATCAACATTTCAATCAATCAATAGGTCCTTTTTCCAGTTAAATGTGTACTCTTATTAAACTTTTTCATGCATCATTCTTTCAATTCAAATCTAGCATGCTTCCTAATTAGAAATATAGAAAATTTACCCACCTTAATTGGAGAGACTACACTTAGCAACACCTCCTAAACCAATGTCCTTGCAAACGAACGATCCTCCTCCTTGATGCGCGCACCCGAGCCTTCTACCAAGCCAAAACCGAGAGCTCATCTTTGATGCCGACCTCCCTTGATGCAAGCACAAACTCCTCACACACACTCTCAATCTTTTACTCACTTGTTATACTACTAAATAATGTATTTTAAACTATAGGTTTGGAGGAATAATTAGCACAAGAATACTAGGCAGTGGGGGGGGAGGGTATTTATACTAAAAGTTTAGGAAAATGGAAGGCTAGGATTGAAGTAGGAGTTAGGATTAAAAGGCTAGGATTCAAGGAGGAGTTACAATAACCAACCATGATCAAGTAACCACCACCCATGATTCCACTCAAAATTTCATTTTCCCTCCTAAAAGATCACAACCGGCCTATATACATGCATGTGCACGTGTACGTGCAATGCACGTGCATGCAATTTGGCACCATTTAAAAATTGTACATTATATTTTACAAAAAAATAATCTTTAAAATGTATTCTACATTACAAGTTGTATTTAAAATAAAAATAGCTCATGGGCTTTAGTTTATGGGCCAAAATAATAATTATAAAAAGATAACAAATAAATTTGATTTGGGCTTTTTTTTAAAAAAGAAAGGCTTTTTGTCTATTTGAAAAAAAGGGCCTTCATATAAAAATAATTAAGGAGCACTTTTTTAAACATTTATACTCATCATAATGAAAATAATTATAAGATTTAATTATACCAAAATATTGCACGTACACACTACGTGCAAAATAAATAATTTTCATTAAATAAAAATCGAGGCATTACACTTTCCCTCTTGCATCAAGACACACCCAAGTCCACGATGTGAAGCATCGCTGTAGACATCATATTCAACACCTGTTCTAGGAAAAGCCAAAATGGGAGCAGTAGTTAACTTCTCTTTCAACTCCTGAAAGCTTGTCTCGCAATGCTCGGTCCACTTGAAGTTTACATTCTTCTTGGTCAGACCAGTGAGCGGCATGGCTATCTGAGCATAGCCTTGAATAAACCTCTTGTAGTAGTCGGTTAACCCAAGGAAACTTCTAATTTCCTTCACTGTAGTAGGCCTTGACCAATCTTTCACTGTCTCTATCTTTTGAGGATCAGTAGCCACTCCCTCCTTAGAAAGGATGTGACCCAGGAATGCCACTTCAGATTTTCAAAAATTGCACTTGGATAACTTGGCATACAACTCATGCTCTTGAAGCTTCTTCAGAACCTCAGCCAGTTGTTCAGTGCGCTCCTCCTCTGACTTGGAGTACACAAGAATATCGTCAAACACCATGATGAAAGATTCAATAAACAGCCTCAGAACTCTGTTCATCATGTCCATAAAGATTGCAGGTGCATTCGTAACTCCAAATGGCATAACTAAGAATTCGTAATGCCCATGTCGAGTTTTGAATGCAGTCTTATGCACATCTTCTACTTTCACTCGAACCTGATGGTATCCCGATCGAAGGTCTATTTTAGAGAAAACAGCTGCTCCTTGTGGATGATCGAACAGGTCATCGATTCATAGAATAGGATATTTATTCTGATCAGTGACCTTATTCAGCTCCCGGTAATCGATGCACATCCTCATCGACCCATCCTTCTTCTTCACCAACAATACCTGTGCTCCCCAAGGTGATGCACTTGGCAAAATAAATCCTTTTCCCAAATGCTCCTCAATCTGCCGTATAATTTCATCCTACGCCATAGGCGCCATCTATACGGTGCCTTGGAAATAGGTGCACTCCCTGGCTGGATAGTGATGCTAAAATCTACATCACGATGCGGGGGTAACCCGAGAAAATCCTCCAAGAATACAATCGAGTAATCTCGAACCACTGGAATCTGCTGGACCTCCACCGGAACCTTCTTCTTACTGATGGCTGCCACCAAACCTGAACATCTCTTCTTTCTCTAGAAAGTGACTTCATGACCTCCTAGAGCCTTCACTGTTACTTCCTTGATCTTATATTCGATGTTCGCATTGTACACCGACATCCAATCAATGCCAATGACAACATCGACCCCTAGGATATTCAGCTCGATCAGATCAATCCCGAAACTCCTGTCTCCAATCTCGATCTCGCAGTTTGCATAATACCGACTAGTGGTTAAAGTTTTCTCTGATGGAGTAGCTACTGCTAGGACCTTGCCTGGAAAGACCTTCGGTTCAACTTTAAAGACTTTACCAAATTTAGGTGATACAAAAGTATGAGAGGATCCAGTATCGAACAGAATAACAGCTTTCTTTCCATTTAGTAAAAGTTCTCCTGTTACATAATAAACTCTCATTACATAACAGTCTTTTCTAAATACAACAGGGAAAAGAACAACAAAAACTTCTAAACATTCGCCCTCGTACCAGTAATGACGTGATCCACTTCATCAGCATCGGCCTTAGTCAAAGCGAATACTTGCCCCTGCTGGTACGGCCTCTTCCCAACCTACTGCGGTGATCCATTTCGGGCGACATTCTGCTGCTTGGGGCAGTGAAATCTGTAATGACTTGTCTCTCCACAATTGAAACAAGTCGACACCGGAGGTCTCACCTAACCATTTCCGGGTCTTCCAGCCACATTGACAGCGTTCGTCCCCGTAGGTTTGAACCTTTGAGCTAGCGGTTGCCCCTGACATTCCCATAAACTGCGGGCCTCTTACCGACATTCCAATTGTTCCTCCTATTTTGGGCGGCATGAAACTGCTCCATATCCTCCTCTGTAGCCGCAGCTCGCTTGACTAACTTGTCAAACCTCCTGATACCAAGGGGTATCATCCTTGATCTTAGACTCGGCCTCAATCCATGCTTGAACTTCCAAGCATTCTTCGCCTCTTCTATCACAAGTTCGGTTGCATACCTCGAAAGTTGAGTAAACCTCGTCTCATACTCCCTAACAGACATGCCTCCCTACTGTAGTACCAGGAACTCCATCGGTTTCTTCTCTTGGACGTCGGATGGAAAGTAGTGACCGCAGAACTCTTCCAAGAATTCTTCTCAAGTTGTAATGTAGCCAGCTTTACCTTGCTACCTTCTGGAGTTTCCAAGACTTCAAAGATAGTCTCGACTTGCCTAATCCAATTGTCAGCTGCATCTGGGTCTAACTTCCCTTCAAACACTGGCGGCTTCATTCACTTGAATGAATCCACAAGTTTGATCGCCTTGGGAACTGGATTTGCAGGCATCCCCCTAGGGTTTTGGTTCATGGCAATGCTGTTGATGGTCTGATAGACCCTGGCCAACTCCGTTTCCAAGTTGAGTCCACAGCTGGGCCCTTCTCCATTCTTGCTCTTCTTCCAGCCATACTCTGATTCAAAAGATCGATTAAATTCGAAGTAAAAAATATGAATTTAAATTAACTCTTTCATTTCATTCAATTCAAACTTTGTACATTCAAATTTAAAACATCTTCTGATATCAAGCGAAAAACATTGAGATGATACAATATTCTAATCCCTACGGTTCCTCTTGGCTTTCCTAAGCTCTTTCCGTAGTTCCGCTACTTCTTCCTTTAGCACATCATACATGTTCTTTCTCTTCTCGAGTTCCCAAACACGATGACTAAAGGTTGTAATGTTCTCCTTGAACTTTGCACACTGGGCCTGCAATTGGTCTGCTCTCTCCTTCTGAGTCTCCACTTGCCTCTGAAGAGATTCGATGCGATCTCTCGAAACTGGTTCTTCCTCGTCGGATGAAATGTCTGATGAGTCTGGAGGCAGAGTGATCTTTCGGGACTCAGGCCATTCTCCTTCATACTACTGGGGATCTTCTTTGTCGGAATCTCATGTCCGGGGTAGTAGTCTTCTTCGATTATGTGCCAATCATCATCGCCTGCGGGGTCGTGGTGGTTCACCATCTTGAGAGAGGGAGAAGAAGAAGCATCAATCATAGAACAAGACAAATGTAAGTAGCTTACATTTAATTCTCTATACCCAACTCACACTCTAATGTCCACTCTAGGGTGTCGTTCCTTATAAATTTGTACTACTTGGAAGCATAGCTCTGATACCACTCTGTAATACCGTGAATTTCAAATAAGTCTGAATTCAAAGTTCCACAGGATCTTTACACTTCACTTCGTACAATTTTACAAGGAATTTAAAAACTTTTATACATCAATGTTTACATCAACGCAGCGGAAGTAAACTACAATTTAATACAAAAATAGCAACTAAAAAATTTCTTTAAGCAACATTCTTTCTTTAGTACTTTCATCCGTTTTATCCTGCATAGAAATTGTGGGTACGTCAGTTGCAAATAACTAACGCTAGGATATAATACATCAATTTCTCTTACTTGGAAAGCACACACTTGATCACAAACAAAACTAGGGGGGACTATCATATTGTTGTCGTGTGTGACTGTGCACTTAGTTTTAATGAGTTACTTATTGTTTCATGACACTAATGCACACTAGTTTGAACTTATGCATCTCATTCTACATAAATCCGAGGGCAAGCCCTTAACCATTTTTCGTCTTGTAGGGTTGGATCTCTCATTATGAGTTAAATTACTACGGTAAATATGATAAATATCCTAGATATTTTATGAATTACGAGCCCATATCCAGACAACCTGGAGGGGAATCCCATGTCACGACATGATGCATCATGTAGACAGCCTATGGACAATTCTCCTCCATCATGGGACAATGGCACTACGTAGTCACCAAGCACGCCACAAGCGTCGCCACGGTCCCGATAATTCCAGAAATGTATTCACGTCATGATATGATGCATCATGTAGAAAACGTGTGAACACTCTCACACCATAGATCTGAGGCCCTCATACTTGTGTTTTTCTCTTACTTTCATCACATCTTCACTTTGTGTCTAATCCTTAGATAATTGAATCATGATTAAAAATTAACACCTTAGAGTTAGCATCACCTCTACACCGGACTTAACCATCAACTGATAACAACGAACCAAATCTTGGTCTTTTTCAGCAACATTTATTTTTTAAGAATTCATTCATGCCGATATGAGGACTTAGCTACACTCTAGTTCTTAACTTCTTTTTCATGTTCACCAAAAATGAGTGTTTATACCCACAAATTTCCACATTTCATCAAGATCTTTTTATTTCATTTTCCATGCACATTTGCACATATTAAACATCAAATTTCGTATTTAACTTACTACATCTCTTAATTTAATCTCCACATAATTTCTTGCATTCACAATTTTCCTCTTTCTTTTATTATATTTAAACCATATTTTAAAAGAAAATTCATCAAGTTCTTTAATCCATTTTAATATAAAAACCACATCTAATCTTCACAAAATACATAAAATGTTGTAGAATTATTTTTCATAAAGTCTAGATAATATTTGTAGAATAATAGAATTTTTTTCCCCAATTTTTATTTCTCCTAAAACTCAAAGTAAACACACAAATTGAGTTTATATTAAAAAAACGTAAAAACCCAAACAAAAGGCAGAGCCCGGATTCGAACCCAGAGCCAAACCCCCACCCAGCTACAGTAACAAACCCAAAGCGCACCCGAAGACCACTAAGTCCAGAGTGACTAACTGATATGAATAGGATTCAGTTCTTTATATATTGACTGTACTGTATTTGAGGAAAAATTAAATTTTAATAAAAACAGAGCCTCTTCAAGACTCGAACCCAAGACTCCTTGTACTGTACATAGTGCCTATAACCCACACCGAAAGCCAGTATGCCCAAACTCATTTTCTGTTATAGTTAGGAGTCGAAAAATATTTATACATACTGTCTGTTTATAAGTCTCTTTCACAAAATTCGATTTCTTAATACATTGGTATCTTTCCAAACAAACTTGTCCAGAATATCTTCTTAAAAATAAAACAGTGTAGCAGTAATTAAACTCTTAATATTTAACATTAATTAATTTTTCTTTACAACTTATATTTAAAGAATATCTTGTCGACTTTAAAATGTACCATAGTTCCTTTTCAAAATACCCATATAAAATCCATTAATATAAGTTCTTGTTCTCTTCTTCTTTTCCAATTCTACTAGAGAGTAACAATTATTCTTTTATCACCTCCACATTCTATAACAACAATTTATTCATTCAACAACTAAACATAATAATGTCCATTCATTTCAATCTACAACTAAACATATTAATATCCATTCATTTACAACTAAGCCATTCATTCAACAAATCATCACACTAGCATGGTTTATTTACAAATAGATTTTCTAGCATGTATTTCATTAATAGAACACCATGATGAGTTTTAATTTACTAATCACAATCAAATTTTCTCTTTTCTCTACTAGTCTCTTTAGGCAAACACATGACAATTTTAGTTAGTTTCTCTAGCATGTTCATGAAATTAAATTCCTAGCATGGTAACTACATTAGATGTATAGAAATCACCCACATTCTTGAAGACAAATGGAAATTCCTAAAGAAATTCCTTGAATGCACGATCGTCTCCATTCTCCTCCTAGCTTGTGCCAAAAAATCCGAGCCTCTCCTCCTTGATGGTGCCAACCAAGCCTCCTTGATGTTAGCCGGCCACCTAAGTTGCCAGAGCGCACACACACAAACACTTCATCTTTTTCTCACACAACTCTATCTTTTATCTTTCCCAAACTCTATCTTTTTCTCTTTGAAATTTCTAAGTGCAAAGAGAAATGAAAGACTAATGGGGCTATTTATACACAACTCAAGACCAAATGATGGGTTGAGATGAGTTTGGATGAAGGATTTAGATTGATTTGGGAGTTAGAAGAACCACCCACCTTCACATGACCACTTCTCCACTCCTCCACTCTCTCTGATCTCTCCAAGTGTGGCCGGCCTCCTCTTCTCATTCACATTGCATGTGCATGTGCAATGCACGTGCCTCTATATGCACACTAGTTAAGTTTGTTCATTTATTAATTAACTAATTTGTTACATGACAAGTCTACTCTACAAGTTGTCTCAAGTACTAATAGAATTAATTAGTGGGCTAATTAGATGGGCTAAAAACCATGAGCTTTTAATTAATTAATTAATTAATTTTGGGTGGGCTAGAATTAAGTCATTAGGCCTAGGATTTAATAAGAGGCTTTTTAAAAGAGAAGAAAATATTTGTTCATGACATAAGAATAATTTTTAAAACAAAATACACACATTAATTTGCACGTGCAAGACACGTGAATTTAAATGAAAATTTTAATTGTAGAAAAATTCAGGATGTTATAGTAACAATAGGAGAACAATAGGGTGATAACTTTGGATGAAACAAATAGAATGATGACAATAGCACATTAGGATCATGCAATGCAACATATACACTTCATTTCATACAATACAATGATATATGTATAATTATATTAAGAAAATCTAGAAAACAAAATTTTGTACAGCAAGAGGTCACTGTACAAAATCCGACAAGAGTAGCTAGGTCAAATATATCATTTTTTACAGATTACTTGTTCAGAGTGAAAATCGACATCAAGTTCTTATATATTTAGAATCAGCGAAAACTCAATTATAAATTCATCAAAAATATTCGTTAGACTCCTAGACATGGTAACTATCATTCTAGAAATTATCAAAGCATTATTCTAATATTAATTTAGCTTTTTAATAGTTTAAACATGGAAACTTACAGGAATCTGAAATTCTAAAAATAAAATGCAGCAGTAGTAAAATCATTATAACTTTTGAAATACAACTCAGAACTTAAAGATCTTAGATGTTCTGGAAACTAGAGACATAAGGTTATAACTCTTATTCAGAAAGTTATTTATTTTGATGTCAAATACTGGGTCGAAAACATCTCACAAATTCAGACAGACAACAAACATACAGTTTTACAATATATTTCATGAAATAGAGCGATCTAACATGATGGGTTCTACTTCAATTAGTCAATAAACTTCATAATCAGCATGGTAGGTATAATAGCATGGTAAACATCATTATGAATACACACATACACTAATTTAATGACGACAAAATATCAATCGATCATTCAATCACACAACCTAACTATTAATTCTACAATAATCTATTTGTACGTTGTTTGTATGAATAAACCTACTATCAATACTACATGAATGAATGAAATATTCAATTTTTAGACTCAACAAAGGCAAGAAGTCGAGGATATTTGGGTTAGCTCGTGTAAACCCTCAATATACTCAACGAAAAGAGGATCTACTTGCAAATATCCTCGTGTAAACCCTTAGTATACGATACGATGAACGATTGGATCTACTTGCAAGAATTTCAATAAAAACTTGAATTTGATATAATATTAATTCAGGAGGAAAAGTGACATTGCCTTATGGACGATTAATTCGAATACCAAAGAATAACGGGATGAGAATCCCGGAGCAATGAACACGAACCCGCAAAGCACATGCACACTACGTGCACAAGAAACCAAAGCAACAATAACAAACAGCAAATGCAAGGGCAAGGGGTCAACTGTGGGTTCGACCGACGTTGAGCAGCATCGATGACTGGGCTCGGGACTAGCAGCGACTGGAGCTGCTAGTGAGAGGAAAAAGGAGCAGCAGTGGGCGACTTGGTGGTGGTGATGCTGGGGCTGGCGACGTGGGAATTGGGTCACCGAAGGGTCCAAAGGGAAGAAGACAGGGGGGGTTTGGCTTACGATAGAGAGGAGAGAGAGAGAGAGAGAGACGACTAGGGTTTTAAGTCGTATTTTTAGGGTTTGCAATAAGGTATTATTTATAGGATGTAATTAGGTTGTTGGTTTATTGGGTTAGGATCCACTAATAATGGGTTTGGGTCTAGAATTAAATGCAATTGGGTTTTTGGGTTCAATAGGAGATGGATTTAAAGATAATAGGGTTCAATTAAAATACTCGCAATTCAAATAAAAATAGAATCAACAAGAAAATAGCCCAACAAGAAGAACAAGTGTAATTCATGAACAAAATTTAATTAAGGTGATCAAGGAAAAATAAAGTATTTTATTCAAATTGCAAATAAAATATTACAATGAAGGGAAAAATGAAAAAAACGAAAATGGTAGTTACAATGTGATCACTTCCTCAACATAGAAGGCATTGGCCGTTGACTGCTCTACAATCCCTACATGTGTGTCCCACCCTGGGGCACTAGTTGCACGTCTGATCCTTCATTGGGGCTACAGGTGTGCAGGGTATTGTCCTTGCCGAAGGAGCCGAAGCTAACCTCTGTATCAGTCTTCCTGATGGCCTCATGACAGTAATGAGCTGCACTGTCTGCTGAAATGCTTTCCTCCTCTTGTTGGTTTGTTCCTGGATTCTCGCGGCATCAATAACTGCGGCGTTGGTACGGTGCTGGTGGGCAACCAGACGATCCTGAATATCGAAATCTAGACTTATCAAGAACCTTGAGCCCTGTCTTCATCATTTACCACCATGACCGCTGCAAAGCGACTAAGCCGGTGAATTCAGCAGCATACTCATCAATAGACTGATTCGCCTGCGTTAAAGAGAGGAACTGTCGCACCATCTCAATTTCATTAACGCTACGGAGGAACTTCATTAAGAATTTCTCGGTGAAGGTGGCCAAGGTAATAGGTCTCTCCAAACTCTCAGTCTCTGCCCTCTACCAGATCTGGGCAAGATCAACGAGTTGGATACTTATTACATCCACTCGATCTACATCGGAGATTCGCCCTGCTTGTAACAACTATTCAGTTCGGATCAACCACTGCTCGGCCTCCAGTGGTGTCTCGGTTCCCTTCAACTTATCCAGATGCAATCTTATAAAATCTGCCACCATACCAGGTCTTAGCGGTAGTAACCCTGGAGCGGGTCTAACGGCGGTTCGGTTAGCGGCCTCTAAAGCAGCTCTTATCAACTCATTATGCTCCTGTTGTAGGGCCATCATTTGCTGTAATGCTTGAAGGACGTCCGTATTCTCCGACCGTTCATCCCTGGTTTGAGAAGTGGAAGAGCCTCCGCGAGCCATAGTCTGCAATATGATCGAATTGGTTAGTATCCAAATTATAAGTTGGTTATTACATGTCCATGGGATCAACGTGGTGTGCATATTGTTGAGTTAACCTGGCTAAACTCCAACATGGTTAGATTCTAACCTGACTCTAATACCACTAAAAACTCTTTCACATCATGCTTCCCGTTATATGGAACCACGAGAACGTAACAGAGGCCCAGCGAATTATGCGTACATCATCCATAAGCTGTAATAGTATACTCAACAATATAAAATATAACAATAACCACGCATACAATAAAATAATCACATAAAAATAAATAATCCATGAAATGTTTCATAAATAACCAACATCTTGAAGGAAATAAACTTCAGGTCACCAAAGCCTGGAATACAATGTACGATAAGAACAAAATGCTGGAAATAAAATAACATGAATGAAATAACTATTGTAAACTATTAATTCCACTCTAATCTTTTAGAAGATCAGTTCTCCAAGTCCTTCAGTTGATTCCTCTATGATACCTGCAATCTCAACATCTAGAGATGGGGGAAATGCCCGTTAGAGCAAGCCAGGGCAACAATTAGTAGTAAGCAGTTAAAAAATAAAATAACCATATAACAAGAACAAGATACTGGAACGATATTAGAGTCAATAAACGATAGACGATAACAAAATCAAAAGTCTATAATCAATAATCAATAAATAATAGTCGACGACAATAATCAATAATGAATAGAAATAATAATCAAAACAATAGTCAATAATAAGATCAATATTCGATAGTCAATGATGCACTCGTCGGTAATCAACGGTTGATAAACAATAGTCAATGGGGCCAATAGTCGGTAAACAATAATCAATAATTAATAATCAATAATCAATAGTCGATAATCAATATTCGATGATCAATAGGATCAATCTTGTGTCTTTTAGTATTTTATTGACCTATCTATGCACGCAATTCTGCGCCCCATACCACAGGTACGGGTGCATACAATCAAGTGAACGTTTAGACTATAGTGGTGAATTTTATAGGGTCATGTACTCGGGTCTTGCAATAACAATAACCGATGACCGATTACCGATGACCGATGACCGATGACCGATGACCAATGACCAATGACCAATACACGATAAATTGTGATACTTCAGTCAGTAATCCACATTGAATCGATGACCAATATGAGCGATAACAATGACCAAAATGGGTTATGACCAATATCCCCTTCCAAGTATACTTTCCTCTATTGTCCACTACTAAGTCGAAACTTATTATCCCGGCTTGTTATTCTTTTACTACGATCAATTATAGACATGTAATCAATACGATCAATAAGAACGGTAATATCAAGAATTATGCAATAGGTACAATCGATGAGAACAGTAGTATTAATACAATATCAAGAAGATATCAAGGCTATGAAATACAAGAAATATACATAGTTCAATTCATTAAATATTGAAAATAGTGGGTTTATATGCAAAAATATAACAATGCAGGTTCTTGACAACAGCACCTATTGGTACTCAAATTCACTTTTCTGTCGCTACGGGAATGCAAATCCGATTCCGTCAGAGATTCTAGAAAGTAGACTCTCTACCGGTTCCAATGCATATTCACTCAATGCTTTATAGTTACAGTAGCTATGCATATAAATTCATTCATTTTCCTTACTAGTTCCATGTACAATCTTGCTTCTGAAAATTATAACATGACAACACTAAAATGGCAATATCTTACAATCTATAAAATGGATTGAGAATCTGTAAGATGTCCGGATTCAAGACTCAGTGTGCTACAATTTCTATGTACAAACTTATAAATTTCAGTGTTAGGAGCTGGGTGGAAACCTCAGTACAAGCTTAGGCAAGGGACATGGCACTATATTTGAATGTTCAATAATATGATGATTTAACGTATTTAGACTTGAATAATAATGTGGAACGATAAGAAGGCTATGAATCAATAACTTGGTACGATAAAGAAAATAATGAATCAATAATTGAATTCAATTAGATACGACATTCAAATCAATAACTACTTGTTGGATTTCAAGAAAAATACTTGCACAAGGACATTAAAATGTGTACAAGAGATGCTTGCCTTATATTCGATGAATAAGAGAGTGGCGAGTGCACGAAAGAGTGGCGAGTGCACGAAAGTGAGTAACAATAGCAAGGAGGCACAAGACAGCAAACGACGATGACGAAGATGGTAGCAGCAAGCAAGCTCGGCTATGGAGTTGGCTGCAATGTGGTTCAGGCAGTAAGGGCGGCAGTCGGGGTCATTGGCGGTGGTTGCCGAGGTGTAGGCGTCGGAAGGAGGAGATGGCGATGGTGAGGTGGTGGTCGGCAGCAGTGGAAGTGGGGTGATAGTGTGTTGGTTTGCGACAAGGGTGAGGAGGGGAGATAGTGAGCGGTTGGGATTGAGAGGAAGATAATGGAGACCGGTGGTGCGGAAATGGAAGCTCAAGGGTTCTGTCGGTGGTGAGGCAGTAGAGGCAGTGAAGATGGGATAGTCGGTCGCTGTGATGCAGCAGCGATGGAGGCAGTAATGGAGCTCGAGTGACTGGAGGGGTTGTAGCTTGAAGGAAGGAGAAGAGGCATAGGGGGTTCAGGAGCAGTGATGGTGGAGTCGTGAGGTGGAGACGCGACAAAGGACAGTGAGGAGCTTCGGGAAGGTGTCGGTTAAAGGTGTTGGCTTTTGGTGGTGGACACAGGGGGGTAGTCAGGAGGCATAGTGACAAGGAAGTTGGCAGTGGCGGAGGCAGTTGGGGCGCTCGAGAGGAGGCAGTGGCAAGCAATGGAGGACAGGGGTGCTCGGCTTCGAATACGGGTGAAGGGATGGCGCAGTTGGGTTTCGAGGTGGAAATGATGAAAAGGAAGAAGCAGCTATGGGTTCTGAAGAAGAAGCTGCAGGTTCTGAAGAAGAAGCAGGATTAGGGAGATAGTGGAGTTGTTAATGGGCTATTTACTAGGATTAGTGGGGAGTTAAGAGGATTAATTAAGAGACGGTGGTTATGAGGGGATTGTGGAGAAGATATTGGGAATATGTGCAATTATGAAAATGAGGGGGCTCTATTGGATGAGTTGGGGTTGTGGGCTAGGATTTGTATGAATTTGTATTTCTTTTTGTTTGGGCTTTCAATATAATTATACAAATAAAAGGAATATAAGATTGAGCTTCAATCAATAATAATATTATAAAATAATTATAATACGGACTAGGAATTAAATATGGTTTACAAAATAAATTGTTTAGACAAATTATAGAATGGACTAGGATTGGCTTCATAATATATTAAAGAATTAAATAATTTATAGAATGGCTATGATAAATAAAAATAGTTGCAATAATAATAGAATGAGTTTCAATAGGAGATTCATAAAATGAACCTCATAAAAAAATCAATAGTAATAATAATTTAAGAGAAAGAAAATTTTAAAAAGAAACCGAATCACAAAAAATACGTACAAAATTTTTGTGTAATCAGAAATGGGGGTTACAGATGATATTTTAAGAAATTCTTTATCAAACTTAGAAAGTTAAAAGAAAATTTTCTTGATTAATTGCAACAAAGAAAACCTCGAAACCAGAATAGTTAATTTGAAAAATAAATATGTGGTTTTCTCTTCAATCACTATTTAGAAAATAATTTTAAAACATAACAATCAAATCAAAGTATCTAGATAGAAATAATATTTGACATTTGAACACTTATGAATAAGACCGCTTAGTAGTTAGAAAGAAAGAGAGTCAATAAGTTGAAATTCTGTACTCATAAATTATAAAAATATGGTTGAGGATCTCTCAATTGTTTTTCATGATTTAAAAATTCCTTGAGATGGAAGTTGGTTATTTTTCCACTTATTTCAATTAGCAGAATTATTGATCACCGTATAGCTTATTTTTAGGTAGTGTAATGTTGATAACATGTCTTGCCACAGCCAATACTTCTGCAAGCCCAACGATGTTGTAGTTCACTTGCACAACTCAGCACTTTGATTTCACGTTTTTGTAAGATATATACACAAATCTTTTCTGGGTTATAACTAGAACCTCCCTTTTTCTGCATCCATCTCTGGAGTTCACTTGCACAACTCAACACAAAGATACTTCTTGTCACGGTTCCTCACCTATATAATAGTAGCTGAATTTGACGTCATCATTGCTAAGTGTTATTGATTTCTAGGACACTATAGGTCGTGTAAAGTCAGCACTCAAGTATTAGGAGACGTGATATTTTAGATTGGTATTTTAGAGGCACATAGATTAATAAAATAAGTAGTGTTTTTAGATTGGTTTTAAATAAAATAAGTCAATAAGTAGTTAATGTAATTTTAGATAGGTTTTTTGAATATTTTAAATTGAAATCAAGAGAGGTTTTAAAAAATAAAGAGAGAAATAAGTGGTGGCCTGAGTGGCCTCCTACCTTTTCTCTCATTTTTTTTCTTTTTAAAAAGGAGAAAGGAGAAAAATTCTAGGATAAAAGTGGTTTTAGCATAATATATTGTATAGAGTAGTCTAACAGACAATCCCTGGAGTATATATTTTCAATTTTGGTGTTGTATGGTTTGTCATGGGGTTTTGAGGCCCTAAATTATTTGAATCAAAGATGATGAACTGACTATCCTGACGTCCTAAAGTTTTGATGAACTTGAACAAAACAAAAGTCAATAACGTTCCTTGGTACTTACTAGAGCTTGTCCCATATTTGCTAAATTTTGTAACGGATGCCCAAATGAAAGAGGGGGGCAAGTGTTGAGTTCTAACTGTGGAATAATTCACCAAAGAGATGCAAAACAATAAAATCAAAAGAAAAAGAACAAAAACAATCAAAATCAATCACACAAGAACACACGAGATTTTTTCAATTTTCACTCAATGCAATGACTTCTCCCCGCGCAGAGGCACTCATGCGATTTGCACTAAAAATATGAAGAATAAGTTTACAAGTCTCTCAAGAACTCACCCCCAATGTGTAGGGTTTCTCTCTATCTCCCTCTTTCTTTCTGACGACTGATAGATCTCTCTTTTCTTTTCACTTAACCATAAAATTGTACACTATACAATATATATAGGTTTTCATCAGATCTAATCTCAGCCGCGGATCAATCAGCGCCGCAACGGTCGACCGCAACTTTGGGCGGTTGACCGGTTTATGCCTTCGACTATACGGGGATCAAACAGAGAATAGAACGGTCGACTGGTTGTTCCTGCAAGTGTACATGATTGCAACAGTGAGCGGGACGGTCAATTGCGAGGTCGACTGTGTGGTTGGTCGAGTGTGCGGTCGACCGCAGCTCTGCCTGCAGCTACAGGCTGAATGCTTGCTCCTTCTTCAACTCTTCCCCACTTCTGTCTTCTTCATCCCTATTGTCATGTATTTGGATCCACAAACCCCAACAATCTCTCACTTGGAGACATATACACGAAGTCTCTAACCTGTTCTTCATTCTTCCATTGGCCTAATCCAGGCATGTGCCTCTGCGAATCTCCTCATCAATTAACCTAGAGACAATCCAATAGTAGTATAGCAGAACTGATGCTTCCTTCTATCCACTACCTTTGTGAGCATGTCCATCAGACTCCTAGTGCCAAGAATCTTAGATAGCTTCAACCATTTCTTCTCATCCGTCATTCAAATAAAACGATACCTTATTTGAATGTACTGAGTCCTAGAGTGATATGCCGAGTGTTTTGCCAAGAAAACTGCACTTTGACTGTCACACCATAGCTCACCTATGGGTTGCTTTCTGCCCAACTGTTTCATAAGCTCAGAAATCCACAACATGTCTTTCAACGCCTTTGTAAGTGCATATACTCTGACTCTGTGGTTGACTGTGCCACAACCTTTTGTAACTGTGAAGCCCAACTAACAGCTGTACCTCCAACTGTAAATACATACCCTGTAGTACTTCTGCAACCATCACGATCGCCTAAAAAATTCGCATACACATAATCAGATATATGCAAAGAATCTCCCCCAAAACAAAGAGAATAATCTGAAGTACCTGCAAAATACCTGAGAATCCACTTCACTGCATCCCATGTTGTTTACCTAGATTCTTCATGTAACGGATGACAACTGCCACTGCTTGTGCAATGTCTGGTCTTGTAGACATCATCATATACATCAAACTTCCAAAGGCTGAGGCATAAGGAATAGCGGTCATTTTCTATATTTTTGCCTCTGTTTTAGAACACAGGTCCATCAATAACTTGAAGTGAGCGGCTAAGGGATAAGTGACTGGCCTCGCGCCATCCATATTGAATCTCTTCAACACCATCTTCACGTAATCAGTTTGTCATAACCAAAGCTTCTTGCTTTTCTTATCTCTACTAATCTTCATGCTGAGGATTTGCTTTGCTTCACCCAAGTTCTTCATTGAAAACTCCGAAGCTAGCCCTTTTTTTTAATTTCTTGATCTTCTCCATACATGAACCTGCTAACAACTTGTCGTCCACATACAATGCAAATGTAACTTTATCATTGTCCCCATATCTATGAAAATACACACAATGATCTGTTTTGCATCTATCGAAACATTTTCCTTTCATAAAGCAATCAAATTTCGAGTACCATTGTTGTGGTTCTTGTTTGAGCCCATAAAGACTCTTCTTTAGTCAACACACCATATCTTCTTTTTCTTTAGCTTCAAAACCTGTGGGTTTTTCATGTACAACTCTTCTTCGACATCACCATGGAGAAATATTGTTTTCACATCCAACTGCTCTAAGTGTAAGTCTTCAACTGCTACAATACCGAGTAGAACCCTGATTGAAGCCATCTTCACAATCGGTGCAAAGATCTCACTATAATCAACATCTTCTCTTTGAGAGAACCCTTTCACAACAAGTCTCGCTTAATACCTCTTACTGTCATCTGTCTCATCTTTGCCTCTGAAAATCCATTTATTCATAAGTGTGTGTTTCCATGCAGGTAACTTGTTCAACTCCCAAGTTCGGTTATGTTCCAAAGAGTTCATCTCGTCCCTCATGGCGAACTCCCACTGAATTTGAGCATCATCCTTCAAATCCTCCTCATGAGTTTCTGGCTCTCCTGAATCTATGTACAGAACATGCTCGTTGTTGGTGTACGCCCTAGAGGCCAATTATGTATTAACATTACTAGTTTACATTGTATCATGACATTTATTTCATATTTAGGCATTTTATTTATTGTGTTATTTATTGTGAATTAATTAATATAATGAAGTCCTTAGAATAGTAAGTTCAATGTCATGGGATATCATGTGCATGACTTGATTGTGAGATCCTATTGGCTGAAATCATAACACTGTTGTTAAATGTTCCTAGTCAAGTGTTATTGTGAATTAGGACAATGATAATACATAAAGACTAGTGTGTGCATAGACTGATGACCATTATCACGAGTCATGAATATGTGATATCAAGTCTTCACATGGGTACATATTAGAGTAACGTTGTACTGGACTGACCCACCATCAGAACGCTGCATGGATTCTTACGTGAGTGTCGTAAATGGTTCTCACAGTGACCATGGTATGCGTAGTTCTTTGACTTGAAGTCACTACAGTTTCTTATATGAGAAGTTATATATTTTAATGTCGTCAGATATTCCAAGTAATAAGGTGATTATAAAATCGACTATTGGATATACTACAAATCATGCTGAGGGATGTGAGTGACTTAGATAGGATTTGTCCTTCTTCCATAATAGGAGCGATATCTCCGGCTCCTTGATTGAGTGAGACTGCAAAATGCATGGCCGTGCTCAAATGAGTCAATATGAGATATTGATCTCATTTATTTTAGTAAGTCTACTCGGACATCAAGAAACCAAAGATTGAACTATACAAGGGTGACACGCTCTATGCTTTGTGGTCAATTAAGATATCTGGATAAAGGGACTAGACTATATGGTAACATTGGCCATGAATAGGTTATGTCAAATCACAAACATTTCCGTTACTTGAGTAGCAATAATGTATTGCTAGATACAGCTCACTATTTGTAATACTAGAATATAATTTTAGTATTACTGTCAACGTAATAAGAACCTACAGGGTCACACACTTAGAATGGATCGAAATTAGGATTTAAATTCATAAGATGAATTTAATTAGGGATCCAAGTAAGACTCGAACTCCTGACATTGGATGGACATTTTATTAGATTAAATTGGCCGGCTTAAGTTCAAAGGCCCACACACGAATCTGACCCAATTCATTTTGTGAGCCCAACAACCTCATTACTCTTTTAGGGTTGATTTTCTACACCTATATATATGATATGTATCTGTGGAAAAAAGATACATGAAAGAAAAAGAAAAAACATAGCCGTCACAGAAAGTGAGATAGAGGGAGATCGTTAGGAGGAACATCCCCTTTCCGCAAATAGCACCACGGTTTGAGGGAGTCGTTTTTCGTTCCGTTCGTATGGATACCGTAGAGGCACCACAATATTGCAGTGTTGTAAGCAGCATACTGTGGAGACAGTAGATCCATCTTTAAGGTATAGCTCATAAACACGATTTATGGTTTTCGCATGGATCCCTGACTAGGTTTCGATATTTTTGTAATTTTTCCGCTGTGTATTTAATTTGTGATTGCCGTCGAAACCTAACAGCTCGTGAACAATACTAGCTGATAGATCAAATATCTTGGTTGACCTTCTCTATCGTGTCGATCTCTTCAATGTAGGTACTGGTTCACCGACCGGTTCAGCTTCCCCAAATTGCTCTTGTTGTACCTGTTCGTCTTGGATAACCTGCTCCTTCCCAATAGGCTCATCATGAGCCTCTTATGCTACCTGTGGTACTTGTACCTGCTGCTGCACTGTATGGCCCCTACCACTAGGGCCGCCTTCAGAATCTGAATCTGAATCTGAGTCTGAACCAAAATCTGACTTTGAACTAGTTGTACTGTCATGGCTTGTGTGCATGTCCTTGTATAAGACCTCTTCATTGAACACTACATTCATGCTGCGAATGACCTTTGTTATCCACAAAATTTCAAAGTCTGTAACCATACTGATTGCCATCGTAGCCAATGAATACACACTTTCTGGATTTCGAATCCAGCTTCTTTCTTCCTTCCCTGTCAATTAGTGAATATGCAATACAACAAAAAATTTTCAAATAAGAATAACTTACAGTTTTACCTTATCATAGTTCTTACGGAATGGCCCCATCAAGGGCATTAAATGGGCAACGGTTAATCAAGTACACTGTTGTATTGACTATATCATCTCAAAGATGGACCGGAAGACCCGCATGAAGTCTCATGCATCTCACCCTTTCGAGTATCGTGCGTTTTATTCTTTCTACTACTCCATTCTCCTGTGGAGTCCTAGGAACTATCCTGATTCCTTGGATATTTTTCTTTTCCAAATAGTCAACAAACTCTTCACCTGTGTACACACCACCATTGTCTGATTTTAATGCTTTCACCTTGCACCCCGTCTCATTCTTAACCCTAGCTTTCCAAGCTTTGAATGCCTCAAACACTTCTAATTTCTGGTGAATTGCATGAACCCAAACTTTCCTTGTAGCATCGTAGATGAATGTGACGAAGTATCCCTTATCAACATAAGAAAATTCCTGAGCCGAACCCCACACATCTGTATGTACCAACTCTAGCTTCCTAAGCTTCTTCTCACACCCACACAACTGAAAACTAACTATCTTCTGTTTGCACACCACGTAGTTCTCACAGAACTCAATCTCAACCTTCCTAAGCTCTGGCAAAAGATCCCTAGAACAAAGCTGCTTGACACCCTTTTCACCAAGGTGCCCCAACCTAACATGTCATAGAATTGAGGAAGAACTACATGCTGATGCTATAGCAATGATATTACCTGAATCACCTCCTCTGAGTAATTACAATGTGTCACCATGCTTTCCTTTTGCCACCAACCTGGAACCTATAGTCACATTTCATTCTCCATGTCCAAAAGTTGTTATGTATCATTCTTTGTCTAGCTTACTAATCAATATCAAATTATTTCTCATGCTCGGAATGTTTCTTCTGTCATTCAAAACTAATCGTCCACGATTGCGAGCTTTCACCCTCACTGTGCCTTTACCTACAACTGGATATATTTGCCATTACCAACTGAAACTACACCAAAGTCACATGTCTTGTAATCCTCAAAAACAATCCTAATAGGTGTACAATGATAAGGACCTGAATTTATACATCAATCATCTTGCATAATATCAAATCCAGCAGATAAACACAATTCTTCTAAATGGAGTTCGATACTTACCACATTGGCTACATATGACACTACTTGCGCTTTCTTATACTCCTCGCATTGGTCTCTCCTGTGTTCCGGCTTCTTGCAGTGCCAACACTCATCTTTGCGATATCCTGCTCTTGACTTGGACCTGTGAAACCTGCTTTGAGACTTTCCTCTGTTGTTACTTCTACCACGATTATCAACTGACAACGTGGAATTGCTAGGGTATGACACTGAAGACTCTCCACATCTCTTACTTCTTGTATATCCTCATTCATGATGCTGCTTATAACATCCTTCAGAGTTGTTGCATCGGTCATGGTACTTGTAACGGTCTGCTCTATTGTGTTGTAACTATCGGGAAGACTGGATAACAACAACAACGATTGTGCCCTTTCCTCAAACTTCAAACCTGACGATTCCATCTGACTGTAAAACATATAGAAATTGTTGATGTGCACTGGCACCAAACCCCTTTCCGGACACCTTAGGTGTAAAATCTAGTTTGCTGTATTCGGTTTCTCAAGCATATCTATCAATACCTTTAATACCTCCTTCGCGGTCTTTGCCTTCTTAATGTGAAATAGCGACTTCCTATTCAGCGACAACAGAATCTTTCCAAGTGCTTTATGATCCAATATGTTCCAAGCTACCAATGCAATTGCATCTACCTCCACCGCATCTCGCTTCTCGCCAAACAATGGATTATCAAGATTCTTCTGTCGAAGATATGCTATCATCTAGATCTTCCACATTGTGAAATCTGATCCATCGAACTCCTTGATTCTAATCTTGTCCCCCACCTCAATCAATGCTACCAACATGGTGCTCTGGTACCACTTTGTTGAGTTCTAACTGCGGAATAACTCACCAACAAGATGCAAAACAATAGAATCAAAAGCAAGAGAACAAAAATAATAAAAAGCAATCACACAAGAACACATGAGATTTTTTTGAGGTTCACCCAATGCAATGACTACTTTCCTGGGCAGAGGCACTCCTGCGATTTTCACTAGAAATATGAATAACAAGTTTACAAATCTCTCAAGAACTCACCCCCAAGGTTTACAGTTTCTCTCTATTTTCCTCTCTCTCTCTCTCTAATGGCTGATAGATCTTTTTTTTCTTTTCACTTAACCCTAAAATCGCACAAAATACAATATATATATATAGGTTTTCATCAGATCTAGTCGACCGAAAATCTGAACGGTCGTCCGGTTCATGCCTTCGACTATACAGGGATCGAACAGAGAATTTGACTATTGACTGCACGGTCGACTAGTCGTTCCTTCAAGTGTACAGGATTGCAACAGCGAGCGGGATGGTCGACTGCAAGGTCGAGTGTGCAGTTGGTCAAGTGTGCGATCGACCGCAACTTCGATCGGTCGACCGCAACTTCGATTGGTCGACCGCAACTCTGCCTATAGCTACAGACTGCTTTAAGCTGCTTTCTCCTTCTTTAACTCTTCTTCTTGTATGTCTTGTTAAATCCTATTATCGTGTATTTGGATCCACAAAACCCAACAGCAAGAAAGAAAAGGAAGAAAAAGAATATTGCAGAACCGACATCAAATGACCAACAGATGTTCTCTAACGGAGAAAAAAAAAACCAATAGATACAAATTAATACAATTCATAACCTTTCGTTTGAAAAAAAAAATGAAGTGATAGTAGCAGCCCAATATGACATAACTCCAAATTATAACTAGTAGGGAATTGCAGCAAAGAGAGGAACAGGGGTGTATTGGATTGGAATTTGGAAAGAATTTAAAACAATGTGAAAATCCTAGTGTATTCAATTAGAATTTTAAAGAGGTTTATAAAAATCACAGTGTATTCAATGGAGACTTTAAGTGATTTTATTCAATTCTCGATGTATTCAATTGAGATTTTAAATAACCCCATTCAATTCACGGTGTATTCAAAAAGTTATTGATTTTGGTAGAATTGAGAATTTGGAGGATTTAGATAGAATCTAGGGTTTGAAGTAAAAATACCAAAAGCCTTTGCAATTCTCACATTTTCCGTAGAAACTTTCAAGACATTTGTGATTCTCTCTAGATGTTCTTCCTTCTCCATAGTTGCATCCACCCTCTTGTGAAGGTATTGATTGTCAGTATTTGTATATTTTCATTAGCTTGATTTTGTATACTGGTGAGTATGGTTTCCTACTGTTCATCTTCTTCTCCTTCAACATACCTACCATTCTCTTCTAAAAACCATCCTCTTCGAAATCCCAAACCATCCTCTTCTCCTTCAACATCCCCATCGCCGATATCCCCCAAACCCCGAAATCCCCCAAACCATCCTTGCCGAAATACCCCAACCACCTCGCCAAAATCTGCGACACCCCCTGCTGAAATCCCCAAACTACCTCGCCGAATCCCCCCCGGAAATCTTAATATCCTAGTCACCCATCACTGTCTCCAAAATTTCCTATGGTCTGCCTGATTTATTTATGAAAGAATGAGTTTGGTACCTTCATTTCTGTTAGATAACTTTAGATAGCCTTTCTATGCTGTAAAGTGTGGTTAGATCCCCGGTCATCAGTGTATCCCTTTGTGGAATGGATTTCCTTAGTATCATCTATACATTTCTCATTTCAATCACATTTGCAGTTTGCCCCAGAGGATTCTCCGTTGCTCCTTTTACTGAACAAATGTCTTTTGTTAATCCTGTGTAGGTCATAAGTAATGGTGAATATAAGAGTGTAGTGCATCTTGCTCTTGTGAATGCTACTCGAGCCAGGCTCTCGGTAGCCACATTTTATGACCCACCGAAGACAAGGAAATTATCTCCTTCTCTGCTGTTGGTCACAGAGAAAACCCCGCAAAAGTACAGGGAGGTTCTTTATGGGGATTACGTCTCATCATGGTACACCAAAGGACCTGAAGGCAAGTGCAATATCGATGCCCTTCTCATATGATTCATCAACAAAATCTCACTTCCATAACACCACTTTAGTTGGCTGAACATGTTAGTGGATTATACAGAAGTTGCATCATATTTGTAAAGGAATTTGATGGGGGCTTTTGCTAATAAAAGGAAATGTGGTACCAAAATTGTAAGTACACCAAATTTAATCAAGAAAAGAATGTGTCATGGTGAGGATGTACATCTATTTCAATGTATCATTCATTCAGTTTTAACAAATCAGTTATATTGGTGAGGTGAAGGCTGGAAATCTGTTATATGGATTTATATCTAGAATGGCTATTAAACAAGCTTGGTTATTGCTCTGTACTTGATCGCCCACTGTTCTTAAACCATTTATGAAACCCCAATGCTTCATAACTCTAGTCGTCCTGCCCCCACAAGTTAGACAAAGTTTTTGTTATGTATTTTCTCTTCTCGGATCGAAAATTCTGTCCTGTGTTTGCCTATATATTGGTATTAGGTCTAAATGTCAGGCACAAATAAAGCCCCAGCTACAAGTAATAAGTAGTTTGCTACCTGTTCTTATGTAAACACCTTGCAGAAACTGTTCGGGTAGTTCTTCTTCAAAAACTGAAAGCTCTGTTGCTTCTCCCATTTCATTGACTGCATGCTATCCCTGTGATAATTCCATTCATATATGTTATTCAACTTTGCTTGGTTTTCCTTAATTAAAATGGTTTGTTCTTCAAGTAGTAACACCTGAATCTTGATTGGTGGATTGACTATGAACTTAAACATTCGATTCCTGAAGATTAGGACCTGAAATTGTAAAACATGTGATAGAAAAATATTACTGTCAATGACTCGATGATAACTGATCTCAACTACAACTTTATTCAAAAAAGATTGTCATCGAATTCCTTTGAATTCCATCAAATTCATAATAAGAATTCCATCAAACTATTTTAAAATTCTTATAAATCCCAGTCAAAATTTTAGGTGAATTCCCCATAAATCTCTTAAATACTGGGATTCTCAATTCTTTTAAAATCTTTTGAAATCTCAATTCAATACACCCCTGGAAGATTATTTTTTTTTGGATTACATCCATCACAAGTTGAGGAAATACAAAGACCCAAACAGTCACAACGGAATTTAGTGAAATTTTTATCATAATATGGGCTGGACCTCGCAAAAGAAATTTAACAAAGAGATCATTTTAATTAGTCACAATATTTTCAGAAATGTAACAGGCCTAGCTTAAGTCCTTTAAATAAATAGCCATCATGGGCCTAACCGAAAGGTAAAACTTAGAAAGCCTGATACACATAAAAGGTGTACATCTTTAGTGCTCGGAATTTATATCTTACCTCTGGTGCCAGTTTTACCTTCAGAGAGGTCTCTCTATAGGTCCTCTAATAGAGATAGTTTGAAGAGAAGGCGTGGTCTCAGTGATGTATCAAACCACACAGAGATACAAGTTAATGTTGATCATGACTCTTCCTAGATAATTGGGTGTAACAACCTGAATTTTCATCTATAATCAAATATGAGTTTGTTTGATTTCACGTGTTTCGCACGTGTAAATTTTTGTACATTTTTCCTTAAGAAATTATTTATTTTTATCATGAACTAGTATATTTTTTCCTTTTTAATTAAAGCCTATTTTAATCTCTAGGCCTAATTATTTAATTCTAGCCCACACTAATTAATTAATTAAATAAATTAGAAAGCCCATGGACTTTTAACCCACTAAAATAAGCCCAATAGTTTATTCTCATTTAAATAAGACAACTTGTAGTGTAGACTTATTTTTGTAATTAATTAATTAATAAACATGAACAATTAGTAACTAGGTGTGCATTGTGTGACACGTGCATTGCACTAGCACGTGTTTTGGGTGAGTCAAGGGTAGGCCGGATGGCTTCATGGAAAGTGGGAGAGATGGAGAGTGTGGAAGAGTGGGTGTGTGATCATGGGTAGTTGTTCTAACTCCCTAATGCATCCTAGGCTCTCATCTAAACTCATCTAAATCAATCTTAGCCCTCCATTTATGTTAGAAAAGTGTATAAATACCCCCTCATCTTCTTCATGAAATGCACTAGAAAATTTGCAAGAGAAAAAGAAAGAAAAGAAACAAGTTGTGAGTAAAAGATTGAGAGTTGTTGTGAGTAGAAAGATTGAGAGACTTGTGTGTGTGTGTGTTCTTGCAACTAGTGGAGGCTGGCCTACATCAAGAGGAGCAAGGAGGAGCTCGGGTTCCATCAAGCAAGGAGGAGAAGGCCCATTTTGGTGGCACAATCTAGGAGGAGAAGGAATCGTTCGTGCATTCAATGAGTTTTCTAGGAGTTTTCTAATTGTTCTTCAATAAGGTGAGTGATTTCTCAAGCTTCTAATTTTAGATACCATGCTAGGGATTGAAATTGTGATTATGCTAGAAACAATTAGGAAAGTTTGCTCATATTTTGTTAGAAGAGATTAATTGATCTACATGAAAAATAAATAACATGAATAGGAGTGTATTATTTAAAATATGTTACGGTGGTTTGTTAGTATAATTGCATGCTAGAGTTGATGAATTATGATTTTATGAAAGATTTGTTTATGAATGATTGGTAGAATGCAACATGTAAAAATTGTGCCTATGGATAATTCATAGAATGCAAACTAGTATTCATAGATTAAGAAATATATTGGTTTGTGGTAAAAAAGTGTGTTCTAATTGCCATATGTGAGTAATATTGTAGTCTCTAGATTATCATCCATGTTGTTCCTTGAAATATAAACAAAAAATTGGTTTTGTAAGAATAAGACTAATTTAAAGAGTTTTAATCTTTGATTAAAGAACGAAAAAATTACATGAACTCATTATGAATGAGGGGGAAATATGTTGATAAAAGAATTCTTATAAATGAAAAGAAATGCTTCTATGTCGAAATGTATTTATGATCCATTTTTTTAAATAAATCAAGGGGAAAATAGTCTTTTATGTTTTAAAAAATGAGTTTTATACAATTTATGAAAGTACAAGTTACTGTTTTTCCAAGAAAATGTAATCAGGAAAAGATCTAGATTTTATAAGTGCAATCTAATTGAGAAAAATCGAGTTTTTTTTTCTAAAAAGAACTAGAAACAGTACAGTCTGACACAAAAACATTATAACTGATTTCCTATACGGGTTAGGCACTCAGACCTACTGGTCAGTGGGTGCACATTAGGAACGTTACTGTTGCTCAGCGGAGCTGTTGGCCTGGGTCCGAGTCTCGCCAAAGACTTTGTTTTTTTTTAAATCTGATTTTACTCCAAAACCGAGAACCAAATTTAAGTAGCATTTAAGTCCTCCATGTGACAGTTAGTCACTGAAGACCTTATGGTCTTTGGGTGTGGTTTGGTGACGTTACTGTTCACTGGCGAAGAGGTTGTGCGTGGGTTCGATCCGACCTCTGGCCAAAAAAAAAATAGTTTTTGATTTTTTTTTTTCTTCATATTTTGATATTTCTAAAGGTTTTTTAGTGTTTAAAAAAGTTGAGAAAAATATTAGAATTATTCTAAAAATACCTACACTTCATGAAAAATTAATCCCTGGATTTTGACCTATTATAATGAGAATTAGAAGTAAATTTTTAGAAGAAAAATTAAGTTTTTAGAATGTGAATTTCTTGGTAACTAAAGATACAAATATTTTGTTGAACATAGCGAAATTTGTGAAAAGTTCAAAAATGAAGTTTTTGACATGTAAAATATTGAGTAAAATTTAATATAAGATTGTTTAAGATTATGCAAATTATGCATGGAAAATAAAGTAAAAGAAACATGATGAAATGTGGAAATTGTGAATATGAATACTCTCATTTTAATGTACATGAAAATAGAATTGAGACTAAAGTTTTAGCTAAGTCTTCACATCGGCACAAATGAAATTTTGAAAGAGAAATGTGATAAATAATGACCAAGATTGGGTCATGATTGATGTTTAAGACCAATGTAGAGGTGACGCGAATTCTAGAGTAATGATTTTTATTCATGATTCTATTATCTAAGGATTAGATACATAGTGGAGTTGTAAAGAAAGTAAGAGAAAAATATAAGTATGAGGGCCATCGGATCTACGGTGTGAGATTGTTCACAGGATGTCCACTTGATGCATCATGCTAGGACATGGATACTACTCCAGGATATCGTACCGTCGGTGAGCTTGTAGGGTGCTCGGTGACTACGTAGTACCATCGTTCCATGGCAGAGACGGATTTTCCATAGGATGCCTGCATGATGCATCATGTCAGTGCATGGGATTCTCTCCAGGATGTCTGGGTATGGGCTCGGAACTCATAGAACACCTAGGATACTTACCGTAGTTACCGTAGTAGTTTAGCTCGTGGCGAGGGAATCAACCCTACAAGATGAAGAACGATTAAGGGCTTGCCCTCGGACCTATGTAGTATGAGATGCATAGAATCTGAACAAGTGCGCATTAGTGTCATGTAATATGAATAACTGCATTAAGGACTAAGTGCACATTCACACACGACATTAATAGGATAGTCCCATTAGCTTTATTTGTGACAAGTGTGTGCTTTCTAAGTAAGAGAAATTGATGTATCATATCCTAGCGTCAGTTGTATGCAACTGACGTGCCCACAGTTTCTATGCAGGACAAAGTGATTGACAAGACAAAAGAATAAATGATGCTTAAAGAAATGTTCAAGTTATTGTTTAATTTATGTAACATGTTGTAATTTATAATTCCGCTGCGTTGATGTAATCGTTATTGTATAAAAGTTTTTAAATTCCTTGTAAAATTATACGAAGTAAAGTGTAAAAATCCTGTGGAACTTCGAATTTAGACTTGTTTGGAATTCAGGGTGTTACATTGGGACTAATGATCCAGCGACGAGTGAGATTGCTCTTACTTCCACAACTGTTGTCCAATGTTAATCACTAGCTAGAATTGTCGAGGGGTGCTTAAATATCAAGCTCTTAGTGTTTTCAAGTCAATAATGTGAATTCACAAACCAGAGGTATTAATTCTTCTCGAAACTCGTGCTGATCTTTGCAAAATTGATCTTACTCATACGAAGCTAGATAGGAATATGCAAATAGTTGCTCAACATGCTTTAGGTTGTTTTGGTGGTATTATTCTACTATGAAATGATAATCGTGTCTCCTTTCAGTTTCACTATAGTGATTCTCAAGCTATAGTAGGTATTATGAAAGCTAGTGGTAAAGAATTTGATTTTGTAGGTATTTATGCAAGTACCTTTATTGTTACTCGTAGACAGTTTTGGGAGATTATTCATCAGATTATTAATGGGGGATTTTCGGTGATGTGTGTCTGTGATTTCAATAGTATTCTTGCTCCTTCTAACAAAAGGTATGGGTTTTCAATTCTAGATTTAAGCATGATTGAATTTCGAGAGTGTCATGCCCCGCTTCCCAAAATACAGAAGTACGTGCACGCAACTAAGTCCCAGCAAGTTATATACATTATTCATAAGCTGCAAAATTAACTCAACAATATAAAATACATCCATGCAGGCAATAAAACAATTACTTGAACAAGAAATAGCATGAATACTCCTCATATAATAACCATCATCTAGAAACATAAACTTTGGGTCAAACACCTAGATATACAATTTACGAAATCATTGTAATAATGGGAGAAAAGCATGAAACAAGATAAAGTAATGCAGGCTAAGTCTGGCTCCATGCTTAAGATGTAACACCCCGCAAAATTGGAAATGACAATTTTGCCCTTGTCTGTTACGCACGTGTATTTTGTAACACACTTCAATATTTATTTTGGATTCCGACTATTTATGAATTTCCCGTCTTCTTAAAATTTATTTTATCCTATTTTGAGTCAACTTAAATATTAAATTTCAATCTCTGTATTTTTACGTGCTTTATATGTGTTATCGATGCACGTATCGATTACGTGTGTTCCACCACTACTGTAATATTTTATGTGTTACAATTAATTATTTTATGACTCATTCAATTTCGTTTTATAAACAGAAGTTCATTTTTCTCCTATTTCGATTTAAATATTTTTATATGTGTGGTGCACGTATTTTCTATGTACGTAACGATTACATTGTGGAATATATAAAAAATAATAAATATATTTTTCTTATATTGTATTTCAATTATCTTTAAATATTTTTTCGTTGATAAAGTTGATTTCGTATTTTGATATTTTACGTGCAACACACGTGTTTGCGCTGCACGTATTTAGGCGTATTCTTTTTCAAAATAAAATTTTATGAAGTATGTGTGTGTGTCTATTTTATTCATGCATGAAAACTATAATTTTTAATTAAACTAATTTTATTATATATATAGACATATGTTTTAATTTAAATAAATAATTTATTTTATGGTGTACACAAAGCACGTGCACGTGCACACGGGCAATGTGCACACCTCAAGAATGAGAAACCGGCTGTTTTGGACTTGGAAGGAAAAAGTATACTTTTGAATTAGAGAGTGGATTAGTGGATGAGTTAATGGGTTACTAGTTATAATAACCACTAAATTAATCTATAAAATACCCCCAAAAACAATTCACTCTCATCTTCCCCTCCTTCTTTCCTTCTCTGTCAGATCTGAAATCCCCCTCCAGCTAAATCCCTTTTGTTTCCTCCAGCATACACATGTGCTTCCTCCACTCACACACCATATATATATATATATATATATATATATATATATATATATATATATATATATATATATATATATATATATATATATATATATACCTATACTTCCCACTGTTCAAATTATATATATAAATATATATGTAGATATACACATATATAGGTATATGAAAATGAGAATGAAAATGAGAAGGAAGATGCTTCTCTGTTTGCTGCCGAAGTGGAGGTTGGGTCTTTTCTTTGTGCACGGATTTTGACGAGGCGGATTGGAGCTTCTTTTGGAGTTCAATTGCTAAGAAATCAATATTTCTTTGGGTGGGTGTTTCTTAAATCCTTTCTAATTTAACAGTATGATGCATGCAAGTTGATAAATGGTTTAAGTGTTAAATTTTGATTAGTGTGGTAAATGTAGATTGCATGATCTTAATTTAATTGTGTCATAATGTGTTGAAACGCTATTGTGAATCAAACAAATGACTAGAATTATTGTTAAATTAGAAAGAGAGAGTAAGTATCATGTAGGAATTGTTTGAGTGAAAATTGATGCATGTTAGAACATTTTGAAATTATGAATAAATTTAATACATGCTGCATATTTTGCTACTATCATCAATTTTCTATCTCAGTAAAGCTTAAATAAAAGTGCATATAGTGCATACAGTGCATAAGCTTGTTTTGCTACATTGCTATTGAGCCTGGCTTCTTTGCATACCTTACGTTCTGTTAGAACATTCTGAAATTATGAATAAATTTAATACATGCTGCACATTTTGCTACTATCATCAATTTTCTATCTCAGCAAAGCTTAAATAAAAATGCAGTACAGTGCGTCGGAATATAAGGAAATTAAATGAACTTCCTTTCAATTAGTCACTCTTGGACTTTTGGTCTTCGGGTGCGCTTTGGGTCTGTTACTGTTCATGGGCGGGGGTTGTGGGTTCGAATCCTGGCTTGGCCACTTTCGGTTTTTTTTTGTTTTTTTTTTGTGCATATTTATGGGTTTTAAAGAGTATAAAAATTTGTGGGGGGGGGGGTTCTATCAAAAATATTTTTACAATATTTTTGACATATATTTGTGAGAATTAGAAGTGTTTTTATAATAAAACTATGGAATGAAGAACTTGATAATTCTTCTTAAAGTGTGGCTTTGTATAATTAACGAAAAATAAAAATTTGGAATGCAATTAGATTTCTTTTCGATGAGATTTTATGGTTATTAACATTTGATTTTGCACACAATGTTATAAGTGATTAAATTGATAAAAGAAGTGAATTGAATTATTTCATGTTATGAGATTATGAAGAAATGTTTCTCTTTGAGAAAGAGATTTGTGAATAAAGAAAATGAAATATTGTTGATCTCTAGAACGAGATAGTTGTTAGAATCTAGATGTTAGGCGAGATTCGTAGAAACCGGCAGTGTTTATTAATGAATATGAGAGCTAACCAGTGTGGGTTGAGCATCTCTTGAGAAGTAGCCAGTGTGGGCTGATTGTCTCTTTTGTTTGGTTTAAGTCCGGTAGGGTAAGCTAGCTTTAGGTTGTGATGATTTTTCTTCTAAAACAAATTAAAAACTTAAGGACAGGCACTATAGTGGAGATGTGATGAAAGTAAGAGAAAAACACAAGTATGAGGGCATCGGATTCACGGTGTGAGAATTTTTACAGGCTTTCGACATGATGCGTCATGTCATGTCATGAATCTATCTTCGGAATTATTGGGATCGTAGCGGCGCTTGTGGGTGCTTGGTGACTACGTAGTGCCATCGTTGCATGACGGGGGCGAATTGTTCATTGGCTGTCTACATGATGCGTCATGTCATGACATGGAATTCCCCTCTAGATTGTCTGGACATGGGCTCGTAATTCATAAAATATCTAGGATACTTACCGTAGTTACCGTAGTAGTTAAACTCATAACGAAGGATTCAACCCTACAAGATGAAGAACGGTTAAGGGCTTGCCATGGGATTTATGTAGAATGGGATGCATAAGTTCGAATAAGTGTGCATTAGTGTCATGAAATATAAATAACTGCATTAAGGTTAAGTTCACAAGCACACACGACATCAATAGGATAGTCCCTCTTTAACTTTGTTCTTTGATCAAGTTTGTGTTTGTTAAAGTATTTAAGAATCGTTATATTTTCGGCATAGCGAGGATGGTCGTGTATAATATTGCGTCGGTTGTGCAGGACTTGGAATTTACAAGAAGATACAAAGATGAATTTGATGCTAATGATTACTTAAATGCTAAAGTTATTACAATTGTACATTTATCATTGTTGTATTTTATTTACTTTCTCCTGCGTGTTGATGTAAAAGAGTATGTTGTAATAAAAGTTTTAAATTCCTTGTAAAATTGTACGAAGTGTAAAGATCCTGTGGGACTTCGAATTCGGGCTTATTTGGAATACGAGGTGTTACACTAGAAGATCTGGCCACCATGTCCTTCAATTGGTTCCTCATCGGTATCTACAAACTAAACATCTAGAGTTGGGGGTATCCATTAGAGCAAGCTACAGATGGCAAGTAGTAACAAGCAATGAAATAATAAAATATGATATAACAAGAAATAAGGAACTGGAACGATATGAACGATATGATCATGTACAATACAAGTAATGACAGTATGATAAAGCAATCATAACTATGAGATATAGTCAATCGATATGCAATGGTCAATAAACATTAGTTGGTGACATGATCAATAGTCGGTATTCAATGGTCAATAAACAATGATCTATAATCAATAATGCAATGGTCGGAAAACAGTAGTCGGTAACAGGATCAATAGTCGTAATGCAAGTATCGATGCTTAGTGTCAATCTTAAGTCTATCAGTCTTTTATTAACCTATCTAATGCACACAATCATGTGTCTCATACCACAGGTTCGGGTGCATAACAATCAAGTGAATGTTTGGACTTAAGTGGTGAATTACATAATATTATGTACTTGGGAACAATAATTAGTACACAGTAAATACCCGTCGGTATACAGTAATCAGTGAACAGTAATAAGTAACCAGTAAACAGTAATCGAGTACTGCAATCAGTAATGCGGGAAACATGGGCCCCCTTCCAAGTACACTCCCCTATATTGTCCACTACTAAGTCGTATTATTTATTATCCCGGCTTGTTATTCTTTTATTGTGATCAATTATGAACATGCAGTCGGTGCAATCAATGAGAACGATGGTATCAAGACAGTCATTTCACTATTTAATTTATTGGATTCTAAAGGTAGACCCCCACGCATTCTAGAGGTGGTCCCCGTTGGTTCTACAATGTGGCATTTAGCTCTACGTGAAACTTAGTTATGTCATCCAAAATAATATCAATGACTATAACAATAACGATACATGATACAATAGAAACAAAATGGTAATCAGGACAAGTATCAAGAATATACCAAGAGAGTATCGAGGGAGTATCAAGACTATGCAATACATGATATGGAGTATTCTATCAATCTACTCTATCGATTCAATTCATTAAATATGAATAATAACATGCTTATATTTTAAAACTATAACTTCTACAATATCGAATATACAGATTTAATTACTCTACAACATTACAATGAGACAAAACAAAATATAAATCAATGTACTTATCTATGTGCATATATCTTTCTAAGATACGATCATACGGTGTATGCAATGACAATGCAGTTGATGGTGTTTCTATGGATATCGAATCAACAGAATTCATTAGGACAATTCGAAATTCAATAGTACAATGGGTCCAACAATGAGAACTATGATAATCAAATTCAATAGATGATAATTGGAATTTATGAAACGGTATTCGATTCAAGGAATTACGCACGGATATAGACTATGAATGAAACTCATGATACGATAACCAATTGCGAAGGCTACTTGTGAGAGTTTAACAATACTTGCATAACATGGACAATAATGAACGGTGATCAAATCTAAGAAATACTTGCAGAGTTCAATAAATGCTTACATTTATTACGCGATGATTTTAAATGTGAACAAACCACGGATAGAAGAGAATCCCAACGTCAAAGGCTGCAAAACATGGCAGCACGATGACAGTGAGACCACAACGATGGCAGCGAGAACAACGACAATGGTAGCAACAGCGAGAATGACAGTGACGCTCAACGACAGTGGTAAGCAAAGACGATGGCACACGATAACAACAAGGGCACGGGCAGCGAGTGTTCGGGATTGGAATTCGGGTAGAAGGCTGTAAGGGTAAGGAATTTGGAGGTTGTTGAGTTTGTAGGGGCTATGGAGGTTCGCTGCGAGATCGGAGATGGCAGCAAGTGTGCTCAGTTGTGCAGGGGGAGGAGGCGCTGGCTGTAAAGGTAGTGGAGGTGGTGATGGTGGTGAAGATATGGGTAGGACGAAGTGAGTGGATGTTGGGTATGGCAGTCGGGAGGAAGGTGAAGGAGAGTGGGGTTGAGGTGGTGTCGGTTCATAGGAGAGGGATAAGAGAAAGATGGAGGAGGCTTCGGGTTGAGACAGGGAGGCAATAGAGAGGTGAAGCTATTTGAGGTGAGGGGGCTTGCTGTAGAGTTTGATGGTGTTGCAGTAAGGAGAAGTCGGTGCAACAATGGTGGTGCAGTGATGTCAAGTTGTAGAAGGGTGGGCTCGGGATTGTTGGCTTCAGTGAATAGAGTTGCAGTGGTTGAGGTTGAGATGATGGCGGCGGAGGTGTCGAGTTTGGGATAGTTTCGGGTAAGGGATCAATGGAGGAGAAGATGGCAGTAAGTGACTATCATTGGAGTTTCGGTTATGGCGTCCGGTGGCGGCAGCAACAATGGTGAAGTGGTCGGTGTTGGTGTAACCCCTGTTTTCCATTTTCTGTATTTTTGAGTGTATTTTCTTTTTCCATGTATTTGATTCTTATTGTATCTCTTTTTGGACTGTATATTGGACCTATTTTTAAGTATATTTTATCTACTTGATTTGTCGTATTCTATTTGAGTTCTGGATTCTTTTGTCTCATATTTTTTTCGTCTCTGTTTGATCGAACCATTTCTTTGATCCTCATTATTTTAATTTTTCATGTTCCATTTTATTATTTATTTATTTTTTATTTATTCATATATCTATTTTTGGATCCATTTATAAAGCCAAAACCCATTTACTTAACCTTATAAACCTAACTAAACCCAATACCCTAGGGGTGGACAACTATTATCCGAACCGACCAATACGAACCAATCCAACCCGAACTGACCGGTTCTTAACCGAACCAATTGATTGTTTGGGTTCGTTCGGTTCTTAATCTTCAATAACCAACTGGACCGGATCGGTTGTTGGATGGAGCTTTCAAATAACTGATGAAACCGAACCGACCGTACCTCTATGCATTAATCCATAAAAAATCTAGTTCTCTTTTAATTTCTTGAATATACAATCAGTTATTTCTCATTTTTTTGGAGATACAAACGTCTCCTTTAATTTCTTTAATACAAACTTAGCAGTTGTTCTACCTAAGTTCTGATTCTCTATAATCATGTGTTATGTTGTTGAGAAATACTTGATTTACAGTGTGGCTCAGCTTAATAGAATAATGAAGTTGATGTACATTTAGTAGTTACCTTAATCAAGCCAAGCATAAATTATTTTCTAAATCTTTTTTATTGTAACTGAAATTCAATTAGCTATGGTTATTGATGTTTCTTTTATGAGAATAAACTAAGATTACAGAAGTATGCAGATGAAAAAGCAATGTATCTCACCCATTTTAAATGTCATCATCTCAAACAATTAGTGTAAAATTCATTAGTAACTTGTGGTTTTATGAATCTTCATTTTAAATTCATTTCTAAACAACAAATAGCAAGATGGTTCTTAAGTTTGATTGTAGTTGATCTTTTAAATTTTAATGAAATTGTGAATGATGTTGGAGGTGAAAAGTAGCATGCCAAACCGACCATCCAATTTAATCTAAACCAAGCTTAATCGGCTTGGATGGAAACCGATCCAATTAAGGCTCGAATTGGTTGCGGATGAGAAAACTAAAAAACCGATATTCTTTGGATCAGTGGTGGATGGTCCATATTAGGTCGGATACCGACCGAATACCCTGTTTTATTCCCAAGCCAAACCGTTAACATTTCTCCACTCGTTTACCCTATAAGCCCACCTAAACCCTAACTCTCTATATATAAATACCCATATTCATCTTCTACACCCTATCAGCCGCTTCGTCTCCCTCTCTCCAGTCCTCCCTACCTCTCCACCTCCTCCCTAGCACCGGTAGCCCCGCAGCCCATCGTGATCCCTGTCGTGACTCCAACACCGGCAGCACTCGCTCAGCTGCTGCGACCCTCCGAAGCTCCTCCCTGTGCAGCCTCCTGCATCGACAGCCAGATGCGCAACCACCCCCTGGTCAACCCACAGTGCTGCTCCCCCGACTGCAGCACCACCCGACCACCTGTCCAACCTCCCCGCAGTCGCAACAACAGCCAGCACCGCAACAACGAGTAGCGACACAGTCACTGTCGTCTCGCCGTGGGTTGCCATGGTTGAGTTCTTGTGTGTGGGTGTTATCTTTGGGTGTGCGGTGATCTCATGTGGCCGTAGTTTGTTGTCTGTGATTGTGTTCATGGTTTGTTGTTTGTTGTGTTCGTTGCCCAGAAATCCGTTCTCGTTATTCTTGCTTTTGTGCCGTTTCCATCGTCGTCTCTAAGGCAAGTAACTTGTATTCTTTTCTTTGTGAAATACAAGTACTAAATACCGTATGTAGTGCAGTTGTATTCTAGAGACAATTCATGTGTGAATCCTCTGTTATATATTGTCTCTATTGTATTGATTCGACCATAGTTGCCTCACGACATACATGATATGAAACAACTAGGGATGTCAACTTTTTGGATGTATATATGCATGTTATTTTGTGATATCGTGTGCTTGATGAGTTATTCGTGCTATAACTTGTCGTGGACTTGCAAAATACCCTATACCATATTGTTTGGACATCTAGCATACTATATTTCATGTTTGGGTTGATTTGGATGAGTTTTACATGAACTAGATGAGTTTATGTTCGAAGAATAATTCTGTAATTTCTGTTACCTTTCTTTTGATCAGTATTTTAGACCCTATTAAGATCAGTATATGAATTTTATTTGTGAATATGAATTGTATAGAATTCTATCTATTTTCCAACCCTTCTGACAGATCTCAATTTTGATTTATGAATTGTGATTTATGTCTATTTTACTACAGAGGTGTAGAGAGATTTTCAGATTTTGTTTTCTATGAATTCTAGAGAGTAATCTATTTTTATTCTAATGTTAAATGTATTGTTTTCATCCAATATTTTGCTGAGTATAACTAGACCTGATTTGGATTAACCCTGAATTTTTGTGGATTTAATTGATGAGTTTTACAAACTATTCTATGCTTGTAAACAACTACTATACTAACAGAATTTTCTTGATGTTCAGTAAAGATACATGATTTCGACCTGATTCTACTTGCTGTCTCAAAAATCTTTGTGAATAAGAAAATTATCCTACTGTATTTAGTTTATCACCCTTTTGACAGATCTTGATTTCGATTTGTATTTTGTGAGATATTGATGTTTTCGTACTGCAGTGTTTATGATTCTAGATTTACAAAACTACCGTTTCTTGTTGCTTTCTGATTTTACTTAACTATTCTATCTATATTGGAAAATTATGAAACTCTATATTCTGTTACTAAACATACTAGGGAATACCCCAGATTTTTCATGGATTTAATTATTGAGTTTTCATGCTGTTTTCCTGTTGATGAATACAAACTTCTGATTTTTGGCTGAACGTGTTTTCTGGATTCAAATCAGTTTTGAGACTTGTTTTTGTGAAATACCATATGACTTGTATATATTTGCCGGATTCGATCGGGAGTTTATTTTCCAGATTCTTTGACGGATCCAGATTTGTATTTTTGCGGCAACGGGAATCCCAGTTTTAGTGCAGTACTGTCTTGCTGTCCTGAACTAGAATTTTCATTGTTTTATTCTTTTATGGGTTAACTTTCATTCATATATGTTTATGTTTCAGTCTGAACCTGTTATCTGTTTATACCATGTTATTCTTGCTCTGTTTATGACACATACAAACCTGTCTTATAATAATAACAAATTAACCAAGCTGGGGTTAAGGGAAAGATCTAGTAGTGGATAATATAGAAATGTGTACTTGGAAAGGAGGCCGTGTTTCCCACAGGATTATTTGCTACGTGTTCATGACTACATGATACACGACTCTGTCTATCTGATACCCTGACTACATACTTTCCTATAGGAAGGTGTACTCAGAAGAGACCTCATAGGTTCTATCCGTTTGTCTGATCTGCATCTGATATCTGTCTGTTTGATACCTGAGTACACGGCCCTATATAGTCCCTTACGAAATCTAAACGGAACTGTTTGAATGTAGCAACCACGTGGTAAAAGTATGGACGCATGAAGTGCTACCTAGATAGTAATAACACATGACCTGTAATAACATGACATCTGTTACCTGTATCTGTATTTGACATCTGTTATCTGTCTGATTGTTACATGCTACTTGACATCTATTATCTATATACCTGTCTGCATACCATCTGAAACTTGACACTTGATACATGTTACCTGTACCTGTTAGTATATCTTGTTACTTGATTTTGTTTCTTGATTCATGTTAGTTATACTGTTCTGTTGACATACCTATACCATGCTCTGTTTGTTCCTGCTGTTATTTTATATCTGTTTCTTTTATCCCTGTACTTGTATCCTGCATACAAGCGGTCCGTAACTTGTATTAACGGGAGTTTGATTTCTTTTTCTTCTTCCTGCAATTTGTTAAATTGCAGATCAGGGTGATTAGCTGCCAGATGGTGTAGGTGATGTAACATATTAGTTGCTGGAGTTTTTGCTATTATTAGTTCCTGTTGCTATTTGAACAATTATATTTGATACTTGGATTTATTTGTATTTGGGTATGTGACCTAGGATTATTAACTTGTTCAGATCTGGTTTATTTGAGATTAATATATTTTGTTTCAAGGAAATTCATGTTGGTATATTGATTCATATATGCATGCTTGGTTGACTTTTCTTGCTTCCGACTCTGATTATTCTTGTAAAATATTGTAAAGATCCTGACAGCTTATGGATGATGAAAATTATTCGCTGGGCTTAGTCACGTATCCGTATTCTCTTTTTGGAAAGCGGGGCATGACAGTTGGGTAGAGAGCTGGGTTTCGATTGAAGAAGGTGATGAAAGAGGAAGATGAAAGGCTGCGGCTGATGGTGGTGGAGAAGAAGAAAAGGGCAGTAGAGGGCTTCGGGATTGAAGAAGGTGAAGAAATGGGTGTGGGTTTAAACAGTAGGGGAAGAAGAGTTTAGGAGGTGGGTTAAGGAGTGGATTAGTGGGGGCAGTTAAAGAGAGTGAGGGATTAGTGGGTGGTTAGGAATTTAGTGGGGGGTTAGTGGATGATTAATAGAGTAGTGTGCAGTTGGGGTTTCGGTCATGGGCTTGGGTTTGGGTTTAGTAGTTTTAGGGTTAAAGGGTTGGCCTAGAATTTGGGTTTAATATTTGTTTAGGATTTAATTATATTTCAATAGTGGGCATGGGATCGAATTCAATTAGGAAATTAATAATACGATAGCAATGGGTTTCAATAGGAGATCCAAAAAAATGAATTAAATACAAAAGAATGAATTAAAAGAACATGAAAGAATCTATAAAGAAACGAAATACAAAAATACATATGTCACGCCCCGCTTCCCAGAATACAGGAACACAGGCACGTAACTGAGGCCCAGCGAATGATGCAGATACATCATTCATAAGCTGTAAATTCAACTCAATAATAAGATAACGATTTCAACCACGAAAGCATATAAAATCACAACAGGATAACCAAATACATGACATATTACATGAACATAACCAACAACTGGAAAGAAATATAGTTACAGGTCAAACACGCCCGGATTACAACAAGGATTACATGAATAAACAAGAACTAAAGCAACATGAAATAAAACAAGACTAGAATCTCTGTTCAGCAACGCCTTCGGGCAATTCTCCATCTGGGTCTGCAAGTATATTATAACAAGAGGAAGAAACAAAAAGGTACCCGTTAAGGCAAGTCACGGGCCGCAAGTGGTGCAAGCAACGGGGCAATTATAAAATGAAACAAAAGCAGGAAGAACAAGGAATCAAGAATCATATGATAGAGCAAATACAGCATGCAACAGAATCAAGAACAAGACATCGTGGAACAAATAGCATGCATGTGAACAAGTAAATAATCCATAGGAACATGCAACATGTAAACGAGTAAGCAAGTAAACGTGTCAATATGAACGAGTAACATGTAAACAAGTAAACAAGTCATCATAACCATGCAACATGTAAACGAATCATGCAAGTGTACGTGTCACGTCATGTCTTTTATTAACCTAACTAGGTAGCACTTCATGCGTCCCATACCACATGGTTGCTACTCGCAATCAAGTGAACGTTTAGACTAGTGGTGGATTCTATAGGTCACGTACTCGGGAAAATTGTATCTTGTTCGAGATACGTGCATGTGGAACATGTAGTGTAACTTGTAGCGTGAAACATGTCAAGTAACCTGTAATTTAGCAAACTTGTAACTTGTAACTTACAAATTTGCAGCGAGGAACCAGGAGCCCCCGTCCGAGTACACTCTTCTATATTACCCACTACTAAATCTTTTCCCTTTATACCCCGGCTTGTTATCTTTTTAATTACAATTAAACATGAACAATAACTACATGCAACAAGAGGGACGGGTAACATGGCAAGGGTAACATGACAAGATCAAGGTATCAAGACTTATACGAAGCAGGAAACATATTTCAGGGCTTATAAAACATGTGATGCAACTAATGACATACATAACACTTAATCAAGAATAAAATATATTATAACAACATGCAACCTAATAACAAGCAATTCATGCACAATATCATGTATAATAGTATATATGTGTATCGTGTTCATGCAACGGACATGGCAACAAAGTATTCGTGATCTTGTACGAATACGAGATACGGATTATGTATAATACGAATAGAGTCAAATAATATACTTGCGGTATTTTACAAAAGGCTTGTACTAGAATAACGGATTGTACAAGAGACACTTGCATGTTAGTTGTCGACGATGAAATTAAAGATAGAATAATGGGATCAGTATCCCGGGCAGTAGAACACGTGCGAGATGTGTGGCAGCCACGCCAAGTCAGCAACTCCTAAAAATGGCAACTTCCCAACTTCACTTCAATAACAATTCCTTCACAACTCCAAAATAGCAAACTTCATAAAGCAACTCCAAAATAGCAACTCCACTTCAACAACTCCAAGACAGCAACACTTCAGTCCAATCCCCTACTCCACAACACCAAACACCAACAGCAACAAAAATCCCCTTCACTACAAATATATCTAATCCCCAAACACAACACCAACACAGCAACATCCCAACAGCAAATCCAATTGAATCCCAAGCACCCTGTCTATTTATTCCCTTATTTCTTCCCAAAAGCAACCGAGGGGAAGAGAGAAAGAGAGTGCGGGAGAAGTGGGCATGCGATGGAAGTGAACGGTGACGCCGGGAGAGTGGCGCGACTGGAGGAAGGCTCGACTGGGTCTGGCACAGGGATGGCAATCTCGACGAGGTCTGGCGGTGAAAAATACGAAGTGGAAGGAGGGAGTGGGAGACGAGGACGAAGCTCGGTGACTGAGTACGAGAGGAAGGCAAGGTCGGAGCGTCGAGGAGTTGGAGCGACGAACTCGAAGACGAGGGGGGTCGATGAGGTGAGCGGAGGAGTGGTCGAGTGGGAAGCTTGGAGCTGTGGCAGTGACGCTCGAGGCTGGCGACCAAGGTGGAGCAACAGTGCAGTGGGGCTGCGACTGTGCGAGTGGGATGCGAGCGGCTGGTGAAGACGAGCGGAAGGCGTTTGCGACTGGATTGAAGTGGCTATGGCGAGGGTTGTCGAGGCATCGATGGGGAGATGTGGGCTCTGTGGTGATGGAGTCGAAGTGAGGTCGGGAGATGGAGGGAGAAGGAGAAGACGATGGAGAAGATGGGTTGTTTCTTTGGGTTTTGCTCTGTTTGGTTTCTTTGTTTTGGTAGAGAAACAGAGAGGGAGAGAATGGGAGAGAGAGTGAAAGTACGGGGAAGGGAATTTATATAATAGAATAATAAATAATAAGATAGTGGGGATAAGAAGTGGGGTAGTTACGAGGAGAATAGGGAAAGTGCTGGTACGGGAATTGAGTGGGGAGTTGGAGTACGGGGTAGAAAAGTGGGGGAGGAGAAATATTGTATACGGGTAGGAGTAGGAAATAAATCTGTACAATATATGGGTTCTGGATTTGGGCTTGGTTCTTGGGCTCAAAATTAAAATAATTAAGACATTGGGCTGAAATATTTTGGGCTCAAATTAATTTAATAAAAATCAAATACGAAATTGGGCTTCAATAACCGGGCTTATAACAAAATAAAATAATAATTAGGGTATTGGGCTGAACAATTGGGCTCGAATTAATTTAACAAAATCAAATACAAATTTGGGCTTTAGAACAAACAATTGGATTTCAGATTAACAAATAATAAAATTTAAAATATAAAATTGGGCTTTTAACATAGTTAAACAATTGGCTCCAGAAATAGTTTAAATAATAAAATCAATTAGGGAAGAATAGTTAAAAGATATTGAGGATTTAAATACGGAAAAATACTTTTAAAAATACGTATTAATGAAAACAGGGGTTACAGCATAGAAAATATTTGTACGATCGAAAATGAGAGTTACAGAGAGATAGTGCATGAATGTGCCTTGTGTCTTACAATGTTATGGTTCCCATTTCACTTGGTGTAATAAATGGGGGGATGAATTAACCGATGCTTGTTACAGTAGATTGACTTGAGCTTTTCCCTTTAATTCCACGTTTCATCTAATCAGAGTAGCATCAAATCATTATTCATTATTAATTAATACAGAAGCTATTGATGCAAGTGGCCTAAAGCCTTTTCGTTTTGAGAATTTTTGGGCCTCAATTCCAAAATGTGAGGAGGTTGTTGGTTTGGCGCGGAACACAATGGTACTTGGTGATAATCTTCAAAGAATATTTCTTAAAACTTGTAAACTGAAGGTAGATCTTAAGACATGGAACATAATGTGGACGATGCTATCTTTACTAAGGGTAAATATCTTATCAAGGAAGTGATGGCTTTACAGTTCAAGGATTGTATATGACAGTTCTCTTTGGGGAAGGTTGATATGCTGAGGATTCACTCTCGTGAGCTTGAAGAAAATCTCAAGATGCAAGAGAAATTCTAGCTATTACCATTGAACCACGCTTGTTCACCGAGCTAGGAATTCCATTTATAAGGTACAATATGTTAGGTGTTCAATTTACTGGAAGAGTGGATGTGTCAAAGTGTTTTTTCGATTATTTTAAGGATAAGTGGTCACCCACTCTTGACTAGCATCATGATTTAACTATTCCTTGCATTGGTCCTAAAGTTATCGATGATATGAATGATAACTTAATCCGCCCTTTTTTCAGTTAGCGAGATATATGGTGTCATATGCCATTGAATAAATCTTCTGGTCTTGAAGGTTTTTCTGGAACGCTTTATAAGCGCAACAGAAATATCATTTGTAACACCCCGCAAAAATTAATTGACAATTTTGCCCTCGGGTGTTACGCACGTACATTTTGTACTGTTATTGATGATATCCATAACGCATTTTTATATGTATTTTGAATTCCGATTATTTATGCAATCCCGTATTCTTAAAATCCCATTTGAGACAACACAAATACTAAATTTCAATCTTTGAGTTTTACGTGCTTTTTATGTATTATCGATGCACGTGTCGATTTCGGGTACTCCACCATCACTTGCAAAGTTTTTCGATAAATTTCAATTATTTATTTTTAAAAAAATGTCTAAATTTGTTTTGTGAACGGAATTCAATTTTTGTCTATTTTTATTAAAATAATTGTTCTACGTGCAATACAAGTATTTTCTGTATGTTTGAGTACATTATCGAATATGTATATTAAATATATTCTTATGTTGCATTCCGATTGATTATAAATATTTTTTTTTGATAAAGTCAATTTTTGTATTTTGATATTTTACGGGCAGCGCACGTGTTTCAGTGCACGTGTTTAAGCGTATTTTTCTTTCAAAATAAATTTCATAAAATGTGTGTCTATTTTATCATGCATGAAAAGTATAATTTTCTAAGTTAATTTTAAATGTTTATTACATATATAAATAATTGTTTTAAAGGGATTAAATAAATAAATTATTTTGTACACAAAGCACGTGCACACGTGCGATGTGCACACATTTTTGGGGGGACCGGGCTGTTTTATGAGAAGAGGGAAAACTAAATTTTTGATTTTGAAAGTAGGAGGGAAAGCAAGTTGAAAATTTTAGAAAATGAGGGTTAGTGGTGTTCATGTGAGAGGTGGTTATTCTAACTACCTACTAATTAATCTATAAAATACCACCTATCTCCCACACTCTCCTCATCTCCTTCTTCATTTCTTTCTGCTCTTTTTCGAAAGCAGCACCACACCAAGCCTCACACAGCCTAACAATTTTTCTTGCTCCTCCACTCAATTTCTAGATACATATATACATGTAATGCATAGGAGTATACATTCCTTTATGTAGATATATACCTAGGGATGAGTACTACTCCCTTCTTCTTTCTCCTTGTCCTTTCCGAAAGTCAAGCCCCAAACCAAATCAGGTTTATGTTTGCTTTTCCCCAAACCTACCATTCTACTCATAAACAAATACTAGGTATATATATATATAGTGTATGTATATATAGATATATATACACATATGTATATATATGAGATGAAAGGGCTTCACTGTGTTTGCCGAAATGGATCAAATGGCCTCTGACCGAAAGTGGAATTGGGGCTCGGCTTTAGTGCGCGGAATTCGAGGAGTTTGCATTGGAGTTTCTTTAGGAGCTCCTAATTCTAGGAGTTCATTCGAGTACAAATTCTTCAACTTTAGGTGGGTGTTTCTTAAATTCTTTCTAATCTAGAAGTAGAATTTGCATGATAGATGATATACAATTTATTTGTTGAATTTGAATTGGTATGATGAGATTACATGCTAGTTGTTGTAGAGATTGATTGCTAAATTCTAATTAAAGTGATAGATGTGAATTGTTAAGTTTATGGTCCAAAGTGTGTTATGGTGATTGTTAGAACATTTGCATGCAAGAATATGTGCCATTTGGTAAGTTTTGATTGTATGATGCATGGTTGAAATAGTAATTGAAATAATGCAAATATCTGGAAAAATGACTTTCGATGCTAATGTGGTAAAGAAGTGTGGATCTAATCTCACTAATATTTGTTTTATGAGTATAAAATTTTATAAGAAAAGTTTTTTGTGAAAGACAACAATTTTGGGGAAACTGATTACATGTGCTTTTATGTATTTTTGAAGAAAAGATTTATTTTATTGCAAAACTGAGAAACATGTGAATTTGAGAATATGTACGTTATTGCTTTTCAAAGAAATATATTTTGGAAATGATCTATATTTTCGTGAGGTACAAACCAATTTGAAATGTCGAAAAATATATTCAGGCTGCAACTGGTGCAATCGACAGTCGACCGAGCTAGAGTCGGCAGTCGACTGTCAAGTATTAAAATTGATTTTTTATCAGCAGGACAGTCAACTGTCTGCTTTTCACAGTCGACTGTTACTGTATTGATTATTGGATTTTGAGTTTAAACGTTCACGGAACAGTCGACCGATTCCTTATCAACAGTCGACTGAACCGACTATATTGTTTTTGAAGTTTCAAAGTTTTCACTGGATGGTCGACTGGATATTTTCACAGTCGACTGAATTGGCCCTTTTGAGTTTGAGAACTTGCAGAACAGCCGACTGGCCACTTTTCACAGTCGACTGCTAATGTCTTTAATGATGAATTTTATTGAGTATCGCCTTTGATTTCTGACATGTGAAAGTTGAATAAGATTGAATACGAGAATTTATGATTATTAATACTTGATTGAGTTTATTGTGAAATGCACACAATGGTGTGAATGATGAAATTGATAAAGAGATCGAATTGAATTGTTATCATGTTATGAGATTATAAAAGAAATGTTTTTGAGAAAGAGTTTGTGAACAAAGGAAATGGAAATGATTATTAGAGATTGATTATGAATTATTGTTGATCTTTAGAAAGAGATAATTGTTGGAATCTAGAGCCTAGACGAGACCCTAGTGACCGGCAGTTTTTATTAATGATTTTGAGAGCTAACCGTTGAGAGTTGAGTGTCTCTTGAGAAGTAGCCAGGTAGGCTGACTGTCTCTGTTGTTTTGATTTAAGTCCGGTAGGGTAATCTAGCTCTAGGTTGTGATGATTTTCTTTTAAAACAAACATTGTAAGGATTAGATACATAGTGAAGATGTGATGAAAGTAAGAGAAAAACGCGAGTATGAGGGCCATCGGATTGGCGGTGTGAGAGTGATCCACAGACTGCCTGCTTAATGCGTCATGACATGGCGTGGGCACTACTCCAGAATTATCGTTCCAGTGACGACGCTTGTGGGATGTTTTGGTGGCTACGGGTGGTGCCATTGTTCTATAGCGGAGGCTGAATTGTCCATAGTCTGCTTGCTCGATGCGTCGTGTCAGTGCATGAGATTCTCCTCCACGCTGCCTGGACATGGGCTCGTAGATCATAGAACATCTAGGATACTTACCGTAGTAGTTTAAGTCATGGCGAGGGATTGAACCCTACAAGATGAAGAACGATTAAGGGTTTGCCCTCGGACCTATGTAGTATGGGATGCATAGAATCCGAACAAGTGCGCATTAGTGTCATGTAATTTAAATAACTGCATTAAGGACTAAGTGCACCGCACAACACGGCATCTGTAGGATAGTTCCTTGTAGTTCTGTTTGTGAACAAGTTTGTGTTTGCTAAAGTATTTAAGAATCGTTATACTGTTCCCAGCATAGAGAGGATGGCCGTGTATAATATTTCGTCAGTTATAGCAACTGACGTGCCCACAGTTTTATATGCAGGATTCGGAGTTACATGAAGATATAAAGATGATTGATGCTCTTGATTACTTAAATGTTAAAGTTGTAACAATTGTAAATTTATTATTGTTGTATTTTTTTGATTCCACTGCGTATTGATGTAAAAGACTCTGATGTAATTATTGTTGAAATAAAAGTTTTAAATTGTACGAAAGAAGTGTAAAGATCTTGTGGAATCTCGAATTCAGTTGTATTTGGAATTCGGGGTGTCACATCATTGGTGGGGATTTTGTTGCAATTTAATAATTTCTGGCTCACGACATCCTTACCATCCCAATGGAAGTCAAACTTCGTGACTTTAATTCCCGAGGTCACTTGTCCTTCAAGCACGAAGGATTATTGCCCTATTAATCTTGGAAACTTCTCCTATAAAGTTATTGGAAAATTATTAGTTAATTGTTTGAAGCCTATTAAAAGATCCCTAATTTTATGAGGAATGATGTGCCTTTATTGAGCGTTTGATTTCGGATAATGTGTTTTATGGCCTTGAAACTTGATATGGAGACACAAAAGTATGCAAAGTTTATGACTTTGAAACTTGATATGGAGCGAGCTTACGCTAGGATTAGGTGAGATTGTTCTCAACTCTTCTTTTGTAGTTTGGGTTCAACCCCAAGTTTGTTAGGTGGGTCATGGCTTGTGTTAAGAATATGTGATTTGCAATTCTTGTTAATGGCTCTCCTTCTGATTGGTTCAACTCGATGATGGGGGTTGCGACAAGGTTTTCCTCTCTCTCCCTACCTCTTCACCCTATTTTCATATGTGTTATCCCGTCTCATTAAACAGAAAGTGGCTGCTGGTAGGCTATTAAATATTATTATTGACAATCAGGATATCTTCCTCACTCATTTACTTTATGCAGATGATAGTTTTTTTTCCTAGAGCTAATGTGCCCGAGTGTCAGGTGATTAAAAGGCTACTTGATACATATTTTACTCTCAGTAGCCAAAATATGAATCTTAGTAAGTCCAGTGTTTTCTTTGGAGCACGTGTTGGTTTGAATAAGCGATGCCACATGCTTAGACTTATGTAGATGGGGGTGGGTTCTATGTCGTTCAAATACCTTGGTACTATAGTTAGCTCCTCCCATATCCCCGATGCTAATCACAGTGATGTGGTGGAGAGAGTTTATAAACATTAATCTGGTTGAAAGGCTAAGACTCTTTGTTGTTCTAAATTCAGTTTCTTAAGCTATCCCAATGTATACGTTAGCTCATATTTGGGTCCCGAAATCTGTTGTTGATAAACTTGAGCAAGAATTTCATGCTTTCCTTTTGGCTAGAGATAATGGTGATAAGAGTTTGAATATGATTACATGGGAGAGAGTTTGTAGACCCATTGAGTTTGGTGGTATTGGTTTGAGATGATTGGACACTCTACATGAGAGCCTTATTGTTAAAAATTTGGCTCGAGTTTTTAGTAAACCTCAGTCACAATTATTTAAATGGTTATCTTCTCAGTATAAGCACCCTTAATCTGTGTGGGATATTCAGTGTCTTCAACGATATTCGTGGCTATGGCGTGCCTTCTGCACTGGTAAGGAACTAATTTGCAATGGTCTTCATTGGGAAGCAGGTAGCGGGATAGAGATAGATGTCTTCTCTGATCCTTGGATCTTTTTGTGCTCCCTTGAATAGAATGGACATCACTGCTTCTGTTCAGATGTCGAGTTCGTCAATGAGATTTGCCAATTTTACCTTCCCAATAAGGAATAGATTCCAACTGTGTCTAGCCTAACACGTTCGATCGCTAATATTGTGCTATAAATGTCAACTCCGATGAGTCAAGTCATTGATTGCCTCCTTTGCTATGATTCATCTCTATTAACAATCACCTTGAAGACTTTGTATTTAACTGCAAATGGAAGAAATTGTGAGGAGCCAAGTTTTAGAAATAGTTTGATCCACAAACTGAAAGTTGCACCAAAAGATATTGCTTAGTTGTGGAGAGTTGCATGTGGTAGAATTCCTACTAGGTCAGAGCTGATTCATTACGAGATGCAGGTGGTGCTTACTTGTCCAGTTTGGAGGTTGGAGATGAAACAATTGGACATTTCCTCTTTAATTGTATTCTTGTTCATCAAGTTTGGAGCATTCTCATGCAATGCATGAACATTAGTGTCAACATGACATTCTTCCATAATCTATGGTTAATGTTAGAGGAGAGTTTGCTTGGTTCCGGTGCTAAAAAATAGTTATTGCAATCCTTAATTATTACCCCCTTGTGTTATGTTTGGAAAACTCGATGCAGAGTCTGTTTTGAGGTAGTGTGCCCCCTCCCACACACTAATTTCTTGTGTTGTTTTAGACGTTGTTTAAAGGTGGAATGTTCTTGGTGGTTTTCTGCTTCATTGGGTTCCTACAATGTGGTCCACTGGATGAGTCTCAAAATGAACTCCGCTTTCTACCGTGTGCAAGAGCTCTTGATCAAATGGGTTGCGCTGCCTGAAAGATCTATTAAACTTAAATTTAGTGGGTCTTTTAAGAGGAATAACATATGGCATGATTTTGTCTATCAAGATTGGTGTGGAGACTGTTGCTGGTCAGTGGGGGGGTGATTTTGTCGACATCTATCAATGTTACCAAAAGAAGAAGTTTGTGGATGGCTCTTAGGGTCTTTCATTAGTAGTCTCACGAGGGTCCTATTCTTATTGAGTGAGACTCAAAGCTTGTTATCGACCGGATCCGTGCAAGAAGAGGTACGACCCCATTTCTCAAGATATATTACTTGTGATTGTAGGTATGAATATTGATGGGATGCAACATATTTATTGAGAGGAAAATATGTGTGCTGACAGTGTTACAAAAGTGAGACGTAGTAGTGATCAAAACTTTCTGTTGCTGAACATCTCCGACTCTTAGTTTTTTGTTTTGACTGAGAAAGATGCTAGAGGGGTCTTCCGATCAAGAGATACTCCTGTTTTATAGTCATTGTTTATTTTATTTTTAATTATCTTGTCTAGCAAAAAAGAGAAAAAGTTATATCTTACTAGGTCATACGATTTGATTTCATTCTTTGGATGCTCTTGCAAGGATAATTTGTCAAACTAGTCTTCTTCCCCACTCGCTTATACAGTACCACCTACGCTCAACGGTCCAAAGACGGCACTTTCTTCAGTTAGCGACATAGGACACATTACCGACACATTTGTATTGGAACAAATAGAGCGATGCTCCTTTCGAGCTGAGGAGCACCTAAGGGTTACAGAAAGGGTGCAGGCTGCAAACAAAAATGCAAATATAGAGACGCTGCTGAGTGCTGACTGCTAATGATAGTCAACAACACAGGCCACTTTTGGGCTGGGCTGAGGTATTTCATAGGACTGGGGCCAAACTTCCTTGCCACTTTTTTATTTTTAATTTCTTTTTTTAAAATTTTCCATAAAATCCTAACCATCATTTATGTGGGACCCACAGACAATTCAACGGTCAGTTCAGTTCATCGTGATTCGAGCTAACGGGCAAATTCCCACTCACTTTTTTTTCCCATTATTTTTCTCAAACTTCTACATATATATACATTTGCACCTGGCTCCTTTCTCATTCTTAAAAAATGAACAAAATTAAATTAAATCAAATTCATTTCCCCCTCTCTCTTCACTGACCTGTGTCCTCTTCTGTCTAAAAAAGCTCTTTTCCATTTTCCCATCTCATCAAATCAATCAGTCAATGGCTCTAGTTGATGAGAGTGCCGTAACGGGCCCACACCATACCCTAGTGCCACCACCGCCGCCATCGAGGGCGGAGGTGGACACGTCAGCGCCATTCGAGTCGGTCAGGGAGGCCGTGGACCGCTTCGGTGGCAGCGCTCAGTGGAACTCCCAGCTCAAGCGGCTTTTCCAATCACACCAGGTACTACTTTTTTATTAAAAAAAAATTAAATTTTTATAAATTTTTTTAGGGGGTGTCTTAAAGATTGGATTTAGTTGGTGCCCATTGGCTGCATTTCTTTAAAAGATTTTCGGTTGCGTAATTTCTAGTTTTGGGGTAGGATTTGTTTCGGTTTTGAAAGGAAATGGATGTGGTTTTTTGAGGGTTTTGTGATTGTCTTAGTTCGATGATAAGTTTGATAGCAGTACCTTTTTTTTTTCTAGAGAAGGAACATTGCTATGTGGATTTAGAGATTAGAGTGTGTTTAGGATGACAAGTATTGTGAGCTACTTTGCTTGGGTTAAGTGTCTTGGGAATAGTAAGGCTATGTTTTGGAATTGCTGGGAATGAAAAGTGATTTGACTGAAGTGCTGTTACAAAGAGTGTAGTGAGGAAAAAATATGTTTGATTCCAAAAATTACTTAGTTAGCAAAAACATTTCATGAAAAGTTGGAAACAACTCTTGTGGGGTAGGGGTGGCATTAGGGCAGGGCTAGCCCGGTCCGGTCCAGTCCGCTCGGTCCTCGACCCGTCCCGGTCCGCCCGCCCAACCAACCGGGCCAACCCGCCCAACCAACCGGGTCTGGTCCGTTCTGCCCCCCCCCCCCCCCCCCCCCCCCCCCCCCCCAAAAAAAACCCAAATCCGGCCCCGCCAATCGGATCTATTGTGTTTGTGTAATTACTAAAATACCCCCAACGGATCTATACTAGCTAATTTTTGGGAGTATTTTGGGATATTCAAAAAAATACATATTCTATATATACAACCTAATTTCATTCAATTCTCTTCACAAATTCATTCAACTCTCATCACTATCTCTCATCTCTCAACAAATCAACAATAATCAACAACATTTAACTACTCTCTTGCAAGGATCTACATCAACAACATCCAACAACAATCAACAACATCAACCACAATACTACAAGCTCTCAACTCTCTCTACCTTCATTCTTCAATCTACATTCTACACTCGTACAGTATATTTGTATAATTTTTAGAATTAGCATTGTTGTTTGTTCTCATTTATTTTTCTTAATGAGATTGAGTTTTGTTGGACTTCTTCCTCTATTTTTTAGTTTTTTTAAAAAATTTGGCAAACATACACTAGTTTATTCATTTAATTGCTATTGTTTTATTGAAATATTTGTTCTTTTTGTTTTGAATTTTTGTACTAACATACACCAGTTTATAGTAGAATTTTATTTAACTTTATTTGTTTTGTAGAATTATTTTCTATACATACACTAGTTTATCTATCTTTACTTATTTTGTAGAATTAAATTTTAAAACATACACTACAATTATTTTTTTAAACATACACTACAATTATTTTTTTAAACATACACTAGAATTAATTTTTAGAACATACACTAGAATTTTATTAATATACTAGTTTAGATGGCATCTAACCGATCACGAGGTAGACATAGTAACCAAGAGTCTACTAGTAGTCGCATTCTTTCCATTTGTAGAGAGTGAAGAAACACTTATGAATTATGATACATGAGACTATTCCCGATTTTCAAGAAATACACACGAATCAAGTAGAAGTGGAAGACATAGAACCACAACAATCGGAACAAGGCCCTTCTCAATCTCGTAAAATAAGAGGGAACACTTTCAAGTACACAAATATTTTGACTATATCTCTTCACAAAATGATAAAGAGTGTAGGACTAAAAATTTGTAAGAAGTGTTAAACACCCTATAAGTTTAAAATAGGATTGGGAATGGGTACACTTCAACGTCACTTAAATAAATGTCAACTCAAAATTTGTAAAGACAATCTCACAACAAAAAATATATCCTAAGACCGGTAAGTAGATAGTTATAGCTACGATCACGATATCGTTCGTAGGAAAATGGCTAAGTTAGTAATTATAGATGAATTACCTTATTCGTTTGGTGAAAGTAGGAATGTAGAGACTTTTGCACAAACCACATTATACCCCCATTATAAAAAAATTGCTAGGAATGTAGTTAAGTGTGATTGTAAATTAGTTTACAATGAGGCTAATAATTTTTAGTAGTCGCATTCTTTTCCATTTCAACTCCATATGTAGAGAGTGAAGAAACACTTATGAATTATGATACATGAGACTATTCCCGATTTTCAAGAAATACACATGAATCAAGTAGAAGTGGAAGACATAGAACCACAACAATCGGAACAAGGCCCTTCTCAATCTCGTAAAATAAGAGGGAACACTTTCAAGTACACAAATATTTTGACTATATCTCTTCACAAAATGATAAAAGAGTGTAGGACTAAAAATTTGTAAGAAGTGTTAAACACCCTATAAGTTTAAAATAGGATTGGGAATGGGTACACTTCAACGTCACTTAAATAAATGTCAACTCAAAATTTGTAAAGACAATCTCACAACAAAAAATATATCCTAAGACCGGTCAAGTAGATAGTTATAGCTACGATCACGATATCGTTCGTAGAAAAATGGCTAAGTTAGTAATTATAGATGAATTACCTTATTCGTTTGGTGAAAGTAGGAATGTAGAGACTTTTGCACAAACCACATTATACCCCCAATTATAAAAAAATTGCTAGGAATGTAGTTAAGTATGATTGTAAATTAGTTTACAATGAGGCTAATAATTTTTTAGTAGCAATACTAACATCACTAAACACTAGAGTTTCTTTGACATCGGATGGGTGGGTAGGATCGAATGGCGTACCAATGATGTGTGTAACATGTCAACTGATAAATTCCGATTGGCTACTTCAAAAGAGGGATAATTTCATTCGGATTGTTAGGTACCCACATAAGGGTTAAATAATTATCACACACATCATGGAAGCATGTAATATTTCGGAATTTTTGCTAAAGTTTTTGCTATTGGTTTTGATAACACCTCTAATAATACTAAGACAATCATTAGTTTGAAAATTACATTAAATCCTATAGAATTAGAAATTTTTCATTGTTAGGTACCCACATAAGGGTTAAATAATTACCACACACATCATGGAAGCATGTAATATTTCGGAATTTTTGCTAAAGTTTTTGCTATTGGTTTTGATAACGCCTCTAATAATACTAAGACAATCACTAGTTTGAAAATTACATTAAATCCTATAGAATTAGAAAATTTTCATGTTCTAGTGCTTGTCATATTTTAAATCTTTGTGTACAAGATGCACTAATATATGGACACAATAAATTTGAGGCAATAAGAAATTATGTTCATTTTATTACGTTGAGTGGTCCAATATATCAAGCTATTCATGATTGGTGTCAACTTAGGAAAATTGTATTTAAATATTTTTATAAAATTGAGGCAATAAGAAATTGTGTTAATTTTATTACGTTGAGTTATCCAATATATCAAACTTTTCATGATTGGTGTCAACTTAGGGAAATTGTATTTAAACGTTTTCCTAAAGATGTTAGACATTGTTGGAATTCTATTTATGATTGATTATGTGTTGTGTCAACTTAGGAAAATTGTATTTAAACGTTTTCCTAAAGATGTTAGACATTGTTGGAATTCTTCACTATTGTTTTAATCTTAAAGAATTTTGTGTTGCAATGAGTATGCAAGATTGTATGTTAGATGATGATTTTTGGTTTTTTGCCCATAGTTTGTATAAATTTTTAGAACCTTGTAATGATGCTACTTTACAATTTTCAAAAACATATATATCTACATATAGTGGTATTTTACTTGCAATTGTCACTATGATAACAATTAAAGATTTGATAAATGACCCTTTTATTGGAGAAATTATTTATGCCGCTTATATTAAAATTTTAAAATATTTTCATCCACTTCCTATGTTATGTTGTGTTGCTAATGAATCCCATGATTTAGTTAGAGGGTATAAAAAGTTTAATTGAGATTTTTTATACTTATGCTCCATACGATAAAATGCAAGACTTTGATTATGTTGTTTTTTACTACAAATTTTGAGCATGTTTTGACTAGTTTATATGATAGTTATGATAGACTTTATTCAACTAATACTTCACAATCACAAAATGTTAGTTCTTATTCTATATTATCAAAGGGAAAGAGTCTTGCCATTAGTAGTGTTTTAAATCTCATAAAATCAAAAAAATCAAGAACCAATTCACCAAATGAGTTGAATTGGTATAATGCACAACCTTACATTGATGATGTAGTAGATGTGTTTCAATTTTTGAAAACCAATGAAAATATTTTTATTATTCTTTTTCGTATGACTAAAGATTTGCTAACTATACCAGTGTCAACTGTTGCATCGGAAAATGCTTTTTCTCTTGGTTGCAGGATTATGAGCCGAAATAGGAATCATAAAAACAAAAAAACAAGAACCAGTTCACCAAATGAGTTGAATTGGTATAATGACAACCTCCCATTGATGATGTAGATGTGTTTTATTTTTTGAAAATCATTGAAAATATTTTTACTATTCTTTCTCGTATGACTAAAGATTTGCTAACTATACCAGTGTCAACCGTTGCATCGGAAAGTGCCTTTTCTCTTGGTGGCAGGATTATTTGCCCGAATAGGAATCGCTTGACATCAAAGAATTTTGAAATATTAGTATGCGCTGAAGATTGGAGGAGAGCGGAAGAGAGGACCCAAGATTTACATGAAGCACATAATGGCTCAATAAGTAGCGACGAATGAACATCTAGTACAATGAAGTTTGGATAATGTATCCTAAATATTTGAAAAATTTAGGGGGATGAGATTCTATATTTAGGTTAAAAGGTGCACGATAATAGTCCACTGCCTTTTCTTTAATCTAAATAGAGGTCATCTCGATCTCTATACTAATATTTCTTTCATATTATAAGTTGATAAAATTTGTATGAAATGTTACTAATCTATTTGATTGTATATTAAACTTTGTAATTCATAAAAACAATTTAATTTATGAATCTCTTTTATCTATATGTTCTTGATAATTCTTAACAATTTTTCTTCTTCTTTGTCTTTGTAAAAATTTTAAAAAAATCGTCTCGGCCCATACCGGGACCCGACCCGCACCGGCCCGGCTCGACCCTCGAGCCAAGGGTCAGGTCCGGGCCGGCATTTCACCTCCGAGGTCAGACCCGCTAATTCTGCCAGCCCGGCCTGGGTCAAAACCCGCTGGTTCTGACCCGGCCCATCTCGCTAGGCCCGAATGCCCACCCCTATTAGGGGGTGTGAGGACAAAAATGACAAAATACAGCAGTTTTGAGAATTAATATTGGCAAACAGACATTTTGTTAAGTTTAACATGTAAACTTAAAATTATAGATCAACACAGAAAGCGATAAATCACTTATCGGAACCCATTGATGATTGAAAGACACATACAAAATGTCATATGATTAAAGGCGACGTACTCACTTTTCCAACTACGTTCCTACCGGATGATAATCCCTCAATGGTATTAGGTTACAATATCTCTAGATCATGCCGTAATTATGGAGAGCACATCCTTCTTATATAGATCCAAAATAAAAACTGAGAATTTACTGTTGGGTATTGTGTTGGGTATTGGGTTCTGAATAACAATAATCCACTAATCCGATAAAGCCAAGAATGGACCCAATAATTAAATCCCTTGCAGTTAGGTTGGGATGAACCCACATCCCGACCTGCAATCCCCTTTTGCTCTTCCTCTCCATCATCTCGAGCCCATGTTGGGGGTTATGGTTTTCTTAACCCATATCCTCGACGGGCACGAGAGCCCACCACAGTGACGGCAACGGTCATCCTACAACATCGTCACCGCTATCTCTTTTCCCCCTTTCCCTTCTTGTGTTCAACCTCAATGGCACTGTGGGTCCGTCATAGCCCCACCATATACTATTCTTTTCTATGAATATGATAGGGTATGAAACATGATTCTTATAAATAGTTTGATAATTTAATGACACCATATCCATGATCTCAAATCTTAACGTCCAAATGCGGCATGGCTACTTCAATGAAATATTATATGATTATGAAAATAAATAAATCCTAATCTTTTCTAAATTTCTTCATCAATAAATCAATAACCGGATTTCTTTTAATAATTAATCAACAATTAATAATAATATTAAACAGTCTTTAATCGTTAATCATTAATTAATTAATCAAGTGATCGACGCTTTCTATGACCAAACTTAAAATTGTAAATCAACATCGAAAACGATAAGTCACTTTCCGGAAGTGATTAATGATTGAAAGACACGTTCCAGATGTCATACGATTAAAGGTGACGTACTCCCGTTTTCAACTATGTTCCAGTCGGATGAGAATCCCTCTATAATACTAGGTTACTGTATTTCTAGATTTGACCGTAGTAGGGGAGAGCACCCACATCCTCCTTATATAGGGTTTCTGCCATAAAGAAATCCTAACTCTAATGCATCATATGGGCCTAACTTACCCATGAACCCGATTCCACCAAGCCTGCCCAATACCCATTTAGAGTATGGCTAACATGTCCATCTTGACACGAGTCCACATCTTTATTCGAGTCCTGGCTTGTAACTATTCCTAATGACACAATCAAGTATTGAGAATAGTTCCTTACGGGAATATTCTTACATAACAAGCATCTAATTTGGATCTAAAAATGCTCTCTAAAAGCAATGCCGAATGGTGCCTAAAGTTATTAATAGTTAGGTGTGGGGCTTAAACCAATACCTGAACAGTAAGGTGTAAATTGTGAATTAATTTTGATCGAAGTCATTTAGATTGTATAATGAAGTGGATGATCGTGATTCGTGAATGAGCGTGAGTGACCTAGAGCAATAGATTGTTAGAATAGAGATAAATATTTCTCCATCTGTATTTTGAAGTCAATTACGCCCACCTTGTTTTAGTAATTGTTAATATATCATTGTTCTAATACATATATTTCATGAATATATACATATAAACAAGAATAATACACATATATTATTTTCGCCAAATATTTTTTGAACTTCTACTGAAAATTTTTACTACTTGAAAAAAGTTTGCTAGACAACCTTAACATCTTACATCAGCAAAGGCAACTAAGATACTAACATCTTTCTATTTTTTGGCCTACCCAATATTTACCCAAAAAACTTGTACCGAGCCTATCGGCTAGTACAGAAGTTAAGAAGGAAAGAAAGAAACAAAATAAATTTAGTAGTAATAAATTGAATACCAAACAAAATAAATTTAGTAGTAAGAGATTGAATTCACTTTTTCTTGGAATTTGACATAGTCCGTATTTTCTTCATCTTCCAATCTTGAGCTCCAAGCCTATAAAGATTTATTTTTTTGACATTTAGCCGTAGCTGCCCATATTTTGGGAGAGGGATTTTGCAACATCCCTAAATAATTCCGTCTAAGGCTAGAATCGAACCTGTGTGACCTCTCACTTAAAAGTGAGAAGCCTTGCCAACTGCACTACAAGTGCTTGACAGCCTATAAAGATGTTGACTGCAAAGATAATGTTATTGAATGAAAGCCTATGAGTAGCTCCTTCAAACCTGTGTGACCTCTCACTTAAAAGTGAGAAGCCTTGCCAACTGCACTACAAGTGCTTGACAGCCTATAAAGATGTTGACTGCGAAGATAAAATTATTGAATGAAAGCCTTTGAGTAGCTCCTTTATTTTACTTCAGGATACTTTACATTATGCAAGTCAGAGAAACAAGATGTGATCTCTTACTTTAATGCAAAATTTTTGTATCAATTGTTGAGACATGTCTTCACATTCAAACTCGTAAGAATGAACAGTTGATTGATCTTGAAGGCATTCAAACATTCCTACTCATTGGAAGCCATCGATTGACTGTGCCGACGGAACCTGAGTTGATAAAAGCCCATATATGAATCCTATTTGATCCAGGTCGATTGAGGGGCTATATAAGGCGCTAGGGGCACTCTAGGGTTATGAATAGATTATATTGCTTGGGGATCGCTATAGTTCTGTTGAGAGAGCGCAACTAAAAACGGAAGCAAGATTCATGTTGGCTTTTTACAAACAAGGATACCACTTTGTGGCCTTATGAGAGAGATTTGTGAATTTTGGGTTGAGGAAATTGTTCTCCATTGTTTGAGAGAACTATTGTTCTCCAAGTTATACTCTTCTCCTTGATAGTGGATTTCCTTCAACCGCCTTCACAAATGTTTGTGTTAGATCTATTATTTGTTGATTTCTCATCTTTGTTCGTTGCTTAAGAAACCCTAGTCACTAGATCGTCTGCTCGTTCTCTGTGCATCAAAGGGGATGTCTTTTGTCTTTCTCCAACAGATATGACATATACTACCTAATTTGCATTTTTTTTCACCAAGTCCCGCACCGACCATTTCCATGTAACTTTTCTTTGCAAACTTTCATTGGTTGATCCATCTTGAAGGTATTGGGGATGGTAGATGAACAAAGAGTAGAGAATGATGGCTTAATTGCAAGTGTTGAACTGACAATTTGTTGAGAAACTATGTTGCACAAACACTTATGTTTGGGAGTCGAGTTGTGTTGCACACACATGTAGAGCACTCATGTCACACCACAGACATGAGTCCGACACATAGTTGGTATGTTTTTGGGTTGTTTATTTTAAATCATATCGTGTATGCGTATCGTCTCACATTGTGTCCATGTTTGTGTCTGTGCTTCTTAGTGGAGAAAGAACTAACCCTACGTATGTTATTCGAAATATTCTACTACACACTATACAAAACACTATAGAATTTGGATGGTAGATGAACAAAGAGTGGAGAATGATGGCTTAATTGCAAGTGTTGAACTAACAATTTGTTGAGAAACTATGTTGCACAAACACTTATGTTTGGGAGTCGAGTTGTGTTGCACACACATGTAGAGCACTCATGTCACACCACAGACATGAGTCCGACACACAGTTGATATGTTTTTGGGTTGTTTATTTTAAATCATATCGTGTATGCGTCGTCTCACATTGTGTTCATGTTCGTGTCCGTGCTTCTTAGTGGAGAAAGAACTAACCGTAAGTATGTTATTCGAAATATTCTACTACACACTATACAAAACACTATAGAATTTGTATTTCTCGAGTTATTCAGTTTGTTTGATTAATTTAGTTGATGTTCTTTATCTGCCTATTGTTATTTCAAATTTGCAAGTCAGTCCTCATTCTCAATTCCTTTTACCAACATAAACATATATTGTGATGATTGAAAAAAAAAACTGTCATTTGTGTAGAAAGTTTCGAACATATTTTTTGGAAAAAACCAGTTGTTGTTAAGTGCACCCCCCACAATTGTGGGATTTAGTTCCTCGCTACTTTCTCATTACAGAGTCTCAAACATGGAATCAACTCCATTAACTTTCTCACCTTTCTTGTCTTCCGAATACATCCTCTTATTTGTTGTTTTACACTTACGAGGAGTTTGAGACTAATAAATCATCTCTAGTATATGTCACTTTCGTGCATGTTGCTTTGAACATTTAACTTGAAATATGCAAGTATGGGAAGTATTCATCTTTGTTGTATTTTCCTAATATTCACCTTCTCTTACATTTTTAATCTTTCGTACACTTCGTGTACTTTGCTGCATGCTTTTTATGAAAGACAACAATTCATTTTCCTTCAAATAGCTGGGTGCAGAGTAGAGTGCAGAACAATCAAGATGACCCCATAATGCGCATCTTTGGATCACCACTCTTAAAGTGAATAACACTTGTAACAACATCATGTCCGCGACTTATTAGGAATTTGGCGCAGCAGAGTTGGACTAGGAGAGCGAGAAGTGATAATTGATCCAATGAACAATCAAACAAGAGATCAAAACACATAGTTGCACACAAAACACATAATCTTGTCCCGATTTGGGTGACCCTTAATTCAGGGGGAAATAAGGGAGATATTATTCAGTTAGATAAGATTACAAGAGTTACAAACTCACTTACCAAGAACCTATCTCTCAAGCCTCACTAGAAAATAATATGCTGTCTACAATGAAGAACTCTCAATAGAGGCTATTACAATATCTTGAGATCTAGAGAATCCCGAAGTTTAGTCTTGTTACAAACCGTTCGATATATCCTGAATACATGATAGGAGCTGTACGATCTAACTTGGAGTAAGAGATGAGCCCAAAAGATCACTCAGACCTAGGCCTGTTAACAGCTACAGCCGTTGTCGCCGATCGACTGTCCTTGGGGGCAGTTGACTGTGTTTGGATTCAAACCAATGAGTTGGCTGGTCGACTGCTAAGAAGGTTTTCGACTGTCATCTCATGCACAACATGCTGCTGCTGTTTTCATCACTTCTCACATTCGACCTCTACTCGCTTCGTCTTTTTACATCGAACCTAAGTATGTAAGACAGGGTACACCCCATTTTGGATTGCATGCTCGTGTTATCAACACTGTGTGACCGATCATCTCTACTTTTTTACTCCACTTGTAAACGAACTCGGTTGGCAGTTTTCTCAGTTAGTTGAATCTATCTTTCACCTTATTTCACCAATCAGTATGCCCTCAAGGGCACATCTCAGTAGGCATTAACATGGAGGAACCACTCTCCACACGAACTCTACCTACCCTGAGGCACTCCACTGTTAGGAAAAGTGAGGATCTTGTTGAGTCGTTGACACAATCAATGCATACTACCTCACACCAATCACAGAAAGCACACAAGAATTGTCCCGATTGGGGCTTTTGCCTCAAGGCACATCTCAGTAGGCATTAACATGGAGGAACCACTCTCCACACGAACTCTACCTACCCCGAGGCACTCCACTGTTAGGAAAAGTGAGGATCTTGTTGAGTCATAGACACAATCAATGCATACTACCTCACACCAATCACACAAAGCACACAAGAATTGTCTCGATTGGGGCTTTTGCCTTAATTCGGGGGAGGAAGACGTAGATGCTATTTCAACTAGAGAAGATGCAAGTGTCGAAGAATCTACCCCCACAACTTGTAGTGCTAATAGCAGAAATACACCACAAGTAATAGAAACTCCCAAGACTTAGATGAACCAAGAACAAGCTATCATAATATATGCAAGATCTCACAAGAACACAATCAATATGCAGAGATAACCAATACTTCTTATTTTTCAAGAAATACAAAGATTACAAAAGAGATTACAACTCTCAAATCTCTCTCTCACCTTTGAAACACTCGGCACAATCCCCTCTTGAAGTTGAACAATGATAACGGCTAACATCTTGATTACAAAAATTGATTCTAACCCTAGAGTTTACAGCAATATATATAGTCCCTAAGTAAAACCCTAAAAGATAAATACAAATCTAGCAATTGGGCCTTAAACTCGTAAGCCCAAAAACAATCAACCGTCGAAGTCGGTCGACCGCACTCCCAAGGTCGGTCGACCGCAACGTGTAGAACCAAATCCGAGACTTGATCGGTCGACTGCACCTCCAAGATCGGTCCACCGTTCCATCCTTTGTTGGATCTGTACACTCGAAGAATTCTCAACAGATTAGGTCGGTCGACCGCACCCCTAGGTCGGTTGACCGCAACTCTCCAGGCTGCATTCGTCTACTCGCTGCTTGTTCTCTTCATTATCTTCTCCTTTGCTTCTCCAATTTCAAGTACTCAGTGCCTACGTGTATTTGAGGCCAAACCTTAACAATCTTCCACTTGGACCAAATACACCACGCTTCAAAGTTATTGCAATCTTCACCCTGCATTATCTCTGCCAATCTCCTACTTTCATGGAAGACCCAAGTACTCCCCACTCACGAAGAGCACTTTTGCCACTCCACCACGTGGAGTGCACCAACCACTCCTCATCGCCTCATGAAGGATGTGCTCCACCAATCGCATAGAGCACGAATATCGGAGAAACAACCTCTCGTGTCGGATTTCGTGTTATGAGACTCCAACTTGCGGAATCTCCATCAACACTAGACATGCTTCAAACCTCTCAATGCACCCTCTACATTAGAAGTCTCCGTGGACGACTCTTCCACAATATCCGCAGACTGTTCAATCTCTACAGCCCCAATTTGGTTACCTTCATCGACATCACCCTGCATATCGATACCAGTGTTCTCTATCACACAAGAGCGACTTGAAGCTTCAACTGCCAATTCGCAAAGTACCCTCACCGCAGCAATGTCTTGCCCTCTAGGATCACTTCCATGGGCAGCAGCTCTTATTAAATTAGTAACCTTTCCTCCACAACTGAAGAAATCGGTTGCACCCTACACAACCTACCACTCGATTCCGGCTGAGAGTCAACTACAAGAGAAACGCCCCTCACATCTCTAAGCAAATACAACGTTTTCTCACGCTTTCCTTTTGCAATCACTTTTGAACCTGCAGCTACACCACTCCCCACTACTAACTGTAGTAGACAAATCCTCTTTGTCTGGTCTTCCAATCGAGATAAGGTTTTTCTTCAAGTCTGGAACATACTTTGTCTCCCGCAAGACAACACTTTGATCATCAATAGTGTTCACGCGAACAGTACCAACCCCACGTACAAGACATCGGTGACCATTTTCCACGATCTCATCTTCAAAAGAACTCTCCTCGTAGTCATCAAATTCCTCTCCTCGGAATGCAATGAAAAGAAGCTTCCGAATCAATACACCAATCTTGAGTGCCCAACTCCTCCCGAGCTGATAAGCATAAATTCTCAACAAGCCCCACTTGAGCTTCTTTTGGGATATCTTTCTTCGGTTTTTCATGCTTCATATAAGCCTTGCAACTGCGCATCATGTGATCCTTCTTGTGACAATACCAACACTCAGGCCCATGTCCCCTATCGCTGTCATCAGATCCACTCTCAGATGAACTACTCTGATCCTTTTTTCTTCGACTGCTCTTAGATCTCCCACGTCTCTTCTCAACGTACATGGCGGAATCTCTAGAAGATGATGATGGATATCTCCTGTTTCTCACTCTTCTCACCTCATTCAGAATGCTACTCACCACATCCTGTAGAGTCGTCGAATCTGTTATAGTGTTTGTAATAGTCTGTTCCACCGTACCATAACTATCGGGTATAGAAGTAACAATGACTCTGAAAACTTCAAACCTGCAGCTTCCATCTGGTTGTAAACCATACAGTAATTGTTCACATGCTCTGCTACTGAACCCCCTTCCCTCAACTTCATGTTAACCAATTTCTTTAGATAAAGAATTTGATTAGATGCCGACGGTTTCTCATACATATCCGTGAGAAACTCCAGTCTCCTTTGTGGTTTTTGCCTTCGAGATATGAAATAACGCCTTCCTACTAAATCCTAACTGAATTTGTCCCAGCCGCGTTCTGATCCAAACGATTTCCAATCTGCCAAGACCTTTGCATCCTTATCTGCACCTACCGGCTTCTCATCAAACAACAGATCATCAAGATTCTTCTGACGAAGATATGCTATCATCTGAATCTTCCACATCGTGAAGTCACTCCCATCGAATTTCTCGATCTTCATCTTGTTATCGGCCATCTCGAACAAACTGCTTTGATACCACTTGTTGAATAATCTACCCCACAATTTGTAGTGCTAATAGCGGAAACACATCACAAACAATAGAAACTCCCAAAACTTAGATGAACCAAGAACAAGCTACCACAATATATGCAAGATCTTACAAGAACACAATCAATATGCAGAGATAACCAATACAAATTTTCCAAGAAATACAAAGATTACAAAAGAGATTACAACTCAATCTCTCTCTCACTTTTGAAACACTGGGCACAATCTCCTCTTGAAGTTGAACAATGATAACGGCTCACCTCTTGATTACACAAATTGATTCTAACCTTAGAGTACGGCCATATATATAGATCCCAAGTAAACCCTAAAAGATAAACATAAATCTAGCAATTGGACCTTAAACTCGTAAGCCCAAAAACAATCAGCTGTCGAAGTCAGTCGACCGCACCCTCCTCTGTTGGACCTGTACACTCGAAGAACTCTCAGCAGACTAGGTCTGTCGACCGTACCCCAGGTCGGTCGACCGCAACTCTCCAGGCTACATTCTTTTACTTGCTGCTTGTCTTCTCTTGCTTTTTTGTCTCCTCTTGTTCTCCAACTTCAAGTACTTAGTGCCTACGTGTATTTAAGGCAAAACCCTAACAACAAGAATATTACAATTCTCACCACAACCATCTCTTAAGCGTAACTGGAACTTGCTTGCTGTTTACAATGGAGAAACCTCTCACCCTCGCAGATGAAGTACTCTCTTCTTCTATTCGGCACTCAATAGTATCATATCGTTTTAGGAGTCATTACAATTGATTATATAGATCTCTCTAAAGAAACCCTAGTTTAGATATCTTGATACAATAGTCATCCGATGTATACTAAAGAGTTAAACTTACAATTAGAACCAAAAGAAGTGGGCTTCTCACGAATCAATGAGCCCAAAAATTTATCAGCGCCGTGGGTGGTCGTCCACACATAGTTGCGGTCGACCGCAACTCCCAGTCTTTCAATCTAAGAAGGGGACAGTCGACTGCACAGTCGACCGAGAAGGGGACAATCAACTCCCAGTTTTCCAATTCGAGAAGGGGACAGTCGATCGTACAGTTGACCTGTCGCTTCTCTGTCACTATTGCTGTTGTTGACTGCTTTTCTTCTTCGATCCTTCGCTTCGAACCCTCTACTTGTATTAATCACCATTTTATCTTCATACCGAATAAGTATGCAAGACATAAAATCCAACATCCACCACTCGACAATATTTTGAACATCGTGCTCTTGCTTCGATGATTCTAGTGGCAGCAGACTAGACGACGCTTTAGGAACACCTGACTTAGAAATACTTGCTCCATATTTTTTGTTCCCACAGATTGTGAAGGTTGTGGTTGGCCTGGCCCAACACCCCGTTTTTCCAACATCACTTTACGACGACCTTCCTTAACAGACAGAACTCCACTTCAAGCTATGTACCTGCAGCAGCGTGCTTTCAAAGTTTCTGGGGATATCAGATTTCATTTCAGCAGAGGAATATGTATGACCTTCTCTAGTGTCACATCCAACTCAACTGTTTCCAAACCAACTGCATCACAAACCTCACAAGTACCTGTTCTCATGCAATGACCCGTTGTTGGCTTGTAAGTAGAAATTTTTTCCATATCAGAGCAAATGTGAGTCGAATTACCCGAATCGAGAAACCCACCAGAATCCACAGCTAAAGAATTTGAAACAATAAGACAATCAAAATTTTTACCTTACTCATAAGCACTAATTATATTGGCGCTCTTCTGATTCAACAACTAGCAACAATCCTTCTTGTAATGCCCAGTCCTCTTACAATGGTGGCAATGGATCCTACCTTTATGCGTACTTTTCTTCCAATGGAATGACCATCCACCGCTAAGCAATTATTAGAAGTGGACGCTGATTTATGAGCATCCTTCCTAAGTTGATATTCCTTCAAGCCCTTGATCACACCGGCCACTGAAATTCTCCTTGGAAGATTTTTCCTGTAGCATGGTAGTCTTCAAATGCACATACAAATCTGGCATTGAATATATCGAGTTGAAAGGTTTTATCTTCTTGGCTTAGATCATCTGTGTTTATTGCCCTCAATTCAGATAATAGGAGAGAGCCATGCTATAGGAACCGTATGATCTAATTTGAATTGGAGACGTGCCCAAAGATCACCCAGACCTAGGCCCGTAAACAGCTACAGCCGTCGTTGGGCAGTCGATTGTGTTTGGACGCATCCAAACTAGTGAGTTGGTGTGATTGACTGCCAGGAAGGCAGTCAACTATCAACTCATGCCCAACATGCTGCTACTCTTTCTCACTTCTCACAATGACGATTCAGCCTCTTCTCGCTTCATCGGCTTCTCTTCACATCAAACTCAAGTATGCAAGATATACACCCAACAGTTATCTAGTTGCATCTTTGTTTTAGGAGTTCGTCATCATAATCAGAACAACTTTATAGCACAAGTCAAATAGGATTAGGTCAATGTCAAGGTCACCAAATCTGTAGACTACCTCAATCTTGTACCCTTTCAGCTTGGAATTAGGTTAGATCATTGAGGTGCCCATTACATTGAAGGGGTTGAATAGTCAATGATAAGGAGAAATCCATTGCTAAATTTATGATAGAAATGATAATAGCAGTGAAAACGTGTCAAGGTCACCAAATCTGTAGACTATACCTCAATCTTGTACCCTTTCAGCTTGAAAATAGGTTAGATCATTGAGGTGCCCATTACATTGAAGGGGTTGAATAGTCAATGATAAGGAGAAATCCGTTGCTAAATTTATGATAGAAATGATAATAGCAGTGAAAACGTGTCAAGGTCACCAAATCTGTAGATTTATACCTTAATCTTGTACCCTTTCAGCTTGGAATTAGGTTAGATCAATGAGGTGCCCATTACATTGAAGGGGTTGAATAGTCAATGATAAGGAGAAATCCATTGCTAAATTTATGATAGAAATGATAATAGCAGTGAAGGGGTTGAATCTTCAATGATAAGGAGAAATCCATTGCTAAATTTATGATAGAAATGATAATAGCAGTGAAGGGGTTGAATCTTCAATGATAAGGAGAAATCCATTGCTAAATTTATGATAGAAATGATAATAGCAGTGAAAACGTGGAGCTTGAGAAGTTGAGGAAGACGATGCTAACACTGAGTTCAGTGTCAGTGGCTATAGTTAGGTGAAAGAGCGTCATGTTCTGTTTAGAAGTAGTAGCAAGTTTGAGAAGTCAGTAAAGGGGGCGATTGTCAATGAAATAGCAATCGAACATGATGCTTATGGTGTGTGAGTGCATTAAGATGGTGAGTGTATTTCCTCTTCCAAGATATTGTATACCTATACTTCATGTTAGGGAAATTTGGGACAGCTGAAATAGAGCGAGAGGCGACAGCCGATCACAATAAACAACCACCAAACACAATACCACACACACTTTGTTTCGGTTCGGCTAACCCAATCCGGGGGAGAAATAACTGATATATTATTTAACTAGACGACACAAGAGTTATAATACTCTCACCAAGAATTCTTCTATTTCTCAAGTCTCACTCTAGAAAATCTAATGTTTACTAGATGAAGTACTACTACCTTTTATGGAGACCACTACAATTATTTATAGAGATCTAGAAAAGTCTAGGTTGGAGAATAAACTTAAGCTTGAAGAGATAGTTATGCGATAAGAGCCGTACGATCTAATTTGTAGATCAAGCCCTAAAAGAATCGGTCCATAATGCTACCAGTGCCACTTGGCCGCGGGGGGGGGGGGGGGGGGGGGGGGGGGGGGGAAGAGCCAACTTGATTGCCAAAAGTGGTAGCCGAATGCGGAAAGTTGTAGCCGATTGACATCCGCTGCTCTCTTAAAACAGCAACACTTCTCCACATTCACTTGAATTCTTCTTACCACTTCGCCACTTCCGCTTCAATTCAAACTGGGTTAACACTTCAAGCCTGTGTTACATTTACTTCTCACCTATTGGCACATTTCCAAGACAAATGAGAAGTGTGCCGCGTGTCGTGAGGCAAGTAACCAAAGTAAAACAAGAAATGGAAAAATGTAGTAAGTCGTTAATCTTGAGTAGAGTGAGTAATGCAACTGTATCATCTCTTTTTAGTACATCAGAAGTGATTCGAGTGAAACGTTATTTCAATTCTCGTTAGGATTCATTCTATTTCCTCTCCAGGACATTATGTACCTATGAAAAGTTATATCTGTATAATGTAATGACACCTCTCCCATGGCGTCTGTTTTCCTACAAAATTAAAAAGCATCCTATTGCGGAACATATAACTGAAGTTACAGAAAATGAGTGAATTGTCAATCTTGAGATGATCAAGTATTGCAATTATGTACTCTCTTTTTAATGCAGTAAAGTTTTTTATTCGACTGATAATCGAATGTTTAAGCAAATGAACTTTTAGAATTTGATCTTTATGGTTTTTCTCTAAGTGGGTTCTTAAAGGGCATTGAATTAAAAGACTGTAGATGACTGTTCTCGAAATGTGTTGTTTGAAAGGTTTATTACCAAGGGTTCATTTTCACCTTTACAGTGTAATATTGGATTTTTCAAATAACTTTAGTCTTCACAGCATTTTGAATTTGTAGACCATAATCAGCAGTGTAGATTAAGCTATTTTGGTATACCCGTTGTTTCCATGAATGGGGATAGATTCCTGAAGACACCATAAACCTGTATGGTGGAATTTTTTTTATACCTTTTGCTATATATGATTAGGTAACTTCTGTGCAGTCTACGGAAGTAGCGGTGGTGTTCGGGCTGGGCCGGGCCTTGCAGGTGAAATGCCGGCCCGGGCCGGGACAATTTTTTTTTTTTTTTATTAAAATTTTTACAAAGATAAAGAAAAAGGAAAATTGTTAAGAATTATCAATTTCCATGTCAAGCGATTTTAGTAGAAAGTGCTTTTTCTCGTATTTCGAGAACAGTGCTTTTTCGAAAGGGCTCATAATCTTTAGCCATAATTTTACTAATCTTTAGCCATAATTCTTTGATGTCAAGCGATTCCTATTCGGCCACCAAGAGAAAAAGCACTTTTCGACGCAACGGTTGACACCGGTATAGTTAGCAAATCTTTAGCCATACGAGAAAGAATAGTAAAATATTTTCATTGGTTTTTTAAAAATGAAACACATCTACTACATCATCATTGGGAGGTTGTGCATTGGTTCTTGGTTTTTTTTTATTTTATCAGATTTAAAACACTACTAGTTGCAAGACCCTTTTCCTTTGATAATATAGAAGAAGAATAACTAACATTTTGTGATTGTGAAGTGTTTAGTTGAAGTAAGTCTATCGTAACTATCATATAAACTAGTAAAACATGCTCAAAATTTGTAGTGAAAACATGATCAAAATCTTGTATTTCAATGTGTAGAGCGTAAGTATAAAAAATCTCAATAAATTTTTTTTTGCCCTATAACTTAATCATGAGATTCATTACACTAGCAACACAATATAACATAGGAAGTCGATGAAAATCTTTAAAAAAATAATATAAGCGGCATAAACCATTTCTCCAATAAAATGGTCATTTATCAAATCTTTAATTGTTGTCATTAGCAAGTAAAATACCACTAGATATAGATGTATATGTTTTTGAAAATTGTAAAGTAGCATCATTAACAATGTTCTAAAAATTTATACAAACTATCAGCAAAAAATAAAAAATTATCATCTAACATACAATTTTGCACACCCATTGCAACACAAAGTTCTCTAAGATTAAAACGATAGTGAAGAACAATACCTTTAAAAATTTAATATAAGCGGCATGAAACCATTTCTCCAATAAAATGGTCATTTATCAAATCTTTAATTGTTGTCATCATAGTGACAATTGCAAGTAAAATACCACTAGATGTAGATGTATATGTTTTTGAAAATTGTAAAGTAGCATCATTAAAATGTTCTAAAAATTTATATAAACTATCGGCAAAAAACAAAATTATCATCTAACATACAATCTTGCACACCCATTGCAACACAAAATTCTCTAAGATTAAAACGATAGTGAAGAACAATACCTAATAAATCATAAGTAGAATTTCAATGATGTCTAACATCTTTAGGAAAACGTTTAAAAACAATTTTCCTAAGTTGACATCAATCATGAAAAGCTTGATATATTGGACCACTCAACGTAATAAAATTAACACAATTTCTCATTGCCTCAATTTTATCGTGTCCATATTTTAGTGCTAGATGTACACAGATTTAAAATATGACAAGCACACCTAACATGAAAAATTTCCGGTTCTATAGTATTTAATATAATTTTCAAACTAGCGATTTCCTTAGTATTATTAGAGGCGTTATCAAAACCAATAGCAAAAACTTTATCAAAAATTTCAAAATTATTACATGCTTTCATAATGTGTGTGGCAATTATTTCACCATTATGTGGGTACAATGAAATTATCTTCTTTTGAAGTAGTCAATCGGAATCTATATCCAATAGCAATACACATCATTGGTACACCGTTCACTCCTATCCACCCATCCGATGTCAAAGAAACTCTAGTGTTTAGTGATGTTAGTGTTGCTACTAAAAATTCTTAGCCTCATTGTAAACTAATTTACAATCATCCTTAACTATATTGCTAGCAATTTTTTTATAATGGGGGTTTAATGCGGTTTGTGCAAAAATCTCTACATTCCTACTTTCACCAAATGAATAAGGTAATTCATCTCTAATTACTAACTTAGTAATTTCCCTACAAATGATATCGTGATTGTAGCTATGACTATCTACTTGATCGGTCTTGTGGTGTTTTTTTTTGTTGTGTAAGATTGTCTTTACAAATTTCGGATTAATATTTATTTAAGTGACGTTGAAATGTACCTGTTCCGATCCTATTTTAAACTTATAGGGTGTTTGACACTTTTTACAAATTTTTATTCCTCCATTTTCATTTTGTGAAGGGATATATTCAAAATATTTGTGTAATTCGAAAGTGTTTCCTCTTGTACGGAATTGATAAGGGCCTTGTTTCGATGGTTGTGGTTCTATGTCTTCCACTTCTACTTGATCCGTGTGTTTCATGAAAAGCGGGAGTAGTATCATAATTCAAGTATGGAGTTGGAATGGAAGGAATTGTTGGGTTTATGTCTTGTATACTATATTGGATAAGAAGACGATGAGACGATGGAGGAATCGAGACGATCGGAGACAGAGTGGAGGCAAGAAAACAGTCAGCAGTTGTAGTTGCAGAAGTGGCGGTCGACCGGTCATAGGGTGCGGTCGACCGGTCATAGGGTGCAGAAGTCCCGAGAGGGGGACGGTCGACCGACCTTAGGGGTGTGCCCGACCGGTCGCGATGCTGATGGGTTTATTGGGTTGGATCTTGGTGATTCGTGAGAAGCCAACTTGCTCTTCAAGTTAGATCTGACGGCTCTTATCGTAGGGTTGTCTCATCAGGAATATCCAATGGTTACTGTATCAAGATATCAAACTAGGTTTTCTCTAGATCTCTATATATTGTTGTTCTTGGCCTCCATTGAGAGCCAAGAGAGAGTACTTCATTGAAGGAGAGATTGAGTGATTCTCTAATTGTAAACAACTAGGTTTTGCTGGTGAGGCTTGTAGAGGGTCGTGGTGAGAATTGTAATATTCTTGTATCTTCTCTAGTTGAATAACATCTTGGTTTTCTTCTCCTCCGGATCAAGGCGAAAGTCCCAATCGGGACAAATTTGTGTGCTTTGGTGTGTTTAGTATGATCTTATATGCGCTTGGTAGTTTGTATTGATTGCATCGAATAACTCAACAAGATCCTAGAGAGGGATTTTCAGGTGGGAAATCCCTAACAGGAATGCGACGACTACTAGTGGACTCTTGGCTACTATGTGTACCACGTGATCGGTTAGATGCCATCTAAACTAGTGTATGTTATTAAAAATCTAGTGTATGTTCTAAAAATTAATTCAAGTGTATGTTTAAAAAGTTAATTGTAGTGTATGTTTTAAAATTTAATTCTACAGAACAAGGATAGATAGATAAACTAGTGTATATTATAGAAAATGTATCTACAAAATGAATATAGTTACATAAAATTTCTTCTATAAACCGGTGTATGTTAATAAAATAATTCCAAACAAAAAGAACAACAACAATTAAATTAATAAACTAGTGTATGTTTACCTATTTTTAAAAAAAATCAAAAAAGAAGTACTATAAAACTCAATCTAATTAAGAGAAATAAACGAGAACAAACAACAATGCTAATTAAAAAAAAAAAATCTAAAAAGAAGTACTACAGAACTCGATCTAATTAAGAGAAATAAACGAGAATAAACAACAATGCTAATTCAAAAAATTATACAAATACAAAAATAATGTATGAGTGTAGAATGTAGATTGAAGAATGAAGGTAGAAAGAGTTGAGAGCTTCTGGTGTTGTTGATTGTTGTTGGATGTTGTTGATGTTGTTGATGTTGATCCGTGCAAGAGAGTAGTTGAATGTTGTTGATTGTTGTTGATTTGTTGAGCGAGATGAGATATAGTAGAGAGAGTTGAGTAAATTTATAAAGATAATTGAATGAAATGAGGTTGTATATATAGAATATGCATTTTTTTGAATTTTTCAAAATACTCCCAAAAATTAGCTAGTATAGATCCGTGTATAGTAATTACACAAACACATTATTTTAAAAAAAATCTGGTAAAAAAAACATAAAATCCTCAGTGGATCTGAGCGGGCCGGGCCGGATTCGGTTTTTTTGTAGAAATTGGCTGACCGGAGCGGACCGGACATCCTAGGTTGGGCGGGTTGGCTTCGGTTCAGCCCGGGTTTGGGCGGGCCGAGCGGGGTCGAGGACCGAGCGGGCAGGGCCGGGCCGGGCCCGGGCTAGCCCGCCGGCCCTAATGCACGTGTCTATAAATACTAATAAGTTTAAGTTGAGTTGTTCAGATTTTCAGGATCAAATAATATCAATAAGAGATTCAAGAGAGATTCAGGAATATGCAAAGAAGGAAAGTAATAAACAAAGATTGCAAAATCAAGCAAAAGAAGAAGATATTCAAAAAGAGCACATGATTGATTAGTGCCTAAGAAAGCTAAAAGACCAGTTGTTTTCATTCCATATTTGTGACATTTTATCTGTATTTGATTGATTGATGATTGATTAGTATATGGTGAAAATATAAAGTGGATTCGTCATGAACGGCACGATTGTGGTCGACCGCACTTCATGTTGGTTGAGCTCACCACAGTCGACTGCACATTATAGCTATATAATGAAACAGTCGACCATTCATCTTTCGACTTTTCGTTTAAAGATGAACGGTCGACTGTCCCTTAATTGCGGTCGACCGTAACTTGCGCTGTTCACTTTTTGAGAATGTATCGTTTCTATTTTTGATTGATACACTTTCTAGTCTATATATTTGGACGAACCCACTATGTTCACCTATTACTTTGAGAAAAATCTTCTGAACTAATCAATTTAACAATTAATCCGAGTCTGTGATAATTATTTGTTCTCTTCAGTCAGGATCATTAAAGATCTTGAGCTTTTCTTTTCTTCCACTTCGGTGAGATTGACGGGACTTGTGTTAGAAGTTCTGTGGATGTAATAGGTCTCTTGGCGTGAATCCGAGAATCATTGTACAAGTGTTTGAGTACAGTGGAATGCTTGTGGCGGAGAATTACTACAAGTAGGTGGTGTGGACGTAGACCTGGGGGTCGAACCACGTTATATCGCTGCGTCACTTGAGCTTGCTGTGTTTACATTTCTAATCACTTCTTTTTTACTTTGCAATTTAGTTTTTATTTTTCTTTAATTTTTAAATTCTGCACAATCACCCTATTCACCCCCCAGGGTGATTTACAGCTTAAGCAAAATGTCCAATGGTCGAAACCCCTCCTCCCGAAAACTTGTACTCATTGGAACCATTCGTCTCCAATGTTGTGATGTTTGGAAAGTTCGTATGTCTCATTTCTTACAGATGCTTAAAGAGAAAGTATGGAATGTGTGCATAAACAAAACAGATATTCCAGTCAGCGATGGAAAGATGGTCTTTTCAAAAGCAGAGCTGGCACAAAAAACTGCAAACTCCAAAGCAATGACGGCTCTCTATGCAGGGTTGAACAATGAGGAATTAATGCGATGCAGGCGAAATTGTAAGACAACATACGAAATTTGGAACAACATACTGAAACGGCATGAGGGAACTGCTACTGAGGTAAAAAGCTAAAGTCAATTTATGTTTTTATAAGTTTGATGTTTTTCGTATGTTGTCAGGAGAAAACGTAGATCAAATGCTTGCTCGTTTCGATATTATTGCACACGAGCTTGAGAGCTTAGGAAGGGGGTTGGATGATGACCGAAAGGTCGGAAAACTCATAAGTTGTCTCACGCCCGAGTGGGATGTAAAAGCTGCTGTAATGAGGGAAATCCTTAAGGAAAAGGGATTCGATTACTATACATTCCAAGAAAAGCCGAAGACATACGAGATGGAGATGACAGAAACTAAAAGATACAGACAGAACATCGGGATTGAACCAAAAACCAAAGAACATCGCCCTAAAAGCAGAAAAATCCCGACCATCAAAAGTAGATTCAGACCGTGAGGAGTCAGACGAGGACATCGCCTTATTGACCAGGCAATTTCAATAGTATCTCAAACATAACAATGGCAGGTACCAAGGAGAAAAAGATAAAGATGATGTATGCTACCAATACAAGAAGTCTGGACACATTCGGGCAAATTGTCACGTCTCACAGGACAGGAATAGGGACTACTACCGCTCAAATCCGAGGTTGAAAAAGAAGGCGTTGAAGGCAATGTGGCTAGACTCACACTCAAGTGAGGATGAGCAAGGTCACAACTTCATGGCTCATGGGAATGGTGATGTGCGATCACCATCTCAAGAAGAGGTAATCGAAGAACCCACTTAATATGAGTTAGTAGATGTGTAATGGATTAAAGGATTATGCTAAGAAATTGAGTCGTGAACTAAGACAATATAAATAAATTCCAAATGAATCTCATGACTCATGCATCGCTAAAAATCAAAAACTGAAAAATAAAAATTCTTCAAGGGCTTGGTTACGAAGAGCCAATACACCATCAAAAACCTAAATCATCATGTCATACACACTTGCACAGTCATCAACATAATCACAAACCAACTTGAAACTATACAAGTGTGCATGACCCAAGGCATAAGCGTATCACATGTCACTACTACTATAGACTAGGGCATAATTTCTTATAACGGTTCATTAAAAATGAATACTAATTTTGTCTGGATAAGAAAGAATGTAAATGCAGACTCAAAACCCACTTGGACACCTACAGAATTCCATGTAGGTGGTTCGACGCCTTCAACTTAGAAGATCACAAGCACCTTGATAGAAGATGCTCAATAGTCATAACAATTATACTAGCAAAACCTGCGTCTCTATCAAGGAAAAAAGGGAAGAATGTTGGTCTTCCCGATAAGTATAGCACCGGGTAAAATCTAACACTTGCTTAAATTTGTATTAAGATTACTTATATTCAAAAAATAAAATGTCTAGAGCATGTTATGCATAAATTGTGTGAATGTTACAACATATAAATGTGTCATAATCTGATCTAAAAGTGCTATATTGATTTGAGGAAAAACAACTTTGCAATAACCAAAAAGTTAGTTGCATGTTCGGTCGACTGACTGGTCGACTGCACGGTCGACCGTCCACCCCTCTATCAAAAACCTCTCTATCAAGACTCCTCCTTTCGTGAGATACAGTCGACCGCATATGTGAACCGGTCAACCGACCCGCTCGGCTGTCTTGGTTTTTCTCCTTCCTGTATAAATATCCCTTCATCCTTTTCCACTCAAATCACACGAAAAACCCTAGCCCCCGTACACAAACCCATCAAATAAACTTCACATCTCGTACTATTCTCGTCAAATTTCTTGAGTGCTTTCTCCTTCTTTGACTCATGGCTTCCTCCTCTCACAAAGCGAAGGGCAAGAAAGACATTGCTTCAAAATCCTTCACTAGAGAGGATATTGTCTTTCGAAACTCAAATTGGGCTGATCTTTACTTTTCTGCTCTTTGGAATGCCCTCGTTGTTGCCAATTGGGAAATTAACTTAACATCCTTAGGGGGTCAGTTTTCTGTTATGGTTAGGATTCTTAAGAATTTTGGGTGGGAAAACTATCTTTCCACACCTAACACCCACTCCGAGTCATTGACTCGCTAATTCTATGCCAATCTTGAAGGTCTTCAAGACGATGATCTCACTCTCTCCTCTATCATTCTTGGGAGAAGAGTTAAAGTTACTCTCAAATATCTCCGTAGGAAATATGAATTTCCCGAAAGGGAATTTGACGCGTATCATCTAAGATTTCAAAACCCTCGATTATAAACCTGGCCACAATATAGATACTGTCAAATCCATGATTGTTCAACCTGAGTTTTCTCACCTTCCTCGTCCCACTCCCACAAATTGTACTGATTCAGCCTGTGTTTTAAACAAAATTGTCAATGCCAATATTTGGCCTAAAAAGAATGACAAGTCCGAAATTTGGGTCGATCAATCATTTATCATCTTTCTTATTCTTCGTGAATATAAATTTGATCTTGCCACTTTTATCATTCGCACAATGAATGAAAACTATCTTTCTACACCTAGCACCCACTCCGAGTCATTGACTCGCCAATTCTATGCCAATCTTGAAGGTCTTCAAGACGATAAACTCACTCTCTCCTCTATCATTCTTGGGAGAAGAGTTAAAGTTACTCCCAAATATCTCCGTAGGAAATATGAATTTTCCGAAAGGGAATTTGACGCGTATCATCTAAGATTTCAAAACCCCCGATTATAAACCTGGCCACAATAAAGATACTGTCAAATCCATGATTGTTCAACCTGAGTTTTCTCACCTTCCTCGTCCCACTCCCACAAATTTTACTGATTCAGCCTGTGTTTTAAACAAAATTGTCAATGCCAATATTTGGCCCAAAAAGAATGACAAGTCTGAAATTTGGGTCGATCAATCATTTATCATCTTTCTTATTCTTGGTGAATATAAATTTGATCTTGCCACTTTTATTATTCGCACAATGAATTATGCAACTTCTACAAGTCGTGGCCTTCCTTTTAGTTCTCTCATTTACAATCTTGCCATTGACTCCCATATCGATGTTGGGAATTTTCTTTTAAGCAAAAATCCTATGTCCATCCTTCCTTAACAAATGGGCATCGATGTACCGTTTACTCAGCGGGTGCGTCGTCGTCAAGCTCAACAACAAGAGTGCCAAGCTGAACGGCCCCCACAAGTCTCTTCCTCCTCTCGTCGCAAGAATACTGCCCCCTCTTCCTTATCTTCATTCGTGACTCGTGAGCAGTTTGCTGCTCATCAAATGCAAGTGTATGGCTATTATGTAAACACGATTGAGTACTTGCAAGGTAAAGAAGACTGGGAAATTCTTCAAATGATGAGGAAGATGACGAAGACAATGACGACGACGAAGATGATGGAGGAGATAATGAGGAGTAGATTGTAATTGCTAGATGTAAAATGGCCAAATAGTTGCATAAATGCTCTTAAATGAATGTAATCTCTTGTAATATGCTTTGTAGGAATGACTTCATGATTGCAAAATCTCACATATCTGGTTGATTATCTATTTTACTATTCTGTATCTGTATTTCGGTCGCCGTGCAGTTGACCGGTTACACATTTGGACTTTCGGGCACAAATCTTCTGTAAGAAACATCCTGCTCTCAAAAAGTTTGTTTTCAGTTTATGCGGTTGATCGGTTACCTCTTTGTTTCTCATTTTTCATCAGACTTGTGTTTTATAGGGTGTGCGGTGGACCGATTAGCTCTCGGGTTGGTTCCTTGTTTTCTGAACTAAATTAATTTTTGCGGTCCACCGACTTAGTCTCTGGTTGTTTTTTTAATAGTTGCCATCTGCTATGAGTTTGGTTTCTTGAAATTTATTTTTTCTTTTGCTCTTTGCTAAGTGTTTTTATTGGGAAAATCTCCAATCCATGATATCTTGTAAGAAGATTTTCTTTCTATTCTTTACAAAATATTCTATTCCCCAATTTAATCTCCTGTTTTGTTTACTGTAGGGTACTTTATTTTACAATGGATTTCGGGGGAGTATGTCATACATTTACCTTAGGTTATTTTTTACCCCCCCTTGGTGTGTTTCAAAAAGGGAGAGAATTTTTTATGAATGTTTTTAACTAAAACTTATTGTTTCTCACTATATATCTTATATGAAACTCTGTCTAACATGAAGTATTGAATTAAGGGGGGAGTATTTACTCTCTTAAATGCTCTTTTTCTATGAAAATCTGTGTTACAGGAAGTACTGAATTAAGGAGTAATTTTTTATGCTTTATTGTTTATTTTTATTTTCAACATTCAAAGGCATGTTGGGAGATTCAACACTCTTAGTTTGGTGTGCACAAAACATGTATATAAATACTAATAAGTTTAAGTTGAGTTGTTCAGATTTTCAGGATCAAATAATATCAATAAGAGATCCAAAAGAGATTCAAGAATATGTAAAAAAGGAAAGTAATAAAGAAAAATTGCGAAATCAATGAAAAGAAGAAGATATTCAAAAAGAGCACATAATTGATTAGTTCTCAAGAAAGCTATCAAAGACCAGTTGTCATTCCATATTTGTGAGATTTTATCTTTATTTGATTGATTAGTATATGGTAAAAATATAAAGTGGATTCGTCATGAACAACGCGATTGCGGTCCACCGCACTTCATGTCGGTCGACCGCACCACAGTCGACTGCATATTATAGCTATATAATGAAACAGTCGACCATTCATCTTTCGACTTTTTGTTTAAAGTTGAACGGTCGACTGTTTCTTAATTGCGGTCGACCGTAACTTGCGCTGTTCACTTTTTGGGAATGTATCGTTTCTATTTTTGATAGATACACTTCCTAGTCTATATATTTGGACGAACCCACTGTGTTCACCTATTACTTTGAGAAAAATCTCTGAACTAATCAATTCAACAATCAATCTGAGTGTGATAATTATTTGTTCACTTCGGTCAGGATCATTAAAGATCTTGAGCTTTTCTTTTCATCCATTTCAGTGAGATTGACGGGACTTGTGTTAGAAGTCCTGTGGGTGTAATTGGTCTCTCGGCCTGAATCCGAGAATTTTTTGAGTAGTTCTCGTTCTTGTTCTTTCTTTTCATCAAGGTTACCCTACTACCACCTGCTTAAATTTCGAGGATAAAATTTTATTGTAAGGTGGGTAGGATTGTAACTACCGTTCCCGCTATTTTATTCATTTTCCCCCTTTTGTAATATTTTATTTGATATTGAATTAAATTCTCTATTTTGGCTCTGGATTATTTTGATGTTCATGAAATTCTTCGTTCTTTTGATCGGGTTATTCTTGTTGATCCTATTGTTCTCTTATTTAATTGTGGGTATTTTAATTTGAACCCTATTGATTTTGATCTATCTCTGAAGTGAACCATAAAACCCAATTTTATTTGTTCTTAACCCTAATCCGCTGTTATTGGAGCTTAATTCGCCAACCCAATATCCTAATTACCTTATAAATATAAATCTACTGCAAACCCTAAAAAATGCACAATTTTTAAGCTCTAGCCGCTTATTCTCTCTCCTCTCTCCTCTCTCTTCCCGTCTCTCTTTCCCTGCTGTTTCCCGCCCAAACCCACCGAAACCCATCCTGTCGTCTTCTCCGTCGTTCCCCCGCCACCTCCGGCGACTCCCAACCTCGTCGCCATCTCCAATCGTGACCCCTACCTTCGGCGCCGCCACATACCCCCGAAACCCCCTGCTCCCTCCCTTCCGCTCTCGTCGACAGACAGCCAAACCCCCTCTTGCTCCATCCCTGTTTCGATCGCCGACCACCCGCGCAACCCGACGCTGCTCGACTGCGACGCCGCCACCCGCCGTTCCAGCCGTCGATGCCTGCTCCCTCGCCGGCGACGCCGCCACCCCCTTGGCTGTGGTCGACGATCACTGTTGCTGTCTCTTTATATTGCTGTGTTGATTTGTCTCTGTGTGTACGCGTAATACATGTGTTCTTTTATGTGTTCGTGAGTTCGTTGCTTCGGAATTCTTATCCCGTTATTCTTGGTATTCGTTTCGTCATCTAACAGGCAAGTCAGTGTCCCTCTTGAATTGTTAATTGTATCAAATTCAAGTTTTATTGAAACTCTTGCAAGTAGATCTCTTTGTTATCGTATTATCCATTGTTCATCTCTTTGTTGAGTCTATTGAGGGTTTACACAAGTTAACCCCAATATTCTTGACATCGTGCCATTTTTGACTCTAAAGTTTGGATCTTTCATGAGTGCATATAGAATTGATAATAGGGTTGTTCATATAATCATACAAATAAATTATTGTAGAGACAATTGATAGGTTGTATGTTGTTTGATCGATTGATGATTGATCGATGATAAATTGATGTATGTGTGTTCTTAATCCTATTTACCATGTTTTACTCCCATTATGCTGATTATACAATTTATTGACTAAAGAATCGATATCCATCATGTTAATTAATTTATTTTCAAGAAAACTACACTAATCCTTTATATTGCTTGTTGACCTGTATATTGACTGCCATTTTTGAACCAGTAAATGATCTTAAAATGAATTACTTCCTTACTTCCTAAATAAGAATTGTAGTCTTATCTTTCTAGTTTCTAGAACATCTTGAATCTTTGAATTCCGAGTTGTATAGCAAAAGTTATACCCATTTTACTACAGCTGTGTTTTTAATTCCAGATTCTCAGATTATTGTATGTTTCATGTTCAAACAGTAAATAGGCTGATCAAATGATAAGATCTTGCTCTGAAAATTTTCAGATTGTTAGTTATCATGTTTAGGAGTCCCAAAATATTGTGTTGGCAAAAGTTATTGTTATCGGTTTATTGTTGGACTACTGACACAGTATCTCCAATTGACCGTGTATTGTTTTTATTGAGCTAACCAGTGTGCACCAATGCTGCAAATAATGTTATCGTGTCGTATACATGATCTATAGAATCTTCCACTTAAGTCTAAAACGAAATTGATTGTATGCATCGAACCTATAGTATGAGATGTAGTAGTACGTGCATTAGTTAGCAGTAAAAATGATTAATAGACATAAGGATTGACACATCACCGACACTGCATATTGTTCCTCATTGTTCCTATTGATATCGAATATTGACTAAGTGTTACCGTTATTGATCATTGTTTATCGTTACCGAATATTGCATTATTATTATAGCCGTTGTATCGATTACTGTGATATTGAATATTGATTATCGTGCCATATTATTGATTCATATTGATCCATTGATTCATTGCTATACCGTTATTCCATTGTTCTCTGCTTTCTCTACTTGCTGTCCATGATTTGCTCTAAGGACAATTTTTCCCTCTTTTTAAGTGTTCATAGGTTTTGATGGAGAATTGTCTGCTGGGATTGGAGAACAAAGATTCTGAATACTTAATTATTGGGCTATTGTTATTTTATTGTATTGGGCTTATGTTCCGAATATTGATATTTGTTTACAGATGTTGGATTATTATTGTATTTGGATATTTATTTTGCTTCATTCAAGTATTATTGTTCATGAGATTATTATTATTGCCTGCGCAATTGATCTGTATTGATTATAGTGTTGAGTTGATCGGATAAACAGCTTATGGGTGACGTTAGTCATTCGCTGGGTGAATGTCATGTACTTGTATTCCGTATTTTTAAGAAGCAGGGCGTGACAAGGTTTTTAGTGGTATCAGAGCTGTACAAGGGTTTGAGTATAGTGGAATGCTTGTGACGGAAAATTGCTACAAGTAGGTGGTGTGGACGTAGATCTGGGGGTCGAACCATGTTATATCGTTGCGTCACTTGTGCTTGCTGAGTTTGCATTTCTTATCTCCTCTTTTACTCTGCAATCCCCCCCCCCCCCCCCCCCCCGCGCGGGTGATTTACAAATGCCACCCCTGTATGGAAGTAAGATTTCCAACTAGTTTTAACAAAATTATTGGTAGCATCACTAACTCAGTTCCCTTACAATAAAGGTTTTGCATAGTCATGCACATTTGCCAAATCACATTCTGGGGTGCATATTTTCTTTATGTCTTACTCCATTCATTGCATCTTGTGCATAAGTTGGCATATAATTTGCCATTATCTGGTTCAAGTGGTGAGTTCAATTATGATAATCATTTGATTTTATGGTTTTCAGAGTATCAACCTCATCAACCTCCAAATTCTGTTAGGAGGGAGGAAATAAATTCAACCTCCCCCTCTTCCTCTCACATGAGTCATGCTAATAGTATTACTACTAGTACACTAGTACATTCTGTTAATTTTTATGAGAGCATGATAAGCAAGGGGTCCACAAGTTCAAGAAAAAATATTAGGCCTAACCAATTCTGTCATTCTCTCGTACAAGTAGTACAAATAGTATTTTACCTTCCATACATAGACACAAGCACCACTACCATACCACAAGCACCACTACCAGAGAAAAAAGAAATAATTTTTTGATTATAACCCATAATAGCAAGGTATATCAAACACACCTGGACATGACCAAATATGCAATTATGCATACCTATGTCTGAATTTCATCCTTTTGGTTGTCTCTCGTATAAAGTTCTACGGGCATTACATTTCTGTTGGGGTTATATCAAATTGTGAATGTTTTTTTGTGGTTATTATGAGAAAACCTCTTAATTTTAACAGATCTCTGCCCTTTTCTTATGCTTGCATTTTGGCACAGGCCTCTTATTACACTTCTTCATCTCATATTGTTTGTTTTATTTATTTATTGTCTCAGAAACATCATATTGCTGAGGAACTCGATGTTTTGATGGTGGAAGAACAAGCTGCACAGTTAGAAAAAGACCTCATTATGAAAGAAAGGGTGACACTTGACATTCTAAAGGAACTGGAAATGACCAAAAGGATGGTGGATGCGCTGAAATCAAAGTTACAAAGGGAAGAAGCCTCCGAGGTCTGTGAGAGTTCTGAACCTTCATATCGTATGAAGGTTCACCCTATCCTAGAAACTGAGGAAAATCTTCCTACAAATGTCACCAACCAAGCAAAGCAATGCCCAGGATTAATTTTAATGGAACTGGAACAAGCAAAGGTGAACCTCCATAGGACAGTTCAGCCCATCCTGGAAACTGAGGGAAATCATCCTATAAATCTCGCTAGCCAAGCAAAGCAATCCCCGGGATTAATTTTAATGGAACTGGAGCAAGCAAAGTTGAACCTCAACAGGACAACAACTGATCTAGCAAGCATCAGAGCTTCCATAGAAATACTCACAAGCAAAATCGAAGAGGAAAAATCCCTGCTTGATAAAACTCGTTCAAAGCTTGCTTCAAATACTGCTTTGGCTTCGGCACTAGAAGAAGAACTGCGAAAACTGCAGGAGAATCCCTCAAATATTGCAGAGGATATCAAACATCTGAGTGCGGAAATAGAGCAGTATAGAAAGATGAAAGAAGCTTCTAGAACCGAGGTTTTGAAACAAACAGACGGGATAGAACAGATCAAGGCCAGTATAAAGACAGCGGAAATAAGATGGTTTGCAGCGAAGAAGGTGGAACAGGCGGCCAAAGCAGCAGAAGCTGTATCTGTTGCAGAGATTAAAGCTCTTATGAACAGTAATAGATCAATAAATCTCTCCGTTGATGAATATGCCGATCTAATCCGGAAAGCTCAAGAGGCTGATGAGATCTCTAGCACAAAAAATAAAACAGCCATGGTTGAATTGCAAGAGGCAAATCAGTTAAAACTGGAGTTGCTAATGGAGGTGGAGAAAGCTGCATCTGAAGTTATTAACAGTAGGAAAGCACTGGAGGAGGCATTGGTTAGGGTTGAGGTGGCGAATGAAGGAAAGCTTGCAGTTGAAGAAGCATTGAGGAAATGGAGATCTGAACACGGGCAAAAGAGGCGATCCATGCACAGCACATGTAAGTTCAAGAACCCACACACTGGCCACCATCGGAGAGATTCTCGAATGCTTGATGTGAATGGGCTAAATTTGGATGTGCCGAGGAGTGGGGGGAGGCCCACACTGTCAATTGGGCAAATACTTAGTAGGAAGTTGATGGGTCCCGAAGAGTACAATACAGGGATAACAGAGAAGCTCAATGGAAAGCCGAAGGTTTCACTGGGTCAAATGCTTAGTAAAAAGCAGGGGGTGTTATCTCCACAAAGGGATGGCGCGGATGGAACTGCACGCAAGCAGAATTCTGCAAAGAGGATGAAATTCGGGCAGCTTGTGGGTTTCTCTCTTCTCAAAGTGAAACAGAACAAGAAGATGCGGAAGAACAAGAAGAAAAGGGAAGAAAAGATACATGGATCTCTATGTAATTGAATTAGTATTCATAGTAAGGGAACTAGTTTCATTATGTTTAGCTGCGAATTCTTATCATGCCAATGGTAAGACGAAATGACTTGACTGATCAGTCTTTTAGATAAAAACCAATGTAGCATTTAGTTTCTGAACATCATGGTTATTAACTTATCTCTACTACTACAATGGGAAAAGGCCTTAGTGTAATTTGTCCTTCTACCAACCCGTGAAACACACGTGCATAAATTTTTACTTTTTAAAAAAATACTATAATGGGGAAAGGCCTTAGTGTAATTTGTCCTTCTACCAACCCGTGAAACACACGTGCTTAAATTTTTACTTTTTAAAAAAATATGTATTTATTAAACCGTGCAACGCACGTGTAAATTACTAGTTATGTACATAAGCGTTTAATGGACTCAATTTTATTTTTAGGTTTGTTAGACGTTTGATGTGATGTATTTTCTTAAGATTCAATCATATATTGAGCAGCTGGTTTGAGGTCGAGTGCTTAGAGTAAATACAATATTTCTAATGTTAATTCTTGCACCGGAGCCTACATATTTACTGATTAATGTTAAATTAGTTTTGTACTGTAGTTTAGAATCTTATATCATCCAGTCGACGACACAAGGTTGTATTGTTTTTGCAAAAAAATAATTTGATGTCTCCTTTGGTTTGTGAGGTAAGTATAATGTTGACTGTTAAAGAGTAACACAATTTTCTATCGTTGGCTCCAGGTGACATGCTCAATGGTTTGATGATATATCTCTAAGTTATTGTCAGCATGACCTAACAATTGCTCCAGTTGATGTATAAAGACAAGATAACCATATGTTAAAAGAGTTTCATATGATTCATGGTCGGGTCAAACTGGTTGGTTTGAATCAGTTTTTTTGGCATGTAGTAAAGTCCTGGATATATACTGGCCGTTTTTGTATATTGCAAGTTAGGCATATGTAGTTAGTTACCTTCATATTCATACCTTCATGCATTCTGTACATGGTTGATTGTGCGTGGCTACAGAACTACTCATTCGCTACAGAACTACTCATTCTTCGCATTTTTTATATTACATATATATGAATTTGATATTATGAGTTATGACAGAGGGCATATTATGTCTGCCTTTTAGTCATCAAGTTTCACCATATGGTTATCTTGTCTTGGTTTAAGTCCGTCCCCACGTGATGCAGTGTTTTAATATGTGTTTGCTTTTGCGTCCTACTGATTTTGTTGTAGTTGATACGTACTGTTGTTCAGCGGTTCTTCTTATGATGATGCTTCTGCTATGTGCATAATTGTAACCTGTTCTGTTTTTCCTTTAGTGTCAATGTGGAAAGGATGCTAGCTACATGTTTGATTGCCTGCTATGGCAAAGGGAATTAGTTACATGTTGTTATGGGTTCACCGCAATTTGACCTTGTAATTTCGACTGCTTCCTCTAGTTGCAATTTTCAGTTTACTAATACTGCATTTGCAGGTGCATGCAATTCAAAAGTTGCACTGAAATTATAGGTGCAGGCAACCGAAATGCCCACCCTATGTTACACCCTCAAGGAGTGTTCATTATTGAAGTCTCCATCCTACTTTTTTTTTTTCAATTTTTCCTACAGTTTTCATTATTGAAGTCGAAAGTCAAACTGTGATATAAATCAAAATAATTGAGTTCAGTTATTAATTTTCCAAACACTTTTTGGGCCACTATAAATGTAGTTTTTGTCACTTGCTAAATGTTTTGTTCCTGTGTGATGGTGCATGTCACGTTTAGTTCATATCGTTGCCGATGAGTTGCTGGTGTTTAACTAGTTTCAACGTGACCTTCAATACGGTTGGAAAATCCGATGTATCATGTATGGTCTCAAACTCTCAATGTCTCATCCATGAATTGAACGTGTGGTTGTCCAAATGGAGTTTGGATCGGGTCAATTGATGGCTCTTTTTGGTTGCATTTATCTTTCTTAAGCCTTCATGTTAGTACAATAGTATTGGTAATCGCTCTGACGGGAAATAAGTCATGTGCATATGCTTTATCGTGACTAAAATCATAAAAAAATAATTGGGTCATTAGAGTTGTTTGAGACCTGCGCTTCTGCATGAATTGCATAAAAATCGAGCGGATCATATGATTAAAATTCTAACCAAACTCAAAATTCTCAAGTTATTTTAAAGAAAAAACATCCAAATTGTTAAAAGACAAGGTTGGAATCTTTTAAGCATATTCACTATCAATAAAAAAAAGAGTTTATTGTTTCATTTCGACTGAGACTCCTCCAGAATGTCATATATAATATCGAGATTAATCTCTGTCAAAGAGTTAAGAAAAAGGAATTTATTATTTACACTTCTCAACCGGCAATAACTTTGTATTAACCCGCTCTCTAAAAAATACAGCTAAAATATGGAATTTTTTGCGTACATAGGCCACTTTTTGAAAGATTTTGCATTTTTGGGCTAGTTGCCCAACTATTAGCGCTTTGGGGTTAGCCTGTGCCACGTCAGCAGCGGCCGCTATTCCCAATAGTGGTCTCTTCATTTCGAGGCCGCTAATGGGAATAGCGACCTGTGTTTTATTTTTTTTTTTTGAATTTTTTGTTTGCTGTCGCTATTCCCACTAGCGACCTTAGTATAATGAGGTCGATGATAAGATTAGCGACCTTTAATTAGTTGTATTCTAGCACTTAACAAAATCTAGAGAGCTTTTGCTCTCTGAAAAATGACAATCAATTTTTTTTTAAAACTAAGGCCGCTATTCGGAATAGAGGTCTTTATTAACTAAGGTCGCTATTCCGAATAGAGGCCTTAGTTGTAAAACTATTTTGCAAATTTTACAAAGAATAAGTAGATTGTAAATTATACTAAGGTCGCTATTCCCAATAGCGACCTCAGTTTTAAATTTTTGGGGAAAACTTTTTAGGAATCGCTAATTGTCTCAATACATTCATTCGAGCCAACTAATCTCATTATACTATGGTCGCTAGTGGGAATAGCGATGACAAACAAAAAATTCAAAAAAATTTAAAACATAGGTCGCTATTCCCATTATCGACCTCGAAATGAAGAGGCCGCTATTGGGAATAGCGGCTGCTGCTGACGTGGCACAGGCTAGCCCAAAAGCGCTAATAGTTGGGCAACTGGCCTAAAAATGCAAATACTATCAAAAAGTGGCCTATGACGGCAAAAAATTCTAAAATATGAGCAATTACAACTTGAGAGAAACCAAAAAAACATGGTGAGAACTGAGCAAGAGAGAGAGAGATGGAAAGAAGGGAGTGGGTTCCACGCAATAACAGCAGCGACGACGAGCGTCAATATCCTCAAAGCCGACATAAGCCCACTGCACACAAAGGGGGTGGACACAGGGATATTACTGGGATAGATCTGCGGCAAGGAGAAAGGAAGATAGATGGGAGTTGGGGTACTATTCCCCCAAATTGGCCACCATAACATCTCCTATTCAGGTGAGAGGAGGTGGTGACCAAGGAAGGAAAGAGTATCGCTCCAGAGATCGCCTTCACCGCCAACGAAGAATCCCGCACACCATATCCCGACGATGCCACGATCCCCAGGACATGAAAAATACAGAGACCTCATTGGTGGGAGAGTTTCCCCCAAGATTCCTCACCACTACCAAGCCAACTCATCAGAGTTCTCCAATCACTGTTAGATCACCAACACCTCCCAAATTGCCACCAACTTCTCGGTGCAAGAGCTCCTCTTAGCACTCCGGTCGCAAGGAGAATGAGAAGGATAGGAGAGGGGAGGGAGAGGAGACACCATGGGAAGTTTACCACTCTCGGTCCACCAAAAAGCAGGAACAACTCATGGCGAGGGGGGAGACGTGCTTACTTTGCGGCAACCCTCATCAAAAAGAGGACTGCCCATATGGTATATTCATTTGTTTCGAGTGCAAGGATCCAGACCACAAGGTGGGAGCTTGGTCCATTAAAGGAGGGAAGGTTAGAGGAAGGCATGCGGAGTGGAGACGACCCCTGACGTGTAAGAAGGAATACAATCATGCAATCATCTCAGTGACGAACTCGATGAAAGCTAACCAAGGACGACTGAAATCAAAAGACTATGGCGTTAACGGGGTGGCCGTCAATCGCGGAGATGGTTTCAGGGTTGAGAAATCTCTCCGATTCCTTTAATCGATGAAGTTGGGAGCTCCATAAGATACAAGAATATTAGGTTGTAGAGTTTCCAACGACCAATGGGGTGGCTGCATTGGCAAGAAGGGATGAAATAAAGATTGTTGGAGAAAGATACGAGATTAGTATTAAGCCTTCGATGGGAGAAGAAGGGGCTATCGACCAAGACTTACCAACGGGGACATGGATCAAGATGATCAGACTTCCTTATCAATGTTGGGAGTTGGGTGGGTTTCAAAATGTCGTTCGAAAGTTTGGGGTGGTGTTGGAGATGGATAAGCTGACGGTGAGGCGGGAGTGAGTGTGTTGGTGAAGCTGCCGGTGAGTAAGAAACTCTTCTTCGACGACAACAATAATTGGACGGCAAGCTGGTCGGCCATGGTCTCTGGCAACAAAACATGGTTCGAACTGGTGGTATAGTTTTTGAACCGGTTCACAGTAACAGCTTCCAACCCCTAATTTTTAGGGGGCACGAAGGGGGAGGAGATCAGACGGAGGGGAAAATTGCAGGAAATTCTCTTTTGGAAAAGATACTCGCCTGGTCAATCATGAGGTAGGGCCCAGCTTCGAGCCACATCAGCAGCCAACCTTGCTGCTGACAAAGCATCTCGAGCCTACTGCCATCAACTTCCCTAGCTAGATGTCCCATGTGGTGGTACTAGCCAAAGCTTCTGAATGAGAGGTCAAGTCTGACATCGGGTTTCACGAGGGACAACATGAGGCAGACTTGGGTATATGGATGTCAGAAAGAGGTGCTGGCTCTGATATGTACATGGGTTTCCAGAAGAGAAAAACAGGAGAAATTTTGGATTTTAATTCAAAAGAAATGGGTTTTGAAGAGGGTATGGGTCTTAAAGGAAATAAGAGGGCTTCTAGTTTGGGCTGGGATAAATTAAAAGGAAAATAAAATGATGGGGTTTGTGAGTATTTGGGCTTGGAAATTAGAGATAATGTAAATATTTGGGAGGGGGGGGGAGCAAATCAGGAAGATTTGACAACACCGCTGGCCAGGATGATGAATGTGATGAGGAGGGGGAGGGTGACCTTATTGAAGTGATGCCAACAAAGTAATTGGGAAAAAGAGTACAAAAAGAAGTGAAGAAAATGGTGAAGGTATGTTGGGTAGTTGGATTACTGAAAATTGTGAAGGTATGTTGGGGCCTAGAGGGGTCGTCCGGATCAGATAATGACTCCATCATGTATGGGAACCATAGTCGGGGGACGACAAAGGGTTTGAGAGTATATTTGAGGACACTTCGGGTGAAGAACCTATAATAAAGAGAAAAACAGATAAGGCCATGGAAGGACACCGACGCAGTGATAGACAACGTAGCAGGAGGGAAGCCGATGACAGTTAAATAAATCTATCAAAAGATGGGGAAACAGAAAAGCTATGAAACATAGCATGTTCACATGCGCCTATATCAATTTTTGGTTCAATTTTTGATTCCATGTTAATTCAGTTAGCAAATATTTATGTATCAACTTGCATCATAATCACAGTGCACACACAAATTACACTAGCATAATTAAGGCTAGGTAAACAGACAATGTCCTCAAAGTCCAACAGATGTTAAAAGGGAGACGGGTGTTGATTGCGTCTCTCGGAACTTGGTTGACCTGGTTACGGCTCATAAGGGAAAGGTAAAGGAAGAGGTTGTTGGGGGGGGTGGGGGAGGGGGGGGGGTCCTATTTTGGAATGTGGCTTAGTAAAGTTGCCAAGTGCATGATGGTTGGGGAGGTTATTAAGAATAATAATATTGACATTGGGGAGGTTCTTAATATTGATATTAAGAATAATATTGAATATCAATATTATTCTCAACTAATAGACATGTTTCTTACTGGTTTAAAATTATACCATATGAAGGAATGACGGTTTAGGGATGATCTAAGAGCGTTGGAAAGGAGGAGGGGGGTAGGTGTCAATACCAGTAATTTTGTCTAAGCAGATTGCTGGGAGGGTAATTTCACTATATTATTAGTAATGGTCCAAAGGAGAGAGGACAAGTGGAAGGAAACAATCAGGTTGATGTATGGTTCAAACGACAGGAGTCAAAGTCAAGAACTCTGGGATAGGCTAATCCACATCAGGGGTAAATGGAGCCTGCCTAGGGTGGTATGACAAGACTTCAACATAGCTCGATACACATATGAAAGAAAAGGAGGAGTAGGTAACGGACATGACAGGAGAAAATTCAACCAGGTCATCTGCAGCCACATGTTGATTGAGATTACGGTCAACAGTCGTAGTTTTACATAGTTTAATCGTCGAAGGTCACCGGTTCTTGATAAGTTGAATAGAATTCTTGTATCAATTGACTGGGAGACTAAATTTCCTTGGGCAATGGTGTGATCGTGCATCTTCAATACCTCAGATCATGTTCCCATTATTATTGGCACAAGAGTAGAGGAGAAACGGAGAAACAAGATTTTTGGCTTTGAGAAAATGTGGCTAAGTAACGGTGATTGCCATAACCTAGTCAAGGCAAGCTGGGAGGGGGAGTTGACCCACACGAAGCTGACAGTAAGACTTATGAGGAAACTATCAAGACTCAAAAAAAGCGTAAAGGAAATGAAACAAAAATATATTCGGAAAGGTGCTACATAAAAAAGAGTCCATAATGAAGGAGATTGAGGAAATAGAAAGGAATTAGGAAGCGGGTTGGCTCTGCGTGTAGGTAAGAAATTTTGGACACTTACAATAGCAAATAGGTTATATGGCGCCAACGGTAGAGGGTGAAATGGTTTAGAAAAAGGGGACGAAAACACTAACTACTTCCATAAGGCTGTAAGCAAGCAACATATGAACAACTACATTCATTTCTTGGATACTGCGGGGATGATAGTTTCAGAGAAACGGAGTACTGCCCATCATATTCACGACACAAGGAACTATTCGGTAACACCAAGGGTGGACATTGCGAGTTAGCCAACAACCTTTGGGAGGTGTTAGACGGCGATCTTTTGAGGAGAGTTATGATACTTCAATATCCATTCATTAGGGATGAAGTCAAGGCGGCAATGTGGGGGATGGGTCAAGAAAAAGCTCCCGGACCAGATGGGTTCCCTGTTTTCGTCTACAAACATTTATGGACATCATGAAGGAGGACATTATGGACGTCATGAATGCCTTTTATGTGGTACTCTGGAAATAGGAAGACTTAATTACGCCAATGTCTATTTGATTCTGAAGAAAAAAGTAGTCACCGAGGTTGGGGATTTTCGGCCAATCAGTTTGTTAAACTGTTCGGTCAAGATTATCTCTAAGGTTTTGGCGAATAGATTGAGATACCTGTTAGGGAAATCGTGGACGAGCATCGGACATGATTTGTTGTAGGAAGGGATATTTTAGAGGTCGTGACATTAGTTCAGGAGGTCATCCAAGATTACAAAATGCGAAGGATGACTGAGTTCCTTCTTAAGCTACATTTCGAAAAAGCATATGACAAAGTCGAATGGAACTGTTTGGTGGACATCCTTAGGAGGAGAGGCTTCAGGAATAGATGGATTGGATGGATAGAGACTTGGCTACAAAGCAACCAAGGTGTGTGTACTAGTCATTGGGACACCGGGCAAGGAAATTAAATGTCATAGGGGCCTTCGACAAGGGGGATCTCCTTTCATAATTGTTGTTCACCCTGTTAGCAGACGGTTTACAGGATGTTGAAATCATACAGAGAGAAATGACTGATTAATGGATTGGGAATGAGGATGGAGGTTTTCGCTGTAATGAACGTTCAATACGCAGACGTCGCCTTATCTTTTGGGGAATGCGACATTGCGCTGGATACACTTCTGAAGTAGGGACTGTATCTATTTGAGGATTGGTCGGGACTAAAGGTGAATTTTCACAAAAGCACAATTACCTTTTTGGGAAACACTGGGGAGAACATTTCCATGGTGGCAGTTATTCTGAACTGCCTGATTCAAAAGTTACCTATTAAGTACCTCAACATGCCAATAAGAAGCGGGATCCTGAAAAGGGTGGATTGGAATGAACTCACTGTGAAAGTTTCTAATAGGTTAGAGGGATCGAAGGGGAAGATGCTTTCTTTCGAGGGTTGGCTGATTATGCTTAACTCGGTGATCAAGTCCATTCTACTTTACTTTTTGTCATTCTTTCTGATAGATATATTCCTTAATATGTCGGTTCCTCTGGCATGGGTCAAGGGCTGACAGGAAAGGATACTCATTAATCAATTGGGGGTTGGTTTGCAGACGTAAGGAATTTGGGGGTTCGGAAGTTATCAACCTTCGACAAATGAACAAAACGCTACTTTGTAAGTAGTGGTGGAAACTCGGATAAAGGATGAAGGCCAAGTGGGATACATTAATAAAGGCAGTTTACCTCAGAAATGCAAGTGTTTACCGAAAGCAGAAAAATATTGCGTCAATGTTTGGTTTTTAGCGAGGAGTTTCGCGCACTAAAGACAATTTCTTAGCAGGAATTACCTTCTCCATTGGGAACAAAGCAGTGATTAGCTTTTGTAAAGATAGGTGGTGCGGTACTATTAATCTAAAAGGAAGATTTATGAGAGCTTATAAGTTTGCGGCAGATTAGAACGATTGGGTAGTCAAGCAGTGGAGGAACGAAGATTGGAAGCCAAGAATGGTTGGCCGATTAAGCAGAGAGGAAAGAAGACAGAAAAGGAAACTCATTCAGTTACAAGATTAGAAACCAACATGAGAGGAGCATCAAGACAAGATTGTCAGGGGGCAGGGGGAGGAAATTCTCAGTAAAATCTACATATGAATGGCTAAACGATGGGGGAGTGCAGGTGCACGATCCAGTCTGGAAAGTTAAATTTCTGCTAAAGGTTCATGCATTTAATTGGTTGGCTGTTAGCTTTCTTCTCAATAGGGACAACTTGGCTAGATGCAAGTAGCAAGGACCGGGAGACTGTGCCATGTGTAACCTGGATAATGAAATAATGGACCGTCTTTTCATTACATGCCGCTATGTTGTACCATTATGGGTGAATTTGCGGCGCAGATATGGTATTTCTGCTTCCTTACCTGATTCGGTTCAAGCCGTCTAGGGAGTTTGGAGGGATGTCAATGTTTGCAGGTGCAACATTGACATATGGACAGGGTAGCGGTCATCTGTTGGGCAGTGTGGTTAGAAAAGAACAATAGAATTTTTAGGACAACACACAAACACCTCATGCATCAACGACTTTCATACACGATTATAGCTAATATCGTATTATGGTCTCAAACGGCAGGTGCGGAGGTTACAAAGAAGACCAAGGAAATGTATGTGGATGTTACTACTTCCTCATATGAGGCGGATTCCGAGGATAGGGTGAGGATGCCGGATGGCAAGTGATCGGCAGGTGGGGAGTTGTTGACCTCATGCTCGGGGATGAAGGCTTTTTGACTGGGTCAGTGGTGTTGTGCGCCGATTTTTTTGTAATATATGTATGTAGACTGTTACTTTTTGGGGCGGAGAACTTTCTTGTATGGGGCGAGTTCTCTTTTTTTGCGGAGAATGAGTATCATGACCAACTGGTTGGGCTACATGAACATCATACCCCTTATATTGGTTGTATATTTCGTTAAAATCTTATTAATATAACACAGAGGGCTTTGGACCCACACTTAACAATAAAAAAACTTCTCATTCACCCCTTTGACAATTTTTTGCACTTCAAATCTGTATTACCCAAACTATCTTTGAAGCTCCTAATTAAAACGTAAAATTTCCTTATAAATAGACAAATAACCTGTATTTGTTCCGGAATAATTGCTACTGTTTGTTTGTGATTTGAACACAAAAGTTATTTGGTATGAGCCCTCCTCTTCTTTGGTGATATTGCCTTTATGATGGATTAATGTAAATGAGATGGATATGAATGGAGAAGAGGTCAGTAGCAATTCATTGGACATTTTTGAAGAGTGAAATGGGTTCCAATTGTAGTTGTTGACTTTGAAAATTAGTCGTGCAAACTCTGGTCAGTAAGGGGCAGCGTAGAAGATGAAGAAACGTCACAAAACTAACAAAACTTTTTGATGAAACGGATAGAGTCGGAAGACTCCAGCCATGCATTAATCATAAGATAATACAATAGTAGGGTTTTACAAGAGGTAAAACAAAAATACAATAGAGACAACCCCTAACTATGAATATAGATATTACAGACCAACAAAGCACAAACAAAACACCATAGCGGCAGCAGGAGCGAAATAGTCGAACGCAAAAGCCAATCGCCTAATCGCAGCATGGATACCAAGAGAACGCTGCTCGCAGTGAGAACCAGCGGACACTTCGATCCGAATGCTCCGATAAATAGCAATCCAGAATGAAGGAGACGCCTATCCGAAAGATGAAAGAGTCGCATCTGAAAAAACCCCACACCGCTGAGGGTCGAGACTAAGCAGACACCGACTCAGCGAAGGTCGAAAGAAACAGAAAGAACATAAAGAAAGAAAACGACGAGAGTGTCGACGCCACTAAATACGACACTAAGTTAAATTAGAACGACTGGTGATGCATACTAACAGATGGAGCCAATTCATCAGCACAGAACAAAAGCAGCATAAAACATTTTAAGAGCTACACGAAACTTGACATCCATACAGCAAAATACCAGCATCAGATATGGTTAATAGACAAGTGCTATAGACAGTATAAAAAGAAAGAGAACATAGTATTTAATACAAAACATCCATCACCCCTGAACAACTGAAAACATCCCAAAGTGCAGCGGAATGATAAACCGAAAACAGCCAAGAACAGGATAAGCTAGTTGATCTCAAAAAGACGAGTGAAATAGCACGAAGAACGACCATACTGATTCTACTCCGAAGAGCATAATCGGAGAAACATCATGGATACCGACTGGAAGCGAAAGCGGAGCTGCCAAAAACTAAGCAAAAGAGGATACATACTGCTGAGATAAGGGTTAAAAAACCAGCCCATCAAGAACGTTACTAAGAACCAAAAGAGGAGAGATGCCACAAAACTAACAAAACTTAACAAAACGTCACTTTGAAAATTACTTTATTGGCAAAATTTAACAAAACGTAACAAAACTTTGGGCCAGTTTAAAAAAACGTTCCTAAATTTTTTGATAAAAAAAAATGACACAATGTTTAACTTTGAACTGACAGAGTTACCTATTGTTAACTTTCTTCTACGTGCACTGCACGTGCTCTAATTATATGACGAAAATATCCTTGTTTAAAAAAATTCTCCAATTCCCTACCGTAATTTAAAAAAACTACACAAAACTTTTGGCCAGTTTAAAAAACCTACACTAAAGATTTTTTTTTTTAATTTTAAAAATGACATAATGTTTAAATAAGGTCCACCGGGTTAGTTAGGGTTAGGATTAGGGTTTGGGTTGGGTTAGGGTAGGGTTTAAAAAAACCACACTCATCTTTTATTTGTGTTTAAAAAAACATCACTTAACTAATCAGATATTTAAATAAATCTCCCAAACTAATCCTGATCCTAACTAACCCAGTGGAGCTTATTTAAACATTTTGCCCTTTTTTTTAAAAAAAAAACTTTAGTGTAGTTTTTTTAAACTGTCCAAAAGTTTTGTGTAGTTTTTTAAATTTTGCCTTTTTTAAAGGATATTTTCGGCACATAATTAGAGTACGTGCAGTGCACGTGGAAGAAAGTTAACGGTAGGTAATTCTGTCAGTTCAAAGTTAAATATTGTGTCGTTTTTTTAAAAAGAAAAAGTTTAGGAACGTTTTTTTTAAACTGCCCTACAGTTTTGTGACTTTTTTTTAATTTTGCCTACTTTATTCTGTTCTTTTAGTTCAGTTTGGGTTCAGCATTGGAGTTGTCTTTTGATATTTTGGTCTCTTATTCTGGCAGTTTTTTGATGATGTATGCTTACTACTACTAGCTTGAGGTAGTAGCTTTTTAGATGTATTCTAGTTTGAACAGAGACTTTCTGTACTTATTTTTTGTTTTATTTAAACTTTGGCTAGAGCTCTTTTGGGCTCTATCTATTATATCAAAAAAAGAACAATGGAGAAATATTTGTTGGTCCGAACTTGAGTTCGTCGAGGGAGCTAAACGAAGATGGGTGAAGATAGAAGTTGGTTTGAAGTGGTCGATGGAGGGAAGAGCAGCAGCCGTAGCAAGTTAACAACAGAAATCAGCGAAGGGCAGTTGACTGCAGCTGCTCTTTGGTTTGGATGAACCAAATACAGTCGACTGCCCATATGGCAGTCGACCGAGTCGGGGCAGCAACAGCGAATTGGACCTAGTCTTGGTGATTCGATTAAAGCTCAACTTCTTCTCCAAGTTCGATCGTACAACTCTCATCGTATGGTTATCGCTTCAAGATGCATTGGATGATTATTATATCAAGATAGCAAACTAAGGTTTATCTAGATCTCTCTATATATATTGTAACGACCTCCTATGAGAGGTAAAAGTGAGTACTTCATTGAAGAAAGTTTGAGAGGTTTTCCAATTGTATACAACAAGTATCTTCTGGTGAGACTTGATTGATATATATGTTCTTCGTGAGAGTGTTTTTAAGTCTTTTATCTTTCTCTAGTTGAATATCATATCGATTATTTCTCTATCGGATTAGGGTTCACCCAAACCGGAACAAAATTGTGTACTTTTGGTGTGTTTGGTTTGATATATTACTTTACTTGGTGGTTCGTATTAATCGTGTCGCATAACTCAACAATATTATGCACATAATTCCTAACAATTGGTACGAGGGCATCATGTTCATCGATTTGCTTGAGTTCATTGGAGAAGATAATAGATCATATCACAAAGATCAAGCAGTTCGATTGTATTATCAACTTTGATCTCTGGAAGGTGGACATGGATGAAGCATTGGTTTGACAGGGCTTGGATCTTCCTCTAGAAGGAGATAAATGGAGACCAATCGGTGCAAAGTAGGAGAATTTGGAGGATATTTATTCAGAAGCCTTTGGTTTAATCCGACTGTTATTAATAAGCTATGTCAGGTGCAACCTTGTGGAGGTGACAAGCGCAGCGAGTCTTTAGGCGAGACTCAGAACTGACTACTCGGAATCTCCATTGTAGGATCAGATGTATTAGAAGAGAAAGTTGTCAAGTTTCTCAATAAAGAAAAATACAGCTCTTCTAGAACATACAGTGGATTTCAATACATAGTTATCTGAATAGAGGGCAATTAACACAGATCATCTAAAAATGTCCAACTTGATATATTCACTACCAAATTTATCCAACTTGAAAACCACCATGCGAGACGGAATATTTGTGAACGAGAAGTTTTCAGTAGCAGGTGTGATCGTCATTTGGAGGAGGATGCACTTAAGAAGGAAAGCCAAAAATTGTCGCCTACTTCTACAAGTTGTATGGTGGTGGATGGTGCTTCCATTGGAAGGGAAGTACACGTAATGGTGGGGTCCGTTGCCACCACTGCAAAGGGATTGGACATTATAAGAGAGACGGTTGTAAGTAGTTGAATCAGAAGGGTGCCAACGTGATCAACGTCCGTTGAATTAGTGATAACTTAGAGTCTTCTTGTTTAAAGTTCTTTAGATGTAGATTCTGGCTAGTTTCTTGATTCGGGATAGTTCTTCTCATATTTTCTCTCGAAAGGAAGATGATTTCTATCTACAAGTCTATATCATGTTGTTGTGTGTGAGTGAGGGTTGGTGAGATTTGTGAAGTAATGTGTGAGATAATAGTTGAGAAGGATATTACAGATGGAAAGGGGTACATACTAGAGAAGGTCATGCATATTCTTTGTTTAAACATAACCTGATATCCAGAGAACTGTGGAAGCACGGGGCTGCAGGTAAACAACTTAATGTGGAGTTCAATTGGTTTGAGAAAGTCGTCGTGAGGTGATGAAGGGTAAGAGGGGGATTGGGTAGTCACCACAACCTCTACCAGCTTTGTCGAAACATGGAAACTTGCGTGAGTATTTTGATGCCATGAGTTCCAGATGCATTATCTAAATCACCGCCACTAGAATCACTGAAGCGTGACTGCGATGTTTGAATATCATCGAAAGGTGGAGAATGACTTGGGATAGGTGGAGTTCGTGTGGAGGGTGGCGCCTTCATGTTAATGCCTACAGGGGTATGCCTTTGAGGGGCATACCTATTGGAGAAAAACAGATGGAGTGGATTCAACTAGTAGAAGAAGCCACTGAACCGGGTTGTTTGCAAGAGAAAAATGAAAGAATCTAGAAGTGTTTAATCACACATGTGTGGATTCATGACTATGCAATCAAAGATGGAGATTGTTAGGTTTATGTCTTGCATACTCAATCCGATAAGAAGAGAAGATGAGTGAAGCGAGAAGAAAATTCGAATTCGATGGATGGAAGAGCACTAGTAGCAGCAAGGAGCAAGTCAGTAGTAGCAACCAGCAGAGGGCAGTCGCTTGCCACATGGTCAGTCGTCCGCAACTGCTCTTTGGTTTTGACGAGCGAAAGATAGTCTAATGCCCATATGGCAGTCGACCGAGTCAGGGCAGCACTAGCAAATTGGGTTGAGTCTTGGTGATTCGATTAAAGCCCAACTTCTTCTCCAAGTTAATCATACGACTCTCATCGTATGGTTATTTCTTTAGGATACATTGAATGTTTATTATATCAAGATAACAAACTAGGGTTTCTCTCGATCTCTATTGATAATGGTAAAAATCATAGGAAATCAGGGTTGTACGATTCCGGTACAGATCTCAAAGCTTCTACATGCCGATTAATCATAACGGGCCTTTTTAACAAGCCTGGGCCTCTTCAGGCTCATCTAAAAAAATTGTAACTCTTGTTTTCATTTTTCCCCTTTTTATCATTTATCCCTATTGTAATCTCTTTTGTAATTCTATAACATTTTATTTTGTCTCATTATTGTATCGAAAAATGTCAATTCTAATACTATTCATGTTTATCCTTAATCTCTGTTGATTGTTTGAATCTTACTCCCTCTTTTCAAATCAAAAATTTAATTTCATAAAAATTGTCTTTTATCTTATTTGGTTGTGAATTGTTCTTCTATTTGCATATTGTACCCAACCCTACAACCCACCTCCTATTGGAACTTGTACCCAAACCCACTAACCCAAAATAACCCCCAAATTCTCCCTAACAGTCAAATCCCTAAAAATCTCTCCTAATCATCCCCACATCCTGTAACCCCCCCAAAAATTGAAAATTGAATCCCTGATTTTCAGGCCTATAATCTCTACCCATTACTATTCTATTAAATCCTAACCCTTGCTCCGTTACTGTGCATACCCCATGATGTGAATTTTTGCAAGTGTACAAAATCGCAACAAGTAGTATAGTTAAGTGAAAAGAGTGTCGAACACAGGGACTAATTATTTTATTGAGTACCGATATTACTAGATTAACTACTATTTGGAAAACCGAATTTTAATAAATAAAACAACTAAATTAAATTAATTAAAAATTCTAACTAAATTAATTAAGGGTACGGAATCTGATATTTTTGTGATTTGTTAAAGGCAAAATTTATTCTAGGGCTTTTGGTTTTACCTAGTTAATCTCACACAATTTATAATTTCATATGAATATAAAGATTATTTTCCAAGTTGTAGACCAAAATCTCCAAATTATTCAATGCTTTCTTTCGAATACCAAAAATATCTCCAACTAATAATTTGTCCTAGTTCATGCATAAATTTAATTAATTGAAAACTCATTAAGTTCTGTGGATTTCTTAACTGTCACATTAACAGTACTTCGCTCTTATAACGGTGTTTAATTTTTATTAATCACAAATTACCAGTTCGGTCTCTTCATGATTTCATAGATCATACAAATGTCTATCCACCAATTATACGCATTAAGAATAAAAAATCAAACACACAACTAGGAAAAAATAGAAAAATAATGTGGAATAAAAATTGTGTTATCAAAACTAGGTTACTTCGTAGCCTGATATGGCTAAAAATGGGATTAAATCGAGGCCGTTCAAATCGGACACGAATCTTAAAGCTCAGGGGTAAAACGGTAATTTAACCTACAAACGGGTCTGAAATGGGAACTGGGTCTTTCTTTAAGACCCAATAACCCACGAACGGATCCACCTCAACTGGTTACGGGTCTCAACCCGAAATGAACCCGGTCCAGCAGGATAGAATTAGGATTTCTGATTAATACTAATCAACGACCCTGATTCACATCTATCCTTTCACTGGGAATTTGGGATTACATTCCTAATCTGATCACAGGGATTACATTTCTTATCTGATCACAGGGATTACATTCCTAATCTGATCCCTAAGGCGACTATAAATACCCCCCATCAACCACCATTAAGAGGTAATCAATCTTTTGCCAATTTACGCTCTTTCATAATCATTCCTGATTACTGACTTGAGCGTCGGAGGGTGCGTTGCCAGGATCAACCCCTGTGTCTCACACTTTTTGCAGGTGAACAGCGGGAGTCAACGGTCAAACTCCGACGGAACAAGTTTCAGGTTTGCTGTTCAAGTTTTCCAAGAATTCACAAATACTATCTGTTTGCCCCCACACCAGATTTAGCGGTAACAGATTGGCATCGTCTGTGGGAATCAAACGAATAGCAGCCTCCCCTCTTCCTGCTAGTCAGATCTTCTCCAGCCATGCCTCCCAGGAAAGTAAGATCCAGAGGGTCCAACCGTGGACCCAACCCCGTTGATCAGCAACAGGAAGTCCCCATCCAACCCGCTCAGCAACAGGGGCAACTTCCTCTACAAGCTGAGGACCTTCTCCAGCAGGACCAGCCTCCTCTTTAGAATCAGCAACCTCCTAAGGGTCCCCCCGATCCTCAAAATGCCGGTGCAGAGGCCTCGCATCCCAACTCGCAGAAACAACCTCTCCATCAGGACCGCGTCTCAATACACAATGCCTCTACGGATTCTATGGCCTCCCACAATCCCCGAGCTTCCGACCTTCGCAATACCATCCTCAATCGGTAGAAAGATGAGGATCTTTGCCGCCGTTTGGATGAAAAGCAGGCCCGAGAGGGAGCCTCCCGCCAGCAACGTCCGAATGAGCGATCTCCTTACCGTCGAGACTACAGAAGGTCCCCTCCCTGAAGAGGGCGGAGAGAGTCACCCGAGCACCATAGGAGAAGACCTCACTCCCCTACCGATCGACAATATCCGAGAAATGATGAGGCACCCATCACTCGTGTCGAGTTCCAGCAGTTCCAGGCGACTATTTTGCAAGCCCTCAACCTCCGACCCAACAACAACAATGCCTAAAGGGCTCCTACTCCCCCACGGGTCCAAAGTCCTCACCATCGGTCCATAACTCCTCCTCCGGCTCCTAGCAACCAACAGCACATGCCTAGCCCCCGCCGCTCCCAGAGTCACCGTCGTCGTAGTCCCCGCTCCGCTTCCTATGAAGATGAGTCCAGAGGCTCGTTTGACTACCGTCGGTGGGAGGATGCTCTCTACCGCCATCTTCACGAGATGGAGAGGCCCATCAGCCGAATAGACAAGGTTGAGGAGTTAAGAGGAAGAACCATCCGCCCGAGCAGACCTTCCTTCTCTCGAACCATCATGGAGGCTCCTATCCCAAGAGGTTTCAAACCCCCGCAGTTCGAAACTTACTCAGAGGAGTCGGACCCCGTGGACCACATCGAAAGCATTAAGACCCTCATGCTAATCCACAAAGCTTCCGATGCCTTACTGTGCAAGACCTTCCCCGCCACTCTTAAGGTTTCGGCTCGGGAGTGGTACTCCCGCCTCGCCCCATCTTTCATATTCTCCTTCGAATAATTTGAAACCCTCTTCATCACCCATTTTGTGAGTAGCAGACGCACGGAGAAGACCAGCATCTCGTTACTCCAGCTCTGCCAGGAGAAGGGAGAGAAGTTGAGAGACTATGTGAGGAGGTTCACTGCAGAGGTTAGATCCATCGCCTCCCTCGACCAGTCAGTTGCGGCGGCCGCCTTCCAATCAAATGTCCTCAACTCTAACCTTCGCTCCTCCCATACCAAGAATCCCCCGCATAATTTTGCCGACCTCCTTCTTAGGAGCGAGAAGTACATTCGGGCCGAAGAAGCCGAGAATCTCCCGGGCTTTGAGGAGACATCTTTCGGGAACAAATGGAAGAGCACAAACGAAGAGGGGTCCCAAAAATCCCAGAAGGACGGCAATGGACAGTGTCGCCTGACTCCTCGTTTTGAGAAGTTCACCCCCCTCATTGCTAATATATCAGAAGTTCTTATGGAGGTGGACAAAGAAGGGCTACTCCGTGCTCCCCCTAGAATGAATACACCTGGCAAGAAGAGGAACAAAGATAAGCGGTGCCGCTTTTACAGGGACCACGGTCACGACACGGATGATTGTCGGGCTCTCAAGGAGGAGATCGAAGAACTCATACAGCGGGGGCACCTGACCGAGTTCGTCCAAAAAGAGGGGGCCGAGCTTCCCCCCTGAGGAGCCTACAAACAAACAGAAGGGCCCGCCGAGCTTTAGGACTCAGAATCTCCCAGCTCCTCCCAAGAGGTCTTCACCTTATTGTAGAAGTAGGATCCTGATTTTCAATAAGGCCGATGCTTGTAACCCGGCCAATAGCATGTAATAATGGCTCGCCCTATTGAAGTGGCCACTTAGTTTACTTCAATAAAACTTTACATCTTTTCATTGAAAATTATTGCTCTTGCTTCTCTATCTCTCCGAGTCACGACTCGCTAAATGGTGAGTTCAGAGTCCAGCTTCTTCTACATGACTGCTCCCGCAACTTACTAACCTTTAACAACGAGTTTGGAGTCCAACACTTGGCTCGATTCCGCTTCAAATAACTTGCTCTTCAGCGAGTTAGAAGTGGTTCGCCATTCGGAATTGCTCCCACCACCGTTGATACTCTCTTAAACGACGAGTTCGGAGTCCAACACTTGGATCGATTCTGCTTCGGATAACTTGCTCTTAAGCGAGTTAGAAGTGGTTCGCCATTCGGAATTGCTCCCACAACCGTTGAATCCCTCTAACGACGAGTTCAGAGTCCAATACTTGGCTCGATTCTGCTTCGGATAACTTGCTCTTAAGCGAGTTAGAAGTGGTTCGCCATTCGGAATTGCTCCCACAACCGTTGAATCCCTCTAACGACGAGTTCAGAGTCCAACACTTGGCTCGATTATTCTTCGGATAACTTGCTCTTAAGCGAGTTAGAAGTGGTTCGCCATTCGGATGTGCTCCTACAACCGTTGATTCTCTCACTTAAATAGCGAGTTCGGAGCTCACAATTCTCTCCTAGAGTTGCTCCTCAAACTCGTCTTCCAAATGGCTCTCCTCCAGAGCCGAGCTCTTCGCTCCGCTCACCTTCAAGGCAGACCTCTTCTCAACGAGTTCGGAGCTCACAACTCCCTTCTAGAGTTCCTCCTCACACTCGTCTCACAAATGGCTCTCTCCCAGAGCCGAACTCTTCACTCCGCTCGCCTCCAAAGCGGACCTTTTCTCGACAAGTTCAGAGCTCACAACTCCCTCCTAGAGTTGCTCCTCAAACTCTTCTTCCAGATGGCTCTCTCTTAGAGCAAGCTCTTCGCTCCGCTCGCCTCCAAAGAAGACCTCTTCTCAACGAGTTCGGAGCTCACAACTCCCTCCTAGAGTTGCTCCTCAAACTCTTCTTCTAGATGGCTCTCTCTTAGAGCCGAGCTCTTCGCTCCGCTCACCTTTAAGGCGGACCTCTTCTCAACAAGTTCGGAGCTCACAACTCCCTCCCAGAGTTGCTCCTCAAACTCTTCTTCCAGATGGCTCTCTCTTAGAGCCGAGCTCTTCGCTCTGCTCACCTTCAAGGCGGACCTCTTCTCAACAAGTTCGGAGCTCACAACTCCCTCCTAGAGTTGCTCCTCAAACTCATCTTCCAGATGTCTCTCTCTTAGAGCCGAGCTCTTCGCTCCTGTAACCTGCAAGGCGGACTTCTTCTCAACAAGTTCAGAGCTCACAACTCCCTCCTAGAGTTTCTCCTCAAACTCATCTTCCAGATGGCTCTCTCTTAGAGCCGAGCTCTTCGCTCCGCTCACCTCCAAGGCGGTCCTCTTCTCAACGAGTTCGGAGCTCACAACTCCCTCCTAGAGTTGCTCCTCAAACTCGTCTTCCAAATTGCTCTCTCCCAGAGCCGAGCTCTTCACTCCGCTCGCCTCCAAAGCGGACCTCCTCTCAACAAGTTCAGAGCACAACTCTCTCCTAGAGTTCCTCCTCACACTTGTCTCACAAATGGCTCTCTCCCAGAGCAGAGCTCTTCCCGCCGCTCCTTCTATTGCGGACCTCTTCTCAACGAGTTCGGAGCTCACAACTCTCCCCTAGAGTTGCTCCTCAAACTCGTCTTCCAGATGGCTCTCTCCTAGAGTTGAGCTCTTCGCTCCGCTCGTCTCCAAAGCGGACCTCTTCTCAACAAGTTCAGAGCACAACTCTCTCCTAGAGCTCCTCCTCACACTCATCTCACAAATGGCTCTATCCCAGAGCCGAGCTCTTCACTCCGCTCGCCTCCAAAGCGGGCCTCTTCTAAGCGAGTTCGGAACTCAAAACTCTCTCATTGAGTTGCTCCTTGCACTCACTTCAAAGAATGGGTCTTCCCATGGCTCGTACGAGGATCTTCCTAGCACCTCTTCTTCACCCCTAAGAGTGGAGCTCCTCTTCAAAAATCTCCAAAACCAAACAGCACATCACCAAGCTTCGGAGCTCTTCACCACTCCCATATGCCGACCCCTCCTCCATCGTCGAGCTCACCTCAATGAGCTCCGCCATGGCCGAGCTCCACTATGCCGAGCTACCGAGCTACTATAGGCAGAGGGCGAGCTATTGAGTCACCGAGCCGAGGTGCCAAGGTACCGACCTCCACATATGGAGAAAAATGCCACCGAGCCAGTTTTACTGTCAGATTGTCTCAAAATTCGTGCTAGAACTCAATGAACGATTCAGATCGCGCCACGTCTCCACAAAACGATAAGATAACGTTTTCTCGAAATTTGAGCCTCTTGTCTCGTGATTCACGCCATGATCGTGATCAACCGTCCAGATTGAGCCACGTAGCTCGGATCTGAAATCCGAGCTACCAATCTACCGAACTGCAAAGTGGCGAAAAATGTGCCTCAAAATCCGTGCTCGGATTCGCCGAACAAGCAAGAAGAAAAGGAGACTAACGGGTCTTCTCCTTCTTCTTCAGTTTCCTCGCCAAAAGCATCGAGCTCTTCTCCTTTTCTTCACTGTGCGACAAAAACAAGGCAGAGGAGAGAACCCGAATGCCTCTCCTCCACTTCTTCTTTCTTCTCAGGGCCGAGCTCCACCATGGCCGAGCTATCGAGCCGAGGTGCCGAGATACCGACCTCCACATATGGAGAAAAATGCTGCCGAGCCAGTTTCTCCGTCAGATTGTCTCAAAAAACGTGATAAAACATGATGAACGGCTCAGATCGTGCCACGTCTCTATAAAACCACAAGATATTGTTTTCTCGAAATTTGAGACTCTTATCTCGTTATTCGCGCCACGATCGTGATCAACCGTCCAGATGGAGCCACATAGCTCGATCTGAAATCCGAGCTACCGATCTACCGAGCTGCAAAGTGGAGAAAAATGCTCCTCAAAATCCGTGCTCAGATTTGCCGAGCAAGAAGTAGCAAGGAAGAGAGGAATATATATATATATATATATATATATATATATATATATATATATATATGGGAGCACAAGGGTCGGGTTCAGACCCGTTAAGGGATCCAAACCCGAACACCCATACCCTTCTTCTCCTCTTCAGCACCTTCCTGCCAAAACCCAAAAAAACACCTCGTCATCTTCAAGCTCTACGCCGAACCACTTCCACCGAGCTCCCAACTTCCCCGAGCTCCAACATGCCAAGCTCCACTTCCAACGAGCTCACTCTGTCGTCGAGCTCCTTCATCACAAAGCTCCGAACCACTTCCGCCAAGCTCCCAACTTCGCCGAGCTCCAACATGCCGAGCTCCACTTCCAACGAGCTCACTCCGTCGTCGAGCTCCTTCATCACAAAGCTCCGACCACATCCACAAAGCGAGCCCTACTCCACCTCTGAGCTCCGATGCCGAGCTCCACCTTCGTCTCCTTCGCAAGCTCACCACCAACACCGAGCTCGCCTCCGCTGCCGAAACCATTAACAAGCTCCGAACCACTTCCGCCGAGCTCCCAACCTCGCCAACCTACAGTGCCGAACCCACCGAACCGAGCTCACGTCTCCACCTCCGTCGAGCTTCGCTGCCGAACTCCACGAGCTCCTTCTATCTTCAAACGACCATCAACCTCCAATGCCGTAGCTCGAGCTCCCCTCGGCCTCTCCATCTCTCTCACCACGCCCCTAGCTCTGTCGACGTCGAGCTCCACGACGCCGTCCTCATCGAGTTTCTCTCCCCTCATCGAGAACCCACGAGCTCCTCATCGAACTCCGAAGCTCACCTCGACCGTGACCTACACGGTGCATGGAGGAGGGGTTGGAGAAGGAGACGAGGGGGGAGACGAGACGAGACGAAGAGAAGGAGACGAGGGGGGAGACGAGACGAGACGAAGAGGAGCTGAAGATGAAGAAACAGAGCGGAAGAAAGAAAGAAAAGAGCTGGCGGGAGAAGAAAGAAAAGAAAAAGAAAAAAAAAATGCCACGCGGCATCGCCACGTGGCTTCATCTCCAATGCTTCGGCCAGATCCGAGGTGCCGAGCCGAGGTACCGAGGTACCGACCATGAAATTGGAGAAAAAATCCGCTGACCCATACAATCCGTCTGATCTTCTCAAAAATCGTGCCACGACGCGATCGATGCACAGAAACGCGCCACGTGTCCAGAACGTGATCTGCTTTGCGATGCGCGCACATCTGATCATGATCGATGCTCAGAAACGCGCCACTTGTCCAGACCATGATCTGCTTTGCGATGTGCGCCATCTGATCATGATCGACGTCCAGAAATGCGCCACGTGTATAGGTAATATTTAATTAATTAATTAATTAATTAATTTGTTTTAATTATTCAAAAAATTCGAAAAAATAATTAAAAATAAAAAAAATTAATTAAAAAATCTAAAAATAATTATTAATTCAGAAAAATTATTTTAAAATTCTGAAAAATATAATTATTTAATTAGAATAATTAATTAATATTTTCGATAATTGATTATTTAATTCGGAAAATGAATAAAAAATTCAAAAATATGAGAAAAAAATCATGAAATTCTGGAAAAATCACCAAAAATTCAGAAAATTCTGAGGATATTTTTTGACATTTTACAAGTCTAGAATAACACCATTGCACCCCGAGCAAGATCCAAACTCCCTTAAGAACACCGATAAAATCCTGTACGCCATTAGAACAACAAAACTACTCCTTGAAGACTGTAAAACTCAGTCCCCAGGAGTGGGGGCTCATGATATGGCTAAAAATGGGATTAAATCGGGGCTATTCAAATCGGACATGAATCTTAAAGCTCAGGGGTAAAACGGTAATTTCACCTACAAACGGGTCTGAAATGAGAACTGGGTCTTTCTTCAAGACCCAATAACCCACGAACGGATCCACCTCAACTGGGTACGGGTCTCAACCCGAAATGAACCCGGTCCAGCAGGATAAAATTAGGGTTTCTGATTAATACTAATCAACGGCCCTGATTCACATCTATCCTTTCACTGGGAATTAAGGATTACATTCCTAATCTGATCATAGGGATTACATTCCTTATCTGATCACAGGGATAACATTCCTAATATGATCCCTAAGGCGACTATAAATACCCCACATCCACCACCATTAAGAGGTAATCAATCTTTTGCCAATTTACGCTCTTTCATAATCATTACTGATTACTGACTTGAGCGTCGGAGGGTGCGTCGCCAGGATCAACCCCGGTGTCTCGTACTTTTTGCAGGTGAACGGCGGGAGTCAACAGTCAAACTCCGGTGGAACAGGTTTCAGGTTTGCTGTTCAAGTTTTCCAAGAATCCACAAATACTATCTGTTTGCCCCCACACCAGATTTAGCGGTAACATAGCCCTAGAAAAATAATATTTAGTTCATAATAAATTTATTGCAACTAACAATTACAGTCTTGGATTGCATGATAAAATTAGATAAAGAAAAAAAATGAACAGAAAGAATTGTTTTGCGAACAAAAATTTTGCAAATTGAACAGCCTCGAACCGCGTTCCGAAAAGAAAAATCAGTTCTCTCTCTCTCCTCTCTTCTCTCTGTCTCGTTCTGATCACCGCTGACGCCAGCGCTCTGCTGACATCACAGAGCTGCTCCCTTCTGTATTGAACTGCACACGTGAGTGGCCCTGGTTTCGTGGAGCACGGGCTGCCATGTCACCGCTTTGGAGCACACGCCAGCACGCCACCGTCACAGATAGAAACTGTCTCTTTCCTGCCTCGAGCTTCGTGCCGAACCAAAGACTGCTGTCATGTTTTCTCTCCTTCGTCTCTTGACGTCTCTTAATATATTTTTTTTAAATGATTAGAGATCAGATGTCGCTCTCTCTCTTCGTTAAGCGCTCCCTTCTTCTCTTTCTTTTTATTCAAACACGTGTTGCACACATTAAATAAAATCGGAAATTAGGATTTAAATATAAAGTTAAAAATAAAATTAATTAGTTTAAAATTAATTAAACTAACTAAAAATCATATTAGCTCATTTAAACCCTTTTATTTTTGTTTATTGCATTTTCACATTCCATTGGCAATTAAAATTTTTATTTTGTTTTTCACACGGCCAAAATGTAAAATTTAAAATTCAACAAAGCAATAAAAATCAATAAATCAATAGTTTTGTTTTGTTTGTTGATTTTTTCCAAAAATATTCACCTTTTGCATCAAAATATCTTATTCCTTCAGAAATAATTAATTAACTGAAAAATTAGGAAATAAGATGAATTATATACAATATAGACGAATATAAGCAATTTTTATGGGTAAATGAGTACAAATATTTATATAAAAATTAGACACATCAAATACCCCCAAACTTAAGATTTTTCTTGTCCTCGAGCAAAAAGTAAAATCATGAATAAAGGAATAATAATCAATAATAGCTCAACCCATCACACTTACAGATCTCATTATGTAAGCATCAAAATTTCAATTAAAAATATAAACAATAGAAAATAAAGTAAAATCAAGTATACTCACTTTCTCCAGTGCAATTATTCATTCATAATTGCAAACTCAATCATATTTGTCATGGAATTAATATGATTATAGTATTTAACAACTTCATCTGTGATTTTCCCTTCTCACTACTACAAACCGAGTTGCAAAGTAGAGTTTTTTTTTTTTTTGGTCTTTTCTCTAAGTTGTCACTTGTCTTTTGACACGAATGCAAATATTTGTGATGAATTCACCCAGTTACTCAATAAGTCACAAATCTAAAGTGCTTTGCAAACTCATATTTCAAGTTGCCGTTTGATGTAAAAGTAAACATTTGTGATGAATACCCTTAGTTACTAAGCAACTCAAAACATTGGAGTAGATTGACTTTAATTATTTGATTATTATCACTCTATTTACTTAAACACTTTTTAGGACTAGATCAAAGGGGATAATCACAAGAAAAAGTATCACATTTTTTTTTAATGTATAATCACATGACTCACACAATTTTGTAAGGAATTTTGAAATTCAATAATCCTAAAGTAAATAAGTATACTAAATATTGCTTTATAAGAAATTTTCTATCCTGAAAAAAAAAATTATTTCAATGCTTAGCACAATAAAGAACTCAAAAGTGTAATGGTAAGCCTAATTGAAATCCCTTTTTGTTTTGTTTTTATTTTCAAATATATATAAAATAAATAAATAAATAAATAAATAAATTTTTAACCCTTCCCCCAAAATTGAATATCACATTGTTCTCAATGGGAAAGGAAAAAGAAAAACGAAAATAATGCAAAAAGTTCAGAATTTCTCCCCTGATTCGTCTTAAAAATTCTGCACGCGCAACGTTTAGTGTTTCAGCAATATCTGGAGCTGTAGATGTCCAAATGGGCTGATTTTTTTTTGTTGGAAAGCTAAGACGGTAGGCTACAATCGCTCTTTGAAGCACTTTTCCAGATTCTGACTCCATCCTGCTCAAAAACATCCATCAATGTAGGTGTACAAAATAGCTCCTCCCGACGACTTTCAAACTTATGCAATCCTACAAAATAAAATCAAAAATTTAAATTTAAAAAAAATCTAAAAGAAAAAGATAATCTAAATGCAGTAAAAGAAAATATGAGTTGCCTCCCAAGAAGCGCTAAGTTTTAACTCTTCAGCCAGACTTGATAGTGAGATGATTATGTGACGCCAAGATCCAACAATATCAAAACATCTTTTCTAATACTTCTCTTCTGGTGTGGATTAGGTTCAAGCTCTAGTTTGAGTCGTTTCCTTAGTGATGATGACGTCTTTGATTCCCCCACCTCTTTGAATTTTTGCTGAGAAAATGAATGAATAGATGGTGCAATATCCAAAAACATAACATATTTTAAAATCTTTTCTTTCTCATATTCAAGACTTGCTGAATTTGTTGGACATACTTCGATTGAAAACTTTCCAATTTCAGTACTATGTTTCTCGCCCACAATTAAATCAGTTTTACTTACTTGAAAAGATGACTGTTCTTCGGTAGGGAACTTTAATGATTTAAAAACATCAAAAGTTACTTGCTCAATATGCATTTGTTCCTCCACAATTTGTTCATACTCTTCTTCCTTTGCAACCACATTTTGTTCACCATTTTCTTCGTGTGGTTGCTCAATTGTCCTCCCGCTTCTTAGTGTTATAGCTTTGACATCCTCCGTGGGGGTGGTCACGGTGTTGCGGGGTAAGTTTCCTGCTATTCTTTTATTTAGAATATTTGAAATCTGACCAATTTGAACGTCAAGATTGTGAATTGAAGCTGAAGTTGAATTTGCAACATTTTGGATTGCCAAACCTGTCTTTTGCATGTATTGCTCTGTCTTCTGCATGTATTTCATAAATACATCTTCAAGTGACGGCTTCCTTTTTTGTTGTGGAAAATTTTGAGGTGGTCTAATTACTCCTTGATTGTTATTCCAAGAAAAATTAGGGGTGTTTCTCAATTCTTGATGATACGTGTTCGAATAAGGATTGTTTTGATGTTGAAAATTAGACATGTAATTTGCTTGATTGAAATTTGATTGAGAAAAAGGGTTCCCCACTTGGCAATTTGCACATGAGTGATTTCCTGCACAAAGATTACAAATCATATTAGATTGAATAACATTAACATTCATATTATCTACTTGTTTAGATAAAATATCAAATTTTGCATTTAAAGTAGAAATAGGTCCAACCACTTTTCTTGGCATTGTTCTCTCTGAAGACCACTGGTAATTATTTGATGCCATCTGCTCTAAAAGTTTATAGACTGCTTCATGAGTTTTGCTCATAAGTGAACCTCCAGTTGCTGCGTCAACCATAGATCGATTTGTAACTCCCAAACCATTATAGAATATTTGAATTTGCAACCATTTCGGTAGTTCATTGATGTTGCTCCATAAATGAGGGCATAGCATAGTCTCTCAAAGCTTTGTTCTCATAGTTCACCATGATAAAGTACTTGTATGTCCTGAAATATAAGTATAAAAAAATAGAAAAACTAAAAAATAAAAATAAATAAATTAAAAGAAAAGTAAGTCAAAAGAAAATGAAGAGGTAAAATAATAATAATAAAAGTAAAAATAAAAACCCAAATTAGTAATAATCTAGCAATTTTCAATATCAATAAAAGAATAACTAGTACCCGACAACGGCGCCAAAAACTTGATGTGATTTTTTGCAAGTATACAAAATCGCAACAAGTAGTATAGTTAAGTGAAATGTGTGTCGAACTCACAGGGACTAATTATTTTATTGAGTACCAATATTACTAGATTAACTACTATTTAGAAAACCGAATTTTAATAAATAAAACAACTAAATTAAATTAATCGAAAATCTAACTAAATTAATTAAGGGTGCGGAATCTAAAATTTTTGTGATTTGTTAATGGCAAAATTTATTCTAGGGCTTTTGATTTCATCTAGTTAATCTCACACAATTTATAATTCCATATGAATAAAAAGATTATTTTCCCAAGTTGTAGACCAAAATCTCCAAATTATTCAACGCTTTCTCTCGAACAACACCAAAAATATCTCCAACTAGAGTAATGCTACATCCACTACCAATTTCACTATATTTCTCTTCACTACCTTAGGTGGCACACTCCAATAGGTAGGGAAAGATAGAGTAGGTGGGGGAACTCTCCAATAAGAGTATGCCACCTAAGGTAGTGAAGAGAATGGTAGTAAAATTGGTAGTGGCTGAAGCATTACTCCCCCAACTAATAGTTTTTCATACTTCATGTACAAATTTAATTAATTGAAGACTCATAAAGTTCTGTGGATTTCTTAATGGTCACATTAATAGCAGTTTGCTCTTATAGCGGTGTTTAATTTTTATGAATCACAAATTACCAGTTCGGTATCTTCATGATTTAATAGATCATACAAATGTCTATCCATCAATTGTACGCATTAAGAATAAAAATTCAATTACACAACCATGGAAAAATAGAAAAATATCATGGAATAAAAATTGTGTTCTCAAAACTAGGCTACATCGTAGTCCTAGAAAAATAATATTTAGTTCATAATAAATTTATTGCAACTAACAATAACAGTCTTGGATTGCATGATAAAATTAGACAAAGAAAAAAAATGAACAGAAAGAACTGTTTTGTAAACAAAAATTTTGCAAACCGAACAGCCTCGAACCGCGTTCCGAAAAGCCAAATCAGTTCTCTCTCTCCTCTCTTCTTTCTGTCTCGTTTTGATCACCGCTGACGCCAGCGCTCTACTGACATCACAGAGCTGCTCCCTTCCGTCTTGAACCTTACACGTGAGTGGCCCTGGTTTCGTGGAGCACGGGCTGCCACGCACTACAAAATATACTGCTTTTACCGGCGATTATTTCCCGGCGTTTTACTAGTAGCGCCGGGGTAGGGAGTGAGTAGGAATTGGGCGCCAGTGGGATGGTCATACACCGGCGGTCGATTTAAAACGCCGGCGTATGTTAGTATTCACCGGCGTTTTACTTAAACACGCCGGTGAAGTTTATTATTCACCGGCGTTTTTTATTATAAACGCCGGCGAATATACGGACACATTCACCGGCGTGTCCAATTAAAATGCCGGTGAATAACTGGGATAAAACCCGCGAACCCTAATCTTTCGCTCGCCATTTTCCCAATACCCCCCCCAAAAAAAAAGAAAGAGGCACTTCGTTTCCCTCCTTCCTCGCTCTACTTCCCGCGCGTTTGCCTTCGCCGCTTCGTCCTCTTCGACGGCCTTCGACCTTTCGAAATCGTCCCTTCTTCCCTTCGTCCTTTTCGATTTCCCTCTTCCCTCTCTCTATTTGGAGGTGAATCGGCGGTCGCCCCGCTCTCTCTCTCTCTCCTACGCCCCCGCCCTCGTCGCCCCGCTCCCTCTCTCTCTCTTCGGTATGATCTCTTGATTTCCCTTATTTTCCAAAAAAAGCAGCTTTTTTCAGTTTATTCATCTTGATTTCCTTAACATGAACGGTTTAGTTGAGATGAATAATTAATAGAAAAATATATGCTTAGATAATGGAAATTTTCATCTTCTTTTACTGTTAATGAAGCTGATTTCATGCATCTGATTGTCATCATGGCATGTTTGTTTTTTTACCCAAAATGGGTTCACTGTGAACTGAGGATGCTCTAGGTACGTAAGCCAATATCCTCCGGCCGGATATGCACAACAATTGGATTTTAGATTTAGTTGGGCACAGTGAATTAGTAGAGCAACATATAAGCTCACATAATGGGAAATTTTCATTTTCAGATACTGTTAAAGTAACCAGATTGCAATCTTTGGCATGGTTTTTTAACACAAAATGGGTTCACTTCCAAACTAAGTATGCTGCTAGCATACCCATTTTCTTTCACTGTTAATGAAGCTGATTTCATGCATCTGATTGTCTTCTTGGCATGCATGTTTTTTTACCCAAAATGGGTTCACTGTGAACTGAGGATGCTATAGGTACGTATGTCAAAATCCTCCGTCCGGATATGCACAACAATTGGATTTTAGATTTAGTTGGGCTAAAGAAGTAGTAGAGCAACATATAAGCTCAGATAATGGGAAATTTTCATTTTCAGATACTGTTAAAGTAACCTGATTGCAATCTTTGGCATGGTTTTTTAAACACAAAATGGGTTCACTTCCATTATAAGTATGCTGCATAGCATCCCCATTTTCTTTCACTGTTAATGAAGCTGATTTCATGCATCTGATTGTCTTCTTGGCATGCATGTTTTTTTTACCCAAAATGGGTTCACTGTGAACTGAGTATGCTATAGGTACGTATGCCAAAATCCTCCGGCCGGATATGCACAACAATTGGATTTTAGATTTAGTTGGGCTAAAGAAGTAGTAGAGCAACATATAAGCTCAGATAATGGGAAATTTTCATTTTCAGATACTGTTAAAGTAACCTGATTGCAATCTTTGGCATGGTTTTTTAACAAAATGGGTTCACTTCCAAACTAAGTATGCTGCTAGCATCCTCATTTTCTTTCACTGTTAGTGAAGCTTATTTTCATGCATCTGATTGTCATCTTGGCATGTTTTTTTTGACCAAAATGGGTTCGCTGTGAACTGAGGATGCTATAGGTACGTATGCCAAAATCCTCCGGATACGCACAACAATTGGGTTTTAGATTTAGTTGGGTTGAAGAAGTAGTATAGCAACATATAAGCTCAGATAATGGAAAATTTATCATTTCCAAATACTGTTAAAGTAACCTGATTGTCAATCTTTGGCATGGTTTTTTATACCAAAATGGGTTAACTTCCAATCTAAGTATGCTGCTAGCATCCCCATTTTTTTTTTGTTGTTAGTGAAGCTTATTTTCATGCATCTGATTATCATCTTGGCATATTTTTTTTACCAAAATGGGTTCACTGTGAACTGAGGATGGTATAGGTACGTATGCCAAAATCCTCCGGCCGGATATTGGGCTACAATTGGGTTTTAGATTTAGTTGGGCTGAAGAAGTAGTAGAGCAACATATAAGCTCAGATAATGGGAAATTTTTCATTTTCAGATACTGTTAAAGTAACCTGACTGCAATCCTTGGCATGGTTTTTTAACAAAATGGGTTCACTTCCAAACTAAGTATGCTGCATAGCATCCCCAGTTTCTTTCACTGTTAATGAATTGAAGCTTATCCCATGCATCTGATTGTCATTTTGGCATGTTTTTTTGACCAAAATGGGTTCACTGTGAACTGAGGATGTTATAGCTCTATGCCAAAATCCTCCGGCTATGTACAACAATTGGTTCACTCTGAAAAATATATGCTTACATACTAGACATTTTCATTTTTCTTTTACTGTTTCTTTTGTTTAGTATTATTATTATTATTATTATTATTATTATTATTATTATTATTATTATTATTATTATTATTATTATTATTATTATTATGAGATAAGTGATTATTAGTAGTCATGAACAGAATAGTTCATGAGTCATCAGATCTTCTTGTTACCGTAGTTACAGCACGATGCGCTCATTATTCGGCCGATTCCTCTTCATCAGCAAAATACCCTTTACCATCATCATCTCCTTGAACGGAAAGCCAAATACAGGGGAGACTATAGTCGATTTTTTTTTATGCTCGAACACAGGGTGTGCGATAAAATACCACTATGGTGGTTGTGATCATTTCCACAAAAGGTCGTTTAGGGTTTGGTGAATAGTGTAGATTGTGTTAAGATGTAGTTTTTTTTTGTACATTTTTTTGAGCCACAATTTCTTTATTTTACAGTTAAAGATTATATCGTTTATTTATTTGCAGCTAGGGATGGTTTTCAAATAGGTGAAATTTAATATACAAAATGCCTTTTGCTGTTATTACTATTTAATATATCAAATTTTAATTTCAGACTGTGTGCTATTGATATAATGGATAGAAGTTGGATTAGTAAACCACGATTATCCAAGGAGTACCGTGATGGTATTAAAGATTTTATTATCTTTGCCAAACGACATTCCCGTGATCCCAACCTAATCCTTTGTCCATGCCTCCGCTGTACAAATTGTATGCTGAGGACATGTGACGTAGTACATACACACTTGGCTGTCAACGGTTTTCTTCAAGGGTACACAAGGTAGTTTTGTCATGGAGAGGATCATACGGCAGCTCCTGTTCGTCCGGTTGTATTAGAAAATGAAGCTGAGCCCTTAGTGAACGAAGACTTAAGCGTTCCCGATGAGATGCATGCTTTGTTACAAGATACCATGGGGATTCATAATGTTCCTTTCCACACCAATGACCCAACAACCGAAGTTCACAATGAGTCAACAGAAACAAACCAGATTGGTGGTGGGGTGGACGAGAAAATATCTGGCCCCACCCCTGAAAATAATAAAGAGCAAGAATCCTTCGCTAAGTTACTTGAAGATGCTAGTACTCCGTTGTACCGCGACTGCACCAAATTTTCTAAGTTCTCATTCATTGTCAGACTATTTCAGATTAAATGTTTAAACGGGTGGTCTGCTAAGTCCTTCACTATGCTACTTGAATTGTTGAATGAAGCATTTCCTGAAATCTGTATTCCAAACTCAGCCTATAAAATCAAAAAATTCCTAAGTTCTCTCGATCTAGGATATGAGAAGATAGCAGCATGTCCAAATGACTGTATGCTTTTCACGAGTGGTAAGGAAAGTCTGGAGAATTGCGAAGTGTGTGGTTCTTCGAAATGGAAAGAAAGACCAAATCAAGACGAGGGAGCCAGTGGATCTACTAAGCGAAATAGGAAAAAGAAGCCTGCCAAAACATTGCGTTACTTTCCTCTGATTCCTAGGCTACAAAGGTTGTTTATGTCTACGAAAACTCATTCTGATATGAAATGGCATGCTGAAGGTCGCACTAATGATGGGATTCTTAGACATCCTGCTGATTCTCAATCTTGAAAAAAATTTGATGAAAGATATCCTGATTTTGCGGAAGATCCTCGAAATGTGAGACTTGGACTAGCTAGTGATGGTTTCAACCCTTTCAGGCAAATGAGTAGTACATATAGCATATGGCCGGTTGTGTTGATACCATACAATTTGCCGCCTTGGAAATGCATGAAGCAGTCCTCATTTATTTTGTCCATGATAGTTCCTGGACCGAAAGGTCCTGGAAATGATATAGATGTGTACCAACAACCGTTAATAGATGAACTTCAGAAGTTGTGGGTGGGTGTTCCAACCTATGATGTTGTGGCTAAAGAAACATTTTCTCTTCGTGCCGTGTTGTCTTGGACAATCAATGATTTTCCAGCATATGCAAATTTATCTGGATATAGTACTAAAGGACATTATGCATGTCCATGTTGTGCTGACCAAACTAGTTCAAGGTGGTTGTACAATGGCAGAAAGTTTTGCTATATGGGTCATAGGAGATGGTTGCCTGACACACATATATTTCGGACAGAGGCAGCGACATTTGATGGCACCGACGAGTGGGAACATGCTCCTGGGTCTTCTTCTGGTTCAGATATTTTGAGGCGGGTAGATGGTCATCAATTCAAATATGGAAAAGAACCAGAAGTCAGGACAAAGGGCAAGAAAAGGGCAAGGCCGGAGCAAGGTAAGGAGACCGATCTATATGGCGAAGATGAGGATCAAAACTTGACGAGTTTAGGTGCATGGAAGAAGAAGAGTATTTTCTTCAAGTTGCCGTATTGGGAATTCAACTTACTGCGACATAATTTAGATGTGATGCATATCGGAAAAAATATTGGTGAGAATTATATAGGAACAGTTATAGGAGATGATCGGAAGACAAAGGACAATCTCAAGAGCCGACTTGATTTGAAGTCAATGGGCATCCGACATGAGTTGCACCCAGAAGAATTGCCGAACGGGAAAGTACTCCTACCTCCTGCAATCTATTCAATGTCAAAATCGGAGTTGGAGTTGTTTTGCAAAGTACTACTTGAACTTAAAGTCCCCGATGGCTATTCTTCTAACATGGCAAGATGTGTCAACTTTAAAGAGAAGAGGCTTCAGGGTCTAAAGTCACACGACTACCACATCCTAATGCAGGATCTCCTTCCTGTGGCCCTAAGGTCTTCAATGTGTGAGCAAGTCACTACTGTCCTGAAAGATCTTTGTAGCATATATAAAGGTATTTGCTCAAGAATGCTTCGTGTTGAAGATCTGGACCAATTGGAGCAGCAGGCGGCATTGACACTTAGTAAAATGGAGATGATATTTCCTCCATCGTTCTTCACTATTATGATTCACTTGATAATCCACCTTGCTGGTGAAGCCAGAATTGGCGGTCCTGTTCACTATCGGTGGATGTACCCCATTGAGAGGTAAAATAATTCATTCATCTTACGAAATTGAATTTTCAAAAGCTCATTTCTTTTAATCCCCTAATCCGCTCTAGTTTATTAATTGTACATGTTCAGGTACCTATACCGGCTAAAGGGTTATGTGAAAAATAGAGCATATCCTGAAGGGTCAATAGCCCAGGGATATCTATCAGAGGAGTGCTCACATTTTTTTCCAGGTATTTGCCTGGTGTGGAGACATCTTCCAGTAGACCACGTAGAAATCCAGACATTTCCAACCTTGATGGTGCGCAATATCTTTTTGATACCGCTGGCACTACTGTTGGTAAAGTTGATGCATTTGAGCTCGATAGCTTAGCGTGGGAACAGGCACATCGATATGTGCTAGACCATCATGCATCAGTGGAACCATTTCGAAAGTAAGTTGCTTTTGAATTTAAATCGACCGCGGAGTTCGATATTTTTGATACTTTTGTTATTCCTAATTTCAATTGCTTGTTTTTTAGCGAATTTGTGAGGGACATCAAACGAAGGGCTAGACCAAGAAGACTACCACCACGTGAACAAAACAAGCTGATGAATGAAAAATTTCATAAGTGGTTTGAATCTCATGTAGGTGAATTACAGTTATGCAAGTTAATCTTTATTATATCTACATTTTCTATGGTGTTGATACGATTTGCGCAAAATTAATAGGTACATTCTTTGGGTCCTGAAGGTGCGTCATCTGAAATACAAGTACTTGCCAAAGGTCCCTATCAGATGGTCAAAAGATACGGAGGATACATATTCAATGGTTTTAGATTTCGTACTAAGGATCGTGAATGTAATTTGAAGTCTCAAAATAGTGGAATGGTAGTGACGTCTAAGACTAGAAGTTATGCTTCCAAATCGGACACGAGGCCTGTAGATGGAGATCTCGACTACTATGGAGTGCTCACGGATATCATTGAGTTGAATTATTTTGGCCATTTTCGTGTTGTCTTATTTCGTGGGGATTAAGCTGAGTTTGATAGGAATTTTGCTAACAACAAGGACAAGCTTGGCTTCACAGTTGTAAACTTCTCAAAATTGATTCACATCGGTACACACATTAGCCATGAGCCATTTGTGTTTCCATCCCAAGTGCAACAAGTGTTCTACATTGAAGATCCAACCCTGCCAAAATCGTATGTGGCTATCCCTATGCAACCAAGAGATGTATTCCAACTGGACGATACTTCAGACGATGAAGACGGTGAAGACATGAACAGTTACATTGCTTCTGAGTTTCCTGTGTTTGATGTAAACACAACCGATGTTGGAATTTGCGGGACTTGGCTCCGCAAGGATGGAGAAGAGGGCGATGTACTGGAAGATGTCGTATTGTAGTTTACATGATTTTCAATTGGGTTTATTATATGTCTATAATTTTATGTCTTAAATCTTGTTGTAATATTATGTCTGTAATTTCGAATATGTTCATTGTGAATTTAATACACTGGTTTAATTATCTTTCTATTTTCTACTGCTTGGTATTATTTACATTAAACTATGCTTAGTGTCATTTGAACCAAACTATCGTTGTAATTTAATCTGTTACAAATCTAATTTTTTTAATTTTTTTACAATTATGTTGGTTTGTTAATCCTACTAAAGTACAAATTTTATGATAGTTATTATAAACATGTTATTAATTAAATTTGCATATCTAAGGAAGTTATCGAATCCTTGACAGGTACAACATGCCGAGGCGTGGAAAGAGGGTAAATATAAATGATGGCAACGAGAGCCATGGGGATGAGCAGCCACTAAATAATAGTGGCAGTCAAACATATGAGAGTGAGGGTAGCACGCCGCCCACTGTCAAAAAACATCGGTAAGTCTTAAAATTGGTATTTTTAAAGAGATTATGTTACTTGAATGCATGAAAGACACGTACTAGTGTTTGTGAGTCTGCATTGTGGCTGTCGTTTATAAGCATTTCGTCTATGTTTCTTAAGTGGGCTGTGATTAGAAAGAAAGGGCTGGAGTGGAGATCTGGAAACCCAAATAGAGACATCTCGTTTATTATAATCTACACTTATTGTTGGACCAACCCCCTCTTGCTGTTGTTGCTGATGTCTCTTTGTGTGCGTGTGTTGAAGAGAATGAAGGGATGAGAGAGAGATGAGGAAAATGCCGCTATGTTAGCCTGGTGTATCCTCATTCTCTACCATCCCTCTTTCTGGCTCCATATATGGCTTCTATATTAAATTGGTTTCCTTCCACGATGATAGTCCGTAATACTACACTTGATATGAGCCCATGTTCATAGCTGCACCCTATTGCATACTCACAAACAACTAATACTTGTCGGCCTTGCATCGTATGCCCAACCCCACTTTGGCACATAACCTGGTATAGATGACATTGTATGACCTGCAAACAAGGATTGTTCAGCCGTGTTGTTGTACTGATTTGGAGGATGTGAAAATGGGACCAAAAAATAGCTTAAGAAGACCATCAGGTTTGTGAAATAAGCTTCACTAACAGTGAAAAAAACTGGGGATGCTATGCAGCATACTTAGTTTGGAAGTGAACCCATTTTGGCTAAAAAATCATGCCAAAGATAGCAATCAGATGCATGAAATCAGCTTCTTTAACAGTATCTGAAAATGAAAATTTTTCATAATCTGAGCATATATGTTTCTTTAACAGTGACTGTGAACAATTGTTCTTAATTGGGCTGTGATTAGAAAGAGACGAGTTGGAGTGGAGATCTGGAAACCCATATAGAGACATCTTGTTCATAATAATTTATTATTATTGTTGTTCTTGTCGCTCTTGCTGTTGTTGCTGATGTCTCTATGTGTTCGTGTGCTGAAGGGAAAGAAGGGATGAGAGAGAGATGAGGAAAATGCCGCTATGTTAGCCTGGTGTATCCTCATTCTCTACCATTCCTCTTTCTGGCTTTTATATTTGGTTTCCTTCCACGATGACAATTCCAGTTAAAACTACACTTGCTATGAGCCATATTCGTATTTTTCTTCCATGAAGAATTGATCTATGACTACAATCTCCATTCAAAACCCAATTGTTCTATATTTGGTTCCCTCTTGCTGTTGTTGCTGTTGTTGAAGTGAACCCATTTCGTTTTATTGTTAGTGAAGCTTATTTTCATGCATCTGATTGTCATCTTGGCAATTGAATTTGACCAAAAATGGGTTCACTGTGAACTGAGGATATTATATAGGTACGTATGCCAAAATTCTCCGGCCGGATATGCACATCAATTGGGTTTTGCGATATAGTTGGGCTAAAAAAGTAGTAGAGCAACATATAAGCTCAGATAATGGAAAATTTTTCATTTTCAGATACTGTTAATGTGGCCTGATTGCAATCTTTGGCATGGTTTTTTTAACACAAAATGGGTTCACTTCCAAACTAAGTATGCTGCATAGCATCCCCAGTTTCTTTCACTGTTAGTGAAGCTTATTTCACAAACCTGATGGTCTTCTTAAGCTATTTTATGGTCCCATTTTCACTAACTGTTAGTGAAGCTGATTTCAAGCACCTGATTGTCTTCTTGGCATGTTTGTTTCTATACCAAAAATGGGTTCACTGTGAACTGAGGATATTATATAGGTACGTATGCCAAAATCCTCCGGCCGGATATGCACAACAATTGGGTTTTGCGATATAGTTGGGCTAAAAAAGTAGTAGAGCAACATATAAGCTCAGATAATGGAAAATTTTTCATTTTCAGATACTGTTAATGTGGCCTGATTGCAATCTTTGGCATGGTTTTTTAACACAAAATGGGTTCACTTCCAAACTAAGTATGCTGCATAGCATCCCCAGTTTCTTTCACTGTTAGTGAAGCTTATTTCACAAACCTGATGGTCTTCTTAAGCTATTTTATGGTCCCATTTTCACTAACTGTTAGTGAAGCTGATTTCAAGCACCTGATTGTCTTCTTGGCATGTTTGTTTTTATACCAAAAATGGGTTCACTGTGAACTGAGGATATTATATAGGTATGTATGCCAAAATCCTCCGGCCGGATATGCACAACAATTGGGTTTTGCGATATAGTTGGGCTAAAAAAGTAGTAGAGCAACATATAAGCTCAGATAATGGAGTAATTTTCATTTTCAGATACTGTTAATGTAACCTGATTGCAATCTTTGGCATGGTTTTTTTAACACAAAATGGGTTCACTTCCAAGCTAAGTATGCTGCATAGCATCCCCAGTTTCTTTCACTGTTAGTGAAGCTTATTTCACAAACCTGATGGTCTTCTTAAGCTATTTTTTGGTCCCATTTTCACTTAACTGTTAGTGAAGCTGATTTCATGCACCTGATTGTCTTCTTGGCATGTTTGTTTTTATACCAAAAATGGGTTCACTGTGAACTGAGGATGGTATATAGGTATGTATGCCAAAATCCTCTGGCCGGATATGCACAACACTTGGGTTTTGCGATATAGTTTGGCTAAAAAAGTAGTAGAGCAACATATAAGCTCAGATAATGGAGAAATTTTCATTTTCAGATACTGTTAATGTAACCTGATTGTTTAACACAAAATGGGTTCACTTCCAAACTAAGTATGCTGCATAGCATCCCCAGTTTCTTTCACTGTTAGTGAAGCTTATTTCACAAACCTGATGGTCTTCTTAAGCTATTTTATGGTCCCATTTTCACTAACTGTTAGTGAAGCTGATTTCAAGCACCTGATTGTCTTCTTGGCATGTTTGTTTTTATACCAAAAATGGGTTCACTGTGAACTGAGGATATTATATAGGTACGTATGCCAAAATCCTCCGGCCGGATATGCACAACAATTGGGTTTTGCGATATAGTTGGGCTAAAAAAGTAGTAGAGCAACATATAAGCTCAGATAATGGAGAAGTTTTCATTTTCAGATACTGTTAATGTGGCCTGATTGCAATCTTTGGCATGGTTTTTTTAACACAAAATGGGTTCACTTCCAAACTAAGTATGCTGCATAGCATCCCCAGTTTCTTTCACTGTTAGTGAAGCTTATTTCACAAACCTGATGGTCTTCTTAAGCTATTTTTTGGTCCCATTTTCACTTAACTGTTAGTGAAGCTGATTTCATGCACCTGATTGTCTTCTTGGCCTGTTTGTTTTTATACCAAAAATGGGTTCACTGTGAACTGAGGATGGTATATAGGTACGTATGCCAAAATCCTCCGGCCGGATATGCACAACACTTTGGTTTTGCGATATAGTTGGGCTAAAAAAGTAGTAGAGCAACATATAAGCTCAGATAATGGAGAAGTTTTCATTTTCAGATACTGTTAATGTAACCTGATTGCAATCTTTGGCATGGTTTTTTTAACACAAAATGGGTTCACTTCCAAACTAAGTATGCTGCATAGCATCCCCAGTTTCTTCTTTTGTTGTTAGTGAAGCTTATTTTCATGCATCTGATTGTGATCTTAGCATGTTTTTTTGACCAAAACGGGTTCACTGTGAACTGAGGATGCTATAGGTACGTATGCCAAAATCCTCCGGATACGCACAACAATTGGGTTTTAGATTTAGTTGGGCACAGTGAATTAGTAGAGCAACATATAAGCTCAGATAATGGAAATTTTCATTTTCAGATACTGTTAATGAAGCTGATTGCCATCTTTGGCATGATTTTTTAACAAAAAATGGGTTCACTTCCAAACTAAGTATGCTGCTAGCATCCTCATTTTCTTTCACTGTTAATGAAGCTTATTTCATTAAGATCCAGGATGGCAAATTTTGACTGGGCTATGATTGGATTGTTTAGTGGATGTTGTCTATGTTCTTAATTGGGCTGTGATTAGAAAGAGTGGGCTCGAGTGGAGATCTGGAAACCCATATAGAGACATCGAAGTTCATAATAATTTATTATTATTGTTGTTCTTGTCGCTCTTGCTGTTGTTGCTGATGTCTCTTTGTGTTCGTGTGCTGAAGGGAAACAAGGGATGAGAGAGAGATGAGGAAAATGCCGCTATGTTAGCCTGGTGTATCCAAAGTCTCTACCTTTCTTCTTTCTGTTTCCATTTCTGGCTTCTATATATATTTGGTTTCCTTCCACGATGACAGTTCCCTAAAAATACACTTGATATGAGCCCTATCTTATTTTTCTTATTTTTCTTATATTTGGTTTCCGTCCACGATGACAGTTTCATGGATTGTCTGAACAATCCATGAAGGACATGCTTAGATACTGAATTTTCATTTGTTTTACTATTTTAGATAGTGGATATTCCCAATCAGAGGAGAATATAAAGGTTTCAAGTTAGATACTGAATTTTCATTTGTTTTGTTATTTTAGATATATTTAAAAACAAAATTAAGTACTAGATTTTTAGCATTGCAATGTAATTATTTTACCTTTGTATATATCATTAACAATTCCATTTGCAGTTGGCACTTTGATCTTATAATTTAAGATACAGGTAGTTCTTTTTGCAAGTTCAAAAAATATGTATATTCTGTATTGTGGTCTACTGTTCAATTAAACTATTGTTTTTTTTTTCACAGAGCGGTCGTCAAGATGAAGGAAATTCTGATGATCAGAGCTGAAGCTACTCGAGGGGTATGAATCTGCGTTCCTCCTTGCTGTTCTTATGTCCTCCTTGCTGTATGGTTGTTGTTCTTATGTCCTCCTCCTTGCTGTTGTTATGTCAGACTGGTTTTTTTTATGAGAGTTATATCATACTTTTAATTTGGGATATTTTGGATATTTGTCAGACTGGTTTGTTTGGATATTTGGGATGTTAGTCTCTATATTAATTTGTTAATTATGACACTGTTAATTAATCAATGAATTTGGACGTTGATATGACACGTGTGAAACTTGATTATCTTTAATTATTCTTGAGTTTGGTTGTGGTTTGCGCAGTAATATGCAACGAAATTGATTGAATCAGTTGTGAGAATTAGTTTACAGGTTTTGTAAATGAAACTGTGAATTGAAATCGAACGGAAAAGCGGAGTATCAAAAATAAACGGGCATAGCCAGAACGGCGTTTTAAAAAACGGCGGTCTATATAATCTAATTGTTGGAGTGTGTGATACACCGGAGTTTCAACGCACGCCGGTGAATGTTATCAGCTGTAACGGCACAGATGTACACCGGCGTTTTATAAACGCCGACGTATATAACTACACCGGCATTTTTTGGTCGCGCCGGTGTTCGTAAATAGGGAAAAGCAGGCACTCATAAACGCACATACACCGGCGCTCCTTGACCGCCGGTATACTTTCGATCTACACCGGCGTTTTCATACACGCCGGTGAATGGATAAATACCGGCGGTTTACGACCGTCGGTGAATGTATATAGGTGCACAAGAACGGCACTCAGAGACCGACATACACCGGCGTTTTATGACCGCTGGTGTAGTTCTAACATTTACCGGCGTCCACCAAAACTGCCGGTGTAGACCCCTTCGTTTCAGCGACGCCCGCTTCGGCGGCATTTGGACCGGCGCTATTGTAAACGCCGGTGAAAGTTTCACCGGCGTAAAAAAATGCCGTTATAGACGTCAAAAAGCGCCGGGAAAGCTACTTTCTTTTGTAGTGACGTCATCGCTTTGGAGCACACGCCAGCATGTCACCGTCACAGACAGAAACTGTCTCTTTCCTACCTCGAGCTTCGTGCCGAACCAAAGACTGCTGTCACGTTTTCTCTCCTTCGTCTCTTGACGTCTCTTAATATTTTTAAATTTTTTTTTTTAAAATGATTAGAGATCAGCCGCCGCTTTCTCTTCGTTAAGTGCTCCTTTCTTCTCTTTCTTTTTCTTCAAACACGTGTTGCTCACATAAAATAAAATCGAAAATTAGGATTTAAATATATAGTTAAAAATAAAATTAATTAGTTTAAAATTAACTAAACTAACTAAAAATCATATTAGCTCATTTAAACCCTTTTATTTTTGTTTATTGCATTTTCACACTCCATTGGAAATTAAAATTTTTATTTTGTTTTTCACACGGCCAAAATGTAAAATTTAAAATTCAACAGAGTAATAAAAATCAATAAATCGATAGTTTTGTTTTGTTTGTTGATTTTTTCCAAAAATATTCACCTTTTGCATCAAAATATTTTATTCCTTCAAAAATAATTAATTAACTGAAAAATAAGGAAGTAAGATGAATTATAAACAATATAGACGAATACAAGCAATTTTATGGGTAAATGAGTACAAATATTTATATAAAAATGAGACACATCACCTCAAACACACAGCCGCCTACCCCACCACACTGTGCAACCCTCCTTCCACTGTTCATCTATTTCTCCCCGTTTACCCATTCGCCCAAGCCAAGCCGCCGCTCTCCTAATCTCCAACCTCCATTAGGGATGGCATTCGGGCCACTCGGGCCGGTTCGAGCCGGGTTAGCCCGGGCCTGCCCGGGTCGGGCTCGAAGACTATGTGGGCCGGGCCGGGCTCGAAGACTATGCGGGCCGGGCTCATGGTTGAAAACCTTGGCCCGGACCTGGCCCTCAGCCCCAAGGGTGGGGGCCGGGCCGAGCCGGGCCGGTATTTTGGGGGATTTTTTTGTAATATATTAAAGATCAAGTCTTAAATTGTAATTTCATAACAATTGCAAAGAACCAAGTATTAAATTGATTTAATAAATTTGAAATTCTTAAATAAAATGAAGTACATGAATAAAATTTCATACAAATTAGATCAAATTACAAAACAAGAGAATTACTTGAATTTAAAGATCGAGATGGCCTCTATTTAGATTGAAGAGAAGGTATTGGACTATTGTCGTGCCTCTATTTTGGCTGTCAATCGGTTCCTGTTCGGGCTCATTATCCTACCACCAAGAGAAAAAAGCACTTTCGGATGCAATGGTTGACACCGGTGTTGTTAGCAAATCTCTAGCCATACGAGAAAGAATATTAAAAATTGCTTCATTATTCTTCCAAAACTATAACACATCTACTACATCTTCAACTGTACTTTGTGCATTATACCAATTCAACTCATTTGGTGAATTGGTTCTTGGTTTTTTTGATTTAATAAGATTTAAAACACTACTACTAGCATGACTCTTTCCTTTCGCTAATATGGAGGACGAAGAAGAAGAAGAATTAACATTTTGTGTTTGTGTTTGTGTAGTGTTAGATGAATAAAGCCTATCATAAGAATCATATAACCTAGTTAAAATATTCTCAAATTTACGAGTAAAAGCAACGTAATCAAAATCTAGTATTGCATCGTGTGGGGCATAAGTGTAAAAAATTTCAATTAAATTTTTTGTGCTATCTAATTTAATCATAGGATTCATTACACTAGCTACACAATATAACATAGGAAGTGGATGAAAATATTTCAAAAATTTAATATATGCCGCATTAACCATATCTCCAATAAAAGGGTCATTTTGCAAATCTTTAATTGTTGTCATCATAGTGACAATTTCAAGTAAAATACCACTAGATGTAGATGTATATGTTTTTAAAAATTGCAAAGTAGCATCATTAAAAGGTTCTAAAAATTTATACAAACTATCGGCAAAAAACCAAAAATTATCATCTAACATACAATTTTGCATACCCATTGCGACACAAAAATCTCTAAGATTAAAACGGTAATGAAGAACAACACCTAATAAATCAGAAGGTAGAATTCCAACGATGTCTAACATCTTTAGTAAAACGTTTACATACAATTCTCATATGTTTACACCAATCATGAAAAGCTTGATAAATTGGACCACTCAATGTAATATAATGAACACAATGTCTCATTGCATCAAGTTTATAATTTCCATATTTTAGTGCATCTTGCACACAAAGATTTAAAATGTGACAAGCACACCTAACATGAAAAATTTCGGGTTCTATAGGATCTGAAGTAATTTTCAAACTATCAATTGCCTTAGTATTATTAGAGGCATTATTAAATCCAATAGCAAACACTTTATCATAAATACAAAAATTATTATATTCTTCCATAATGTGTGTGGCTATAATTTCACCCTTATGTGGGTACCTAATATATCCAAATGAAATTATCCTCTTTTAAAGTACCCAATTAGAATTTATCCAATGACATGTTACACACATCATTGGAATGCTGTTTACTCCTACCCACCCATCCGATGTCAGTGAAACTCTAGTGTTTAGTAATGTTAGTGTTGCTATCAAAAAATCATTAATCTCATTGTAAACTAATTTACAATCACTCTTAACTACATTCCTAGTAATTTTTTTATAATGGGGGTTGAAGGAGGTTTGTTCAAAAGTCTCTACATATTTTTTTTCAACAAACGAATATGGTAATTCACCCATAATTACTAACTTAACCATTTCCCTACGAACGAGATCGTGATCATAGCTATGACTATCCACTTGACCGGTTTTAGGATGTATTTTTTGTTGTGTGAGCTTGTCTTTCGAAAATTGTGGTTGACATTTGTTTAAGTGACGTTGAAGTGTACCCGTGCCCGATCCTATTTTAAACTTATATGGTGTTTGACACTTCTTACATATTTTACGTCCTACACTCTTATCATTTTGTGAAGGGACAAAATTGAAATAATTGTGTACTTCGGAAGTAGTCCCTCTTGTTTTCCTTGAGGTTAGAGAAGGACCTTGTTCCGATGGTTGTGGTTCTACATGATCTTATATATCTATAGGATTTGAGTGTGTTTCATTTAAATCGGAAAAACTATTATAATTCATGAATGTTTCTTCACTATCTATATATGGATTTGGAATGGAAGGAATGTTATGACTAGTGGACTTTTGACTACTATGTCTACCACCGTGGTGTGATCGATTAGAGGCCATTTAACTATAAAAAACTAGTGTATGTAAAAATTTGAGAGAAAGCAAGTGTACGTTTTAAAATTTAAACTGAAAGAAACAACTAAATGTATGACAACTAATAATTTAAAACAAACAATAATCTATCTCAATTAAAAAATAACAACAATATCAAAAACTAGTGAGTGAGTAGTGTATGTATGTTTTACCACTTTACCAAAATTATAAATAAAATCTAAAAAAATGAGAGGAAGAAGTTCAAGAAAACCCAAACTAATTAAGAGATGAACATGAGAATGATCAACTATGTTAAATCTACAAATTAAAAATATACTAAAATACCGTAGGAGTGCTTGAAGTTTGAAGAATGATTGTTGAGAAAGTTGAGACTTGAGAGTTGAGAGCTTGACTGTTGTTGTTGATCACTTGATTGTTGTTGATTTTCCTTCCTTCAAAATGTAAAGAGATTTGATCTTGCAAAGTTGAGAGAGTGTTGATCACTTGATTGTTGTTGTTGATTGGAGAGATAGAAGAGAGAATGAGAGATTTGAGTGAATTAGTGAAGAGAAATAAAAGAAATGGTGTGGTATATATAGAATATGCAAATTTTTTGATTTTCCAAAGTACCCCCCAGAACTAGCCAGTATAAATCTGTTGGGGGGGGGCATTTTGGTGTTTCTGAAAAAAAACCCTGAAGCGAACGGTCGGCCTGGACCCGGCGGGCCGGTTCAGCCGGTCCTGGGCCTCAACCGGGCTCGGCCAAACCGAGATTTTTAAGGACCTGTTGCCCAAGGGTAGGGGGGCCGGTTCATAGTTCAGACAAGAAAGGAGGGGGGCCGGGCCGGGCCGGTCGCGGGCTGGCCTGGACCTGTTGCCATCCCTAACCACCACCCTTGCCACTACCTCTCGAACCTCACCATCCAGTTCAACCCCCATCGCTCATCCTCCTCCTCTTCGAGTCTCTGCTCGAACCCATCGTCGATCCCTACCGCTCGAGCCCACGTCGAGCCTTCTTCGTCGACTACTCCTTGTCGAGTGCCACCGCTATTCGTCACAAGCGCCCCCGCCGCAGCCGCAGTCGCCGTTCAAATCTCCCCCCGCTTTCTCTCTCTCCGTCAAAGTGAGGAAGGAGAAGAAACACTGGTTGCTGCCCTTGTCCGCTGTTTTGGCACAAGCAATCTGACTTGGTGTTTGGAAGAGGGAGATTTGCTCTTGCTGGTTGCTGTTGTGCGTTTGCTGATTCGGATCCGCTGTGCATGTTGGGTGTTGTGTGCTGTGTTGTTGTTTTGCACGTGGCTCGCACGTGTCTTGGATTATCACTTGGGATTCTAATTCCGTTATTCTCAATATATCGAAACCAACGTCATCTAAAGGCAAGTCATTTCCACTCAAATAGTTATTGTATTATATTCGATAATGTTTATTGAATTCTGTAAGTAGATCCAAATTGATTATCATATATTTTCTATCGTTGGGATACTACCGATTTATACGAGCGAATCCAAGTAGTAGTCTTGACTTTGTGCCATCCTTGTCTCCAATGTATACAGATCTTACATGCATACATATGGTTAGTTATTGAATATAGGGATATGAATTATTATTGCATTTCACGTCATGACATCTCACAATAATTGTAGATTGCATACTAGCATTGATGGCCCATATGATTGATGTTAGTGTGTTAGTTGTTTGTGATTAATAAGATTATGGACATTATACATCTTAATGTCATGTTCACATAGGCATAGCTTGCTGGGATCTATGATTGTTAACCCCCAACTCATCATTCTTAACAATTTAATCATTTTATTCAAAAAGAATATGTTGACATCCTGAAAATTATCGCCGACCTGAACATTACCATGCTGTTTCGACCTAGATAATGTCACCAAAATCAATAACTTCCTGAATATGAAATGTAGCCCCTGATGTCTAGTTTACTACCCCTTTGACAGAATTGAATTCCGAGTTATGGTTTGTGAGATTTCGCAGTTTTACTGCTGCTGTATCGTACAATTTCAGATTCTAAAAACTGCTGTCACACTGTAATTCACAATTAATTTAACCATGCTACTGTAAGATAATGACTTTAAATTTTGCATGCTGATACTAGACACACTAGAGAAAATTCCCTATTTTTCCTAGAATTAATTAATAATTTTTTAGACCTGTTTCATATATATAAACACAATTTTACAAGTTCTGGTTAAACACAAATCCTATGCAGTTTGCTGTTTTGACACATGATGCTATAACTTTTATGTACATTATTTATATGCGTTGGAAGGGTTCTAGTTTCTAGACCTTCTAACGGATCCACATTTGCTATCCCGTAGTAACGGAAGTTCTGATTTTGGTACAGCAACCTACTGCTATCCAGAATTTAGTTTCTATATTTAATAATATATAATTGAATCTATAATATTGAATCTTGTGTATTTAATTGTATAGAGTACATTGCATGATCTTAGAGGTGTGTTGTCATCTTTCTAGTGTCCATTTTTAATCGCATTATCGTATATTAATTGAATAAAGAATATTAATCAAGCCGGGGTTAAGGGTTGACCAGGGTAGTTGATAATATAGTGACTGTACTCGGAATTGTGGGCTTTGTTTCCAACATATTGTGTCGGCTAGTGCTATCGATTTATTGTTGGATTACTGACTGCAGTAGCCCAATTCATCGTGTATTGTTTTAGGATCTATCGTGCCGACTACTGTTATCGTTATTGTGTAAGAAATTGCTATTGTTATCGTGCGAGTACATGACCTATAGAATCTTCCACCTTAGTCTAAACGAAATTGATTGTATGTATGGAACCTGTAGTATGGGATGCCGTAGTACATGCATTAGTTAGGATTAAAATGAGTAATAGACTTTAAGACTTCATCGCATTGTCATTGTATTTTGTCATCGTCATTGAACAATATTGTTATTATTGTTTATCATTATTGTTATTGTTTATTGTTATCGTTATACATCATTGTTATTGTATATTGTACTATTATCGCTTTGTCACTATTCGATACTATTGATTTCATTGTTCGTTGAATTCATCGTTATACCGTTATTGTCATTGTTTCTCTGCTTCTCTACTTGCTGTCCACGACTTGCTCTAAGGACATAATTTTTCTCTCTTTTAGATGAACATCTTACAGGTAATCAGGGAGAATTGCCTTATGGATTAGGAGAACAACAATGGTGAAAGACTTGTGTTGTTGTGCCGTTGAATAATTATTGTTTCTTTTTTCTTTTGAACTTTAATAAATTGAACATTGATAATTTTTTGTATTGTGGGCTTTGACCCGAATATTGTTTTGTTAATTCTAGATGTTGGATTATTATCATGTTGGTTATTTTATGCTTAAATTTCAAGTATTGTTATTTATGTGATTACTTCTTTTATTGCATGCGTGGTTGTTTTACTTCTTGTTTTATATTGTTGAGTTGAATCGAAGACAGCTTATGAATGACGCAAGTCATTCACTGGGCCATGTCACGTGCTTGCAATCCGTATTTTTGGAAAGCGGGATGTGACAAGGTTTTTAGTGGTATCAGAGCAAGGTTAGACTCTAACTAGTTTGGGGTAGACCCTGATTAGTTTGGGTTTAACCGGTTTGACTCAACAATATTCATAACCCGTGAATCACATGGATAATTGATAACCAACTTAAAATCTAGATGCTAACTATTTGATTCTTATTTCAGACCATGGCTTGAAAAGATGTTTCATCTTTCCGTTTTGGAGATAATCAGTTCGATAAGCCCACTATTGCACAAATAATGTAAATGCTTAGGAGAGGCGCTTCTTCTTCCTGAGCTAGGGATGATCAGCCGGAAGAGCCCACTATTGCTCAAGTGATGCAAATGCAGCGTGAGTAGAATGAGCTGTTGATGTAACAGATAATGCAGATGCAATGGGAGCATAGTGGCTTGATGAGGTTGGCTTTGGGAGCTGCCAATCGAGAGCCTATTGTACCTGTGCCCGAGGTGCTACCATCGAGACCTAGCAATGTAGCGGACTTCATGAGGCTACACCCAGACAAATTCTTGGGTACTGAAGGTCTGCTAGAAGTCGAGCAATGGCTCATCAGGACTGAGCAGCTATTGATCGCAGCAAGGATAGCCGATGTTGATCGTGTGGATGTCGTGAGCATCCAGCTTGTGGACCTCGCCCACATCTGGTGGCGAGCTGAGATGGAACGGCTAGAGTGCCTCATCGCCTGGGCCATCTTTAGAGAGAGCTTTCTCACGAAGTTCTTTCCCGATGTCACCAGAAATGAAATGGAGCAGGCAATTTGTCACGCTTACTCAGGTTCGTCAGATAGTGTTTATTATGTAATTTTCGTTGTTATTTCATGATATATCAATGTTTAACTAAAACACTATCTTGAACTAGGAGAGTCAGACTGTAGACGTGTACGCTGTGGAATTCACCCGACTAAGTCGCTTTGCCACTTCCATGGTGGCAAAGGATGAAGATAAGGGCCACCGTTTCCTATTGGGCTTGGAAATTGAGATCCAGGATCGCCTGGCTGCCTTGCAACTCCGATCCTATTCTGACATCCTGGAGGCTGCCAGAAGACAGGAGCAGAGTAGTAGGTAGAAGCGCGCCATTCAGCGGTCCGCTCGGCATCCTATCGCTGCTAGGCCGTCTGGAGGGCCTATCAGGAGGCCAGTTCCGATCTTTCCTACTAGGGCACTACCGTATCCACCTGCCGCTTAGAGGGCGAACTCGGTATGTGTGCACTGCCACAGAACTGGACACTTGCGTGAGAACTGCAGGATGGCCAATTGCCAGTGCCTCCTGTGTGGTACTAGCGACCACATAGTTCGTGATTGCCCAAAGTCCATGGCCCTTGCACCGGTTGGAGGTTCTGCTCCACAGGGAGTGCTTGGTCTTGATTAGGGCAGGCCACCACTCCCACCTCAGAGGCAGGTTTTCAGTCAGAGGAGAGCCGCTCCTCAGGGAGGTCCGTCTGGAGGTCGTGGTCAGGTCTACAACCTGACTGCCGAGATGCTGAGACCGCTTTGGGAGTTGTTGCAGGTATATATTTAGTTGTGTTTTATTTTGATTTTCTTACTATCTTGTTATTTTATTCTGTTACTCTATCATGTTATTCTTTCATTCATGCCCATTCTTGAATTTTTGCCTTCTGCATATTGTGTTCTCATCTTTGAATTTTTGCTAGACATTATTATTGTTCACTCCTTTCCCACCCATGTCCTCTTTGATTCTGGGGCAACTCATTCTTTTGTTTCCTCCCACTTCGTCGGCTTGCACAATTTGGTCTGTAGTGAGATGTCAGTAGCTTGGAACATCACTATAGGTGGTGGTACCATTGTGTGCTCTCAGGTCTATGAGCAGAGCCCTTTAGTTATTGGAGGAGTTGATTTTGTGGCTGACCTTATTGTCATCAACAATTCGGGTTTTGATGTGATCTTAGGCATGGACTGACTCGGTATTACTCATGCTATGATTGACTGCCATAAGAAGAAGGTGGTGTTCCAAATACCAGACCGTCAGGAATTTGAATTCCACATTGGTGAAACGCCGGTTGGCTGTGTTGAGAAGTCGGCAAGTCTTGAAACCAGAGTAATGCAGAAAGTGGATGCTGTTGGTGTTATCTCACCTCTGATTGTGCGAGAGTTTCTTGATGTGTTCCCGGATGATTTGCTAGGGCTTTCGCCAGACCGAGAAGTTGTGTTCGGGATTGATGTTCAGCTGGGTACAACTCCTATTTCTAAGAGTCCGTACCGGATGATGCCATTTGAGTTGGCAAAGTTAAAGGAGAATATTCAGGAGATGCTGAATAAGGGTTTTATCAGGCCGAGTATCTTGCCTTGGGGAGCTCCTGTACTGTTCGTCAACAAGAAGGATGGTAGTCGCAGGTTGTGCATCGACTACCGTGAGCTAAACAATGTCACAATGAAGAACCGGTATCCGTTGCTGAGAATTGATGACTTGTTCGACTAATTGGGAGGTGCTTCTGTGTTCTCGAAGCTGGATCTGCGTTCTGGGTACCATCAGGTCAAGGTGAAAGCTGAAGATGTGCAGAAGACTGCTTTCCACACTCGATATGGTCACTATGAGTTCTTGGTGATGCCTTTCGGGGTTACAAATGCTCCAGCCGTGTTCATGAGCTTGATGAATCGGATCTTCTCTCCCTTCCTGGACAAATTCGTTGTGGTTTTCATCGACGATATCCTCATCTATTCTCGGAGTCGTGATGAGCATGCTGAGCACTTGCGAGTTGTCTTGCAGACGTTGAGGGAACATCAGCTGTATGGGAAGCTTAGCAAGTGCGAGTTTTGGTTGGACTGGGTTGCCTTCCTGGGGTATATTATCTCTGGTGATGGAGTTTCTGTCAATCCGTCTAAGATCTCTGCTGTTAAGGATTGGCCGACGCCGAAATTTGTATCTGAAGTTCATAGTTTCCTTGGACTAGCAGGTTACTACATGAAGTTTGTTCGAGATTTCTCGAAGATTGCCAGGTTGTTGACCAAGTTGACTAGGAAAGAGCAAATATTCGTGTGGGATGAATCATGTAAAGAAGCCTTCGTTGAGCTGAAAGATCGGTTGACATCAGCACTTGTGTTGACGATACCGGATGGATCAGGAGGTTTCGTGATTTACTGTGATGCCTCAGGCAGAGGTTTGGGTGCTATTCTGATGCAACGAGGCAGAGTTGTCGTATATACTTCTAGGCAGTTGAGGCCGCATGAGAAGAATTATCCTACACACAACTTAGAGCTTGCTGGTGTGATTTTTGCTCTAATGCTTTGGAGGCACTACCTACTTGGAGACCGAGTGGAGATTTTCACTGACCACAAGAGTCTCAAGTACATGTTTACTCAGAAGGAGCTGAATATGAGGCAGAGATAATGGATGGAACTGATGGCAAACTTCGATATTAATTTGCAGCACCATCCTGGAAAGATCAACTTAGTACCTGATGCTCTGAGCAGAAGACCGGCTGCCATGGTTCTTACTGAGCAGAAGGAGCTTTTCGAAGAGATGAAAAGATTGGAGTTGGAAGTGATTTTGCCTGGTGCCGAGCAGAGCTGTATGATGCTTCAGTTGTAGCCATCGTTGGTGGAACATATTAAAGAAGCACAGTCAGGTGATGAGTAGTTGCAAGAGTTTCGGGCTAAAGTTGAAGCAGGTTCGAGGACTGATATGGTTATTCATGAGGATGGATCTCTCCGCTTTGGGACCCGTCTATGTGTTCCGAAGGGGGAAGTCATGCAGAAGTTGCTCGAAGAGGCTCACCGTTCGCCGTATTTTATCCATCCCGGGGGTACAAACATGTATCAGGATCTGAAATTGCACTTTTGGTGGCATGGTATGAAGAGAGCCGTAGCGAGATATGTTTCACAGTGTTTGGTCTACAAGCAGGTGAAGGCAGAACATCAGAGGACTACTGGGCTTCTTCAACCTCTTCCTATTTCGGAGTGAAAATGGGAGAACATTACCATGGTCCTTGTGACCGCTTTGCCAAGAAGTCCCAGGGGTCACAATGCCATATGGGATAATTGTGGATAGCTTGACGAAGAGTGCCCACTTTATCCCCTTCAGGGTGGGCCAGTGTACAGAGAGCCTTGCTGAGAAGTACATGCAGGAGATTGTCAGATTGCATGGGGTCCCTGTCAGTATTGTATCAGATAGAGACACTAGATTCCGACCGCAATTCTGGGAGAGTCTTCAAGGTAGTCTTGGGAGCAAGCTGAACTACAGTACTGCGTTCCATCCGCAGATAGATGGGCAATCAGAGAGGACCATTCAGACATTGGAAGATATGTTGAGGTCCTGTGTTCTGCAGTTTGGAGGGTCTTGGGAGGATCATCTACACTTGGTAGAGTTTTCGTACAACAATAGCTACCAAGCAAGTCTTAAGGCAGCTCTGTTTGAAGCCTTGTATGGTCAGAAGTGTAGATCTCCACTGTGCTGGGATGACATTGGTGAGAGGAAGCTGTTGGGGCCTAAGCTGATCACGAAGACTATTGATGCAGTAGCCTAGATTAGGAAGCACTTACAGGAAGCTCAGGACAGACAGAGGAAATGGGCAGATATTCACAGGAGATCATTAGAGTTTGAAGTCGGTGATCATGTGTTCCTCAAAGTATCACCGTGGAAGGGATTTATCCGGTTTGGAGGCGGGGGCAAGCTAAGCCCTAGGTTCATTGGGCCGTTCGATGTCGTGGAGCGAGTAGGCAAGGTGGCCTATAGACTCGCGTTGCTGCCGGCTCAATCTGGGGTGCATGATGTCTTTCATGTCTCTCAACTCAGGAACTATATCAGGGATGATAGTCATGTCATCGACTATTCGGAGTTGTCTATTTGGCCAGATTAGTCCTGTGAGATCTGTCCGGTTTCGATCTTGGACTGATGAGAGAAGGTTTTGAAGAACAAGGTCATTAGGTTGGTTCGGGTTGCTTGGAATCCTCACTCGCCGATTGAATCGACTTGGGAGCCTGAAGATGAGATCCAGAAGAAGTTTCCCCATCTTTTTGTGTGATTCTTTTCTTTTTCTTCGGGGTTATCCTATCGACACTTGAATAAATTTCAAGGACAAAATTTTTATAGTAAGGTGGGTAGGACTGTAACTCCTGTTTTCATTTTTTCCCTTTTTTATCATTTATCCCTATTGTAATCTCTTTTGTAATTCTGTAACATTTCAATTTGTCTCATTATTGTATCGAATAATGTCAATTCTAATACTATTCATGTTTATCCTTAATCTCTGTTGATTGTTTGAATCTTACTCCCTCTTTTCTAATAAAAATTTAATATCATAAAAAATGTCTTTTATCTTGTTTGGTTGTGAATTGTTCTTCTATTTGACCCATATTGTACCCAACCCTACAACCCATCTCTTATTGGATCTTGTACCCATACCCTACTAACCCAAAACAACCCCCAAATTCTCCCTAATAGTCAAATCCCCAAAAATCTCTCCTAATCATCCCCACATCTGTAACCCCCCAAAAATTGAAAATTGAATCCCTGATTTCAGCCCTATAATCTCTCCCCATTACTATTCTAATAAACCCTAACCCTAGCCCCGTTACTGTGCATACCCCAAACACACAGTCCGCCTACCCTACTACACCGTGCAACCTTCCCTCCATTGTTCATCTCTCTCTCCCCGTTTACCCATCTGCCTATGCCAAGCCGTCGCTCTCCCGACCTCCGACCACCACCCTTGCCACTACCTCTCCCAGTCATGGCTTCCCCGCAACGCCATTGCCGAACCTCACTATCCAGTTCAACCTGCAACGCTCATCCTCCTCCTCTTCGAGTTTCCGCTCGAACCCATCGTCGATCCCTACCGCTCGAGCCCACGTCGAGCCTTCTTCATCGACTGCTCCTTGTCGAGTGCCGCCGCCTGTCACTTCGCTGTCGCCAGTCATCACGAGCGCCCCTGCCGCAGTCGCAGTCGCCGCCATTCAAATCTCTCCCGCTCTCTCTATCTCTCTCCGTTGAAGTGAGGAAAGAGAAGAAACACTGGTTACTGCCGCTGTTTGCTATTTTAGCACAAGCGATCTGACTTGGTGTTTGGTGTTTGGAAGAGGGGGGTCTGCTCTTGCTAGTTGCTGTTTTGCATTTGCTGATTCAAATCTGCTGTGGTTGTTGGGTGTTGTGTGCGGTGTTGCTATTTTGCACGTGGCTTGCACGTGTCTTGGATTGTCACCCGGAATCCTAATGCCGTTATTCTCAATATATCGGATCTAACGTCATCTAAAGGCAAGTCATTTCTACTCGAATAGTTATCGTATCATATTCGAGAATGTTTATTGATTCTCACAAGTAGATCCAAATTGATTATCGTATATTGCTTATTGTTATCTATCATTGGGATACTACGGATTTACACGAGCGAATCCTAGTAGTAGTCTTGACTTCGTGCCATCCTTGTCTCCAATGTATAGAGATCTTACATTCATACATATGGTTAGTTATTAATATAGGGATATGAATTATTATTGCATTTCATGTCATGACATCTCACAACAATTGTAGATTGCATACTAGTATTGATGGCCCTATATGGCTGATGTTAGTGTGTTAGTTGTTTGTGATTAGTAAGATTATGGACATTATACATCTCAATGACATGTTCACATAGGCATAACTTGATGTGATCAATAATTGTTAACCCCCAACTCATCGTTCTTAACAATTTAATCATTTTATTCAAAAAGAATATGTTGACATCCTGAAAATTATCGCCGACCTGAACATTACCATGCTGTTTCGACCTAGATAATGTCACCAAAATCAATAACTTTCTGAATATGAAATGTAGCCCCAGATGACTAGTTTACTACCCCTTTGACGAAATTGAATTCTGAGTTACGGTTTGTGAGATATCGCAGTTTTACTGCTGCTGTGTCGTAAAATTCTAGATTCTAAAAACTGCTGTCACACTCTGATTCATAATTAATTTAACCATACTACCTATAAGGTAATGACTTAAAATTTTGCATGCTGATACTAGATATACTATAGAACATTCCCTATTTTTTCTGGAATTAATTAATGAAGTTTTAGGCCTGTTTCATATGTATAAACACAATTTTACAAGTTCTGGCTGAAAACTAATCCTGTGTAGTTTGCTATTTTGACACTTGATACTATAACTTTTATATACCTTATTTATATGCATTGGAACCTGGCAGGAGTCTAGTTTCTAGAGCTTCTGACGAATCATATTTTCTATCCCGCAGCAACGAGAATTCTAATTTTGGTACAACAACCTACTGCTGTCCAGAATTGGGTTTCTATGTTTAATAATATATAATTGAATCTGTAATGTTGAATCTGGTGTATTTAATTGTATAGAGTACATTGCATGATCTTAGGGTTGTGTTGTCATCTTTCTAGTGTCCCTTATTAATCACATTATCGTATGATTGAATAAAGAATGTTAATCAAGCCGGGGTTAAGGGTTGACCAGGGTAGTTGATAATATAGTTACTGTACACAGAATTATGGGCTTTGTTCCCAAAATATTGTGTCGGCTAGTGCTATCGATTTGTTTTTGGATTACTGACTATAGTATTCCAATTTATCGTGTATTGTTTTAAGATCTATCGTGCCGATTATTGTTATCATTATTGTGCAAGAAATTGCTATTGTTATCGTGCGAGTACATGACCTATAGAATCTACCACCTTAGTCTAAACGAAATTGATTGTATGCATGGAACCTGTAGTATGGGATGCACTAGTACGTGCATTAGTTAGGATTAAAATGAATAATAGACTTTAAGACTTTATCGCATTGTCATTACATTTTGTCATCATCATTGAACAATGTTGTCGTTATTGTTTACCATTATTGTTATTGTTTACTGTTATTGTTATACATCATCGTTATTGTATATTGTACTATTATCACTTTGTCACTGTTCGAAACTATTGATTTCATTGTTTGTTGAATTCATCGTTATACCGTTATTGTCATTGTTCCTCTACTTCTCTACTTGCTGTCCACGACTTGCTCTAAGGACATATTTTCCCTTTCTTTTAGATGAACAGCTTACAGGTAATCATGGAGATTTGCCTGATGGACTGGGAGAACAACAACGATAAAAGACTTGTGTTGCTGCTCCGTTGAATAATTATTGTTTCTCTTTTCTTTTGAACTTTTATAAATTGAACATTGATAATTCTTTGTATAGTGGGCTTTGACCCGAATAATGTTTTGTTAATTCCAGATGTTGGATTATTATCATGTTGGTTATTTTATGCTTAAATTTCAAGTATTTTTATTTATGTGATTACTTCTTTTATTGCATGCGTGGATGTTTTACTTCTTTTTTATTTTGTTGAGTTGAATCGAAGACAGCCTATGAATGACGCAAGTCATTCGCTAGGCCATGTCACGTGCTTGCATTCCGTATTTTTGGAAAGCGGGGTGTGACAAAAATATAGGCCACTTTCAGGACTATTAAAAGTGACAAATTAGGTCCACTAGGAGAGACCCATCCCATAAGGGCTGTGAGTCAAATCTCTTATCCCCAGACAAGAGCGTATTATCTCTTAAGAAGGAGAATTAACAAGAGATAAAAAATTCATATCAATCTAATAGATTAATCTCAATCTCCCAAACTGTTTCTCAGGCCTTTAAATACCCTCCCCCTCTTCAGTCAGAAGCTAATCTGTAATTCGCAATTTCTCTCCCAAACTCTCTTTCTCTCTCTGGTTCTGACTTGAGCATTGGAAGGTCTATCGCCCGGGTCACCCCTAGTATTTCAGGCTTTTTGCAGGTCCATCGGCCGTGTCAGCAACCGCCAGATTCAGATCATGGTGATCAATCAAAGATTCGGATCAACTCTTGGGAGCTCTAACTACTTTTTCCGGTGACAATCAAATGTTAGATCTTTTGTAGTTTCCTTCAAATATAAATTCACCATTTGTTTGCTCTCACACCAAAATAACGAGCAACAGATTGGCCCCCTCTGTGGAAAACTACACAGATCAGACTTACCGTCATGCAACCAAGACAAAGAGGTATAGCGGTGACCTCAAGCCGTTGAACCAAATCTCTTCGTCAACCAGCTCTGTCACGCCCCACTTCCCAAAACTACGAAATGCAAGCACGTGAAATGGCCCAGCGAATGACTTGCGTCATCTATGAGTTGTTATCGGTTCAACTCAACAATATAAATAAGAAGTAATACAACCACGCATGCATTAAAGAGTAATCACATGAATAACAATAATTGGAATTTAAACATAAAACAACCAACATAATAACAATCCATGAAACATCCTGAATTTTTATTTATAAGAGTTTGAAATTTTACGTGTTTTGCACGTATATTTTTATATGCATTTTTCTAGAGACAAATATTTTTCTTCATAGCCTAAGCTATTAATTATTCTCATTGTTTCCTAAAAGATCTATTTTTAAAGTCCAAATAGAATCCTAGGCCTAATTATCTCTTTCTAGCCCATTATAATTAATGTATTAATTAATTCTCTTGAGCCCATGGTTTTTTGGCCCATTAGTGAGCCCAATTAATTAAACTTCTCTTTTAATTAACCCAACTTGTAGTGTAGACCAACTTAATAAACAATTAATTAAAATTGCATGAACAAAATTTTGTAGGGGGTACTAGTTTGCATGTGCATTGCACTTGCACGTGCAAATGCACCTTTGGAGTGAGGCCGGATAGTGCAAAGGAGAGAGGGAGAAATGGGAGTAGTGGTGAGGTGGTTATCTCATTCATGGGTGGTTGCTACAACTCTCAAACTCATCCTAGCCTTTGATCCCTAACTATTTGACTAATCCTAGCCATTCAATCCACTCAAAAATATGTATAAATACCCCCTCTCATTTACTCATTCTTGCACTTGAAAAAGAAAGAAAGAAAGAAACATAAAGAGTTAGGGAAAAAAATTAGGGAAAGTGAGCGAAAGATTGAGTGTGTGCTAGTGTGTGTGTGCACCTTGGAGGCCAGGCCGAATCAACAAAGAAGAAGGGGGAGCTCAGGTTCCATCAAACACAAGGAGGTGAAGGCAATTTGCGGCTCGATCTAGGATGAGAAGGATCGCTCTTTGTTCAAGGAGATTTCTAGGAGTTCTTTCTTTCATTTCTTCAAATAGGTGGGCAATTTTCTCTAACTTCTAAGTAGTATCATGCTAGGTTGTGTCCTAATCATGCTAGAATAGATAGGTGAAATATTGCTCTTTGTTAATACCATGATTAAGTTGAAAATGGAACATATGTGAAATTGTATGAAATGACTAAGTGAAATTGATTGAATGATATGTTTGTTGTTGTGATATTTTGATATTGATCTAGCATGCTAAATTAGAATAAATGTTTCTCCATGTCGAAATATTTGCGTTTATGGAAAAAGTGCAATTTTGATAAATGTGTTTATGTGAAAAATACAAATTATGGGAATCTCTATATTATTAAAATAAGGTTGATTAGTAAATTATGCATATTTATGATTAGTGTGATTGATACTAAATAATCCTAAAGTTGTATGTTAATTGTTGAGAGAAATGAACATTTTATTTTTTAGGCCAAGTTCAAGAGGTCATCAATTTGTGTGTTAATCAAAAAGAAAAGAAGAAAAACTCTTTAGTCTAATAAAGAAGAACTAATTTATAATTGAAAGAACTCAAGAAAAATGTCCCTTGAAAAAGAAATTGTTAATAGAACATTATGTAATTTTTAATGTACAATTGTAGGAATAAAAAGAGAGGTACTCTATATGAGAAATGAGAATTTAATGGCTTTAAAAATCCCCAAATTACTGTTTATTTTGAATCAGAAATTTATTTAGTTTTAAAGAAGAACAAATCACATTTTTGAAGAAATGAGTTTTTTAATGAACTAGAATAGTTACAGTCTTATACAAAACAAATTGGAATTATTTCTCTACGGGTGAGTCACTCTGTCCATTCTGGTCAGTGGGTGCAAATTAAAAACGTCATTATAGTAGGAGGTCATGGGTTCAAATCTTGGCATACACTCTTTATTTTTATTTTGAAAATAACCCAATACCGAGACACTGATCAGTATAAGAGGATTAAGACCCCCTTTGTATCATGTGGGCGCTCTGATCCCTTTGGTCAGCCGCTGCGCCACAGTAACGTTACTGTAGCGCATGCTGCTGCTGTTGCTGATTCGAAACCCTGGCTTCGGCCTAGGTTTTGAATTTTTGATTTTTTTGGAAAAATTAATATTTTAATGATTTCTTTTGTAAGATTAAATTAGGAAAAATTATGTTAATTATCCTGAGATTAATTTGGACTTATCTAGAAAATTTCTATGGATTGATTAAGAATTTCTAATCAAGATTTAAGAGATTATAAGGGTGTTTTATGTGATAACTAAAGCAATATGTATTTCTCTTCTTTAGGGAAAATTATGTAAAATTATTTTGAGAATTCGTGATTCAATGCAAATGTGAATAACTTGTTTAGGTTAAATAAATGAGATTTTTAGACCTATGAATGCAAGAAATTATTGAGATTAAATTTGTAATTCGAGAAATGGTGAAAATAAAATTATCTTGTCTTTTATTTATGAAAAAGAATGCACGAATTGAAATGAAGAAAAATCATGATAACTAATGAAATTATTGATGAGTGAGAATACTCAATTTATGAACATGGAATGAGATTTTGAACTAGAGGGTAGCTAAATCCTATTACCTGGCAATTGAATGAGTTATAATTATTGAGATGAATTATTGGGATGGAAGACCAAGCTGGTCAAGTTGTTGATTAAGACCGGTATAGAGGAAAGAGCTAATTCTAGGGGTTGATTTTATTCATGATTCAAATAAATTAAGGACTAGATACATAGTGGTGATGTGACGAAAGTGAGAGAAAAACACGAGTATGAGGGCCATCGGATTGGCGGTGTGAGAGTGATTCACAGACTGCCTGCTTGATGTGTCATGACATCGGCGTGAGCACTACTCCAGAATTATCGTCCCGGTGGCGACGCTCGTGGGGTGTTTGGTGACTACGGGTGGTGCCATCGTTCCATTACGGAGGTTGAATTGTCCATAGTCTGCCTGCTTGATGCGTCATGTCAGTGCGTAGGATTCCCCTCCAGACTGTCTGAATATGGGCTCGTAGATCATAGAACATCTAGGATACTTACCATAGTTACCGTAGTTACCGTAGTAGTTTAAGTCATGGCGAAGGATTGAATCCTATAAGATGAAGTACGATTAAGGGCTTGCCCTCGAACCTATGTAGTATGAAGATGCATAGAATCCGAACAAGTATGCATTAGTGGCATATAATATAAATAACTGCATTAAGGACTAAGCGCACAACACAAACACAACATCTATAGGATAGTCCCCTGTAGTTTTGCTTGTGATAATTGTGTGCTTGTTAAGTGGGAGAAAATTGATGTTTAATATCCTTGCGTCAGTTGAATGAACTGACGAGCCCACAGTTTCTATGCAGGATAAAGAGATTGACAAGAGTAAAGTATGCATGCTGCTTAAAGAATGTTTCAAGTGTTGTACAGTTTATTCATGTAATTATTGTAAATTGCTTCCGTTGTTTAAATGTAATTCAAGATGTAACTCTGATGTAAAATAAAGTTTTAATTTCCTTGTAAAATTGTACGAAGAGAAGTGTAAAGATCATGTGGAACTTCAAATTCAGTCTGTTTTGAATTCGGGGTGTTACAATCAAACATCTAGATCAACAATGAAAATATTCGGGTCAAGCCTACAAATACAAGAATTAACAACATTGTTCAATTATTAAAGTTCTCAAAATGAAACAATAATTATTTAATCGGTGCAGCAAAAACAATTCTTTCACCATTGCTGCTCTCCTAGTCCTGTAAGGCAAATTTCCTTGATATTTCTGCAAGCTGTTCATCTAAAAGAGAGAATAATATGTCCTTAGAGCAAGTCGTGGACAGCAAGTAGATAAACAGAGGAACAATGAAAATAATGGTATGACGATGAATTCAATGAACGATGAAATCGACAGTATTGAACAGTGGCAAAGTGATAATAGTACAATGTGCAATAATAATAATTTATAATCATAACAATAAACAATAACAATAATGGTAAGCAATAACGATAACACTGTTCGATAACGATGACAAAATGCAATGACAATCCGATGAAGTCTTAAGTCTATTATTCATTTTAATCCTAAGTAATGCATGTACTACTGCATCCCATACTACAGGTTCGATGCATACAATCAATTTTGTTTGGACTAAGGTGGTAGATTCTATAGGTCATGTACTCGGTACGATAACGATAATGATAACAATAGCAATTTCTTGCACAATAACGATAACAATGGTCGGCAGAATAATCCTAAAACAATACACGATGAATTGGGATACTGTGGTCAATAATCTAACAATAAATTGATAGCACTAGCCGACACAATATTTTGAAAACAATGCCCATATTTCCGAGTACAGTGACTATATTATCAACTACCCTAGTCAACCCTTATCCCCGGCTTGATTAACATTCTTTATTCAAATAACATGCAATACTAATAGGGAATAATAGGGACAGAAATATCAATGGAAAGTGATAATGCGATTAATAAGAGACACTAGAATGATGACAACACAACCCTAAGATCATACAATGTACTCTATACAATACAATACACCAAATTTAACATTATAGATTCAATTATAAATTATTAAACATAGAAACCCAATTCTAGACACCAGTAGGTTGCTGTACCAAAATCAGAATTCCTATTGCTACAGGATAGCAAATGTGGATCCGTCAGAAGTTCTAGAAACTAGAATCCTTCCCGGTTCCAACGCATATTTGAAGTCCAAATTCCGACAACAGTAGCTAGGTGAATTTCAGTGTTCATTACAGATTACTGTTTCTAGCTGGTTATCAGTGTCAACTAGTTTCAGTTGTAACAGCAGTAAATATTCATTTTAAAAATCAGTAAAAATAATTTTCATTATCCTAAGTATGTTGGCTATCAATCTGGAAATTATCATGATAATATTTGATCATTAGTTCACCTAATTCATCAATTAACATGGTATGTGCATGAATCTGAATATACAACGCAGCAGAAGTAAAAAGGTCATAGCTCATGCAATATAAATCGGAATTCGAAAATTCTGGATGTTTTGAAAAATAGAAACATTGGGATACATTTCATATTCAGAAAGTTATTGATTTTGATGACATTATCTTGGTCGAAACAGCATGGTAATGTTCATGTTGGCAATAAATTTCAGGGTTTGAACATATTCTTCATGAATAAAAAAAATTAAAAAGTTATGAACTATGAGTTTGGGGTTATCAATTATAAATCATAGCAAGTTGCGTCTATGTGAACATGGTATTAAGATGTATAATGTCTATAATCTTACTAATCACAATTAACCAGTACACCAACATCAATCATATAACAACCAAGACTAGCATACAATCTACAATAGTTGTGTAATGTCATGACATGAAATACAATCATAATTCATATTCCTATATTCAATAATTAACTACATGAATGCATGCAAGATCTCTATACATTGGAGGCAAAAGACGGCACGAAGTCAAGACTACTACTTAGATTCGCTCGTGTAAATTCGTAGCATCCCAACAATAAACAACAATAAGTAATATACGAAAATCAATATGGATCTACTTGCGGGATTCAATAAAAAATCTCGAATATGATACAATACAATTTGAGAGTGAGATGACTTGCCTATAGAACGACGAGATTAATCTGAATATGCAAAGAATAATGGGATCAGAATCCCGGCGACCCGGCGACGAGCAAACGATCACGATGATCACGATTGGGCACGAATCTTGATGGGAATCAAGATCGGATGATCGAACGGCTGAGATTGAAGATCAAGATCAAGATGATCAAAATAGATCTGATGGTCGAGATCAAGATATTAAATGATGATGGTGGTGGTGGTGATGATCAATGCAAATCCAACGGCCAAGATCAACGGATCAAGAAGCGATCACGATCGCGATGATCAATGATCGGACGACTGAGATCAACTATGCTGATGATGATGATCTGATCGGACGACCAAGATCAATAGCTGTTGATGTTGATCAAACAGAGGAGGGTGGGTGATCGGGTGCAGCGACGGCCGGAGGCAGGGGCATCAACTCGGGGTGGCGCACTAGCGTTCAGTGGTTTTGGTCAATGGCAGGAAGAAGGTGGCTGCAGGCGGTAGTCGACCGTGAGGTCAATGGGGTGATCGAGCGGAGCGCTCTGTTCTGGTAGAGGAAACAGAGGAGTCGAGGGCAGGTTGGAGCGGCTCGATGTAGGTGGGAGGCTCGAGCGGAAACGGTAAGGAGGACAACGAGGGGAAGCCTCGGTGCTCATCGACTGGCCGCCGGAGGAGCAGTCGAAGATAGCAACAACATTGGCAATGGCACAGATGATGGGTTCTTCGGAGGTTCGGCATTGGTGGCTCTTTGATGGGGGCCATGGCGGAGAGCAAAGGGTGCGAGCGGGAGGCTCAACGGAGTGGACGAGACGGATGGAGGAGAATGGTGGAGGTCGAAGGCTGGACGAAGAGGACTGGGTTCGAACTCCGGCAATGGCGAGGGGGACGAGAAGGCGATAAGGAGAAGTCGATGATGAGGTGGCTTTCAGGTGGGATGCAGCGGAGCACAAGGGGTGGAGGTTGTGACTGAGGGCGGTTGGGTTCGACGGGGACGGTCGAAGGAGGAAGACGAACGGGGAGGGTGAGCTATTTCGGTTGGGGGGAACAGAGAGGAGAGAGAGAGACAAGGAAGGGTTTTTTTTAAAAAATAATAATGATATAATAAATATAATAAATATAATGTATGATAATGGGGAGAGATTGTAGGGATAGTAGAGAGATATGGAGAATTGGGGTTACGGGATGTGAAGAGTGAGAGAATGTGAGGGGTATTGTTGATCTAGTCAACACACAAATAGGAGGGGAATTAGGTTTGGATTAACTTGGACTTTATATTTGGGCTTCAAAAATAATAATTATAGAAGGAATATAAAATTGGGCTTCAAAATTAAATAATTATATAATACAAGATAAATTGAAATCAATGGACTTTACAAAAAATAATAATAATACTAATATGATAAGAATAATAATACATGACAGAATTTGGTTCAATATATTCATGAAAATAATTCAATAATAAAAATAATAGCAATAATAAATAATAATAATAATAATAATAATAATAATAATAATAATAATAATAATAATAATAATAATAATAATAATAATAACAACAACAACAACATTATACAATAAGATAAGGATCGACTTATCAACTTTATATTAAAATAATCCATACGGAAAAAATATATAATCGTTTAATTATAAAATGGAAAGTGAGGTTAAAATGCACTATTATTTGAAATAACAACCCTTTTTGTTTAGAAAAGATTTCAAATAGGAAAAAAAGAATTTAACAAATAATAATCAAAATACAGAAAATATTCGGGAAATATGTATTTACGGGAACGGGGGTTACAAGCTCCTCCCGTGGAGAACCTCATTCCTCCTCAACAGCTGGATCCGCCCCAACAACCTAATCAAGCTCCTGTCAACGGAGAGGCACTGGGGGGCTCCCGACAAAGCCATGATGAAATGTGACATGGGCAGTGCCCTCTACACGACCACATCTCAGTCCATAATCATTCAAGCGACTCAATGGCCTCGCGAGGCCCCCGGTGGTCAAGAGATCTCTGCCAAATCACCAGCGCCAAGCAACAAGAAATCGACATACGAATCCATTTGGACGAGAGGCACGCCCGAACTGAGGCCTCCTGCTCAGAACGTAAACTAAACTGGAGAAGAAACTCTCCCCGAAGCCAAGATCAAGACACTCCTCCTCTCATAAGGGCGCACTGCGAAAAGAACCCCGACTCGCGAGAGTCGAAAGCATCTTGAGAGAAACAAAGAGAAAGAGGTCCTCGTCAATAGGGCCGAACTGGAAAAATTCAAGTTGGACATCCTCCGAGCCATCCAAGGCAGTCAAGGTAAGGGTCTGTAACACCCCTGCAAAAATTAAGTCATTACAATTTTGCACCACATGTGTTACACATGTATTTTGTACCATTACGGGGAATATCCCTAAAATTATAAAATTTTCTACGTATTTTCTACGTGTTTCCATTATTTATTGTATAACTTGGTCGGATAAATTGAATTCAATTTCCACTATTTTGAGCCAACTCAAATATATTTTTATTTATACGTACAATACACGTGCTTTTACTACACATGTTAATTGTATTTTAATATATAAAATTAATGAAGTGTGTATATTTTTTTTAATTTTTTGTGCTTAATTTTAAAATATGGGAGATCAAAATGAAAAATTCATACTTTTTTAATTACACTCAATTTTTTTGATAGTACCACTTCATTTGAATGATTGTACACATTATTTGGTGCACAAATAAAAATCAGTGCACACACATACACATACACATACACACACATACTACATTATCCCAACTATCCCACTTCTCTTAACCACCCAACCCACTCCCTCTTTCATTTATAGGTAATCCCGGACTCCCTCTCTTTCCCTCCTCTGTTCACCAACTGAGCCCTTCTCCTTCTTCACCTTGCTGCTCTTCTTCATCCACAAACTCCTCCATCTTTATTAATATTATGTACATACTGTAAGACCCCGCAAAATAGTATATATCTATTTTGTATTTTAATCCGTGCACGATTGAGAGTTGCACATATTAATTGATTTTTTTCAATTTTAATTGAGTAAGTATTGAAACATATTATTATTCGATATGTTTTGAACTCAACAAAGGTGCAATTGTAGGATCGGAGTTGATATCTTCCCAATTAAGTCATATATTAGTCTTAACTATAATTGAATTAGGACGTATAATATTGAATTATTATTTTGTATGGTAATAATACGATTTCATGTGTGTTATTACAAATTGTGTTGACATTATTTGTGTGTATTTCAATTTCTATTTGATTGAAATTGTGTGTGAGATTGTTATTATTTAAATCATCTAATTAAACCCAATATGACTCAACTAGACCCAAACCAACACACCCTAGCTTGAACCCAAGTTGACCCAACCTAACTTGTTTTGTGCATGTCATGAATAAAATTTTGTGCACATACACTAGTTTTAGGCAGCCACCTTTTGGAGGAAAGGATGGGAGGTTTTGATTTTTAAATGGTAGAATCTAGGATTTTTTTGTAACCCTAAGAGATTACTTGAGTGTTGTAGCATCCAAAGCAATTTGTTCACTTGGACACTCCACCTCCCCTCCCCTCCCCTCCAATGCCCTTACTCTCTCTCTCTCTCTACATCAGGCCAATCTTTTCAAACTCTCCCCCTCTCACTCTATTTAAACTCTCCTACAAGCACTAGCTCCATTTTCTCATTCTACTATCTCCAAACTATCTTCTACTACACTTATATACTATATATAATATAATATATAAGGAGTTAGCCACTGAATTGGAGGAAGAAGAAGGAGCAAAAGAAGCAATGAGTGCAAGCAAGGAGGAGCAAGAACATGGAGGCCAACTTGGAGAGTACGCTTCATCTACAAACAAAAGGTGTGTGTTTCTAAACCTTTGTAGTGTTTAACTTTGTGTGGTGAAATTGTGATGTAGTCTTAACAGTATGAGAAGTCATAAAATGTGTAATCAAGTGGTATAAATTCGTTTCATGCTAGTTTATTAGTGGAAGACTAGATAAAAACCCAGTAAAGAGGTAAACAGAAAAGTGTGCTAGGTCTGGATGCTATAACTCAAAAATTACTTATATTTTGAAGTTAAAATTTTAAATGTAGATTCCTTTCCATGTTATACACATTTTTTATAAATTTCATAATTTTTAAACTTTCTTTTTAATTATATACGAACATGAACTCTGACTGTACAGAAAACTGACGTAGCTTATGTTCTGACTATGATTTTTCAAAGCTCATAACTGTGTAACAACTTAAGATCTATTAATGAAATTTAATTATGTGCTTCTAGTATGTGTTAAGTGCTTGAATATAAAATTTTATAATTTTTGGACATCATTTGCTATTTTTAGAAAATCCGAAACCGTTGACTATTCTGAGAAGAAAAGACAGAGTGAAGATGATTTGTTCTGTTTTAGTTAATTTTCGAAAAATCATAAACTAAAGAATACTTGGAATAATCACTTGAAATTTAAATATATTCTGCTACCATGTATTAAGAACATATGTTTCAAATTTCATAAAGTTTAGAGATCATTTGATATTTTTAAAGTATTTTTATGGTGGCACTGGTTAGTTGTTGCGATGTTCTGGAAATTATTGCATGCATGTTAAACAATAATACATTTGACCACTTAAACGACATAATATGAAGATGCATGTAACAGAAAGTTGTAGTAGACACATAGATATTTCTGTAATGTCTAAGAACTCATGATTTGGATCAGTACACGAATTACAATGAATTTTGCATGTGATAACAGAAACACACAGATTCTTAAAGCTCACTGTTTACACTATGCCTAAGAGAATGAGTTTGAACTTGTAGAATCTGAGTTTCAAGTTGCTGTTGTGGGTCATAAATTATGTTGTGGATTTGGGAATGAGTTAAGACTTAAATTATCTAAAGTTTCATGTTATGAGTAGCTCATGTGTACTTGTAGATCTACAATATAGACATGGTTGTTCAGTATTTTGAAGGGGCAATTGTGATGAATGTTTATGTATTATTGTTGATCACTTTGGAATGAGATTCATGCCCAATTTGTGTCTGTGCTTGCAGTCTACTTTGAGTAGAAGCATGGGAAGCACCCGATCGCGTTTCTTTGATGAAACGGGACCGGGAACGACCCCGTTATGGCATGAACTCCAATAATATGCTTGCTGTTTGGAAATGTGATTTTCCATTTTTAGAGCTTTTTAGCACTCTTTTTTAGTATTCTTAGTGTGGAATTTATTCCTAGGGTAGTGTACCCATATTGGGCTACATTGGTTGAGTATTGAGACTCTAGAATTAAGTCACGTTGGTATATCTAGATGGGTAGAATAAGGCCCCGTGTCACATCGAACGCGTGGGAGGAGACGACTCGTGCGCCGGCATGTTCGCCGTCCATGGAAAGATTCCATAGTTGTGTTTGATGCTACCACTTGTCAGGGACCATGGATCGTGAGGATAGCAGGGAGCAATGTGTTTGGGTCTGGCCGAGGTTGCGACTCCAAGCATAGATGGCGGTTGCGGCGATCGACGGAGTCGTTTTGTCGTTAGTTCGAGCCAAGTGTAGGCTGAGGCGGGCCAACCCTTGGGCCATATTTGAGGGCTAGGTTAAGCCCCATTGTCGGATGGGCTAGGTCCTAATGATGAAAAATATAATTAACTAGAGCAGGGTGTACATGTAGAAATTAATTAGTTGTTCATAATAAACAAAGTTGTTCTAAGTTAGGACATGAAAGTTGATAGATCGCCTAACTAAGAGTATTGACTAAAATGAATTAGACCTAGACTCGCCTAATAATTCAGAATGAGACAATGAAAAAGAATTAGAGATTGATTAGAGTTTTGGAATTCAGATAATCAGATGAAAGGCTAGTAATCATATAATTAACCTCATTCTTAATCTTGAGTTAGCACTAGTACTTTGGGTTTGTGGTGTTGTAGGATTAGTTCGAGTCATTGCTGAATGTAAGGACATGCACTAGCAGGTGTTGTGTTCGCTTTTCGGGGGGACGCGTAGTGTCTTCACGCATGGTCGAATCCTAGGTTCGTTTAATGCGGTAGGGGACTTAGAGACTGATGTGTGAGTGAACTCTGTGGGGACTCTATAGTCTTCGGTGTGAGTTCCTTTATGACCGTAACAACCTTTGAGGAGGTTTGGAGTGGTGGCGTCATCTCGATTTCAAGTTTAGGTCTAGTGTAAGGATGAGGGTAACGGAGTTGGGGAAAACCTATAACTGTCAGGTCCTATGTTGATCAATGCGGACAGGAAACTTAGAGACTGCTCCGTGAGTGAACTATGTGGGGGATCTAAAATAATGTCCTCGGCGAGGAGCCCTAGTGTTTGTATATCAGCTTTTTGTGAGGTCCGGAAAGGCGGAATTACCATAATCTACAATGGGTTGCCGCGATGGAGTAGGCCTACGGCTGCAACCTCATGCGGAATTACCGCAACCCACTATGGGTTCCAGCCGCGATGGAGTAATCCTGCGACTGCGACTCCGGGCATAGTGGGTAAAACACGAGGTAATGGACACCACTACTGACAACAGCGACGGGAGTGGACGAATGCAGCATTATCATCACTAGAGTATCAGAGACAGGAGAGAGCACAAGAGTAGGATACATATTGGGGGATCGAACTCCATCAACTGAAGAACGTCGTTGGATATGGAATATGTAGCATGGGATTCATATCTCTCTAATCAAAGGTGCATTAGCTGTAGGAGCATGTGTGCATAGTGTGTGCATTAGATGTAGGTCATGGCATGCACCGATACTTGTTTGACATCACTTTTTTCTTTGCATCAAATTTTTGTTGTTGAGGTTTGAAATCACTATATTATGGCATAGCGAGGATCGCTGTATTATAGCATTGCATCAATTGTATTCAACTGACGTGCCCACAGTTTGGTGAGTTTGCAGGACTACTTGATCATTGGGAGCGCGGGGGAAAACTGAAGCCCGGTGGGAAGCATCCAAGTGAAAGTTTACTGTCCAATTTTATTGTATATTCATGATGTATTAATTCATTGTAATCGTTGCAATCATTGGACATTGTAATATAATTTTGATATAAAAAAGTTTTAATTTCTTGTGATTTTGTTGTGTTATGACTCATTTAAAGGAAAGATTCTGGCTTGTGTCACGGGTTCCGAGTATTGGGAACTCGGGGCGTTACACATACATGCACACTAAATCCACTACCTCACTACTCCCTATATATATATACATACATTTGTGCATATTTATCTTCACACCCAATAAACCTACTCCTAATTCCCCAATTATCAACTAATCACCCCGTAACCGCACTTCTTAATTGTCTTCTCCCACTCATCTCCACCCTATTATATATACATATGTATATATACATATACATACAACCATCATTCAACTCATTCACTCCATCTCCTATTCTCTTCTCCTATGCTTGTCGAGGTGTAGCAGGGAGGGGAGCGTTTGATTGGAGATCCTTGCCTGCAAAGAATTCATCGACCGAGTGAGCGTTTCTTAACTTTCTAAGTTGTTCTTGTTGGAATTCCATGCAAGATAATCTATATAAATTGAGTATTCATGCTTAAATTATGTGTTGGTTGTTGTTAGATTATGTGTTGTTAGTTAACTGTGTGAAAGTATGATATGATTAACTTAAAAATATTTTTATGGTTGTTGTCCTGAGTTTTAGTCTCACATTAAAAAATCATTTCTTTTTATCGAGATGAAATTTGAATCTAAAATTTTTATATGAGCACTCCGTACATGTCAAGATCCTCTCCTAAAAATTTCATAATATTTGGATGTCATTTACTATTTTAATAAAATCCAAATTTAGGACTGGCTGTCAGTTTTGGCTAATTCCTGGAAATTTGTATACCTTTCGGATTTCGATCATTTCAGTATCTTATATGAAGTATTTTGAGAAAGGTTAAAACTAAGAATTTGAAGTAGACTCGTTAACCTTTCTTTTGAGTCTAAGAAATCAAATTTCCCATGAAGAATGGAATTTATAATGAATTTTACAAGAATGAACGCGTGGTAGTACTTTAAATGTCGTTGAGTCTGTATAACAATTCGACCCTACTGTAGATTTCGAAGAATTCAGGTATATGACACAATATTTTGGAGAAACTTATAACTACAAAGTTATAGTAGACTTGTATACCTTTAATTTGATCTAAAGAATAGAAAGTTTCATGAAGCATATAATTTTCTGTGATTTTTACAAGTAGCATGAGCTGTAGTTTTCAGATTCTGAACGTATTGTTTTGCAAATGAATTTAGACGAAGTAATTGAAAATGAATTTAGATGATCTTTACTACAATGATGTATTATACTTATTCAAGTTTTATATGACACTAAGAAATCTATTTTCTAGAAGTATCTTAACTTATATGATTTTTGCAAGACCATTGAGTTGCTGTCTAAAGATAGTTGAACATTCAAATAGTGGATTCTATATATATGTTTTTATCTTGAAAATAAGTTGATAGAGAAATAGGCCTTGAGTATTGGTTAGTGCATGTGACTTAGGACATTTGAGATTGCTGGTTTGAGTCTTGGTGAACTCGAATTTGGTTGTATTTATTAGTTTTGAATATACTGAAAATATAAATTGATTTTCAGGGAAAACATTTTGATGGTGATTTGTGCAAACTTTTTTGGGCTAATTTTCCCCACATAGACACGTATTTGGTGATTGGATTTGAAGGATTTGAATGGAGATGATTTTAAAGGATATTAGTATATTGGAGAATTAGGATTTGATAAAAAAAAATGGTACAGATGTTTTGGAATAAATTTCATATTTGAATGCACAGTTTTATTGCAGATTTGATAGTTAGATTTGAAATATTAGAACAGAGATGATGTTGATTGAATTGAGGCGTTTGAAGTCATATTGTAACAGTTTAAAAAATTTTAACTAGTTATTTGGGAATGACTAGTTGGATGGAATGAATAATAGATGAATTGAGTATATGAATGAATGAAATTTGTAATGATTATAAAAGAGGTTATGGATGATCTAGAAAGTTTACGAATTTTGGAATGTGTGTATTCTAGAGGCTGAGCGAGACCCAGGGTACAGGAAAATTTGTGATTATGAAAGTTTGAGAAGTGGCCATTACAGGCTAATGTTCTCTCGTGTGTTTATTTAAGTCTAGTAGGAGGGTAAGCTAGCTCTAGGTGATAATATTTATGTTTGAACTTAAGGAAATACACTAGAAAAGGAGATGTGATGATGTTTCATCAAATGTGAGTGGGACAACTCTATATAGTTAGGCGGTGTATTCCCCGACTATAGATTCAGTCAAACGGTGTATTCCAGGACTGTAATAATTGTACAAAGCGAGACGAGTCTCAATTATTTTCGGGACTATGAATGATCGGAAGGTGTATTCCGAGAATATGAATAGTTAGGCAGAAGGGAGACGAATCTTCAGTATTCCGAGCTAGAGTGGTGCTTGTAGGATGTTTGCATGATGAGGCAACTGTATAGTCGATCGGTGTCGGAACTGGACCCAATACTCGCGGAACGTCTAAACCTTGTCTTTTGTCACCGTTATAGGATTGCATGATGATGTATAGAACCTTACAATGAGGAGTACGTTAAGGGCTTGCCCTCGGACCTATGTAGTATGGGATGGATATAATCCGAACAAGTGTGCATTAGTGTGCATTGTGTGCATTTGTTTCGTTCTTGAATACTTGTTTTATGCTATTGTTTTATGCATTTTGATTTCTGTTTCATGGCATGCACTTATACACTTAGATTAGATTCACTATCTTTTATTTATTTATCTTTGTCATTATTGCTTTTGTTTTGTGCATCAAGTTTGTGATTGTTAAAGTTGAGGATTGCTTTGTTATATCATTGTGTCAGTTGTATTCAACTGACATGCACACAATTCTCAAGTTTTGCAGGAGTCAGATTTGCGAGCGGCATGGACATGAGTTTAGTGTCAATGGATGTTGCAAGATTGAATATTTTGATGATTTTAGTTGTATTTTATATGTAATTTCTGCAGTACATTGTAAAGAACTATTTGGTATTGAAAGAGTTTTAATTTCCTTGTAATTTTGTATGAAATTGAAGTAAAGATGGTTGTGCTACGAATTACCTGTATTTGGAATTCGGGGCGTTACAGGGTCGACCCTCAAAAGAAGAAGAATCCGGCGATTCAACTGGATCTGAGGGGAAGGACGACCAAGTCCTTCACTGCATTCGAAAAGGTAAAGATCTAGTAGTACCTACCGTCCTAGTAGACCTCCATTCAGCAAGTCCATCCTTGATGCACCAATTCTGAAGAACTTAGAAGCTCCTTAATTCGAGTCATAAGATGGAGAATCAGACCCGGCTGACCATATTAAGAGTTTCAAAACTCTTATGATGGTCTACAACACCACCGATGCACTCATGTGCTAAACATTTTCTGCAACATTGAAAGGATCAGCAAGAGAATGGTAATCTTGCCTCTCTCCAGAGTCAATATTATCCTTCGACCAACTTGAGGAACTTTTCATACCGCACTCGTTACTAGCCGCAAGGCTGAAAAACAAGTGCTTCCCTATTGGAGTTGAAGCAAAGAGATGGAGAACTACTGAAATACTTTGTCAAGTGCTTCACAGTCAAAGCAAGGTACATCTCTTCCTTAAATTCGTCAGTGGCGGCTGTTGCATTCCGCCACAACATCACTCATAAAGACCTAAAAGCCTCCCTAGTGAAAAAGCCTCCTAAAGACTACAATGAGCTCCTGGAAAGGAGTAATAAATATATCAGAGTTGAGGACACCTTTTATCCTCAAACCAAGAATGATTCACCTTTCAAGAACAAACGAAAGAATGAAAGCGAGGAAGGACCCGAAAAGTTTCAGAAAGATGGCGTAGGTCAAAGTCGTCCCCCTCCAGCACCACGCTTGGACAAGTTCACTCATCTCAATTCAAGCGTATTCCTCATCATCATGGAAGTTGAGAAGGACGGAATAATCCGCCCTCCCCCAAGATGTCCACAGCTAGCAAAAGAAGGGACAAGAGCAAGTGGTGCACATTTCATGGAGACCATGGACACACTACCGACAATTACCGAGCCCTCAAAGAAGAACTTAAAGGTCTGATTCGTCGGGGCTATCTCTCTCAATTTGTCCAACAAAATAACAATGCTGAAACCCCTCCGGCATAAGGGAGCTAACAAGCATCAAAATAGACCCTCCAAATCACGAGACTTAGAACATATAGCCATTCTTCACTCCATTCGAGATCCCACCTGCCAAGAGCAATGGGGTCCCAATATCTTTCTTCGGCAAGGACTTAGAAGGTGTTCGATTACCTCATTGTGACGCATTGGTCATATACCTTTCATGGTGAATCATGAGGTACGCAGCATCCTTGTGGATAATGGCAACTCGGTAAACTTTCTTTTCACGAACACTTTGAACGGCCTCAAGCTCTCCCAGGACCAGCTCAAGCCAGCCAGCTATACACTCCACGGATTCTCCGATGTCCCCATTCAAGTAGATGGAACTGCCACACTCGATGTGACAGCAGAAAAAGCCCCTACTATTCGAACGGAAGCACTGAACTTTATGTTAGTCAATGTCAAAGCAGCATACAATGCAATATTTTGTCGTCTCGGCCTAGCAGCCTTCCGTGTAGTTGCTCCCTCCTTCCACATGAGAATGAAGTTCCCAACAACAGCAGGCGTATGCCAAGTTGTAGGGAGCCAACATGCAGCACGAGCATGCTACACCGCTATAATGGGGGGCTTGGTTCTCTGCCTCAACGCCATAAAGCTACCACCGGAAAGTAGTAATAATAACTCCAAGCCCATAAAAAAGCTTGCAGCCACTGCCATAGACAACACTGCCGAGAACTTCCAAACCAGCCAAGTCATCTCCCACCAGGTCCAAATTCGCTCTCATCAGAATACAGTAATAAACTTGAACCCCCCGCCTGAAGCTGCTTCGCTCATTCAACGAAAAGAGACAGTCATACCTAAACACATTGGTGAATCTGAATATCTATCATTCTCTATGCAAGACAATGGGAAGCTCACACCAAATCAGGCAAATTCAGGCAAGGTCTACAAAGTTGTCCGCCTAGCGACTTATCAACTTGAAGACCCGGGAGGTAAGGAGGTATCTGCAGGGACTTGGAATGATGAATGCCTCATGAATTTCAACAAGGGCACTTAACGCCCACCTCCTCTATAAATTTTCAATATTTTCTAAATAAAGGCCAGCCACTAAAGCAGCTGTTTAGTTTTACTTTTCAATAAGGATCGCTTTCACTACCGGTCACTGCATGTAATAATGTCCAGCCACTAGAGCAACCGTTTAGTTTTATTTTTCAATAAAGACTGCTTCCACTACTGGGTCACTGAATGTAATAACGATCAGCCAAGTAGCTTCTTAGTTTTATTTTCCAATAAAATTTAGTATTAATTTTTGCAGAATTATTATACAACTCCACAGATGCATACAATGAGTTAAACACCAAGGCTACTCCTAAAAATGGCACAAAAAACTCATTAGAAACTCCTTATAAGATGAATTTGGAGTCCATACCCATGGCTCGAAGTTACTGTAGCTATTAGCAATGAAGCAAGTTCAAAGTTCTACTCGCCATTTGATCTGCTCCTATAATTCGTTAATGCCTCTCATGCAGATTATAGCCGCTTTCAGGATCTCCCCGAGTTCGAGCTACTTCTACCTGGCCCCAAAGTTTGGGAGTGTTCGATCATATCTAAGAAATTTTGTATTTTCTTCTATGATGCTTTTCATGTTGGGATGCATCTTCCTTTGCATCTGTTTGTGAGGGAGATCCTGAAATGGTTCACTCTCAGCCCGGTGTAGTTCATGTCTAACATGTGAAGGCATGTGACCAACTTCGTCTTGCAGTGTCGAGGAGCTAGTTTCGAGCCGAACCTAAGTGTGTGGAGGAGGTTCTTCCAACTCCACTAGAAGAATAAGATGGAGCATCAGTTCTATCTTTCTCCTCACTCGGGCATGTGCTTAATCGAAAACCCAGACTCATTTAGGCATTGGAAAAGCAAGTTTCTGATTATTTGTAGCTTTGAGCCATGGGGATTCCCACCAAGTTGAGAGAGGGCATCCCTAAGAGGGTGAAGGCCGAGCCAGTGCTGAGTGACCAAGGGAAGAGTTTGAGTTATACTCTCCTCAAGCGCAAGCCATTGAAGTGGTGGGAATTACGGAGAGTGACCTCTTCGATGGGGGTTTGAGCCCGATAGACCCTAGTACAATTTAGCATTAGCTTTTCCTTTTAGTTCTCTGCTAAATATTCGGTTGTCTTTTTCCTCTTATCTAGCCTTATATTTATATTCCTTTTTGTTTCCTTCGCAGAAGAGAAGGGTATGGGTTTTGGCACGATCAAGGCGTCTTGTATAGGGCTGAACCAGAAGGTGCCCGAGGAAAAGAAGAGGAAGAGGATGACTAGCAAGCCTGCATTCGTGAAGGATGCTAAGAGATCCTCAGCTTCTACCCCAGTAGTGGATAGGCTCACATCCAGCTGCGTCATCGAGACCTACCACAAGCGGTCTTACCCTTGTTGCACTCATAGTTGGTGAACTTCCCCCAATGATTTCCGAGGCCAACGAGATCCTCACGAAAAAGCAGAAGAAGACCTATGTGCCTAACTGGGGAGTTAAGCGGCATGATAGTTTCCTCGGCGGTTCGGCGAGCTGTATGGATGCAGTGCAACATCTTCCTATCCCGAAGAATAGAAGCAGAATGGCTCAAGAGACAATTGGTTCCTCCTCTATGGAGTTCACTCAGGCTACCATGTCAATACATATCTTGCCTTTTATAGTAGTTTTGCATTCTTCTACATATTTCTAAGTTCTGAAGCACTTTCTCTTTGCATTTCACTTGTCACTTCGGCAACTTGTTGTATCAGGTAGCAGAAAAGGAGAAGCTTTGGAAGGTCATGGCTAATAAGGCCAAAATAGAAATGAAGAAGGCCGTCAAGGCACTGGAGGAGGCGGAGCATCGGGAGGATGTTCTCTTTGCTTGAGTCGCTCAGCTTGAAGTTGACTAGAAGAGGGATAGGGAAAAGGTTGTGAAGGAGAGGGGGACAACCACGGTGGACTCGGAAGTAGCGGCAGTGGTGGCCCAGGTGAGGGCCGTAGCAGAGGGGAACCTGCTCACGAACATGAAGAAGGCATATGCTATGGCCATCGAGGACGTGGTTAAGTGCATTCCTCACTTTGATGGAAAAGGGTAACAACTGGCACTGAAACTAGAGAGGAGCTAGTTGCGGAATAGTTAGAGGAAGATGATGAATAAGAGGAAGATGAGGAAGAGGAGGTGGCTTAGAAGAAGCCTGTGGATGATGATGTGAAAAGCCCGGAGGTGGATGCAGGGGCGAAGGGAAAGGAAGTGGTTGAGTCTTCTACTCCCGTAACTTCGTCGACTGAGGTTGACCCCTGACCTCTACTTATTGCTTTAATTTTCTCTTTTTAAAAAAAAATATTTTCACTTGTAAATATGTCTAATAGCGGACTGGCCACCGCTTGATGTATCTTCAATTTTGATCGAATGAAAGTACAACCCGTGCCCAACACTTGTGTTTTTCTTTGTGAACAAGAACTTTGGATATAGCCCTTCAGTCTTCTTATCATTGGAGTTGTGTTTTCTAGCGATGTAGTAACTCCAAGCTCTTGTCTATTGGCAGACAGTCGTGTAATCCATGGGGATCATTGGGATGCCGATCTTGCTCGTCTTCACATCAAGTTGTGCGTGATAGAGTTGGGGTTTGTCCGTTCACGCAATGTGTCGGACGAGAAAGAGTTGAAGCTCGTCCGCTTGAATTTCATGTTAGTCAAGAGAGACTTGGAGTTTGCCCGCCTAAGGGGGGCTTATGTCGGTGGTTCGCCACATCTTTTTGCACCAGGGAAAAGGATCCCAGTGGAACAGATTCCCATGGAAGAGGTTGAACTCATGGAGTTAATTTTCGAGAATAATTTGGCAATTTATCGCCTATAGGTGAGGCTTGGAGGGTTGTAGGGGTGAAGTACCCCGCATCCTAGGGATACTAGCCTAGGATCAACAGCCAGAGGAGCAAACTCGAATGCCCTACAGCCTTGAAGAACCCTGGGGATGCCTAGGGTAGAGTTACCAGGACTTCAAGTATGACTCCTATTGAGAAAGTGAGTGGTGCTCGTTGTGCCCATGCTGGGACCCAATCTGAGGGGTGGAGCCCTTCCCATGTGGGGTGGGTTGATGCAGTGGATCTAGATTAGAAAGGATGTGTCTCAAGCGGATAGTGTCTCTTAATCAAAATGCCCCTCTCTTCCATAGACGTAAATGATTGAAGTGGAGAGGAGTTGTGGGAGGGTCAATTTACGTTAACTCTTTAGAATTGTGCCAAAGTGAATTGCTCAGGTATTGTCTCTTACCTTCTTGTGACTTGTTTTCTAGACGGCGAGCTGCAGAGGCAGTTCTAAGGGAGAGCTGGAGACTGAATACTATGTGCACAAATTAATGAGTCGTATGAGTAGCTCTAGGGAAGAGCTGGGCTCCGAGTTCTATCTGTTCAAGAGTTAGCGAGTTGCGGGAGAAGTTTCCAGTGGCGAGTCGAGCTCTGAAGTTGCTAGTTTGCCAATTATGGGCGAGACTTCGAGCGACAATTTTGGACTCTGAACTGCTATTGAAGGAGCTAACAAGTTGCAGAAGTAGTTTTGTGTACGAGCTCGGCCCCGAACTTGCTTTCTAGCTAGTTGCAGAAGCAATTTCGAGTCACGAGTTTGGACTTCAAACTTGTTATTTGAAGATTCAATGAGTTGTGGGAGCAGTTTCGAGTGAAAAGCCCAGCCCCGAACTTGTTTGCTAGAGAATTGCGGGAGCAGCTTGGAATCACGAGTTTGGACTTTGAACTTGTTATTTAAAGAGTCAACAAGTTATGGGAATAGTTTCAAGTGACGAGCCCGACTTTGAACTTGCTTGCTACCAAGTTGTGGGAGTAGCTTCAGGTTACAAATTTGAACTTCGAAATTTTGATTGAGGATAAACGTGTTATGGGAGGAACTTTGGGGAAGATTTGGACTCTGAGCCGATTATTTGAGTCTTAGTGAGTTCTTGGTGTAACTCACAGAAGGAGTTGAGAAACCAACTCATTGTTCACACCGAAAGAGTAGTATAATTTTTTTTGAAATAAAATGCTGAATTTTATTGAAAATATAAACCTAAGTGGCTGCCTTGATGGTGGCTATCGCTTATTACATATTCTGGCCGTTGTAAATATCGGCCTTATTACAAATTAAAAACATACTACTGGTGGAGGGTGTTAAGTACTCTCATGGAACTTCATCATATACCTGGCACTCCAAGTCCTTGATATCTTATTTCCCCGATATCCCCCCAGGTCTTCAAGTTGGTAAGCTTATTTGTGGATGACTTTGGAAATCTTATATGGCCCTTCTCAGTTTGAAGCTAGTTTTTCCTTCTTGTGTGCATTAGAGATTTTGAGTTTCTAAAGGACAAGGCCTCATTCCTTGAGGTTTGCCAGACAGACCTTCTTGTTTATAATTTCTCTACCCTTTGTTGGTATATGTGTCTTCGGAGGGAATACTTCTCGCGAACTTCTTCAATAAGGTCAACGTTGGCTTGGAGATCAATTCAGTTATGTTTTTCATTGAAAAAGAGGAGGCGAATGGAAGGTAGTTCGACCTCTAAGGGAATTAGTGCCTTGGAGCCGAATGTGAGATTGAAGGGGGGTTCTCCTTTCGATGTTCTCTTCAGGGTCCTATGGGTGCTTTGATTTCATGGGTTTGCGGTTTTGGGAATGGAGGGCTAATGGATGATTCTTGGAGTTTTTTGAGTTGGTCAAAATGAAGAGACTAGCTGACTATGTAGACCAGAGCGACAACATGGTATTGAGTGGTGGTTGTAATTGTTATTAAGGTCATCAAAATTTCCAAATGACAATGATATAGTTGTTATTCTTTAAATTGAATAAAAACAATTATACTTATTCTTTAATAAACTACGTACACAACAAAATTGAACTTGCATGCTCAATTGTCGATATTAGAAATTCTTCTATTTGCCCTCAAGATTTAGTAGTCAACTATATTTGTTTGATTACCCAAATGAAAATTGAAAAGTAGTTAGGCAGATTTTTTTTATTTAACTTAGAAAATATAGAAAATATATATTTATATTAGTCATGTTATTCTAACTATATATTAAGAAAATTGGTCTACCCCCCCTCTCCTTCCTCTATTTTAAAATAGATCAAGAACATCAAAACTAAGAAAATTTCATTTGAACTAACACGTGTGTGCTGCAAGTTTTTATAAATGCTTTATACTAACATGTGCGTGCCACAAATTTTCATAAAGGCATATTTTCAAAATTCAAGTTTTAAAATTTAAATTTCAATAGGAAGTGAAAAAAATAAGAAAAGAGGGAAATGCAGTTATGGTACACAATATTTTCATACCTAAAATCTCTCTTAAGTATTACCTAACTAATCAGAAATTGTGGCAATTGGGATTTTCCCATCAACTTTCTCAATCTCTACAAATAGTTGTTATTGGGATTTTCCCATACCAACTTTCTCCATCTCTCCTCGTCATTTATTTTCTCTATTTCTCTCCACTCTCTACAAAAGGAAAAAGAAAACCCAAAATAAGGCGGAGAGGCGGAGGAGGAGGGAGAGGCGGAGGAGGATGTACACTAAGGTCGGGTTGTGCGTATACACGCCTTCTCGATTCTTCTTGGATTCTTGATTTCTTGATTATGCGCGGATTCACTGATCAGAAGGCAAGTTCTTCTATCTTGAATTACTTCGATGAGTTTTATATAGAAATTATCATCTGCACCTCAGTTTCCATTCGTTCATATTCTACATAAATCTTAACATCTTAACTTCAGTTCTTTTCTCTAATTGTTACAGGATACAAATATTTTAATCTCTATATTATAATAAACAATTTTCTACCTGCTTAGATTTGTAGTTGATTTTTATTTTTTTAATTATCTTTTGTTTAGTTCTACAACTTTTCATTCATTTTTAGCAATCTCTCATAATTATTTTCGTCTGTGCAAGTTTACACAGGGGATACACTAGTTATAGTTATATAATTTAGTTTTAGATTTATCATTAGATATCATACAATATATATAATACATTTTTACATATATAATCTAAACTATTTATGGATTTGTTGAATGTTGAAATGCTTGATGTTTTTTATATTTAGAAATCTTAGAATATTACATAATGTATGTACAAGAAAAAATCTTTTATATACATGCAAAATTCTACCGAAATTTCAGGAGAATTGTTGATTATGTTTCATCTTTTAGTTATCATTTTTATTTTAAAAAAAATCTTCATGCATGTATTCTGAGAATAAAGTATATTAATTAATAAGCTTCAATATGATGTATCATTTCTTAAAAGATTTGAGCAATATTGCACACGGATATACTAGTAAAACAATATACAATATAGAATTAATGATCCTGGACATTCTAATCAGTTCCAAAAAGATACATTGCAGGCAGGCCTAGGCCAAGCCCTATGGGCCTCCTTAAAGGCCAGGTTAGGCGGGGCAGAAGCATGCATGTTTATAAATTTACGAGGCACCCCTAATTTTTATGTGATTTACAAAATTTAGCGGAAAAAATCAAAATCCAAAATAACTTAGAATGTGAAAAGACACAAATATCAGCCTTAACAAAACCCCCAAACCCAACACATCAGACCATTTCTTTCCTTTTTCTTTCTTCATTTCTGCTCCTTCCTCATCCCCACTGTCAGGAATCAGATGCCTGACAGTCTTCGATTTCTCCATTAACGGAGCTTTCTGAGAACTAGGATTAGGAACTGGTGAATTTGGGTAAGAAACAACTGATTCTTTATTCATTCTTCAAGAATTCTTACAGCTGAATTTTATAGGTTGTTAGAGAGGGTTAGGCACTTACAATTAGCTACAAGACAAAATAAAAGGAAAGCACGTGCAACATGCAGAATATCCTAACCCGCCAACAACCATTCAAATGAAAAAGAAGGTGCACAACGCGCGTAAAAAAACAGATACATCAACAACAACAGATACATACCCATATGTAGCTTTTATTCAAGTCATCTTTGATCAATGGACACTACCACTGACCCCCGGCGACCCTGGCAACTCCCCTCTCTCGAAAATGAACCTGTCTCAAGTTCAAATGAAGGAAATCCCTTATACAGGTCATCAATGTCGACCCAAGATGAATTCTCCATCCTCAAACTCTTCCATTTAACCAGAAACTAAATACCCACCCTATTATGCTTCTTGGATACTCTCCTATCCAAAATAAACTCAGGCTTGTCCACTGCAGGCTCCTCCACCCATCAATGTGGCAATTCATACCATCACATTTCTTAAGCTTCGAAACATGGAATACTGGATGAATGGAAGCAGTTGATGGTAATTCTAACCGATAAGCAATAGTGCCAATCCTCTCAAGAACTTTGTAAAGGCCAAAATATTTAGAAGAAAGCTTCTGAGGAGAGGAATTACACCGTAACTTGCTTGTAAGGTTGAAGCTTGAGCAAAACCAAATCCCCAACTTCAAAAACCCGCTCAGTTCTCTTTTTATCCGCAAAGAACTTCATGTGACTCTGAGCTACAGGAAAATTATCTTTTAGCAATTTGAGAATAGCATCTTGTGATAAGAAACCCTCATCTACTACAGGTAAAGCTGAAGTACCCTGAGTATATTGCAAGAGAGATGGAGGCTGGCGTCTATACACTCCTTCAAATGGAGTAAGCCCTGTTAAAACATGCCAACTGATGTTGTATTAGAATTCAGCCCACCCTAACCACTCCAATCTACAGGTTTTTGGCCACAAAAACACCTCAGATACATCTCCAATGCCTTATTAACTATCTCCGTTTGATCATCACTTTGTAGATGATATGCAGTAGACTGCTGCAACTTGCAGTTTTGCTGCGCAAAAAACTCCTTCCAATTTGCTTATAAAAATGGGATCACGATAACTTAATATGCTTTGGAGCTGCCATGGAGCTTGTAAACATGATCAATGAACACCTGCACAGTAGACTGGGCAGTATACGTGTGTGAAATACCAATGAAATGTGCATACTTTGATAACCGATCAACCACTACCATAATAGCATTTTTACCAAAACCTTTAGGTAATCCTTCGACAAATTTCATTGATATGTCTTCCCAAACTCAATCAGGTATTGGAAGAGAATGTAATAACCCCGCAGGAAGCAAAGTTTCATTTTTGTTGCGTTGACACACCAAGCATTCTCTGATCAAAGTCTTCACATCTCTACTGATCCCTTACCACACAAATGCCATGTTGATTCTTTGAAGTCTTATGAAACCTTGAATGTCCCCCCATACTGGATGCATGATAATCAAAAAAGATCAAGTGCTTCACACTGGCAGTATGGCTAATGAGTATCTTATCCTTATAATACCATACTCCCCCCAAAAATTTATAATGTGCAGGATTTAGTAGGCCATTTTGTAGCTTATCAGCTAAAGTGTTGAAGTAAGGATCCTGATCAACCATGAGCTTTACTTCATCTCACCACTGAGGACTACGAACATGATCTCACAACAAGTGTCATGCTCCCCTTGCCTCCTTAACAATCCATCTGCTACTTTGTTGTATATCCCCTTCTTATACTAAACTGTAAAAGAGAAACCCAACAATTTCCAAAGCCATTTCTCCTGAATCTCTGTATTGATCTTCTGTTCCAAAATGTATTTGATGCTGCATTGATCAGTTTTGATCACAAAAGAGCTCCCAAGAAAGTACTGTCGCCACTGTTTGACTGCCTACAGTATAGCTAGAACTTCCTTCTCGTATGTGGATAAAATCAATTTTTACCTTTCAATGCTTTACTCGTATATGCAATTAGATGCAACTCTTGCATAAGCACAGTCCGAATGCCTTCTTGAGATGCTTCAGTTTCCACAATGAATGGTTTAGTGAAGTCAGGAGCTCGCAGTACTGGAGTTGTGGTCATTGCTCTCTTAAGTGCAGTAAATGCTTTCACAACCACTGAGGAGAGAGTATTTCATCAACAGTTGGATGAGAGGTGCAGCGATATCTCCATAATTTTTGACAAATCTTCTGTACTACCCTATTAACCCAAGAAAACCTTTTAATTCTTTAACAATATTAGGCTCTGGCCAACTTTCGACAGCCTTAATTTTGTTTGAATCAACAACTATTCCTTCCACACTAATAATATGGCCCAAATACCCTACGGACTCTTGGCCAAAACTTCATTTACTTGCCTTGGCGAGTAGCTAATTGGAGCTTAAACTGTAGGAGTTTGTTATAGGTGTTTGATGTGACTCTCCCATGTTGGGCTATAAACCAAGATGTCATCGAAAAAGACTAGCACAAATTTTCTGTCACGCCCTGCTTCCTAAAAAGAATACGGAATACGAGTACGTGACAAGCCCAGCGAATGATTTTCATCATTCATAAGCTGTAGGATCAACTCAGCATCACAACAAGAAATATAACAAAATATACTCAACCACACATGCATGAATAATTTATTAATCAACAGAAAATATTTGAAACAAATATAAATATCCCAAATAAATTCAAGATCTGGAGCAAAAGTAAAAACTTCAGGACTACAAGCCCGTTACAAGTTTTAAGTAGCAACAAAATTAAATAAACTCAAATACAAAATAACTAATGAAAGTTTTTCCAAGCGAAGCCTAGAATGTTTGCTCACCAACTCCTTCAAGCAATTGATCTCTAAAACCTGTATTATCATGCAGAAGTAAATAAGAAATAAAGACAAATGCCCTTAGTGCAAGTTAGGACCGCAAGTAGTACAAGCAAGGGGTATGAAAATAAGTGCAAGAAAATATGAAATAAAATTTGGAATCAAGAATATACAATATGATATGAAAGGGATGCAACAAGTAGTGAAGTTCAAGAGACTAGCTAGCAAGTAAGACAAATCAAGTAACAGGATCGGGTAACAAATACAAGTGGCAGGAACAAGTGACAAGTGAGCATGTAGTTGTATCAAGTATCAAGTATCAAGTATCAAGTAACAAGTATCAAGTAAGGTGTCAAGTGTATACAAGTAACAAGTTATTCTTAAGTCTATTGTTTAATTCTATCTAGGTAGCACTTCATGCATTCTATTTATATATCACATGGTTGATACTTACAAACAAGTTACGTTTAGGCCTAGTGGTGGATTTTATAGGGCGATGTACTCAGAAATCAAGTATCAAGCAAGTAAGATTCATGAATATAAAAATAATGTAACAAGTTCACGAACCAAGTACCAGTTCGTAAATGCACTAACTCCATAACAAGTTCATGAACTAAACCACGGGTTCATGAATATACTAAAGATATAACAAGTTCATGAACCAAGTAACGGATTCATGAATACGCTAAAGGTACAACAAGTTAATGAACCATGTAATGGGAAACACGGGCCTCCTTCCGAGTACACTTACCTATATACTATGGTATTTCCCTTAAACCCCGTCTTGTTATTTATTATTATTATTAAAGAAGCATGAAAATGTGCGAAATAGGGCAAGTAAACATGATCAAGAACAGGAAAAAATTTTAGGCTAGGTAGGATACACATTCGAGGGTCAAAACAAATTAAAATATCAAGAACGATGAGAATTCCAATTCTGATCAGCAAGATGTTGCTGCACCAAAACTGCGATTCCTGCCACCACAGGAATGAAAATCTGGATCCATTAGAAAATCTAGAAACTAGACTCTCTGCCGAATCCAGCGCATATAAACAAGATACATAAAAGTTGTAGCAATAGGTGTCAAAAACAGCAAACTGCACAGAATTCGTGTTCAGCCAGAATTTGTAAAATTGTGTTTATACATATGAAACAGGTCTGAAACTTCGTTAATTAATTCTAGGAAAATTAGAAAATGTCCTATAGTTTTTCTATTATCAGCATGCAAAATTTCAAGTCATTATCTTACTGGTAGTATGGTTAATTCAATTGTGAAACGAAGTGATGCAGCAAATTCATGAATCTGAAATCCTACGACTCAGTAGAAGTAAATCTGCAATAAATCACAAACTATAACTCGGAATTCAATTCCATAAAAATGTAGTAAATTAGACACCTGGGGCTAAATTTCATGTTCAGAACACATGTCCAGATTCTGAGGTTATCAGGGTCGAAATAGAAATTAAAAATAGGAACAACAGCAAAGTGGTTTCTTGTATATAAAAAGTGACATGATTAGTAACTATTATGAGTCTAAATTAATGTGTGATGCAAATTAGGATGTAATAGATATCAAATCAGCAAGTCACATTTATTTCTCAACTCAAAAGAAAGTAAAATCAACACACACATCATACAACATACATCTACAAGTCAAGGTGATTCTTAATTTCGTGTGTTCAAACAATTAGATGATAAAATGGATCCAACTAGTTGTGAAATGAATATATCAACGAAAGGTTGTGACTCTTATAATCATGGGATTGATAAGGAGTAAAATGAGATCATCAAACAATAAGCCAAAGGGGAGTCACAACTACGATCTACTTACAGTATTTTCAAATAAAAGCTTGTACTAGAATAACGAATTTGTACAAGAAGATACTTGCCTTGACTGGATGAGGGCGAACGACGATAGAGCGGCGAAGAACGCACAACATCAAACAGCAGCAAGATCCATCAACAAACATAGATCCCAATCACAATGGTGATTGGACGGTCGAGATCAGATCTTTATCAGATCGGAGGGCTGAGATTAAAACAACAACTCTTCCCCCTCTTTGATCAATAGCAACGACTGGAGGGAGGCTCGACTGGCATCGCGAGCGATGGACTGTGGGCGACTGTGGCAGCGAGACGACAGCGACATCGAGGCTCGACTGGGGAGCAGTCAACGGAGGCAACAGTGGCGATGAGGGGTGGCGAGCGCTCTGCTTTGGAGGGAAACAGAGGAAATTTGTGGCGCTGGCAATGGTGGGAGTTTGGGGGTTCGGCAATGGCAAGGCGACGGTAGGGATGTAGAGGTAGGGGATGACGACGAGGACGAAACACCACGCGATGGGTTAATGGGTTCAGTGGAAAGTTGATAGGTTCACGAGTGAGGAAGATGATGGGTTCAATTGAGGTGCAAGGGTATGGGGATGCGGATGAAGAGGTTGACGGGTCGACGGTGAGGCGGTGACGAAGACAAGGGTGCAGGGAATGGGTGGAGTCAAAGGCGGCAGGGAGACGAAGAGGCTAGAGGTAGGGGAAGACGATTGTAATATTCCGGTCAGATATTATATTTGTATTTCTATTATTTTTAAAATTAAAATATTTTTATGGAAATTTCTCGGGTTTTCTAAATAAAAACTTACCTATGGATATGTACTTGTAAGTATATACTTATGTTGTATCGATTTTGTGCACTTGTACAAAATCTTATAAAATGCATTTGTGAGAAAATATCTAGAAAATTCGGGGCAAATATTAAAAAAATTTATTATTTTATTATTGAAATATTTTTGGTGGATATCACCTGGTTTTGTTAATAAACATTGTCTGTACATATATACCAGTCTGTATACATCTGTATTGTGTCAAATTGGTACTGTAATCGTCCGAGCTGATAATAAAATTTATTTTATTATTTTTTTCGGAATTAATTTATTTTTATACGGATTATGCAGTTTAACAAACGAAGATTATCGGTACACATATATATACATACGTATGCATATTATACCGATTTCGTACGTTTGTATAAATTATATTGTGTGTATTTTTGGACAAAAATATCTCTTTGTCATGATAAATCAAATTTAGGTGGCTAGGTTTTGGTTGAAGGATTAAACCTAGGATTAATTAGATACATAAGAGTTAGGGGTACTCTTCTAGAAGCCTCTCTCCTCCACCTCACCCCTCCACCTCATCCCTCCACCATACCTCCACCTCACCTCCCCCATCCCTAGATATGGCCGGCCAACCCTTTCCAAGGGGAGTTTTGTGCAAATGTGTTGGTGTATTTTGCACTCTCCACCTTCTCTTCCAACCTTATAATACCCCCCTCCCCCCCTCCACCTCTTGTCTCATTTTTACAAAGACAAAAAATAGAGAGGAAAAGAAAGAGAGAACAAAAACCCTAATTTGAGAGTTCTTCATTGTAGATTGTAGTAGAAGCTAGGAGGAAGGAGAAGGTTACTAAGCTAGTTCTTCCTACAGAGAAAATCAAGGTGGGGGTTCTCTACTTCTCCTTGTGCTTTTTTTTTGTTCTCTTTTATAGTTTGTTTTCCTTTTATTTTGTATGTAGAAAAGAACCCATCTTTAGGGTTTGTTATTGGTTGTATGTGAGAAAGAACCCATCTTTTGATGGTTGTTTATTGTAGGTTAAAAAGAACACATATGTATGAGCTGTGGATGTTGTATGGTGTTAAAACAACTTTGACTAAGATCATAAGCATGTAAATGGTAGTAGGAAATGATCACATAAAGAATTGAATGGTAGAACTCAATAAAATAACATAAAGATAGGATCTTTGAACCTTGTATGGTTATGGTTGTTATTATGATTATTTTGAACTACTTGGACTAAGATTTGTACATAAGAATGGTTGAAAATCAAGGTGGGGATTCTCTTTTTATTTGTGTTGATTTTTGTCATCTTTTGTGTGTGTGTGTATTCTAAAGAATAACTTGGACTAATTATTAAGCATAAAGTGGTTGTAGGGATCAAAATGATTCCATGAAAAAGATGGATGGTAAAACTTAAATAAAACACATAAAGGTTGAACCTTTAACCTTGTTATGTTTATTGTTGTTATTATGGTTGTTTTGTTAACACAAAAACTACAACTTGAACCTAAACTATGTTCTTATAAAGAGTAGTGTAGAAAAATACTTACATACCCATTCTAGGGTTGTAGAACTCAACTAGCTAACAAAAGATAAGTCTTTCGTGTAGGTTTCTCTCTACTTGTTAAAAATCAAGCCCTTGGTAAATCTAGTTCATGAAAGATTAAGCTTCTATTTTTACTTCTAGGTTGTGAAAGATTAAACTTCAATTTTGCTTCTCTAATGATAAAAGATTAGTCTTTTGTAGCATATCTATTTTGGTTTTATAATGGAAAGGATTACTTCTTTTCTTATTGTATGTAAGAACGTGTAGGATTGAAGAAAAATGGATTTTGTTGTATGTAGGACTTGTAATTTATTAAAAAAAAAGTAGATCTTTGTAATATGTAGAAATTTGTAGTTCATAAAGTTAGATTTTTATAATATTTTAAGACTTGTAATTCATAAAGAGAAGTAGTGTTTGTAATAGCTAGTAAATATTCATACTTAAGTTGTAGTAAAGTTCATGCTTAAGTTGTAGTAAGGTTTCATGCTTAAGTTGTAGTGAATATTCATGCTTAAGTTGTAGTAAAATTCATGCTTAAGTTGTAGTAGATATTTATGCTTAAGTTGTAGTAAAAGAATCATGTTGTAGTTGTAGTGTTTAGAAAAGAAACTCATGCTAAGTTGTTGTAGGTTATTATACTAAAGAAACCCATCATGCTAATGTAGTAAAGAAACCATGCTTAAGTAGATGTAGTATGAAATCCATGCTTGAGGTTGTGTAGCTATTCTAGACTCAGAAAGAACCCTTCATGCTTGAGATTGTATGTGGTAGTGTTCTAATAAAAAAAGAACCCATTCATGCTTGCGATGTAGTAAGAATCATGCTTAAGTTGTGTATTAAAGAAACTCATCATGCTAGATTGTTGTAGTAAGAATCATGTTTAAGTTGTTGTAGGTTGTTGTAGTAAATAAACCCATTCTTAAGTTGTATACCATGCTTGAGTTGATTGTAGTAAGTAACCCATGCTTGAGTTGATTATAGTAAGAAACCCATGCTTGAGTTGATTATAGTAAGAAACCCATGCTTGAGTTGATTGTAGTAAGTAACTCATGCTTGAGTTGATTATAGTAAGAAACCCATGCTTGAGTTGATTGTAGTAAGTAACCCATGCTTGAGTTGATTATAGTAAGAAACCCTTGCTTGAGTTGATTGTAGTAAAGAACCCATGCTTGAGTTTGTATGGTTGTTTTAAATTCAAAAGAATCCACGCATGTTTAAGTCATATGTTGTAGTGGTTTTTAGTTAAATTCTAAAAGGAACCCATGAGTTTAGCTTGCATGCTAATCCGATTAAATTATTGAAATGAACCCATGTTCCATAGTTGTTCTTGTTCGATTTTCAAGAAGAAACACATGAAACTGGCTCCATGATAGTTCTAGCTCGAATTAGCGAGGAAACTATGCATTTAGGTTCTAGGTGGTTCTAGCTCAACCTTGAGAAATAACCCATGAACCTAGTCGCATATTGTCCTAGTTCAAATTTGGAAAAAGAACCCATAAGTTCTAGTTATATACGGTTCTAATTGAAATTGGACCATATGATGTGAACATGCTTCATCTTCAATATATGGGTAATAATGGTTGGGAAAGTCACTAGGATTGTTACCTCGGTAAATGCTCGTCTAGGGTGATATCATTGCCCTAGGGGCTATCGACCATCAAGAAGTGTGTTTACCTTACTCCTAAGGGACCGTGGACGAGTCATTTCACGCGTACCGTCAGATCTTAACCGAGTTGGTTAATTGCGGACCGGAGTGTTGACGAAATCCAAGTTCAGGGTAGTAGCATGCGAATACGTTTGTATTGCCGGAGTCTTGGATCGACAGGCCATGAACCAGATCCTTAGGGATTCTGGTCAGTTTAGGTTGAGCAGCCTAGTAGAGTTATCTTGCGAAGTCTAACTTAAGACCTAGCATGCTGTGTTAATATTGTTGTCATTCCTAGGATTTTTCAGGGTTAGTGACATCGTTAGGGAGTAACTTATGGCTATTACTACTTAATCTTTACTTATTATCATTTTCGTCGAAGGAAAAGAGTTGGTGTTAAGGGTGATACCTTATGATCCGAACTGTCCTATAGGCCGACACTAGCCGGTGTTATTGGGTTGTATCCTTGTTGTCAAAGGGATACGATCTGTGCCTTCTCACAATTTGGGAGCACGGGATCTGTATCTCGTCTGTTAATTTCTGAAGTACCTTGATAAGTGGGAGCGATTCCTGTCGGAGCTAGGGGGATGAAACTCCCGGAACTCCGTCTTGTCTTGTATCTTAGGGCGAGGAACCATAGACTACGGGCTGGCTAGGGGGCGGCAGGGGATGCTTCGAGCTAACCTATGACCGTGGAAACTCCAAAGATTCGGCAGATATTTGAGTGAGGTCCGGTGCGCCTGGCGGGATTAGACCATTTTAGGGCAACCTCATTAGTCATGTAATATCTTCAGAAACAAGTTGAGTACAAGAGTAGAAATCATGGTGCGGGTTCAAATCCCTATATATGAAGAAACAGCTTGATATGTGACGTATGTAGTATGGGCTGCATATAATCCCAGAGTCTTGCTTGCATTAGAATAAGAGCATCATTGCATTAGTTAATCGGGTATTAGAGTGTAAGGCATAGTATATACTGACACATCAATTATATATACACGTTTCTCTTTTCATCAATCTGTTTGCTTTAAGTGGAGAATCGCTGCTAGTCATCAGCCTTAAAGCGTCAGTATATATACTGACATCCCCATTTCAATAAGTACTGGATTGCAGAAGTATAGGTACAGGATTCAGGAGGACTCAAGGCGAGAGAAACAAGAGTCGTTTTTATTTCCGCTGTACTATATGTTGTTTACTATTGTTCCATTTGTAACAATTATTGTAATTTATTTATTTGTTGGAAAGCATCCAAGGAAAGTACCACGTGTTGTTCTTTGTTCATTATACTCTGATGTAAATTTGTTGAAAGTTGTAACACTTGGGCTTTTAAAGATATTATTTTAACACTGATGTAATGTATTGCAGTTTTATAACATTCGAACTTGTAATATATTTTGTGTTGAATAAAAAGTTTTAAATTTTCCTGTTTTTCTGTGTATTGTGGCTAATTGAAGGAAAGATTCTGGCTTATGTCACGGCTTCCCAGTATATGGAATCGGGGCATTACAGAATGCTATCAGAGCCGACTTCAATTTACAGCCCAACACAGTAGGAAAATTAAACTTGGATGCCTTTTAGGAGTCGGATTTTAGCTAGTTGTAGACAATTATAATTCATATTGTTGTTTCTTTCAACTTATATTTTATGATTTTCTATGTCCGGACTAATTCCAATATGTGTGTTTTAAGAATGGTATTCGAGGATATCCTAACCGAGGAGGTGTTGATATATATATATATATATATATATATATATATATATATATATTCGGGTATCATACAATACGGGGTGTTATGCTAATAGAGTTGATACCCATCATGTTTAATTAAATTATTTCATGAATAATATCCAAAAACCTGTGTGTTGTTATTGTATGTATTTTGTCTTCTATTTTTGACCAAGTAAATGATCTTAAAATAAATAACTTTATGAACAAGAGTTGTAGCCCTATGTTTCTAGTTTCCAGAACATCTTGAATTTCTAAATTCCGAGTTGTGTAGAAAAAGTTATGATCATGCTGTGTATTTATTTCCGGATTTCGAGATACTTGTATGTTTCATGTTTAAACTGTTAAAAGGCTGATCAAAAGATAAAATTTTGCTCTGATAGTTTCCAGAACATTAGTTAACATGCTAAGGAGTCTAATTAATATTTTTACTGAATTTATTATCGAGTCTTTGCTGATCCTAAAATTATAATAACTTGATATCGAATTTCTGCCTGAACATGTAATCTGTAAAGAATGATGTGTTTGACCTAGCTACTGTTGTCGAATTTTGAAAATTAAATATGCATTGGATTCGTTGGGAAGTCTAGTTTCTAGAATTTCTGAAGGATTCATTTTTTCGATTTCTGTAACAGTGGGAAATTATATTTTTGTACAGACTACTCTTGTTGTCCAGAATTTCACTTTTCAGTTTTTCTTAATTTAATTATTCCTATATCGTAGTATTGCATGATCCTAATGAGTTATTGTCATTGTTTACCATCCTATTGTTTTCCTATTGTTACCATCGTTCATCTCATATCTCATATTTGCATATTGTATTGTTGTATTAATAAAATAATTAATAAATCGGGTTTAAGGGATTGGCTGGAGTAGTTGATGACATAGTGACTGTACGCAAAAGTGTGGGCCATGTTTTCCAAAATATTGTCTGTTAGATATTGTTATTATTATCGATTTATTGTTGGATTACTGACTACAGTATCCCAATTGATCGTGTATTATTTTATTCTTATTGAGCCAACTAGTGTGCAACAATGCTGCAAATAATGATATCGTGCTGTATACATGATCTATAGAATCTTCCACTTAAGTCTAAACGACATTGATTGTATGCATCGAACCTGTAGTATGGGATGCAGTAGTACATGCATTAGTTAGGATTAAAATGAATAATAGACTTAAGAACTGACACAACATCGACATTGCATAGTGTACATCATTGTTCCTAGTGCTATCGAATATTATCTATGTGTTATTGATATTGATTATTGAATATTTTTATCAAATATTGAATCATTGTTTACACTATTGCATCGATTATTAATAATATTGATTATTGCTATTGTCCCATGTTATTGATTCCTATTGATCCATTGACTTCATTGTTATATCGTTATTCCTTTGTTCTTGCTTTCTCTACTTGCTTTCCATGACTTGCTCTAAGGATAATTTTTCTCCTCTTTTAGATGAAGTGTTCACATGTGACCATGGAGAATTACCTGCTGGAATTGGAGAACAAACTTTTTGAAGATTTAATGCTTTTTAATTGCTTATTGTTTCATTAAATTTAATGTATTGAGACTTATTATTGTTTGTGATTGGATTTATATTGTATTGGGCTTATGACCCGGATTTTATTATTTGTTTTCAGCCATTGGATTATTGTATTTGGATATTTCATATTGCTTCATTCCAAGTATTATTGTTCATGAGATTATTATTATTGTCTGCACAATTGTTTTGTATTGTTATTATTGTTGAGTTGATCGGATAAACAGCTTATGAGTGACGTTAGTCATTCACTGGGTCAATGTTATGTACTCGTATTTCGTATTTTTGGGAAGCGGGGCGTGACATTAACAATAAAACAAAAAAAGAATAGAAGAAGAAGATGAACAATAGCGGTAATAAGATTTCTATTAATTCTTCAATCATAAAAAAGAACCTCATGTTACAGTCTGTATATATGAACAGAGCACTACCTATTTTTTTCTCACCCAATAGGACGTCACCACGCTAACACGCACAACGCCCGTGCTCCCAGATTCTGCTAAACCTTAATTACTAACTAACTTCACTGTAGACGGCCCCATTAGCCAATCACCCACCAATAAGCAGCTAGACACATAAGCACGTGCGATCGCGTTATAACGGAGAGAGGGATTTATCAGTAAAATTACCTCACACTTTGTAGGAACAACCCTGAAAGATCGTTATTCGCCAGGGACTGTTACGCAAGCCACTAGGGACTGAAACGCAAGACTTGGACTCTTTATTTCAAAAGATACAGTTCTCAGCGAACTGTATCAAGAGGTTATGTTGTTGATGAGGGAGTTGATGACGGTAATGGGTTATGTTGTTGATGCGGGAGATCTTGTCGTTGTAGTTTTTGCCACTCTTGTTGTGTTATTGCCTGAGGGAGGAGGATTAGGGTTTAATTTGGAAATTTGAAATTAGGGATTCATTAGGGTTTGAGAATAGGGATTTAGGGATTTGGGATTTGATCGGGATTTTGATTTGGATTTTGAATTTTTGGTTTTAGATTTGGATTTGAAAAAAAAAAGATTTTGGGGGAGAGAGAGTGTGTGTGATTTTATTTTATTTTTATTTTAAATAGTGTATTAATATAATGACAATTTGGACATTTCACATACATTTTTAGAGTTTCGGTATAGTAGTTAACTACGATTCGTAGTTAGGAAGTTTATTGCATTGACTGGTAGAATAGAGGGTTTAATGTTTTGACCACATAGATAAGGGGTGTTTATTTACCCTATCTTATATTGCTTTTAATAATTTGAGGCTAAACTTTTAAAAAACCCTCTTTAACTATTCGGGTTTCTGAAAAATACTCCTCAACTATCAAATTTAGGGGTGGTATACCGTACCGTACCGTATCATCATACTCTACCGTATACCGTAGTGGAATACTTGGTACACAAATTTCTCTACCATTACTGTGCCAAGATTTTGGTACTACCGAGTTTGGTACTACCGGAATATCGGTACGGTATTGGTAATACCATGGTACTACCGGACATCAATTAGCTTAAAAAATTAACATTCATATAAATAGCAAAAGAAGGATAAATAAGCTGAACATAAATATACATATGAAGAAGTTTCAACATAAATAATTATATATATATATATATATATATATATATATATATATATATATATATATATATATATATATATATATATATATATATATATATATATATATATATATTTGAAGATGTTCCAATAATCAGCCAATATCAATTCTCCAAAAAGACTCAGCTAACGGTCCATAATTTAGTCTAACATCTGTGTTTCTAGAGCCCAATCACCAGCAGTACCAAATAATATAAGTTTCTGTTTAACGATGAAAGAAGAAATCATCACAAAACTCCATTGAAATAACTAATATTTTCGGGCATGTTCCTTTCAAAAAACTCTAGAATTCGCACTCAAAACAAATTAGACACATACAGGAACAGAGAAACATCAGTACGAATAGTATACAGAAAGCTACAGTTCAACTGATTAACTGAAAACAGATTCACATAAAAAAATTATCCTCACAAACAAACATACATCACCTGATATAGTGATAAAGAATCGACACAAAATTTAAGGTCATGGATAAAAAAACATCAACATCGCCTTCTCATCCCCTAAATAGTTTAACCCTCAATAAAAGAATTATCTAAAGACCTTTTTTGCCCGATCCTTAATCCACCCAGACCAAACAACAAATCAGGGTTGTAGACTTTATTGTTGTACAATTTCAGAGATGTATAAGTTTCAATATAATGTATCTTTATGTATGAAAATTAGTTTCAGCATTCTGCAATATGATTGATTCAATATGCTACTCTATTAGATTCAGCATTCTGCAATATGCTTGATTAGATATAATTGGATAGCTTCAGCATATAGAGAAAGAATGACAACAATACTTGAAATTAAGAAGATTCATATATAAAGAATGACAACAGTATTATTATTTTCCTTTCATAACATTCATGATATTTGATGGTTCTTTCATTTCTGTGTACTGTTCTACTCCTTTTTTTCAGTATGTATCTCATTTAGAAGATTCATATATAAATCAATTTCAGGATTATGATACAAATATAATACATAAATAATATTTCACCTATATTAACTCCTAAAAAAACACAAAAATTAATTTGATAAATCAAATCAAAAGAAATTTTACATCCTAAATTCCTAATTACTTGTGAATAATAATACCCAAGATCTCAAGAAAACCCAACAAGAACAAGAAGAAGATGGATCTTATATTAATACACCAACTAAACTCTAAAGTTTCCCTAATTAGTCGAAAAAATCCTCCAAAAATACCGTACCGATGGGGACCGAAGAAGGTAGGCGGTGTCACGACAGCGTGGTGCTTCGGCAGCATAGTGCGTCGGTCAATCGGTGCGTGTGCCCTAGATTCAAAGAAGAAAAAAAGGAACAGGGAAAAAAGGAAGAATAATTGTAGTAGTAGTATAACTAGGGCGAAAAATTAAAAAAGAAAATAAGAAAAGTGGGTCTGGACCTAGGTCTGGGCCTGAGTTTTTCAATATAAAAATTAAATTAAATATATATTAATTACTTGGTATGGTACGGTATACCATGGTATCAATATTGGGTACCAATACCATACCATATAATTTCGGTCTGGTACAATACCGAGATTTCAGTATGGTATAACCAAGATTTCGATAATATATGGTATGATAACGGTATGGTACGGTATGATACTATAATATGGCATTTTTTGACACCCCTAATCAAATTTAGGAAACACCCATATACTATAATTCTCAGTCTGGTCCTTGTACTTGTACATCTTCCTCATACTTATACATGTTCTATAGTTCATACAGTATGCGGTTGTGGCCCCCCTCAACCATCGATTGCATTTGTGCACGTCATCATCAGCATTTGCGTAAACTGTAGAAGTTTTACAATATGAGGAATTTATTGAAAAGCACAGTTCTGAGAGGTTTCTCATAATTTAATAGTTGATGTATCCCCTTTCCTCTCTCCTCTTCTCCCTCGTTGCGGATGTGTTTAGCAAGATCCTGCGGAATGCTTGGAACTCACAAATGATCGAGGGCCTCGGATCTTCCCCCCATTTTGAGGGGGTCCTCAACCTGCAATATGCAGACGACACTATTATCTTCTCCAAACCGACTGCCCACTCCCTTCGTAACCTCAAACTTCTCCTGTACTGTTTCGAATTGGCCTCGGGCTTAACTATCAACTTCCAAAAATCCTCTGTCCTCTGGCTGTGCGGTTCCCCAAATCGCCAGGCTGAAGTTTCCAATTTCTTTAATTGTCCTATTGCTAGTTTCCCGATTTCCTACTTAGGCATCCCCCTTCGCTGGGGAAAGCTGCTTAGAGCTGATTGGTTCCCGCTTATTGATAAAGTGGAATCTAGGCTCAGTGTCTGGTCCGGGAAAGTTCTGTCCCGAGGTGGCAGGCTGATTCTTATTAACTCAGTGCTCTCGGCCTTGCCCCTTTACCTGATGTCGTTCTATTTCCTTCCCTCCTGGGTGATCAAGAGGATTGATCAAATCAGGAGTAACTTTCTCTGGACCGGATCTTCCACTTTTAAACCTGGCTCTCACCTTGCCCATTGGAAATTGATATGCTCCTCCAAAGAGGAGGGGGGTCTAGGTGTTCTAGATCTCAGGGACCATAACGTTGCCCTCCTGGGTAAATGGCTGTGGAGACTTCATCATCTCGATCATTTACCCTGGATCCGGTGCATCAAGAACTATCGATCGTCGGCTTTCTGCTGGTGGGAGTTCCCCCCGGCTATTTCTCGCACCGCCTCTCCTTTTTGGAAAGGGGTCTGGAAGGCGTCGTCAGCCTTCTATTGTAGCATCTCTCGCTCCTGTTCTGACGGGTCTACAGCCAAGTTTTGGCATGATTTGTGGATCGGTAACTCTAAACTATCATCTGCGTACCCCTCCTTATTTCGCTTGGCTGCTTACCCGTCAGCTACGGTTGCGGATTCTGTCATTATCGTTGACGATACTCAGCATTGGACAATTCCGTTCGTGATTGACCTCCCCCATGCTCTTCTTGAGGAGTTTAACACTCTCATTGACTCCCTCAATAACTTCGCGTGGAGTCACTCTGAAGGTATCATTTGGCGTTGGTCGTCTGACGGCGTTTTCTCTGTTAGTTCCTTTTATCGCTTCCTTAACTCTAGAGGTGTTCGGTCGCCGACCGCACATTTCCTCTGGGACTCCTCTGCTCCCCTTAAGGTGAAAATCACCTTCTGGCTTGCGTATCATAACAAATTACTTACCGCTGAGGTTCTTAACAATAGGAATCTTGCCTGGGGACAACTCTGCTTATTGTGCGACCAGCAGTCAGAGGACGTTAACCACCTCTTTGTTCGGTGCCCCTTCATTCTGTCTCTGTGGAAGATTTGCTCTCTGGCATGGGGTACCGGTTTGATCCCTCCTCTTTTAGCATCCTGTTGGGAGTATCTGCCATCGAACGCTTTGTTTCGTGGCGCATGATTGTTGTCGGTCCAAACCATCATCTGGATCATTTGGAAGGAAAGGAACATCAGGTTGTTCCAGCATCGCAGATCCTCGATCACTTCTCTGATTGACGAACTTTTATTTCTCTTTAAGCTTTGGGCCTCGGGACCAAGCTTCAAAGCCAGTTCATCGCTGGCTTATCAAAAATTAATCGACTCTATTCATTGTCTTAGCAACCTTCACGCTTTATAGACACAGGATGTTTCTTTCTTTTAGCTCACTATTTCTTTTTCTATCGCAACTCTCTTTCTTTATTATCACAAGAGTTTTTCCCTTTTAAGCTCATTTTTCTTTTCCCCTCTTTCTGTTGCGTGCAGGTTTGACTGCCCCGTTGGGGTACGGCAGGGTGTTCTGGCTTGTGGTTATTTTGAGCGTTTGCCTCTTAACCATCTTGGGTCCTCGGGGCCTTTGTTTATTTGGATGCTTGGGGTTGCATTCGCTGGTTTTGTCTGGGATTATTTTTTTCTAGCTATTTTGTTGGCTGTAATTATTGTTCCCGCAGGGCTCGATCCCCTTTTTCTCTAATGTTTCTTTAGTAACAGGCTGTTTAGCGCCTCTTTGGCGTGTCCACTTCCTCTTTCCCCTGATATGATGAACTACGGCTGGTGTGTAATGGCTTAGTGGCTCACATCTCTCGAGCATCGTCTCTTGTTTCTCGCTTTTTGTTGGGAAATGGCTTATGGTTTATGTAATTGTTGTTTCTATTCTCTTCATTTCTGGGTTGCCTCCTACTGATTGTGAGCTTTTTAATTTGCTATTTCTGTTTCATTTTCGCTGTTGACGTCTGGATGCTTTATTTAGCTGACCTTTTGTGGTCTCTCTATTATCTCTCGGCGCTGTTTCTCTGCATTTATTGGTGCAGCGCTGTGGTTTAGTTGATGTTGGGATTGTTGTAAGGAAGAGGGGAATGCCTACGTTTGTTTAGCCCCCTCCCCTAACCGCAGGCCATCAGCGCTGCCTGCGGTTTCGTGATGCTTTATTTCTGTTCTGTTTGCTTTGGTTTGGTTTGGTTGGGCTTTGCCTTAGGCCTCGGTGTAGCCACCCTCTCTCCGGCCGTCCCTTAGGTCTGGGCTTGATCGGGGAGCCTTAGCCTGGGAGCTATCCCCATCGCCAACAGTGCTCTGTCCATCTTTGGCAAGGTAGCACCACCTATTGCCAGCGGGTCTCCTCCATTGGGGAGTTTAGCGTCCCCATGTGGTGCAGTTGCGCGAATGCCCCATCGCACCTCACCTCAGTCCGTTGCATTCCGGCTCTCCGGTTCCAGGCTTGGTCAGCAATTCGACTTTCTTTGTTTCCTGGCTTCAGTTGCTGGATTCTTCTTCACCTCTGCCGCACTAATTGTTTGCTTAGTGTTGTTTTGTAAAGTGTAATTATTACTGTTTTCTTTTGTGTTTTACTTCTGGTAAAACCCCCCTTTGTAAACATTTATTGTTATATATTGATTGCCTGGCTGGAGTCCCCCGACTTTATCCGTTTCATCAAAAAAATAGTTGATGTATCTTGTCCAAACCCCAAATAGTTGAAGTGTTTTTCCTAATATTGCCTAATTTTAGAAGTACATTTATTTGATATACGTAACAGATGAAAATATATATATTAATTTTCGAGCTGATTAAGAAGATAGTAAGAGATATATATTTTTTTCAAAACTAGCATCATTAAGAAATAAAGTTATATTATTTTTAATGAAGTTAAGGTGAGACATTGTCAGGATTGCAAAATACTTAGGACTTGGTATAATTAAGTTTGAGGCCAGATTATGGATGCTCTCGGATATGAATATATTCGATTCGATCTGGATTCGTATCCAAAATTTTTGAAGATTCGGATATATGGAACCCATATTCGGTCGGATTCCGATGTCGATACGGATATCCAATTTGTAAAAAAAAACACGGATGCGGATATGGATACAAAAAAAGAATGGATCTCCATATCCGCATTATATATATATATATATATATATATATATATATATATATATATATATATATAAAAGGGGGTATGAGCAACTTGCTCATTTAGAAAATAAGCAATTGATGATGTGACATACATGTGATTGAAAAATCCTTAAAAGGGTTAGTTGTTCAATGTATCACATACATGCCACATAATCAATTGCTCATTTACTAAATAAGCAAGTTGCTCATATCCCTTTTACCCATATATATATATATATATATATATATATATATATATATATATATATATATATATATAGTCCCCTTTCGTTGTGCACTAGACATAGTGTGCACTCAGTCTTCGGACATTCGTATCGACGGTCCAAACCGTTCACATTGATCTATACGTCTAAATTAGTATAAATATGTAAAATCAAGTTATTTGAAATTCATTTGCCCATGCATTGAAGTGTTACAAAATTGTATGGATGTATATCCTTTTTTTTTAATGACATGATAGATGGGCAAATGAATTTCAAATGACTTGATTTTACATATTTAGACTAATTTAGATGTGTAGATCAATGTGAACGATTCGGATCATCGATACGAATGCTCGAAGACTGAGTGCACACGGAGTGCACACCATGGCTAGTGCACAACGAAAGGTTTGTCAATATATATATATATATATATATATATATATATATAGAGAGAGAGAGAGAGAGAGAGAGAGTAATGTTCCATTGTGCACTAGGCCTCCGCACTCGTATGCAAACGGGTATGTTTGGACAAACTCATTACAAACTTGATGTTGGGTCATTGGATCCACTTAACAGGTATGTTTCGACAGACTCGTTGCAAACTTGATCTTGGACCATTGGATCCACTTGATCATGATCCAATGGCCTAGATTCATACCGCCCAAACTCCCCCTCACTTAAAGCCCGGGTGGTATTTTAGGAATTTCAACCCAAAATACCCATTCAACTCCTTACTCTCTCACACTCCCTCCTTCCATGCTTTCTCTCTCTCTCTCTCTCGTTCCTGAATCCAGCGAAACCCCTCATCCTCATCCTCCTTCTCCTACTCGACAATCAACCCCCTACCTCTCCCAAGTCTCCTCCTCTCTCTATCACCCGAAAATCAACCCGAACCTCCCCCGACCTCTCCCATGACTCCTCCTCCTCCTCATCTCTCTCTCACCCGAAAATCAACCTGATGCCTCTTTCTCACCCGAATGCCGACGCTGCTCTCTGACACCCCTCTCCTCCTCAAGCTCTAATCCCGTGCCTCCCCGGTCGTACCCTAGCTCTCATACTCATGTTTTTCTCTCACCTTCATCACCTCCACACTATGTATTTATGTTACATTAGAATCATGAATAAAAATCAAGCTCCAGAGTTAGCCTCTCCATCAACCGGACTTATCATTTCATTTCACTTGACCAACCTGGTCTATTTCTCAATTCATTTCATTTCACTGCCGGGGAGACTTAGCTACTCCTTCGTTCAATTTCAAATTCACAATACCCAATTGAGCATCATCAGCTCGTAATTCATTTTAGAGTCTCACAGACTTTCTCATCATGATTAGCCTTTCATAATTATTCATTTAGTTCTCAATTCTCATTTATGATTCCTTTCACATAATTCATACAGCCATAACCAGAATCCATCGATAAAAGCATAAAGTTCATCATTACCAACAGTAAATAACATGAATCAAATTATCAAAAGTCCACTCTGTACAGTCGACTTGGAAGAATACCAGTCGACTTACACAGTCACGTATAGCATCATTCATAACCGCTCGGGATAGTCGACTGTTGTACACAACCAGTCGCCTGTCCCGCAACCTTCCATGTTCACAATATTGTCCCCATGACAGTCGACTGTTCGTCCGTCAGTCGTCTGTTCTAGGATTTCAAACAGCACAATTCAAAGTCCAGGTCAGTCGACTTGCTACACGCATTCGGTCGACTGGACAAATCCATTTTTAATTAAAAAGAGATTAATTACAGTTCTCACATGCACTTGCATCATGGTGTCAATTTACAGTACGCATAAAGTCATGTTTCAGAAGCAGAGTCTCTTTTGTTCAGTAGTCTCTCAACATGAATTCTCACTTCACTAGTATACTCTTTCTTTAGGGAAAATATTTTAAACATGCATTCATACATATTCATAACTGTCGTACGAAGATAAAGATATGACTCTCGAATAATCATGCTGAGTCTACATAAAAGAATATCTTAATTCATGAAACTTCCAAACAGGTCGTACTCAAAATACGGTACCAGTCGGCTGACTCATATGGCAGTCGACTGTGCCGATAATTATAATTCACCATTGGTTCTTTTCCATTCATTTATTGCCTTCCCTCCATCATATGTGTCATAGGGAAAATATACATCTAACAATCACACCATCATGTCTACTCACACACATGTTCATCAGTACACTATAAGAAATATTGTCTCGTACCAGTTGGCTGACTCTTGTGGCAGTCGACTGTACCGACAATCTCGTTCTCAACATTAACAGCATGTTCAAGCAATTTCTACGGCAATCAATTCCCTTCCTATAACATGGTATCAATCATAACAATTGTAGTATTATTCCTACATTAGAAGTCCTGAGAAACACCCACCTTTTATGAAGAAAATAACGAAATCCCGCAAAGTCCTTCAATATAGCGCAGCACTTCTTGTTCCTTTGTTCCACACCGGGCTCCTCAGCAATGCTGCTTGCCTCCACAGGAAACTCCCACACAACTCACAGATACTCTCTATAATCTCAAGAAATTTTAGTGTAAAAGAGATAGGGAATAGTAGGGGGTATTTATACATAAGCTAGAGTGAGATGGAGGGTGGAGATGCATTCGGAAGTTGGGAGATCAAAGGCTGAGATCAATCCGGAAGTTTGAGAAACTACCCACACCCCAAAAGCAACTACCCATGATCTAAGCCCACACACCCACAATCCGGTCAAGAAATGTGCTCATTGCACGTGTACATAAAGTGCACGTGTACACACAAAACCCCACTATCCTACTCACAATCCGACCAAAGAAAAGGTGTTCAATGCTCGTGCATGCGGAATGCACGTGCATGCACACCCACTAATAAAGTTGTACTAAAATATAATGTATAAGAAGTGTTACACAAAAATAGGCTTAAATTCATTTGGGCACAATAAAAAGAAAATGAATAAAGCGACATTGGGCTTCAAGGAAAAATACTCATAGGAGAAAATATTAGTCAACATGCTATACCAGCACACCATATGAATAAACAAATAATCTTTAAATAAAAGATCGGGGTATTACATCACTCCCTCCTTTGAATAGTTCCGTCCCCGGAACTACAGCCAAGAGCGAGAACAGAAAACATAACAACAAGAGATACAAAGATATAAAGATACAAAATACAAAATACAATCAACAAGACAATCAAGCAAAAAGCTCAGGATAGTCCTTCAACATCTTCTCCTCAGATTCCCAAGTAGCCTCTTCAACCAAGTGGTTTCTCCAGACTACCTTGACCATCGGTATCGTCTTATTCCTCAAGACTTTCTCCCTACGGTCAACGATCTCAACAGGAGTCTCGATGTAGTTCAGGTCTAACTGCAAACCTTCCGGTACTTCTGGCAAATGATGACTCGGGTCTGGAATATAACCTCTCAACATAGACACATGAAAGACATTGTGCACCTGAGACAACTCTTCCGGTAATTCAAGCCGGTAAGCAGTTTTCCCGATCCTTTTCAATATCTTATATGGGCCTATAAATCTCGGGGCTAACTTCCCGCCTTTGCCAAACCGAACCACACCTTTACTGGGTGATACCTTCAGAAAGACGAAGTCACCAACCTCAAACTCAAGGTCCCTTCTCCGGTTGTCTGCATAGCTTTTCTGCCTGCTCTGAGCTTCCACCAACCTTTTCCTGATCAGATCAATCTTCTCAGAAGTCAGCTGTACAAGCTCAGGACCAAACAACTGACGCTCCCCTACTTCATACCAACACACAGGAGTCCTGCACTTCCTGCCATACAAAGCTTCATACGGCGCCATCCCGATGCTAGCCTGAAAACTGTTGTTGTAGGCAAACTCTACCAAAGGTAAATGCCTTTCCCAACTGCCTCCGAAGTCTAGTATACAACACCGAAGCATATCCTCAAGAATACGTTTGACTCTCTCGGTCTGCCCGTCGGTCTGTGGATGAAAAGCAGTGCTGAAATCTGTCTTGGTACCCAAAGCTGCCTGAAGACTCCTCCAGAAATGCGAAGTAAACCGTGCATCTCGATCAGACACAATAGTCGAAGGAACGCCATGAAGTCGGACAATCTCACCAACATACAACTCAGCCAACTTGTCCATCGAAGCCGTGAGTTTCATCGCCAAAAAGTGAGCGGACTTGGTAAGTCGGTCGACTATAACCCAAATAGCATCATTGCCTTTAGAAATCTTAGGCAATCCCGTGATGAAATCCATACTGATGTTATCCCACTTCCATTCTGGAATAGGTAACGGCTGTAATAGACCTCCGGGTCTCTGATTTTCGGCTTTGACTTGCTGACAAACCTCACACCTCGCGACAAATTCGGCCACATCCCGCTTCAAACCTGACCACCAGAAATGCTGTTTTATGTCTTTATACATCTTAGTACTCCCAGGATGTACTGACAAAAGAGTAGCATGCGCCTCCTGAAGAATACTCTCTTTCAGGTCTGCCTGATCTGGAACACATAGCCTATCTCCGAACCACAGCACTCCATCCCTGGTCTGAAATCCGGGCAACCTGCCAGCACCAACCTGCTCCTTCATCTCCAAGATATCAGCATCAACTTTCTGACTTGCAATGATCCTTGCATTCAAAGTAGGCTGAAGCTTCAACTGGGATAAAGATGCTCCCAATCCTTGCAAGACAACCTCAATACCTGCTCGATCCAACTCCTCAATCAGATGCCTCTGAGTCGTAATCAAGCTGGCCAAACTGCTCTTGCGACTAAGTGCATCCGCAACAACATTAGCCTTTCCAGGATGATACTTGATCTCAGGTCGCATATCCTCGAACACTTCCAGCCATCTCCGCTGTCTTAGATTGAGATCCCTCTGCTGGTATATATACTTGAAGCTCTTATGATCCGTGTACATGTTCAACTTCTCACCATACACGTAGTGCCTCCATTGCTTCAAAGCAAAGATAATCACAGCCAGCTCTAGATCATGAGTTGGATAATTCTTCTCATGCGGTCGTAGTTGCCTAGACCCATAAGCGATTACTTTACCCTCTTGCATTAAGACACAACCAAGCCCCCGATGTGAAGCATCGCTATAGACATCATACTCAACTCCTGCTCTAGGCAAAGCCAAAATAGGTGCAGTAGTCAGTCTATCCGTCAACTCCTGAAAACTCGCCTCACATTGCTCGGTCCACTTGAAGCTCACATTCTTCTTGGTCAACTCGGTAAGCGGCACAGCTATCTGAGCATACCCTTGAATGAATCTCCTGTAGTATCCAGTCATCCCAAGGAAACTTCTGACTTCCTTCACTGTAGTAGGCCTAGCCCAATCTCTCACTGCCTCTATCTTCTGAGGGTCAGTTGCCACTCCCTCCTTAGAAAGGATGTGACCTAGGAATGCCACTTCAGATTTCCAGAAATCACACTTGGATAACTTGGCATACAACCTCTGCTCTTCCAATTTCTGCAAAACTGCTGCCAGATGCTCGGTGTGCTCCGCCTCAGACTTGGAGTACACGAGAATATCGTCGATAAACACCACGACGAAAGAATCAATAAACGGCCTCAGAACTCTGTTCATCAAGTCCATGAAGATTGCGGGTGCATTCGTCACTCCGAATGGCATAACTAAGAATTCGTAATGCCCATGCCGAGTTCTAAACGCAGTCTTATGCACATCTTCAGCTTTCACTCGCACTTGGTGATATCCTGATCGAAGATCTATTTTGGAGAAAACAGCTGCTCCTTGTAGACGATCGAACAAGTCATCAATTCGAGGAATCGGATACTTATTCTGAACAGTGACCTTATTCAGCTCCCGGTAATCGATACACATCCTCATCGATCCATCCTTCTTCTTTACCAAAAGCACTGGTGCTCCCCAAGGTGACGCACTAGGTTGAATAAAGCCTTTTCCCAACAGTTCCTCAATCTGCCGTTTCACTTCATCCTGTTCCACTGGAGCCATCCTATACGGTGCCTTAGAAATGGGTGCACTTCCTGGTTGAACAGTGATGTTGAACTCTACATCACGGTGCGGAGGTAACCCAGGATAATCTTCCAAGAACACAGTCGGATAGTCCCGAACCACAGGAATCCCTTGCAATTCCACAGGAGTCTCTTCCTTGCGGATAGTTGCCACCAGCTTAGAACACTTCAGCTTCCCTTGGAAAGTGACTTCAGGTCCACCTGGAGCCTTCACTGTTACGGTCTTGGCCTTGCACTCGATGCTTGCACTGTACACCGACATCCAATCAATGCCAATGATAACATCGACTCCCAAGATAGTCAGCTCGATCAGATCAATGCCAAAGATTCGATCCCCAATCACTATCTCGCAATCAGCATAGTACCGATCAGTGGTCAAAGTTTCCCCTGATGGCGTAGCTACTGCTAAGATCTTGCCTGGAAAAATCTTCGGTTCAACTCCCAACACTTTAGCAAACTTTGGAGACACAAAAGTATGAGAGGATCCAGTATCAAACAACACCACAGCTTCCTTTCCATTAATATAGAGTTCTCCTGTTACATAACATACATCATTACATAACAGTTTCACGCTATGAACGGGAAGAAGAAATGAAAAAGAAATCACACTAAACATCAGCCCTCGTACCAGAGATGACCTGATCCGCCTCCTCAGCATCAGCCTCTGTCAAAGCAAATACTCGCCCTGACTGGTACGGCCTCTTCCCAGCCTGCTGTATTGGCACATTGTGATTGCCAGCCCGTGGTTTGAGACATCGAGATTGGTAATGTCCCACTTCACCACAGTTAAAGCAAGTGACTGCAGAAGGTCTCCCTACATTGTTCCCAGGTCTTCCAGCTACACTGACGGCGTTCGCCCCTATCGGTTTGAACTTCTGTGCAGATGGTTGCCCCTTGAAACTCCCCGGTGGCGCGGGCCTCTTCCCGGATTGCCAGTTGCTCTTCTGGTGCTGAGCAACATGGAACTGCTCCATATCCGCCTCCGTTGCTGCCGCCCTCTTCACCAGCTTATCGAATCTCCTGATACCAAGAGGTATCATGCGAGACCTCAAGCTCGGCCTCAGACCATGCTCGAACTTGCGAGCCTTCTTCGCCTCCTCCATCACCAGTTCTGGAGCGTATCTGGAGAGCTGAGTAAACTTAGTCTCATACTCCCTTACTGACATGCTGCCTTGCTGAAGTGACAGAAACTCCATGGCCTTTTTCTCCTGGACGTCGGAGGGGAAATAATGGCTGCGGAATTCTTCCAGAAATTCCTCCCAGCCAAGCAACAAGCCGCCCATAGTCCTCTTCATCGACTGCCACCAAACAGCCGCATCCTTCTCCAACTGCAAAGTCGCCAACTTGACCTTGCTGCCCTCCGGTATTTCCAACACCTCGAAGATTGTCTCCACTTGCCGAATCCAGTTATCGGCCGCATCCGGGTCTGACTTTCCCTCGAACACTGGTGGTTTCATTCTCTTGAACGATTCCACTAGCTTAATTGCCTCGGGTACTGGATTCACCGGTCCCCTTCCTTGGTTTGCAGCCACTGCATTCAACGTCTGGTAAACCCTTGCAAACTCGGCCTCCAGGTCCAAACCTTCACCATTCCTGGCTCCCCTTCTCGCCATATTCTGATGCAAAAGATCCATTAAATTCGAAGTATAAAACAAGAATTTAAACCAACTTTCATTTCATTGAATTTCAAGTTTATACATTCGAATTAAAACATTTCTTAACATCAGAATAGAAGAAGATAGAAACTAGGATAATCTAATCTCTACGGGTCCTCTTCGCTGCTCGAAGTTCATCCCGCAGTTCATCCATCTCATCCTTCAGCACATCAGTCAGGTTCTTTTTCTTCTCAAGTTCCCAAATCCGATGGCTAAGAACAGAATAGTCAGCATTCCGCTTCTCCATCTGAGCCTCCAAAACTCCAACTCTATACTTCAAGGTATCCACTTGCCTCTGCAGAGAAGCCACAGCGCTACCCAAAGCTGGTACCTTTTCTTCATCGGAAGAAGAAGAATCGTCAGGTGAGTTCGGCGGTGGGGTGATCTCTCGGGATTCAGGGTACTCCTCATCATCAGAATCAGCTTGCCCAGGGTGATACTCGTCCTCAGAATCAGCCTGTCCAGGATGGTACTCTTCCTCAATAATATGCCAGTCGTCGCCTCCAGCAGGGTCGAAGTGATCAGCCATCTTAGAATAGAGAGGAAGAAGCATAAATCATAGAGCAACACAAATGTAAGTCACTTACATTTAAATCTCTAAATCCAAACACACACTCTAATGTCCACATCTAGGGTGTCGTTCCTTATAAATTTGTACAAGTGTGAAAGCATAGAAAGCGTGGCTCTGATACCACTCTGTAACGCCCCAAATCCCAAATTACTGAATTCGAGATGTTCTACAGGATCTTTTCGCTTCCTTCACATACAATTTTACAAGGAATTTTAAAACTTTTCTTTTACATCAGAGTTTACAACACATTACATTTGAATTTACACAGCGGAAACAAAATATACAACATTTACATAAATGAATAACAACATAATGAGATCTTTATGCATCCATTCCTCTTTACATGTAATTTATCCTGCATACAAAACTGTGGGTACGTCAGTTTATTCAACCGACGATAATTATACATGGCCATCCTCTCTATGCCAGAAACAGTATAATGAATCTCATTTCTTATAAATCACAATCTTGTTCATAATAAGCATGTAAAATCAAAGGGAACTTTTAGAGATGTCGTGTCGTGATTGTGCACTTAATCCTTAATGCAATTTATTTGGTTAACACATGACACTAATGCACACTTGTTCGAATTCTATGCATCCCATACTACATAGGTTCGAGGGCAAGCCTCTTAATCGTTCTTCATTTTTGTAGGGTTCAATCCCCCGCCATGACTTACTCTACTTCTGTAATTCCAATGAGTATCTTAGATGATTCTATGAGTACAAGCATGTATCCTGGCCCCTGGAGTAGAATTTCGCGCCATGTCTTGACTCGTCAAGCATGCATTCTGCGACAATTCAGCCTCCTCCCTGAACACACTCCTCTTGCAGTCACCAAAACATCCCACAAGCGTGACTAGAGTCCGATTATTACTGAGTTGTGCCCGCGCCATGTCTTGACGCATCAAGCATGCATTCTGCGGCTCACACACCCGCACCGTACCCTAGCTCTCATACTCATGTTTTTCTCTCACCTTCATCACCTCCACACTATGTATTTATGTTACATTAGAATCATGAATAAAAATCAAGCTCCAGAGTTAGCCTCTCCATCAACCGGACTTATCATTTCATTTCACTTGACCAACCTGGTCTATTTCTCAATTCATTTCATTTCACTGCCGGGGAGACTTAGCTACTCCTTCGTTCAATTTCAAATTCACAATACCCAATTGAGCATCATCAGCTCGTAATTCATTTTAGAGTCTCACAGACTTTCTCATCATGATTAGCCTTTCATAATTATTCATTTAGTTCTCAATTCTCATTTATAATTCCTTTCACATAATTCATACAGCCATAACCAGAATCCATCGATAAAAGCATAAAGTTCATCATTACCAACAGTAAATAACATGAATCAAATTATCAAAAGTCCACTCTGTACAGTCGACTTGGAAGAATACCAGTCGACTTACACAGTCACGTATAGCATCATTCATAACCGCTCGGGATAGTCGACTGTTGTACACAACCAGTCGCCTGTCCCGCAACCTTCCATGTTCACAATATTGTCCCCATGACAGTCGACTGTTCGTCCGTCAGTCGTCTGTTCTAGGATTTCAAACAGCACAATTCAAAGTCCAGGTCAGTCGACTTGCTACACGCATTCGGTCGACTGGACAAATCCATTTTTAATTAAAAAGAGATTAATTACAGTTCTCACATGCACTTGCATCATGGTGTCAATTTACAGTACGCATAAAGTCATGTTTCAGAAGCAGAGTCTCTTTTGTTCAGTAGTCTCTCAACATGAATTCTCACTTCACTAGTATACTCTTTCTTTAGGGAAAATATTTTAAACATGCATTCATACATATTCATAACTGTCGTACGAAGATAAAGATATGACTCTCGAATAATCATGCTGAGTCTACATAAAAGAATATCTTAATTCATGAAACTTCCAAACAGGTCGTACTCAAAATACGGTACCAGTCGGCTGAGTCATATGGCAGTCGACTGTGCCGATAATTATAATTCACCATTGGTTCTTTTCCATTCATTTATTGCCTTCCCTCCATCATATGTGTCATAGGGAAAATATACATCTAACAATCACACCATCATGTCTACTCACACACAGGTTCATCAGTACACTATAAGAAATATTGTCTCGTACCAGTTGGCTGACTCTTGTGGCAGTCGACTGTACCGACAATCTCGTTCTCAACATTAACAGCATGTTCAAGCAATTTCTACGGCAATCAATTCCCTTCCTATAACATGGTATCAATCATAACAATTGTAGTATTATTCCTACATTAGAAGTCCTGAGAAACACCCACCTTTTATGAAGAAAATAACGAAATCCCGCAAAGTCCTTCAATATAGCGCAGCACTTCTTGTTCCTTTGTTCCACACCGGGCTCCTCAGCAATGCTGCTTGCCTCCACAGGAAACTCCCACACAACTCACAGATACTCTCTATAATCTCAAGAAATTTTAGTGTAAAAGAGATAGGGAATAGTAGGGGGTATTTATACATAAGCTAGAGTGAGATGGAGGGTGGAGATGCATTCGGAAGTTGGGAGATCAAAGGCTGAGATCAATCCGGAAGTTTGAGAAACTACCCACACCCCAAAAGCAACTACCCATGATCTAAGCCCACACACTCACAATCCGGTCAAGAAATGTGCTCATTGCACGTGTACATAAAGTGCACGTGTACACACAAAACCCCACTATCCTACTCACAATCCGGCCAAAGAAAAGGTGTTCAATGCTCGTGCATGCGGAATGCACGTGCATGCACACCCACTAATAAAGTTGTACTAAAATATAATGTATAAGAAGTGTTACACAAAAATAGGCTTAAATTCATTTGGGCACAATAAAAAGAAAATGAATAAAGCGACATTGGGCTTCAAGGAAAAATACTCATAGGAGAAAATATTAGTCAACATGCTATACCAGCACACCATATGAATAAACAAATAATCTTTAAATAAAAGATCGGGGTATTACACTTGATCAAGTATTTCTTTCAGCCCTCGTCGAGCGATGGAGGCCGAAGACACACATATTCCATCTACTGGTGGGAGAGTTGATGATCACATTGCAAGATTTCACCATGATTTTGGGCATTCCAATAGATGGGATGGCCGTGACGGGAAGTATGAACTTTGAGAAATTAGTTGTTGTTCGTGATCTCCTCAATGTAGAGTTAGACGATGAGGATGAGGATGATAGAGATATTTTTTATGGGCAATCAATCTAACTTTCATGGTTGAAGAATCATTTTGAAAATTCATTGACTAATGACTCGTGTGACCATGATGTGCAATGCTACACTAGGGCTTACATTCTAACTGTGCTTGGAAGTGTTCTCTTACCAAACTCCACCGGTGATACCATCCCACTAATGTATCCACAATTTCTCGCTGACGTAAGCATATCGGGCCAGTATAGTTGGGGAAGTTGTACATTAGCTACCATGTACAAGACTTTGTGTGCATGTGCATTAGATAGAGTTAAGATGGCGGGGCCGATGGTCTTGTTACAGATTTGGTGTTGGAAATGTTTATACGCGGGTCATCCCCGTATTATGAAATTGACGGAGGGTTGGGGGAGCCGATGCACCGAACGAGGAAATGTTAACACCTTTAAGAGTGTATTGGGCAAGAAATCGCAACTATAAAGATAACCCACGTGGTGTTTTAACATACTACAGAGACGAACTCGACCAATTGTGAGAGGAGTTCATCATCTGGGAGCCATATACCCCTGAACGCATGCGAAGACTACCACCAGCGTGTACGGCTGGTTCACAGCTATGGTTGATGAGATCCTCACTCATCAACTTTGGTATAATGGAACATTACTTTCTGGATATAGTCCTTCGCTAATTCGGTCTGCAACAAAATATTCCCACCAACCGCTCATACAACTTTGAGTTACACGCTATTAGAGGGACGGGTCGTATGCCCAATCATGACTGTGCAGGATTCCACCAAACTCATGTGGCATAGTGGAATGAGCGGAGGTTTCCCTTGGTACTTGAAGATGTCGAGAGATACGATGGCAATGCGCATGACCTCTACATGACATGGTACCAGCTAATAACACGTTTATACATATCTCCGAAGACCAACGTACCAGCCGGTATTTAAGTACCAATTCCAGTGAGAGAGATTCAACCACCACCAACGCATTCTTCCTCACAACCCATATATCAATCAAAGGCATCATCATATCATTTTCTGGTGAGTCAAATTGGTTTGACATTCTTGTATCTTGATTCAATATTTTTAAAATTTTAAATTCATCATGTAATTGTGTCTGATGTACTTTCTTTTGTATTTTAGATCGATAATACATGAGATATTGCAAAGAAATGCGCTTGTGTACTTTTGAGTAATGCCGTCGAGAGCATGAATGATTTTGCTCGTGAAATACTTAATCCATGCAGAGGCTTGCTTGAAGAGTAGGAGATGGAGCACGATTGGACCATTTAAATACGACGATTTGACTCGACGTAAGAGTGTGGTTAGTTGGCCACAATGCACCGGTTAAGAACAGCGACAACAATCTCCACCACAAGATGAAGACAAAGAAGAAGAAGAAGAAGAAGAGCGAGAACAAATCACCGGCGCATCACAATTGACCCAAGTTGGGCGTTCTCGCCGACAACCGATTTGGAAGAGGAAAAAACCACAACATTACACTCCGAGTTCGGTTGAGTGAGTTTTCCTTTGTGTTATTGAAGTAGGTTTTGCAATGTGATGTTTGTGGTTTAGACAAGTTGATGTTATTGTTATTGTTATTGTTATTGTTATTGTTATTATTGATATTGTTATTGTTGTTATTGTTATTGTTATTGTTATTGTTATTGTTGTTAGTTGAAAATTGATATTATTGCTCTTATTGTTATTGTTGTGTTATTGAATTATGTTTTGTAATGTGATGTTTGTGGTTTAGACAAGTTGATGTTATTGTTATTGTTATTATTGATATTGTTATTGTTGTTATTGTTATTGTTATTGTTATTATTATTGTTGTTAGTTGAAAATTGATATTATTGCTCTTATTGTTATTGATGATATTGATCTTATTGTTAATTTTATGTGGATTTGAGACAAAAATGTGATGATTGAATGCTCTTATATGGGAAGTTGTTGAAATTGTTGCAATTATTGTGGTTGTAGCAGTTGATGTTGCTGTTGATGAAGTTGTCATTTTCTTTTTCAAAATTTTAACTTAAGCCATTGTTTCAAAGAATGACTTTAGCTTAACCAAAAGTTCAACTAAAAATCTTGCTCTCTAACTTGAACTTGTCTTTTTGAAAAAACTAAAGCCGTTGTTTCAAACAACGACTTATTATAACCTAGGTTGTTGTTTGAAACAACGGCTTAAGGTTAGAATAAATTTGGGGAAAGAGCCTTGCTCTCTAACTTGAAGTTGTTTATTTGAACCAACTGAAGGCATTGTTTCAAACAATTACTCATTATAACTTAGGCAATTGTTTGAAACAACGGCTTAAGCCTAACAAAAATTTGAGCAAAAACTCTTGCTATCTGACTTGAATTTGTCTATTTGAACCAACTGAAGGCGTAGTTTGAAACAACAACTTATTATAACCTAGGTTGTTTTTGAAACAACGGTCTAAGGTTAGTTGAAATTTGCGCAAAAACTCTTGCTCTCTGACTTGAACTTGCCATTTTGAACCAACTGAAGCCGTTGTTTGAAACAACGACCTATTTGAACCTGGGTCGATGTGTGAAACAATGGCTTAAAATTAGAATAAATTTGGGGAAAGAGCTTTGCTCTCTGACTTGAACTATTCAGAGCGCGCGCGTGGGGTGGGGGGTGGGGGGGGGTGGTGGTGGTGGTTATGAAGACTGTGAAGAAATATTTTTTTGCCTTTTTTTTATATTTTTGAAATGTGATGGGATCCATCTTTTGGGATGATGTAAATTCTAATGGAAATCTCTTTTACAGGGTTATGTTAGAACATGATGATTTCACCAACAACATGGTAACTTCTGTCATTTTGATTAACTATGTCCAGCCAATTCATACGATCGCATCACGTATTTAAACCAAAATTACAGTCAGTTTAACTAAAAAGTTTCGTATTAAAATCAACCAATAAAGCAAAATAAAGTCTAAATGAAAAAAAAAAAAAGAATAATGTAGCCGTTGTTTCAAACAACGACCTAGGTTAGAATAGATCGTTGTTTGAAACAACGGCTTCAGTTGGTTCAAATGGTCAAGTCAGAGAGCAAGAGTCTTTGCTCAAATTTCGACTAACCTGAAGCCATTGTTTCATACAACGACTTATTATAACCTAGGTCGTTGTTTGAAACAACGGCTTAAGATTAGTTCCAATTTGAGCAAAAACTCTTGCTTTCTGACTTAAATTTGTCTATTTGAACAAACTGAAGTCGTTGTTTCAAACAATGACCTACTCTAACCTAGGTTGTTGTTTGAGATAACAACTTCAGGTTATAAATATTTTGGGCAAAAAGCCTAGCTCTCTGACTTGAACTTGTCATTTGTATATATATATATATATATATATATATATATATATATATATATATATATATATATATATATATATTTTTTTTTTTTTTTTTTTTTTTTTTGGGGGGGGGGGGGGGGGGGTCCGAAAAGGGTGTTGAAATATTTTTTTGCGTTATAAAAATGTGATTACATCTTGTTTTATCAAATTTTAGTTAACTCTCTATTCACTATACTTATCTCTGCTTATTGTAGTCTCTAATAACGTGTGCTAGTGTTACCTAAGACCTTGTCTTCAATAAATCGGAGTCTTTCGGTTGAAGAATTCAAACAGAGACTTGACCTTACCTCCAACCCCAACCCTACCCTCCAACCCTAACCCTACCCTTACCCCTAACAATCACTTAGGTCATTTTTTTTTTGCTCATTAATTGAAAAATATCTTTGTAAGATAGCTCAATAGAGTGAAGAGAGTGCTATAGAGAGAATTTTGTAAGATAGCCTGATAGATGAAATGGCTGAACTGACCATGATTGTTTATCTATTGCAACAAAAACTGGCATAAGATAAGAAAAATAAAAGAAAACGAGAAAATATTTGAAACATGACTCTCTAACCCTAGCCCTAACCGTAACCCCTAACCTTAACCCACCCTTAACCCTTAACAATATATAACCTAGGTTATTTTTTATAACTTTTTGCTCATTAATGGAGATATAGAGGGAGGGGGGATAAAATTAAAAAGACTTTATTTTCATTTCTAAAAAATTTCAATTGTTAATAACCTAGGTTGTAAATATATAAAGGAAGATAAGTTTTTTACATCTCACAATTCAAAAAAAAAGTTTCACAATTGAAAATATTTCTTCACAAGAAGAAAGAAATTAGGCATGAAATTCAGTGAACTTCAGAGCAGAGAGTCATCAGATCGCACTTTGGGGTAAACACTAAACACGATCAGTACAAAGATAATTACATTTCACGTATGAAAATAAAGCCCTAAGCCCTAATTCTGAGTCACACGATCATCGTAAAAAAATATTTCTTCACCCTCTTCATAAACATCCCCCCCCCCCCAACACACACACACAAAATACAAAAAAAAAATACAAAAAAAAATACAAAAAAAAATACAAAAAAAAAATACAAATGACAAATTCAAGTTAGAGAGCAAGGCTCTTTGCCTAAAATATTTATAACCTGGAGTCGTTGTCTCAAACGACGACCTAGATTAGAATATTTCGTGGTTTGAAACAATGGCTTCAAGTGGTTCAAATAGAAAAATTCAAGTTAGAGCAAGAGTTTTAGCTCAAATTTGAACTAACCCTAAGCTGTTGTTTAACAACGACTTAGGTTATAAGATGTCGTTTGAAACAATGACTTCAGTTGGTTCAAAATGAAAAGTTCAAATCAGAGAGAAAGAGTTTTTGCTCAAATTTCAACTAACCTTAAGCCGCTGAAATAACGGCTTAAGTTAAAAACTTTTAAAAAAATATAACTTTGTCAATAACAACAGCTGCTACAACCAAAATTGGGGCAACAATTTCAACAACTTCATATACCATCTCATTCAAGGACTATCCATAATCAACAATCATTACATTCTCAATTATAAGTTCATAATCAACTCAACTTCACATAAAACTAACAACAAGATCAACATCAACAACAACAACAAAAACAACCACAACAAACTTCATCCGTCCACACTCATCTAATCAAATTCTTTCCTCATTGAATCTTCATATAACAACAATAACAACTACAATACATTCACATCTCTTCCCGAATTCAATCATCCAAACAACAACAACAATTACATACACAATATTACGCCCGTTATCTCATTTACAATTCCCAAATAAAAAGATTCAAAAAAGTAATTACTTTATATACACATTTATAATTATAAATTTCTTTGAAGATCACAATCAAGCTTCCTCCAATCAATACTTGCAAGAATCATAAATTTCAAACAAAGTAAATAAGTAATATAAGTCTCGAAATTTTAAAACATACACAATAATTTTTTTACCTCACAACAGTTCATCAGAATTATCGTAAGAACTTTCTTCACCAATTGTATCCAATTCTTGTGCGTTAGTAGCACTAAATTAATGACAAGATTGAGTTAGTCAACTTTTATCTATCAACTTCAACCTAAAAAAACAAGATTGAGTGAGTCAATATTTTTTAACTAAAAAAGAGATTTTATCTAGCAACTTTGTTTGGACAATTTCTTGAATCGTGCTTTTGTCCCCGCATACTGCAAGCATTACACCGCCTAGGTTTTCGTTGAAGTTGCTCTCTTATCGGCTTCAATCTCTTCTCGCTAGGCCTTTCCTTTGTAATGCACTATCGAGGGTCCCCCACGGCAACATGAGACATATCCACGTCTGTTCTATATTCATGTCCACTACTTTAGGGTTGCCGACTCAATTTGGGTTACACAAGATAAACGCCTTCAATGCCCTCGAGCATTTGGTTCAGCATGTATTTTTAACTTTCATGGCAATAATAACCAAGATTGACTATCTGTTTTGCGTGATGGCGAGAAACAAAATTCCCACTAGTGCCTTCGTGAACGGATGTATAACTTATTCTCATGACATCCTGGGTCCATCTTCTTGTAATATATTACTCCGGCAGTGCAATGTGATTGGTGCACCAAAGAACTGCCAAAATATGTTTGCAATGAATGCCTAAGAATTCAAACAAGAAACATCCACAAGTTGTCATTTCATGGAATTTACAAAATTGAACCGTTATCCCCGATTCTGAGTTTCCACGAAACTTCACAAAGAAAGTTGTATTATCCATTGTGTCAAGATCCGTAATGAGAGTCACATGATATAATAAGTTTTTTTGCATTTCATTTTGGAATTTATAGAAAAGCTTCAATGTGTATACTCGCACCATTTGTTCCACCATAGTCCATTAAGTCTTCAATTTCAGTCTCTTCTCATGATTACGATGATTTTCTTTGAGTTCCTCTTGTCTTTGCCTTACGAAGATTCTATCGAAGATGACGGCAAATTCATGTAAGGAGTACTTTTTTTGGGTATGAAGCTTCAAGAAAGAATGCATAGACTCGCTTTGTTGGCTACTCAACATGCCGTCCCAAATTGACTCTCTCGCATATATGGGGCCCTATTTCTCACGAATTTCAAATAAATCATTCAACAATTTTTTATTTCAACTTCGTATTGTAAAATCAATAATTTTCATTTCGCTTCAAAATCACCTATAAATTCAGAATTATAGATGACACTCTTAAAAGCATCCCTAAACTTATCAATATCATTCAACATATGCACCTCCTGCGGTAGCTTATCCAAAATATGCCAAATGCAATATCTATGCCAAGTCTGAGGGAAAACTGTCTTCAATGCAACACTGATCCCACGATCTTGATCCATCACCATGTCGGATGGAGCATGTTTCATTACTCCTAATCACTTTTTAAAAAAATCACACAAATGAAGAGGCATTCTCATTTGGATTGAAGCCATAACCAAAGAAAGTTTTTTGTCAATAATAATTTATTCTAACAAATGGAACAAATAACATTCCATATCGGTTCGTGCTGTGTGCGACAGCAAAGAAACTACAACACCAAATTCTTCATAATTCATCCTAGTAGTACCATCCACCCAAATACAATGAGACAATCGGCCTTCGGCATCTAGTTGGAAATCATTAAAATATAACTGATCCTTCTGTTTTTGCTCTTCAATAAATTCAATCAACATTTGATCGTCGTGTCCTTTCATAGCTTCCTCCGAGTCTCTCTTGTGATTTCTTGCATCGATTTCGGTGAATCCTATTTTATCGTGACCTCCACTAGCACTTTCAAAAAAATCATTTATTTGCATGTAGAAATACTAGCTTGAAAAAGTTGATCCATTATTCTTTTATCGGATTTCGACACACTAAGGTTTCGTGATAACAAATGTCTTCCACCGGGTGAAATAAATTAATGATTATGTGTTTAATAAAATGAATAAAAATTCTATATATTACTTTCTTCTTTTAGTTTCACATGAACGAAAGCTTTAAAACTCATTCTAGAAGTGGTTCCCCATCTAACATCATTAGGCTGACCCGGTGATGCCCCGACTTTATTACATAGATATGACTTATCCACTACTGTAGTTCCCTTTAATTTATTCCCATCCTTACGCATTTGGAAATTCGCATATCTAGCATAACTCTTATAAAAACTCTTTGCTTTCTCTAAGTATGAAACATCATACCTATCTCTTCTTTGAGGTGCTCGTCAACTTGCAGCGTATATTCATCTTGTTGTGAAGACACAAAATTGTCACCGACAATAGAATTCTTTCATCATTCTCCATATCTAACATAAAAATTAATACAACAATTCCCAATACACTAATCATATCGAACGAATCACACTATTCTCAATGTACATACGAAACAACATATGTGAGAAAACTGCACAAACGACAATAAAATATTGCGAAATTTTGCGACTAGGTCGGTTTCACCACACGCACAAGCCAATGCAACTTCTAGAAGTGAGTTTCGACTCACGGTTTGCAAGATAAGACCATGTATCACTTTATTTTGTTCTTCTTCTATGAAAGTGATACATGACCGTATCTCGCAAACCATGAGTCGAAACTCACTTCTACAAGTTGTGTTAGCTTGTGTATGGTGCATCCAATCCACTCGCAAATTTTTGTAATTTTTGTTGTCGTTTGTCTATGTTTTCTTATTCAAAATATCTAAAATTATAGTTGTTGTTGTTTGATACGTGAGAAAACCGCACAAACGACAATAAAAAATAACGAAACTTTGCGAGTAGGTCGAATTCACTGCACACAAGCTAACACGACTTGTAGAAGTGAGTTTTTGACTCACGGTTTGCGAGGTATGGCCATGTATCACTTTACTTTTTTTTCTTCTATGCCAGGAAAACATTGTCGTATATCGCAAACCGTGAGTCGAAGATCACTTCTAAAAGTTGCGTTAGCTTTTGTGTAGAGACTCCGGCCTACTCGCAATGTTTCGTAATATTTTTTTGCCGTTTGTGTGGTTTTACAACAAACTCGCAACAACAAACTCACGTATGTTGTTGTTCGATATTTGTAAAATTGCACAAACGGCAACCAAAAATCACGAAACTTTGGGAGTAGGTCAGATTCACAATACAGGAGCTAACGCAACTTGTAGAAGTAAGTTTCGACTCACGGTTGTGAGATATGACAATATATCACTTTATTTTGTTTTGCTTGAAATAAAGTGATACATGACCATATCTCACAAACCGTGAGTCGAAACTCAATTCTACAAGCTGTGGTAGCTTGTGTGTTGTGAATCCAACATACTCGCAAAGTTTTAGAATTTTTGGTTGTCGTTTGTGCAGTTTTACTAATATTAAACAATAACAACTGCAACTACATCTATAAATTGAGTAGATAACAGTAAATACATCTACAATCTACTATCTAAAACCATAAAAAACTATACACAATACACATTAAATAACTATATACAGTACACATCAAACAACTACATCTACATAACTAAACATCATAAAAATAAATTTTAAAAAAAAAAAAAAAACAACTACATCTACATACTACATCTACGAAGCTAGGCTTTTCAATTACATTACACAATGCAAACTTATACAGCATAGATGTTGTCGACGATGTGTATGGGTTTAAACGGTGAAGTAGGATTTCGAGTTCCCGATTGGGTTTCAATGATTGGAGAAGGAAGAGAAGATTTTCGGGGGAGGCTGTCCGAAGAGAGAAGGAGGAGGAAAGCACGGCGACTTGGGGCTGTCGGGTTGGAGGGGGAGGAGGAGAAGGGGTGTTGTTGTTGGAGTGTTGGGTTTCAGTTAAAAAAGAGCTGCGTACAGCAAGAGTGAAGATAGATAGAGAGAGAGTGCAAGAAAGAGAAGGAAGGAGGTGGGCGGTAGGGAGGAGGAGTAGCCGGCGGTCAGTGGAGGGTTTGGAGTTGGTTTTTGGGGTTTCTGTGGGTTTGGGAATGGGAGAGAGAAAGTAGGGAGAGTGAGAAAGAATTGGGAAGGAGAGTGAATGGGGGTGAAATACCCAAAATACCCCCCGGGTTTAAGTGAAGAGAAGGGTTTGGGCGGGGAGAATCATGCTCGTTGGATCATAATCAAGTTGATCCAACGGCCCAAGATCGGGTTTGCAACGGGTCTGTGAAAACAGACCCATTTGCAATGGAAAACTCTTCACTCTACCTCCATTAATCCCAATATATATATATATATATATATATATATATATATATATATATATATATATATATATATATATATATCGTACACTTTCGGCCATTTATGGAAGAAATATAAAAGAAAATTTTGATCCAAGCTAATGAAAATGATCTTCATATTATTAAACAAAGGGTGGCGAACAGTCACTAGATTTGCACTTGTTTTGCTAATCCATCATGTGATTGCAGAATGAACATCCTCTTTTGTAATATAACAAATGATACCATACGATGGATGAGATAAACATGTGCAAATTTAGTGGTTTTTCATTACCCCATGTTTAATAATATGAAGATCAATTTTAACGGCATAGATCAAAATTTCTTATTATATTTCTTCATATATGGTTGAGACTGTACGGTTCTTAGGTAGGGTGACACTCTATCTCCGTTAATCCTTAATTAATATAATATTATAAATTATATGTTAAGTAGTTAATTTTATATACTTAAGTGTACAGTTATATTTATCAGGTGTGTTTTTTTACTTTATTAATTAGTAGTTACGTAACATTATGTGAATTATTCCACTTACTGACTTTAATTTTTTTGCTTCATTTAGTCCCTTAAACTAAAATTAACCATATTTCATAAGTTCCCCCATTTCCCCAATTTCCCTAATATCTAACTCCAAGTCTCCTACCAAGCTACCAGTGCCTCCTTTCCAACCTCCTCTCTAACATCCTTGCCGACCTTTCTCTTCAACCTCCTCTCAGACATCATCTCTGACCATTCTCTCTGACCCCCTATCCAACATTCTCTTCATCTATTTGCAACTTTCAATTCTCAATAGTCTCAGTGCCGCTTCGCTCTACTCCTCTACACTTCCACCTCCCAACTTTTATAAGAGCTGTCATGTACATTAAATAAAATTTCCTTACCTGCTTTTTATTGTGTTGGATTCTTATTTGTAATTATAAGTAAAGTCGATACTCTTATGTTATTAAAATCCAATTTAATAATATACGTATTTGAGTACTAGTGAAGGAAAATTTATAACAAAAAGTATATGTTTGATGTCCGAATTCGTGTTTGTATCTGATTTGCATCCGTATCCAAAATTTACGGATACAGATATGATTCTTTTTTCTCTTCCCGTGTCATATTTGTATATGGATACAAATGTTGGTATAGCCAATATCCAATCTGAAACATCCCTAAGCTTGATGCATTTTGGAATAAATTAAACAAATCCGCATATGCTAGAACCTCAGTAGTATTGGTTGTTTCTATGATGATTGTGTCATTAGCAAATAATGAGTGAGAGAACATCTCAAATGCAGAAGATATGCGCATTCCATGGATAGAATTGGTAGCAACATAATGGTGAATTAAGCTGCAGGTGCAGAAGTAACAAACACAAAATGATAGGAGTCAACGGGTCACCTTGTTGATATGAACGTAGTTTGTGTATTCTTTTATACCCTATGAAGCTATAAAGAAATAAACTAGAAACCAAGTCACAACCGATGGGCCAACCCAAAGCTCAATAATACACACTACAAAAGAAGATGGATAACCCGGCCTTTTTAAAAAAGGTTAGAGGAGGTGTAGGATACCCCGGCGTTTGTTAAAAAGCAGGGGTAGTTAAGATACCCGGCATTTTAAATGTCGGGGTATCCTGGGTATAAAATCCCTAAATCCTGAACTCTATTCTCACAATCCCCAATTTCCCTCTCTCTTTCCCTCTGTCGCGCTCAATCCCACCATTCGCACTCGCACTCGTCGTCGCCGTCCTCGTCCCTCACTCTCTCTCTCCAAATCCCCACTCCCAAGTCCATTTCCCTCCTCCCTCTCTATCCCTGTCGCCCACTCTTTCTTTCTTTCTTTTGCCGTCGACAATTCCCCGTCCCCGTCCCCATCCCCATCCTCGTCCCCATCATCATTCCGGGCCTCCAGCGACTCCGGTCGCTTGTTGCCCATCACCCCCTCTCTCTATATCCCCACTAACCCGAACCCTATCCCTTTTCCGCCGCTTGTTGCCCGCTCGCCACCGCCGGTGAATCCGACTCTCTCTCTCTCTCTCTCTCTCTCTCTCTCTCTCTCTCTCTCTCTCTCCGACTGACCCATCGCCTCCCCCCGTAGCTTGCTTACGCTCGTCGGTGACCCCTCGTCCATTTCCTCATCCTCCTCCATATCTTTCTTTCTCAAACCCTAGGTATTGTGACTTGACTTGACTCAAAACTGTTAGATTTCTCAAGTATGTGGATCTTTGTTAATAAGAATGCATGAAAATTTTGGATGCAAAATTGTAGTAAAAATGTATTTCATTGGAGATAAAATGGAAATGAGCAGCTAGATTCGTACTTGATTAGATTCCTGTAGGTTGTATTTTCTACGTAAAAACCTTCTTGTTTTTAAGCTATATTCTAATTGTTGGTCCTCTTTATTTATTTACATTTTAAATTTGGTGATTAGCGGGGCTTGATTTCTGATGATTGAAGAACCTAGGAAAAAGAAATTGTGAGGAGTTTAATTTTGATCATGGCGTGTTGCCTATCAATTTTGTTGTAGATATTTCCCAACCGGTGCTTTTGATTCTCTATGTTTATGAATGAGGTTACTAGGAAAAAGAATAAAAAAGGAACTAGTATGAATCTTATTTCTGTTTTAGTATGGTTCATTAATTAGTTATGTTTTCCTTTGCTAATTCAACATTGATGTTGTTAAAAATATATTACCTTTTCTTTTCTATTAATTTCATGGTGCATCAAGGGTATATGCATAGCCACAAAATCTAGATCTAATAAATTTAAGGCTAAATTTGAAAAGAAAAAAAAAACCCTTGAACTATCCCCTTTATGAAGAAAACCTCGCTGAACTTTTTTTTGCGCAGAAAACCCCATTCAAGTATGGTTGCCAAAAATCTCCATGAAGTATATTTTCCAAAAACCATATCTAACTTTTAAGTAACTTTTCTGCTTGTATTAGATAACCTCATTCATCTTTGCAAGTTGGTTCAGAAAGCATCATGCATCTTTCTCATTTTTGTCAAAAAACCTCACTGAACTTTAGCAAAAAGCTCAGGCCGTCGAATGTTGGGTTTGTGGATCCAATACACGATAATGGGTTGAAGAAGATAGACGAGAAGGAGAGTCGAACTGGGAGCAAGAGGTCAAGAGTAGTTGGAGGCTACAGCAGAGTTGCAGTCGATCGCACCCCCCGACCGTACCCAGGCAAGACGACCGGTCGACAGCGCAGTCGACCGTCCCACTCTCTGATTCAACCTGTATCTTGAAATGATGACCGGTTGACTGCGCAGTCGACTGACCTGCTCTCTGTTGGAACTCATGCAGTTGAAAGAGAAGACCGGTCGACTGTCATGATGTTGCAGTCGACCATCCCGACGCTAATTGATGAGCGGCTGAGATTAAAGTTGTGGAATCCTATATATATTGTATTGTGTACGATTTTTGGGTTAAGTGAAAAGAAAATAGACATCTATCAGCCGTCATTAAGAGAGAAGGATGTTGGATCCTGTAGGCATGGCAAGAAACACTAGGGGGTGAATAGTGTTGTATCAAAAATAATTGCGGAATTGAAAGTTATCTTCTGTCCAGTTAAAGAGATATCAGTCGACTGGGGCGTCAGAGTAGAAGAGTATTTTAGACTAGTCTGATCAGTCGACTTAAATAAGAGAGACAGTCGACTCGCCAGAAGAGTTTTTGAGACGTTGTTATATCAGTCTGATCAATCGACTTAGAATGGATATCCAGTCAACTTACTAGAAAGATTTAGAGTAAACTGAAATGCAAGTAATGAAAAAATTCAAAGAGACACAACCACAGAGATTCCAATCACAGAGTACACACGATGTATCATGGTTCTGTCCTCCCGACCTACATCCAGTCCCCAAGCAACCCACTTGAGATTTTCCACTATTCTTGAAAATGTACAAGAATACCTTACGGCGTTAGACAACAACCTTGTCCAACCCGTAGTCCTCTCTCACAACTAGAGAGAGCAACCCACTCTTCCACCAAGAGTGAAAACCTGACTTTACTACCTAGAGTCCTAATCTCCAACCGAGAGGAAAAGAAAACAATAAAAGATGTTACAGTCAACCAATAGCCTTGTTGTGATTGTGATTTTGTATGTGGCTATTTGGTCAACTTCTGAATTCAGTCCAAAATGAATTCAATGTTATGATGGACTGAAATCAGAGAACCAAGACTTAGAGATTAGAATGCTTTGTATAAAAACTTTTTCTTTGAAAGCAAAATAGTTAAACTTTTTCTCATAAATTCTTGGAACCTTTCCATGGTGATTCTAAGGCTATATTTATAGAGTAGAATCCCTGGAACATAGTAGAAACAGTTCCTACAACTGATTAAAAATGGATATAACTTTTTGAATTCGAAAATACAAGTTTTGAAATCAGTAAACTGTCGAAACAGCTTGAATAGTCGTCTGGGTTGCTGTTATGAGTCGACTGGTCAGAGTTCAGACAGTTTTGTACAGGTTCAGTCGACTGGTCCTTAACGGCAGTCAACTGGTACTCAACAGCTGATCTAGTTCAAACTGTTTTGACCTTTAAATTTTGTAAAACACACAGTTATAAAATTATGTGTGAGTGTGTGTGTGTGACAAGGCTGTACATCAATCTAAGACTCAACAGAGAGAAAAAATTACATTTATTTTACAAGACACACAAACTATAAGACATTGAAGCTTTGGTCTTGACTTGAGTCTTGAGTCTTGAGTGAAGCTTTAGCCATTGTATTTGAATGAAGCTTTGCTTAATCATTCGTCAGCTTTAGAACCTTGTGGTTTGCTTGATCAATTTGGTTTGAGGCCTTTGTGTATCATACATGATAACTTTGATACAACCTGCAATATATGAGAAGTAGCACAATAACTTTGCATTGTGTTGTAATCATCAAAATCAAGAATCAACATTCTCCCCCTTTTTAATGATGAAAACACAATAACTTACAATAATGGAAATAGATATTGTTCAATGCTCCCCCTAACAAATGTACAATATGCATATGCATATATTGAAAACATGCACACCATGCACAACAATAAAACATTTTCACAAAAAAATGCAGCAATATTCTCTCCCCCTTTGTCATCAACAAAAACAAAAAATATGAGAGACAAGAAAAGGAAGCATAAAGAAGCAAAAACAAAGTTATACGTAGAAGGTGAAAAATACATAGTTCAAACAAGCTACATAAACACAAAATACAAAATAAGTAACAAAATGCATAATAAATAAAAATTTCGCTAATCAGTCTTCGTCATCTTCATCTTGAGCACCTTGTGAAGGAGGAGGAAACTGAGTGGTGAACAAGTGGGTAAGATGTGAAACATGCGACTCAAGAACATCTTGATGATCCATGATATAATTGACAGCATGATAAATACTGCGAGGATCATCAAAATCTTCTCTAGGATGAGAGGAACTAGAGGCTGAAGACGGACGGGCTGAAGAAGCTAAAGGGACAGGAGGTGAAGTCCTAGAAGGAGACCTAGGGGAGAAGAGAGAAGCTTCATGCGTGCTAAACTTGCACGATCAAAAGACTCAAAGTGTTTTACTACATTCGTCTCAGAATCGAGATCAACGTCATAAGCATAAAAGATGTGGGTGAGTAAAGCACCAAAAGGAAGAAATGAAGTATGAGCCTTATGAAGCCTAGAAAAGATGACATGACCCCAATTTATGTTAATATTGCTGAATATTGCATAAACGGCTTGTTGCAACTCAAGGGAATACTGATCATAACTCCCAGTTTTGGAAATAATGTTATATGATAGTATACGTGCAACAAGCTTAGCAATAGGGGAAATGGATTTATTGGATATAGGAGGACCATGATTCGGCAAATAAATTCTAGATAAAGTGGTGGCATCATCCATCTCAATTTCTCCTAAATCAAGCCCTTCATCATCCAAACCCAAAATGAGATTGATTCGAGCAGGGGTGAGCTTCATCCTTTTATTTTTAACAGAAGTATAGACAAAAGTTTCGCTTCCATCATCTGATTGAACAACTTTTGTATTTGTATAAAACAAAAAAATGAGTTGTGGGTAGTAGAATGGTTGATTTACCAAGGACAAAACATCGTATAATCCACATTGTTGAAATAATGGGATTAGATTAAACCTATCAAGATCTGGAAAATTTACAAATCGACCCGGAAAAATCATAATGGAACACATAATGTACCATTTTTCAACAAGCTTAGGACTTCTAAGATATTGGAGATAATCTTCGGAAGATTGTCCACCCTCTACATTAGAGGTTCGAGATCTCTTTGGAGCCATTAAAAAAAACTTCACAAACAAAAAGATGAAAAGAAGTATACCAACAAGGAGACTCTAGGAGAAGCAAACAGCTTCAAGGAAGCTTGAAACACCACAAGAAATTGGAAGGAGTTGAGCTTCAAATTTCTGGAAATCGACAGCAGTAGCAACAGCAGTAGCAGCAGTCGACTGTTCTTCAAAATTGGGAAAGAAGATAGGGTAAAAGTGAAAGGAGGGGGTAGGTTTTTAGGGTTTTTACAAAGAATGGGCGGCTGGGATCAAAGAAAAAGGTTATCGACGGCTCAGATTTGGTCAAAGTAACAGTAAAAGCTAAACAGTCGCCTCAAAAGATGTGTCAATTTTCGAATTGGAAGAAAACCGATTCACGACAGTCAACTGATATGTAAAGTAGTCGACTTAGTCGAGAACAAAATAGAGAAACACAAAATAGCAGAAATACTACTGGCAGTTGACTGTATTACTGTACACAGTCGACTTTCCAGAGTATACAAACTCAGAAAAATATATATGGCGAAAAGTAGTTGGACAGTCGACTGAAATAAGATTTTAAGTCGACTTACCAGAGTGTACAAACTCAAGAAATATCAGAAAAACTACAAATTCTTAGTTCTCTTCTTAAGTTGATAAATGTGTTTTCTTTAAGTGGTTTAGTAAAGATGTCAGCTTTCTGTTTATCAGTAAAAATAAAGTCTAAAGAAATGTCTCCCTTTAAAACATAATCACGTAAAAAATGATGTCTAATATCAATATGTTTTGTACGTGAATGTTGAACTGAATTTTTAGATAAGTTAATGACACTGGTATTATCACACATCATTGAAGGCTTTGAAAAAGAAATACCATACTCTAATAGGGTTTGTTTCATCCACAAAATTTAGGCACATGCCAAACTTGCAGCGATATATTCAACTTCTGTAGTTGATAAGGATACGGAATTTTGCTTCTTACTGCACCAAGATACTTAGGAATGTCCCAAAAAGTGACATGTTCCACTAGTGCTCTTGCAGTCAGTTTTACTACCGGCAAAATCTGCATCGCTATAAGGCACAAGTTGAAAGTTATCGGTGCATGGATAAAATAGACCATAATCAGACGTGCCTTTAATATATCTTAAAATGCGTTTCACAGCTTTTAAGTGTGACTCTTTAGGACTCGACTGATTTCTAGAACACAAATATACACTAAACATAATGTCGGGTCTACTAGCAGTTATATATAAGAGTGAGCCAATCATACCTCGATAGAGTCTTTGATCGACACTCTTATCTAATTCATCTTTGTCAAGGGTAGTGGTAGTAGCCATAGGTGTGGTCTTACTAGTCGTGCTATCCATGCCAAACCGTTTGAGTAATTTCTCAGCATATTTTCCTTGATTAATAAAAATGCCATTAGGTGACTGTTTAATTTGCAGCCCAAGAAAATAGTTTAGTTCACCCATGTGACTCATCTCAAACTCATTTTTCATGGTGTTAGCAAACTCTTGGTAGAGATTACTATTAGTAGAACCAAAAATTATATCATCTACATATATTTGTATGATCAAGATATCTGTCTCTATTTTACTAATAAACAGGGTAGTGTCTACTTTACCTATTTCAAAACCCGTTTCTAAAAGGAAAGTCTTCAATCGATCATACCAAGCACGTGGTGCTTGTTTAAGACCGTATAAAGCCTTTTTCAATTTAAAAATGTGGTTTGGGAATTGTTCATGTTCGAAACCTGGTAGTTGCTTAACATAAACATCTTCCTTAATAAATCCATTAAGGAAAGCACTTTTAACATCCATTTGAAAGAGTGTAAAATTCATAAAACATGTAAAAGATAATAAGATACGGATTGATTCTAATCTTGCAACAGGAACATATGTTTCATCAAAATCTATGACTTCTTCTTGATTATACCCTTGAGCAACTAGTCTAGTTTTGTTCCTAAGAACTTGTCCTGATTTATCTAACTTATTCTTGAATACCCATTTGGTACCAATTATAGTATGATTAGGAGGTCGTGGAACTAAATCCCATACATCATTCCTTATAAATTGGTCTAACTCATCTTGCATGGCATTCATCCAAAACTCATTCTCACAAGCTTCTTGTATATTCTTCGGCTCAAAATTTGACAAGAAAGCTGTGTGAGAAAACATGTTAACATGTGATCTTGTCTGAATACCATGTGAAATATCACCAATTATTAAGTCATGAGGATGATCTCTAACTTCAACAAAATATTTTGGTAAAGTTGGAGACATCACAACAGGATCAGTCGACTTGACCAATCCATCAGTCGACTGATTTACAGCAGTCGATTTGACTTCCTTATCGGTCGACTTATCTGCAAGACTAGTTTGCTCTAAAGATGTAATTACTTTATTTAAAAGTGATGAATCAATTTCATCATCTTCAATTAGAGTCGATGAAGACAGAGATTCATCAAATGCAACATGTATGGATTCTTCAATAGTCATTGTTGACTTGTTGAAGATCTTATATGCCTTACTCCTATTTGAGTATCCTATAAAGATACCCTCATTAGATCTAGGATCAAACTTATCTAAATTATCCTTAGTGTTCAGAATAAAACACTTACATCCAAATAGTTTGAAGTAAGAGACCTTAGGAATTCTATCAAAAAATAGCTCATAACATGTTTTCTTTAGCTTAAGCCTAATCAAAATTCTATTTAAAACATAACAAGTAGTAGTAACGACTTCAGCCCAAAAATACTTAGGTAAATTTCTTTCAACAAGCATGGTTCGTGCACATTCTTGCAAAGTCATATTCTTCCTTTCAACTACTCCATTTTGTGGTGAAGCTCTAGGAAATGCAAACGAATGAGTTATACCATTCTTGTTGCAATATTCTGCAAACGTTTCATTTTCAAATTCTCCACCATGATCACTTCTAATAGTGACTATGGTTAGAGACTTTTGATATTGAATTCATTTACAAAAATTAGCAAATTCTACAAAAGCATCATTCTTATGTTTTAAAAAGAAAGTCCAAGTGAATCTTGAAAAATCATCTACTAAAATAAATACATACCTACTTTTATTTAAAGAAGCAACTCTAGTAGGGTCAAATAAATCCATGTGGATTAATTCGGGCGGCCTACTAGTAGAAATTACTTCTTTTGTTTTAAAAGTAGACTTAATTTGTTTACCTAGTTGACATGCATCATATAACTTATCATTTTTAAAAGATAGTCTTGGCAGTCCTTTAACTAGATTGTACTTAGACAATTTAAAGAAATTTTTCATATTCACATGGCCAAAACGTTTATGCCATAGCCAAGAATCATTATTAGAAGCTACTAAGCAAAAATCATTCGAAAAATCATATGCCTTTAAACATAGTTCATAAATGTTATTTTTTCTAAATCCTTAAAAAATTATATTTTGCATGGTAGAATCATAAATTAAGAATGCATCTTTTTCAAACATGATTTTATAACCCTTATCACATAGTTGGCTAATTCTCAACAAGTTACGCTTAAATCCACTAACTAATAAAACATCTTCTATAGAAGGGTTAGTGTACTTACCGACCATACCAATTTCAATGACCTTTCCTTTGTTGTTGTCACAAAATGTGACTATTCCTCCATCAATATCTTGAATGGAAGATAGGAGGTTGGCATGACCAGTCATGTGCTTTGAGCATCTGCTATCAAGTATCCAACGATCTCTCTTAGGTACCTATAAAATATTCAATGTGAATATGGTACCCTTTTCATTGGGTCAAAAATAGATTGGTTTTTGGAAAACCAAACCCAAGAAGAGTTTGATTTTCCACCATATGCAGAAATATAATTAGCAGAATTACATACAGTAAGCATATATGAATTAATATAAGCCATTCTATCTTTCAGACTCAGGTTGACTGGAACCCATATATTTTTGCGCTGTTCAGTCGACTTTATCATACCTTTCAGTCGACTGTGACTGATATGCAGTCGACTGTGAGGTAGTATAGGTCGACTTATCTGAGGTGTTTGTCTCTTTGAATGAGACTTAGTACCTCTGGACAGGCGACTGATGGGTGGGTTCAGTCGACTTGTCTGAACTATAGATTTGCCTTTATCATGAAAACTTACAGTTTTAGGCTTTTCAAAAAACTCATAAAATTTATGCTTAACAATGGAAATAGATACAGGTTTATTTACACTAATGTTCTTGGAAGCATGAAGTTTTTTAACAGATTTTTGAAAACCAAGTCCAAATCTTTTATTAGATTGAACTTGATTTTGTTGAACATCATTTAAATTCTACTTTCCTTTATTAAATTTAGATACGTTCTTGGATATCTCTTCATAATCTTTCTTTAGAGATACAAGATCTATATCTAAACTAGAAAGACGAGAATTTAAAGATTTTACTTCTTTATTAAGGTTAAAATTCTCTTGAGAAAGTGTTTGATTAACTTTCTCCAAGTTCTTAACTCTAATTTTTTTTCTTTTTTAAGTTCTTGAAAAATCTCGTTGAAAGCATCAAGTAAATCATTAGAGTCATAGTCATTAATTACTTGATTTTGAGATGCTATAAAACACACATTAGCAACCTCGTTTGTCTCTTCATTTTCTTCTTCCAATGAAGAGTCGCTATCATCCCAAGTTGCTTGGTACGCCTTTTTGTTCTTTATGAACTTGTTTTGTGTACTTGTCCTTTTTGAAGTTGGATGCCTTTCCCTTAAGTTTTGCGTTCTCTAGTGGGCAATCCTTCTTCATATGACATGTTTTGTTACACCTGAAACTTGTTGGAGGTTCATTAGATTTCTTAGATTTTGAATTAAACTTACCTTTTCTTAGAAACTTTTTGAACATTCTTGTGAACATGGCAATCTCTTCCTCATCTTCTTCTTCATCCTCGGAGTTCGACATGGCCTTGAATGCTTGTGTTTTCTTCTTGGATTATTGAGATTCTTGATCCTTCTTGCGCTCTTCAAGTTGTACCTCGTACACCATAAGATTTTCCATAAGATTCTCAAGAAAAAATTGTGTTAAATCATTGGCCTCTTCTATCGCGGTGGTCTTCTTCTTCCATTCGGGGGTTAGTGCACGAACGACCTTCCTCACCATTTTAGTTTGAGTGTACGTCTTCCCAAGCGGCACAAGTAAATTTTTGTTGTCCGTGAACCTTGTAATCATCTCAGACACATTCTCGTTCTCCTTCATGCGGAACATTTTGAACCTGTGAACAAGAACAGATATTTTAGATTCTTTTATTCTATTTGTTCCTTCATGAGTTACCTCGAGTGTGTGCCAAATTTGATGTGCAGTTGTTGCATTGGACACACAGTTGAACTCCTCCTTTGTAAGGGCACAAAATAGCGCATTCATCGCCTTTGCATTGTTCACTGTTTGGTTCTTCATGTCGTCATTCCATTGTGCATATGGAATGGCAGGAGCGGTGTACTCGGTCTCCGTCATGTTCCATATTTCATAGTTGCTGGACTGAAGGTAGATCTTCATTCTACACTTACAATAGTTGTAATTGGTTCCATCAAAGAGGGGTGGCCTTTGTGTAGATTGGCCTTCATGGTATTGATTTGCATTAGAAGTAGTTGTCATTCCACTCAATCAGGCTCTGATACCAAGTGTTGGATCCTGTAGGCAAGGCAAGAAATACTAGAGGGGGGGGGTGAATAGTGTTGTATCAAAAATAATTGCGGAATTGAAAGTTATCTTCTGTCCAGTCGACTGTAAAGAGATATCAGTCGACTGGGGCGTCAGAGTAGAAGAGTATTTTAGACTAGTCTGATCAGTCAACTTAAATAAGAGAGACAGTCGACTCGCTAGAAGAGTTTTTGAGACGTTTGTTATATCAGTCTGATCAGTCGAGTTAGAAAGGATATCCAGTCGACTTACCAGAAAGATTTAGAGTAAAATGAAATGCAAGTAATGGAAAAGTTCAAAGAGATACAACCACAGAGATTCTAATCACAGAGTACACACGATGTATCCTGGTTCTGTCCTCCCGACCTACATCCAGTCCCCAAGCAACCCACTTGAGATTTTCCACTATTCTTGAAAATGTACAAGAATACCATACGGCGTTAGACAACAACCTTGTCCAACCCGTAGTCCTCTCTCACAACTAGAGAGAGCAACCCACTCTTCCACCAACAGTGAAAACCTGACTCTACAACCTAGAGTCCTACTCTCCAACCGAGAGGAAAAGAAAATAATAAAAGATGTTACAGTCAACCTATAGCCTTGTTGTGATTGTGATTTTGTACGTGGCTATTTGGTCAACTTCTGAATTCAGTCCAAAACGAATTCAATATTATGCTGGACTGAAATCAGAGAACCAAGACTTAGAGATTAGAGTGCTTTGTATAAAAACTTTTTCTTTGAAAGCAAAATACTTAAACTTTTTCTAAAAAATTCTTGAAACTTTTCCATGGTGATTCTAAGGCTCTATTTATAGAGTAGAATCCCTGGAACGTTGTAGAAACAGTTCCTACAACTGATTAAAAACGGATATAACTTTTTGAATTCGAAAATACAAAAATTGAAATTAGTAAACTGTCGAAACGGCTTGAACAGTCGACTGGGTTGCCGTTATGAGTCGACTGGTCAGAGTTTGAAGAAGTTCAGAATGTTTTGTACAGGTTCAGTCGACTGGTCGTTAACGGCAGTCGATTGGTACTCAACAGCTGATCTAGTTCAAACTGTTTCGACCTTTAAATTTTGTAAAACACACAGTTATAAAATTATGTATGAGTGTGTGTGTGACAAGACTGTACATCAATCTAAGACTCAACAGTGAGAAAAAATTACAATTATTTTACAAGACACACAAACTATAAGACATTGAAGCTTTGGTCTTCACTTGAGTCTTGAATCTTGAGTGAAGCTTTAGCCATTGTCTTTGTATGAAGCTTTGTTTGATCATTCGTCAGCTTTAGAACCTTGTGGTTTGCTTGATCAATTTGGTTTGAGGTCTTTGTGTATCATACATGATAACTTTGGTACAACCCGCAATATATGAGAAGTAGCACAACAACTTTGCATTGTGTTGTAATCATCAAAATCAAGAATCAACAAGGGAGATAGAGAGAAAGCCTACACCTTGGTGGTGAGTTCTTGAGGGATTTGTAAACCTAATCTTCATATTTCTAGTGGAAATCGTAGGAATGCCTCTGTGTGGGGAAGTAGCCATTGTTTTGGGTGAACCTCGAAAAAATCTTGTGTGTTCTTGTCTGTTGCTTTTGGTTGTTCTTTGTTCTCTTGTTTTGATTCTATAGTTCTTGCATCTCGTCGTTGTCGTTGTTGAGTTTATTCCGCAGTTAGAATTCAACATCGAAGTGGGTTTTTTGCAACTATACTTGAGTGTGGTTTTCTGCACAAAAAATAGTTCAGTGAGGCTTTCTGCATAAAGAGGATAGTTCAAAGGGATTTTTTTCAAATTTAGCCTAAATTTAAACATAAGAATTTTTTTTGAAGATTAAATATTGTTCAAGTATCGCACTGAACTATATCATATGTCTTGCATGTGCACAAATGCTTCTGTTAAACAATTATTAGTTGTGACTTTCCTTTATGATCTTCAGTATGATCTTCATTAGTCCAAAATAACATGATTAATATTTGCGTCTTCATCTTTTGCTTCATACACAATGCATTCAGTATTATCTGTGCATGTCCAGCATACTCTTCCATACTACGAAATGACATGATTAATGTTGGCATCTTCGTTTTGTGCTGTGGAATATTAGCATCTGCATACACCATAGCTTCAATGACCTCCTTTAAATTTGATCGACAAGGAGGATCTCAACAACAGGAGGATGCAAAAAGAATTATACAGAAGTTTAACCCAAATGACATTAAAAAATAATTTGAAGTTTCAAAGCCCACAGAAATTTAGTAATATCTCATGGTCCATTACAAAAATGGTGAAGATCGACAGTGGATATGCAAGTAATTAAAGTTTAGTATCTGAGGAAACAATTGAAAACAGTTAATGATGTGGTGAAACAAGTGTTAAATAAGTGAATTTGTTTCGTGCAGGTTGTAAGATTGCAATTTGATGATAACTTGCATTATTGTGCATTTGGGGATCATCAATAAATGATGTACACATTGTTAACTTATTTTCATATATGTTTTTTATTTGTAAAAAAACATATACTGAAATAGTTTACTTGATTAAAATGGATTAGTTCATCTTCCTTAGTTTCATGTAATTTAAGAGAACTACTTGAACAAATTAGTGATTGAATTTCCTTATGTTTGGATTCGAGACAATATTTTGCTTTAAGTTTGATAATTTGTTAATAATTAATAGAACATTTTATAATGAAGTTTTTTGTAATGACTTATCTAGTGAGACACATTTAAATGACTTAACAAAATATCATTTTAATTTATGAAATTTAATTTTCAGATTGAGTGATATTATTAAAATGGATAAAAGTTGGATGAGTAAGACACGATTATCCAATGAGTATTGGGATGGTGTAAAAGATTTCATTATCTTCGCCAAACAAAATTCTTGTGATCCCAACTTAATCATGTGTCTATGTCGCGAGTGTGTAAATAGTCATTATTTTCCATGCAACGAAGTACAAAAATTTTGGTGATCAATGGTTTCCTACAATGGTACACAAAGTGGTTTTGTCATGGAGAGCATGCCCCGGCTATTCCGGTTTTGACCGGTTCTGTTAGAAGATGAAGACGAACCCTTAGTGAACGAAAATGACAGTGTTGCCGATGAGATGTAATCTTTAGTGCGGGATGCTTTTGGAATTCATAACAATCCAATACACACAAGCTGTCCAACAAACCAAGTCCATGACGAACCAACTGAAACCCTGCATATTGGTGGTAGAGTGGAAGAGGAAATGCAAGACCCTCAAGTTAATAAAGAATATGAAACATTTGCTAAGTTGTTGGAAGATGGTAATATACCATTGTATCATGATTGCAGCAAATTTTCGAAATTCTCATTCATCATATAAATTATTTTAGATTAAATGTTTGAACAGTTGGTCTGTAAAGTCCTTTATCATGCTACTTAAACTGTTGAATGAAGCATTTCCTGCAATCAGTCTTCCAAAATCATTCTATGGAATAAAACAATTCCTCAATCATTTTGATATGCGGTTTGAGAAGATAGTAGCATTTATGCTATTTAGGGGAAATAAGGAGAATCTCGAGAACTGTGAAAATTGTGGTACTTAGAAATTGAAAGGAAAGCTGAATGAAGGCCAAGATACAAGTGGGCCAGTTAAAACAAATAGGGGGGAAAAGTATGCAAAACAGATGTGCTACTTTCCTCTGATTCATATGCTACAAAGATTGTTTGTCATTAAAGACTTCTTCTGATATGTGATGGCATGCTGAAATTCGGAAGAATGATGTGATTCTCAGACACCCAGCTGATTCTGAATCTTCAAATTTTTTTTATGAAGGATATTGTTCCAGGCCGTTCGCCGGCAACGGCGACGGTGGAAGGTCCTCGTCTTCGCTGCATCAATCCAAGCTTGGATAGTAATGGAGATTTACGAAGAACAAGGAGGGATTGATGAACAGAAAAACAGAATTTCATTCATAACCCAAACCAAGTACAGGGAGAGTATTTATAAGAGACAAACACATGCGCAGCACGTGTTTGGACAGGCGGTTACATAATCTGTTGGACCTGAATGCTAATTACAATGCATTTTACAATAAAACCCCTCAAAGAAAGAAAATCTTCCCAGGACTGATACGCAACTTCCAAAGGACTGATACGCAACCCTTTCTTCAACTTCCCTCGTCTTCTACCTTTGCTAAGCTCTGAATCCCCATTGCTTCACCATGTTGGTCTCCTTGGCCACTGCTAGATCCAATCATTGGATCAATACTCCCCCCTCGAAAAGATTCCAGTACTGCTTGGAAGGACGGGAATCGCCAATACATGTCACAGTACCCCTCCCACGTGGCTTCACTCTCACTACCATTCCACCATTGGACCAGAACTTCAGAAACAGCAATTCCCCTCTTTGGGATCATTCGATGCTCCAAGACCTTAACAGGATTGGGAGCTTCTTCCACAAAATAGGCAGGCAAAGCAGTAGAAACTATTTCCAGGCTACAATCACACGGCACAAAGGTTTTCAACTGTGAGACATGGAACACGTTATGAATGCGTGACTCCGTAGGTAGTTGCAATTTGTAAGCCATCGATCCTACTCTCTCAAGAATCCTATAGGGGCCATAGTACAAGGCAGATAGCTTATGAATGCATTTTCCCCCTATTGAGACCTGACGGTAAGGTTGCAACTTCAAATATACCCAATCACTAGGTTCAAACTCTTTCTCTGTGCGATGCAAGTTGGCTTTAATTTGCATCCTATTTTGAGCTTTCAGCAAATTGTCTTTAAGCAATTGCAGGACCACATCTCTTGAAAGTAATGAATCTTCAACAGCTTGGAAACTCGCCGTTTGTGGAACATACGATAGAACACTTGGAGGAGTCTTACCACAGACTGCCTGGTAAGGAGAAATACCTGTGGAGCTGTGAGTGTGTGTATTATAACTAAATTCTGCCCAGGGTAACCAATCAGACCAATCTTGAGGGCGGTATGTTGTGAAACACCGAAGATACACTTCTAACACTCTATTGATGACTTCAGTCTGTCCATCGGACTGGGGGTGGAATGCTGAGCTTAAACAAAGCTTTGTTCCCTGCATAGCTAGGAGTTCTCGCCAAAAGTTACTAGTGAATATAGCATCTCTATCACTTACGATACTTTTGGGAAGCCCATAAAGCTTGAACACCTGCTTAAAGAGTACCATTGCCACGCTCTTAGCAGTATATGGATGGGATAAGAGAATAAAGTGGCAAAACTTCGACAATCTGTCAACAACTACTAGTATGTTGGTGAACCCCGCGCTTCGAGGCAATCCTTCGATAAAATCCATGCTTATATCAACCCATATACTATCAGGAATAGGCAGAGGTTGTAATAGGCCCGCAGGGGATGTGCTCATGTACTTATTCTGCTGGCAAACATCGCAGGGTCTGATGAAGTGGCGTAAATCCCCTTTCATACCTTGCCAATAGACAATCTGCTTTAGCTTAAGCCAGGTTTTATCTATTCCCATATGCCCTCCTTGGGGTGTACCATGCACCTCTTCCATGAATAGAGCCCTTGCTATAGAAGTAGGACTTAGGAGAATTCTTCCTTTGTAATAGATCACCCCATTTACTGAAGCCAGCCTATCATCTGATTTATTAGAAATCTTTTCTCTTATTTCTTCGTAGAATGGATCTGTTTGCACTAAGTGTTTGATTTGATCCAACCACGCTGGTTGAACAATTGTGATAGCAGACAAGGAAGCCACCTCCATGTCTTCAAATTGATGCAAAAGTCCATCAGTTACCACATTCTCCTTTCCCTTCTTATATTCCACTCGAAATTGATACCCATGTAACTTGAGCAACCATAGATGTTGTGCTTCAGTGTATAAACATTGCTCCAACAAGTTCTTAAGGGGTTTATGATCAGTATGGATTACAAACTGTCTTCCCAACAAATATTGACGCCATTTCTTAACTGATAGGAGAATTGCCAACATTTCCTTCTCGTAAGTGGATAACAACCTACTTTTCCCCTTCAACTCCTGATTAAGGAAGGCAATAGGATGTTTATCTTGATGCAAGACAGATCCTAGCCCGTGGCACTCAAAAGGCAAGGCAAAGTTTGGAAGCTGAAGAACTGGAGGAGAGGAAAGCACTTTCTTCATAGTCTCAAATGCAATCTGAGCTTCTTCCTGCCATTGAAAAGCACCCTTCTTGGTGAGTTTTACAAGGGCCCACGCTAGAGTACTATAATGTGCTATAAATTTCCGATAGTACCTGTAAGGCCTAAGAATCCTCGCAAAGCTTTCAGTGTTTTGGGAACTGGCCAATTAACAATGGCCTTAACCATTTCTTGATCAACAGCCACACCCTTAGTTGACACTACATGGCCAAGATACTTCACTTCCCTTACTCCAAATGAACACTTGTTAAACTTAGCAAAGAGTTGATTGGTCTTGAGGACTTGTAGGACTACTGATAAGTGTTCCAAATGATCTTCCAGGCTGCCACTATATACCAAGATGTCATCGAAGAATACCAAAACAAATCGATGCAAATATGGTTTGAACACAGAGTTCATATGAGCCTGGAGTAGAAGGGGCATTTGTTAATCCAAAGGGCACAACGAGGAATTCATAATGTCCTTCATGAGTGCGGAACGCTGTCTTATGTACATCAGCTTCATGCATACGAATCTGATGATAGCCACTTCGAAGGTCCAACTTACTAAACACCTTTGCACCATAGAGTTCATCTAATAGCTCATCTATCACAGGGATGGGAAACTTATTTTTCACTGTAATATCATTTAAGGCCCTATAATCGATACACATTTGCTAACTACCATCTGGTTTCTTGACCATTACAATAGGAGAGGAGTAAGGACTACAACTTGGTCTGACAATTCCAGATTGAAGCATCTCTTTAACAAGTTTCTCAATTTCATTTTTCTGGTGCCATGGGTGTTTATAGGGTCGAAGACTAACAGGTTGGGAGCCAAGAATGAGAGGAATGGTGTGATCGTAGTCCCTTTGTGCAGGTAAACTCATGTCTTCTTTAAACACAATCTGATATTTCTCTAGTAGCTGTTGTAATGGGGAAAGAATTTCAGGTTGTAATTGAGTACCTGCTTGTGCACTTCCAGAAGTTGAGACCCCTACTATTTGAAGCAACCACCCAGATTTAGATTGCATTAGAGCCTTCGACATTGACTTGGCAGAAGCTACTTCCAGTTGTTGAGGAGAGACACCTATCAAAGTGCAATGTTTACCATCAAGTTCAAACTGGACTCTCTTTTCTTTCATATTCCAAATCACATCCCCCAAAGTTTCAATCCACTGTGCTCCCAACACCAATTGACTGGTATCCATAGCTAATACATAAAAATCAGCTACGATGGGTACTCCTTGACACCTAAAAGTAACCCCTTCACACAGACCCAGTCCCTTCAAGAGAAGTCCACCTGCAACTGTCACATCTAAGCAGGCTTGAATGTTCACTGGTAGCTCAGTCTTCTTCACAATTCCCTTATCGATGAAATTGTGGGTAGCTCCTGTGTCGAGGAGAGCGCACACAGGGTGAGAGCCAATGCTACCTAAGACTCGAAAAGTTCTTGGTGTGGTACTCCCTGTAAGAGTATTAAGGGATATAATAGCAGACTCTTCTTTACTTCCTTGTAACACTTTTGATGCTTTAGAACTTCCCTGTGACTCAACTAGGTGAGATTCCGTTTCATCCTCTAAATAATCTTCCGATTCATCAAAGTCTTTATCTAAAGTTCCCAACATCTGCATAAAAACACTCCCTTCACAAGAACCCACCATTTGCATAAATGATTTGCCAGCGCATTTATGTTCCCTCACAAATTTCTCATCACAATGGAAACACAGCCCCTTTTCTCTCCTATCTTTCATATATTGCATGAATTGCTGGTCCTTGGTCTTAGAAGCAACTGACTGCAAAGGATCATTGGTCCCCATACCACTTGCTACTGGGTAACAAGGGTGTCACTGTAGACACTGGAGTTTTGTAGGTATTGGAAATAAAATTAGCTTTGTCAAAAGAGTTGGATTTCCAAGCTTTCTCCTGATCGTTAATAATCTCCTCTCCAGCCATAGCCTCCCTATAAGCTGCAAGAACACTACGGGAATTCTTGAGCTTAACTTCTTTTCTCAACTCACTTTTCAACCCCGATACATAACAACTTACTAGAGAAGATTTTGCTAAAGGTTGCGTAAGTTGACTATATCTCAAGAACTCCCTATGGTACTCAATTACCGTTCCAGTTTCCTGAAGCTTATACATGATTGCTTCGGGATCTTCTAACTCAGATGGCCCAAATTGTAACATTAGCTCTTTCTTCAAACTTTCCCAATCAATTCTCCCTTCTTCTTGTTTCTCGAACCATCTCCACCAAAGCAAGGCTTCCCCTCTCAAATAGTACAGACAAAATGACAGCTGATCACAAGGGTTGTTTTTTTGTGTGAAGAAATGATGCTCCATATGGTAAATCCAGTTAGTTACGTCCCCTATTCCATCATAGCTAGGTAGATCAATCTTAGGATGTTTAGGGAAGAAAGTACTATCTTCGGAGTGCCGTTCTTCCTGTCTTGCAACCCTCCTTCCCATCAAGGGCTCAGTGAAATCAAGATTCCTTGATTTTGCTCGATTGGGCCTTCTGTGTCGGAAATGTTGTCTGCGCCCATTTCCATACCTTCCATAGCCTCGCTCTCCTTCTGAGTCTTCAGCATCACTTTCTGAACTCCAAGATTCACGCATTGGACGTGATCTATGATTTCTTGGTTCTTGGAATAGGCGATCTAACGCCAGTTCCAACCGATCGAACCTTTCTTCCAAACTGGAACGTTTGTGGATGTCACGCCCCGCTTCCCACTATACGGAAATACAGGCACGCAACTGAGGCCCAGCGAATGATATACATCATCCATAAGCTGTACAATTATAAGCTCAACAAGATCTTTATAACACATTCACGCAGACAGATATAATAATCACATGAGCTGAAAATAGAATAACCATCATTTGGATAATACATCAATATCGGGTCAAGATGCCCGGGAGTACAAGGTGCCAAAATTAAAATAATATGATAAGCAGTTCGCTATAACAACTAGATAAAATAGCGACTGGAAGAAAAATAACATGAAGTAGTAAGGAAGTAGCAACGATCGTCTAGAGAGTCTGCTCGTCGGGTCCATCAGTACCTGTATAATTATTAACTCAAAGAAAAATAGAAAAGTTCCCGTTAGAGCAAGTTTCGGGCAGCAAGTAGCAACAAGCAATAAAAGGGGTAATATAACAAGATATAACATGGAAGAAACAAGAAGTAGAAGTAAAAATACAATATGGAAGTAAGCAAGGAATTGGGACAATATGATCATGTAAGTAATAACTGTAACTAGTGTATTCTAGACTTCAAGATATAAGCAATTGATAACCTAGGCTCAGTTAATCGATAATCATGTAATCAAGGATCGAGAGTCATGTAATCAAGAGTCGTGTAATCAAGAATCAAGAGTCATGCTTAGTGAAGATCTCAAGTTTATCTATTTTATTAACTTATCTAATGCACGCAATCATGTGTCACATACCACAAGTTCGGTGCATATCAATCATGTGACGTTTAGACTTAAGTAGTGAATTCTATAGGATTATGTACTCGGGTCATCCAGTGATAGTATCAAGACATGTAATCATGAATCATGTAATCGAAAATTATGTAATCAAGAATTTTGTAACCAAGAATCAAGAATCAAGAATCACTATTTCGAGAAACACGGGCCCCCTTCTGAGTATACTCCCCTATATTGTCCACTATTAAGCCGTACCCTTATAACCCCGGCTTGTTATTCTTTTATAATTAATTATGAATATGCAGTTGGTACGACTAGTGGAACGGTGTAATCAAATAGTTTAGTCAAGGAAAATATCAAGGACAGTAATCATGGACATGAGACGTAAAACGAGTACATGTATTGAGAGTAGTTATTATAGAATTATCAAGTGGTATAAAATGCATTCTATCAACCTATTATATCTATGCAAGTTATTATTACAAGAACAATAATACACTCAGTTCACTAAATATGAAAAGTAATGGGTTTAAATACAAAAACGTAGAGATGAATTTTTAGACAACTTGACATATCTGCATTCAAATTCACTTTCCCGTTGTTACAGAAAAGCAAATCCGATTCCGTCAAACATTCTAGAAAGTAGACTCTCTTTCGGTTCCAACACATATTCACACGATACATTCTAAAGACAGTAGCTATGCGTACAAATCATTCTTCGCTGGTTTCGATGTTTCGCGCGCATTCTGGAAATTCGTAGTCACAATACTAAAACTGTGATATCTCACAATCTATACATCGGATTGAGAAACTGTAGGATGTTTCGGATATCTAGACTCGAATGGCTACGATTTTTATGTAGAAAGTTTTTCGATCCAGTATCGGGAACATGGTCAAATTCTCAGTACGAGATACCGGTTAGTAATCCCGTACAGGTTCAGAAATTCATGATATGTCAGTACTAAAATCGCAATATCTCACAATCTATACATCCGATTGAGAAACCGTCAGATGTTCTGGATTCGGTACTCGATGGGCTACGATTTCCGCATAGAAAATCTTCAATCCAATATTGAAAATATGGTCGAATTCTTAGTGCAAGGTCAACAAATTTTAGAGATAGTAAGGTTGAATATTCGATATTCGATAACACGATTCGAAATGTGTTAACGGTTCACTCTTGAGTTGATATAGCATAAAACCAGTGACTAGAATGGAATTTGACAATAAAATATGATGATAACTAGACTACTTGCCACGAGTCCAAGGAGAATGCTTGTACGAGAACAAAAAGAGTGTACAAGGTACTTGCCTTATAACGTGACGATTTCGGTGGTGGTGTTAACCACGGAAAGAAGAAGAGACGTCGGCAACGGACGGCGGCACAACGACGGTAAGAATGGTGGCAAGACGGTAGCGAGCGAGCAACGGTAGCAACGGTGAGCGACGACAACAACAAGGTGGCACGACGTCGGGTTGTTTTTCGGGGTTCACGGGATCGTAGAAACGGAGTCGTTGGCTCGAAGGTAGAAGGTAAAGTGGAGCTCGGGTGTTGCTTGAGCTCTCGGGTGTGAAGAAGGCAGAGAAAGAGAAGAAGGGAAAATGAAGAATGTAGATAAGAGAAGAGAAAGAGGTAGGAGCTCTGCATGTGTGTGTGTGTGTATATATGGAAAGGAAGGGATAGGAGGGGTGTAGAAAAATCAAATGAGGGGTGTAGAAAAACCAAAGGATAGGAGTGCTGCATGTGGGGGTGTAGAAAAATCAAACGTAGAAGGAGAAAATGAGAACAAGGTGTAGAAAAATGAACAAGGAGGAGAAGTCAGGAGTTAGGCGTAGAATTAGGCAGTAGGAGAAAAATGAGAGTGAGTGATTAGCGGGAGTGGGTTAGGATTAGGATTAGGATTAATCAGGATTTAAAATTTGTATTTAAACTCCGGTCAAAAAATTACAAAATTATAGAATTGATCAGAAAAATATTCTGGCTTTTTATAAAGAGTCCAAAGAGAAAAATAAAACTGATCTGAAAATTGAAGTACAAAAATTCACGTAATAAAATACATACTACTGGAACAGGGAATTACAGTGGAGTTCAACACCATGATCGGTGGTTCCCCGCACGTTCTGACTCCTAGCTCCAGTTCCAGATTGAGGTCCATACTTGGAATTGACGGAGTTCTCAGTTTCTTGGATGGGTTCTTGATCAAGTCCTGGGTCGACGGCGACAGCGTGATCGTCTTCAGCCTCTGATACCATTGTTCCAGGCCGTTCGCCAGCGACGGCAATGGTGGAAGGTCCTCGTCTTCGCAGCATCAATCCAAGCTTGGATAGTAATGGAGATTTACGAAGAACAAGGAAGGATTGATGAACAGAAAAACAGAATTTCATTCATAACCCAAACCAAGTACAGGGAGAGTATTTATAAGAGACAAACACGTGCGCAGCACGTGTTTGGACAGGCGGTTACATAATCTGTTGGACCTGAATGCTAATTACAATGCATTTTACAATAAAACCCCTCAAAGAAAGAAAATCTTCCCAGGACTGATACGCAACTTCCAAAGGACTGATATGCAACCCTTTCTTCAACTTCCCTTGTCTTCTACCTTTGCTAAGCTCTGAATCCCCATTGCTTCACCATGTTGGTCTCCTTGGCCACTGCTAGATCCAATCATTGGATCAGATACCCTGATTTTGCCGAATATCCTCTCAACATGCAACTTAGATTAGCCAGTAATGGTACGTGTTAGTTTGGACATTTCGCATCAAATTTTAGGGTTTTTAAAGAAAGTTAACCAACAATTCATAGTTTAGGGGGTTTCTGCATTGACCAATAGATGAGGAAATTTACTGTGTTGACCCCATAGTTTAGGAGAATTTTTCACTATTTACCCTAATTTTTATTGTATCAATCTCAATGTACAGTACTAATGAACGAGGGTTTATTATTGAAGGTGTCGTTTTTTGGAATTTTTTCAATATAAAGGAAAGGGTATTTCAGATGAGATGATTTTATTATTGTTACATAAAATCATGTTACTCTTTTCATATTGCATTGTTCTTGGATGATGGACGATCAACAACCATTGTTACTATTTGTGTTAATCTGCTTGAACCTAATATTAAAAAATTTTATTAGTTTCTGGATACAAAAGTCTAGTATTGAATCTATTTTATTCGCTAGAAACAAAAGGATTATATGAAAAAATAATAGAATTATACTTATTGTGCAGTGTGAGAAAACTTAATATCACATTCTTGTACTCTTGATAAGTTCTGAGATTATTTTGTATATTCCTATAGAATTTGCTGTTTGCGGTTTAAGAAAATTCAGATAAAAGAGAAGAATTTATTTTTCCTGAACACGAAAGAGAAACTCGAGTCCTACTGTTTCAGTCGAAATTGAATCAAGAACAACTTGCTTGGCGTACCAGCTGAAATTCTCATAATGGTATTCATTCTGAATAGTTAAATTCCAATTTTTAATTAAGAAAAATCTATTTAAATTTTCATTAGATACAAATTTATTTGTTTTGTTGTTATTTTCAGCTTCATGTTCTATATGAAAATATTGTAGTAGTGTTCTATGCGAAATGATAATAGCACCCTCTAAAAAGTAATCGAAAAAAGTATATAAAAAAAACTACGACACATGCATTAATCGTTACGTATAACTTTTCTGCATAGATAAATCTACACAGATGAAAAGAGATAGCAGAGAAAATTGCCATTTATTGACAGAAATCAAATAATGCTGGTAACCATCAGTAAGCAGAGGCATGAAACACTTTCATTATATTCATCACTACTCAGAAGGACAAGTACTATCATGTTTCTTCACTTTAAGAAAATGTATTATTTATGTTTACCATTATAAGTTATAACTACAGAGTTGAGTTGAGGATATGACTGCCTAGAACTGAAAAATGTAGCCCGCACGCTCAAATTCACATGCTAATATATACATGAAATCTACTATAAAAAAGAAAGTAGTAGTAGGGTGAATAGCGAACCCCCCCCCCCCCCCCCCCCCCCTCTCAACTATGGGGTCAACACAGTAAATCCCCTCATCTATTGATCTGCATAAAACCCCATAAACTATGAATTGTGGTCAACTTTCTTTAAAAACCTAAAATTTAATGCGAACTGTCCAAAATACCCTAAAGCATTATCTTCTTCTTCCACATCAGTTTCTTCATCTTCTACATGATATTCATCTTCCTCATCACCAAAATACCCATCCCCGCACCCACCCCAGCACCCCCTACCTCCCCGCTCAACACCCGACCTCCAACTCCACCTCCATCCCTCCACCCAACCTCCAACTCACCTCCATCAACCCATTCTGACAAAAAATATTCACTAGCTCTCTCAAATCACACCACTCTTCAGAAATTGATAACAATGGCTATCCCCGAATTCATGCAAGATTTCCTGAACGAGTTTGGCTCCGATTATGGCTACCCAGATGCCCCCAAATCCATCGACGAGATCCATTCACATCACCATTAAATTAAAAACATCCAATTAGTTAATCAATAATATTTAATTTCTTGTGTATCCATCCATCCATCCATCCTCTACCAATCTCAAAACCACCCCCACAATTTTTTTAAAAAAATTAAAAATGATCATAATTTGAAATGAAACCAGTAATTAACAAATAACAAAGGCAGCCATTCGAGTTATTGATTTTTGAATTTATTTTGAAGTCGAATTATTGATTTTGTGTTGTTCCTTAAGGTTGTAATGGAGGTAGAGTTGGAGGGATGGAGGTGGAGATGGAGGTCATGAATGGGTTTTAATGGAGTCAGGTTGGACGAAGATGGTGGGGGCCATTGGTGGGGCAGCGGGGAGGCGAGGGGAGGGAATGAGGGTCACAGTGGGTATGAGAATGGGTATTTTGGTGATGAAAAAGAAGAAGATGGTGAAGAAGATAATGATTGAGGGTATTTTGGACATTTCACATCAAAATTTAGGGTTTTGTAACAAAGTTGACCGTAATTCATAGTTTAGGAAGTTTTCTACGTTGACCAATAAATGACGATGTTTATTGCGTTGACCCTATAGTTTAGGAGGGTTTTTCGCTATTTATCATTACAATTAAAAAAGTAAGGGTATCTTGGAAGAAAAGGTTATATACCGAAATATTTAGTACAGAATTAAATAAAAAATGTGAAACAAAAGAAAATTTATAAAATAAATTAGCCAAACCCATATACATTGCACCTGCAGATCATCTATGAGCCCGAACTCTTTATTTGTCCTATGAGGCAATCATATAGGCCACATCCACATTGACAGTGCACAAAAGCATGCGGTGAGAGAATGAACGAATGACATTACTACCACCACTACTATTGTCGTCCCTCTTCACCTTATGACCCTCGTCACATCTTCTCAGGCACGCTTTTGATCCTTGTAAGCTTGTAGCTCCTCAAAAACATCTGCCTTGAGTTCGATGGCGCTACTTTGCCTTCCACAGTCTGACTAACTGAGTTGTTAGGTGATATGGGTAACATCGGAGCCAGTAGAAATTGACATGCATCTCAAAGCTTCTCAAGGGCAGAATAGTAGTTTCACAGCAACTACAGGCCTACAAGAAGAACATGGGCTGCCTCCAGTCCCATCAATTCAATCAGGTCCACAATTGTGGCTAACTTACAACCCAAGTAAGAGAGATTTCTAGCTAATTAAGGCTGTCAATCAAATCCCCTATCTAAAATACGATTACTATCTGATTCTGTCTATTTACCACGAGAATCTTTAATCAAATCCTAAAAGATATATTTTCAGGTTTACATTCTCCAACTAACTCCTAGCCTATAAATACTCTCCTCTCAATCAGTCAAAGGTAATCAATATTTTTCCACCAAAAACTCTAATCTCCTTTTTGAGTAATTAACGAGCGTTATAGGGTCTTTCATCGGAGCCACCTCCGGTATTAAGACTTTTTACAGGTTCGCCGGACGATTTCAGCTGTCCAAATCTTGATCCAGACATTCTCAACCATTCAAATCCATATCAAGGAGCTTTCAACCATTCAGAATTTGATCTCGATCGACGGTCTAGACCATAAGTTTCCTCCTACAAATGAACCCATCATCTGATTGATCCCACACCTGAAAAATGCAGCAACAGATTGACACCATATGTGGGAAACCACAGTTATGCCACTCTGACCTGATCCATTCGCTGAGAATACTTCCCACCATACCTCCTGCAAGAAAGTCAAAGGCGGTTGTAGCCAGCCGCCAAGCCAAACCTCTTCCTCCATCGCCTCCTTGTTCGCTGTCCCAGCCCTCTCCTAATTGGGTGTTGCTGCTTATTTTGGTGTGGGAGCAAACAGATATTGAGTTTATATTTTGAAGGAAACTACTAAAGATCTAACCTTTGATGATTGCCACAAAAAGTGGTTAGAGCTCCTAAGATTGAATCTAGATCATTGAAAAACTAGCTTGATCTGAATTTGATGGTTGCTGACGCGGCTAATGTACCTGCAAAAAGCCTGAAACATAGAGGATGGCCCCAACAATAGACCATCCGACACTCAAGTCAGAACCAGTGAGAAAAAAAGAGTTTGAGAGGGAAGATACTTATTACCTTCTGACTGAGGGAGGGGGAGGGTATTTATAGACCTGAGAAACAGTTAGGAGATTGATATAAATATGTTATCTCATGTTGATTCTCCCCCTTAAGCAATAGAATCGGTTACTCTTTGAATGAGGACAAAAGATTTGACTTACAGCCCTTACGGGCTGGGTGTCTCTTTTGGTAGGTCCAGTCGCTTTTAATGGGCTTGAAAGTGGCCCAAGTCTTGTTAATGAGCTTGAAGAAGGTCCAGACATGTTAAAGAGGCTCGTTACTGTTAATCTTCCAGTAGAAGCTTTAAGATCTGTGCCAAAATGGTATGACCCTGAATTACTGTGACTTTTACTATTATCATAAGCTCCCCATTCCTGGAAGACGATTTTCTCGGCTTCTGGGAAGTAGTTCACCTTGTTTTAGAGTTCTGGGGTATTATCTTGGCTTTCAAGGACAATCAGAGATGCCTAGAACTTGAAAGCTTATGGAGGCGGCAAATATTTTCCTGAAAATTTTCATTTTTTTGGAATTTTCTATAATTTGTTTGGAATTTTAATAATTTTTCCAATTAATAATTGCTTTTTCGATATTTTAAATTAATTGTTCGAATTTTTAATTATTTTTGTGAAATTTAAATTAATTTTCCAAATTGAATAATCATTTTTGGAATTTTTAATTAAATTTTTGAATTTTAAAATGATTTTCGGGGATATTTTTAATAATTTATCAGCTCAGTGCAATTTCTGGAGCGATTGCACGCATTGATCATGCCTTTGCTCGTGCATTGAGGAGAACAGGCAGTTGTGATGAAGAGGCTGTGATGAGGGGGCGACGTGGTGCTATCGGGAGCGTCCATCATGATCTGGCTCACCCACTGAGTGAGATGGAATGGGTGAAATGTGGAGCAGGTGACTTGGATTGATCTTGTTTATCCGTCACGAGGGGTTCGCCTTTCTAGGCAATTAGATGGTTGAGGACAGCTGCGAGCACCCCCTTGGTCGCCCGACCGTTTGGGCAACCATCTTCCTCGTCAAGCTTGCATTTTTTGGGCGACCAAGATAGCATGGTGACCACATTGGTTTTGTCGACCGTGGGGCTTCGGCGAGCAAGGTTATTCGGCGACCACAGGGCTTCAGCGATCACTTGGCTCTGGCGACCACTTTGTTTAGGCGAGCACTCGAGCTTTTGGTGATCATCTTATTTGGCGACCTCTTCGTTGACCACTTCTCTCGGCGACCAAGGCAATCAAGGTTGCGGTGAGCAAGCTAAGGTGACCAAGTTTCGGCAAGCAAGTCTTCGGTGACTAACAGGTTTCGGAGACATACTCTTCATCTTCTTCAGCAACCTCGAAGCCTGAGGCGACAGAGCTGTGGTGACCAAGCTTCATCGACCAAGATTGTGTTGACTAGGAGCCTCGTCGACCCTCTCCTCAGTGACCAAATCTTTCGGCGAGCAAAGCTTCTTTGTCAAGTGACTATTTCTGGGCGAGCAAGGAGGTTCGGTGTGTTGGGATTGGGGCATCAACAAATGCCCTCTGGTCGCAGCGGAACTAACTAGAGCAATGAGGAGGTCGAAGTAGACGAGGCGAATAAATTGAGTAAGCAAGTAGATCCACCAAACTAATACAAACACAACAATGATGACTTATCTCGGTTAGCTTTTGCTTAATCCAGGGGGAAATATAAGGAGATCTAATATTCAACTAGAGAACATTACAAGGAGTTACTGATTCACTTGACACAACGAATTAAACTCACCCACCAAGAACTATCTCCCTCTCGAACCTCTCTTTGCAATGGAGAAAAGAATCTATGAAGTACTCTACTCTCATAAAGGAGGAGTTTACAATATATATAAAAGAATAGAGAGAAAACTTAGGTCTAATCTTGATCCTCGGTCGTCCGATAAAATCTGAAAAAGAAGTAACTGAATAGGAACCGTATGATCTAACTTGGAGTTGAAGATTGGGCTGAACCGACCTAACAAATCGAATCCCAAAAACAAATCAGCGTCGCGGGCGGTCGATCGTCCAACAAGTCCGGTCGACCATACCACTCTCTGACTTCCCAGTACAACGAGCGGTCGGGGGTGCGGTCGGGGGGTGTGGTCGACTGTCACCATGACCGGTCGACCGCAAGTAGCATGCACCTGCTGCTGCTGCTGTTCTCCTTCTACTCGCTTCGATGCTTCGGCCTCCGTGCTTCATATTACCTTCTTTTAATCTGAACAACGAGTATACAAGACACAATCCTATTAAACTCCACATTGGATTTCATACGAGTGCTATCACATGATGTGTTACTCATCTCCAAACTCTTAACAAATTCCACTTACAAAGAAAACTTAGAACAATAGCTTCTTCTTCTAGTTGAAATGATCTCTACCCAATCTCACCAAATCCAGTGCAGCCTCTCAAAGGCCCACCTCCGTAGATGTACTCACGAAGTTGCCAAACTCCGTACAAACTCCACCTACCCTTAGGCTTTCTCCACCTCTCGACGATATTCGAACGTCGTGGTCTCATCTCGATGAATCTAGTTGCGGCAAACTAGCTGAGCTTGCGGGAATACCGGAAAAAGGACCAACACTTGCGCAAGTATTTCGATTTTCCCAAAGCTTGTAGAGATTGTTTTGGCTTGGCCCAACCATTCTCATACCTCTAATCACCTTACGATGACCTTGAAAAAAGACAGAACTCCACCTCGAGCTGTGTACCTGCAGCCCCGTGCATCAAGAGTTCCTAAGGAAATCAGATTCCGTTTCAGCAGAGGAATATGCAAAACATCCCTTAAAGTGAACATGTGTAGACCTGGCATCTTCAACTAAACAATCCCCTCACCCACTACTTCACAAATCTCTCCAGTTTCCGTTGTCACATAACGCCCCGTAGTAGACTTATAAGTAGAAAACAACTCCTTTTCAGAGTAAATATGAGAAGAACTCCTTGAGTCAAGAAACCAACTAGAATCCACTTCTAAAGAATTTGAAACAAGAAGACACGAATAACCTGAATCAAAGGCACCAAAGGCACTAACTACATTAGCGGCTGAACTCCCGTTCCTGGCACTCTCTTAATTCTATAATTTTCAACAGTCTTTCTTGATATGCCCTAGCCTCTTGCAATATCGGCAACGGATCGAATCCTTTTGCAAAGTACTTTGTTTTCCCCCCAAAGGATCATCCACTGCTAGACAACTTGTAGGAATAGACGATATAGATTTATGGGTCTCCTTTGATTTTATTTCAATGCTTTGATTTCACCATCTACCAAAATACTCTCCTTAGCAGATCTACCATGTAGCATGGTCATGATCAAAGGCTCGTACGAATCTGGCAGTTAATATATCAGGTTGAAAGCTTTATCTTCCTTACGCACATTTGCATTGATCGCCTTAAGTTCAGATAATACCTTATTGAACTCTGTAATGTGGTTTTGGAGATCGGTACCTTCCTTCATAGATAAACGGAACAACTTCCTCTTTTAATGCATCCGATCTAATAACGACGAACCAGAGTAGTCAGTTACGAGTCTTTCCCACAGACTCACCGCGTCAATTTCTTCAAGAAATTTGTACTTGACCTCGTCCGCCAAGGATAGTCGGATTAGACTTATGGCTCTTTCACGAATATCTTCCCAAACATCATCCTTCATATCAGTTGGCTTTTCCTTTTTCTTTACTACTGACTGCAACCATTCTTGAACAAAAATATCATACATGTCAGTCTTCCAAAGATTGAAATTGATCTTACCATCAAACTGCTTGATCTTCAAAATACTGTGGCCAGACATCTTAACCAAGAAACTCGACAACCTGAAGCTCTGATACCAGTTGTTGGGATTGGGACATCAACAAACGCCCTCTGGTCGCAGCAGAACTAATTAGAGCAATGAGGAAGTCGAAGTAGACAAGGCGAATAAATTGAGCAAGCAAGTAGATCTACAAAACTAATACAAACACAAAACTGATAACTTATCCCGATTTGCTTTTGCTTAATCCGGGGGAAAATATAGGGAGATCTGATATTCAACTAGAGGAGATTACAAAGAATTACTAATTCACTTGACACAAGGAATTAAACTCACCCACCAAGAACTATCTCTCTCTCTCGAGCCTCTCTTTGCAATGGAGAAAAGAATCTATGAAGTACTCTACTCTCATAAAGGAGGAGTTTACCATATATATGGAAGAATAGAGAGAAAACTTAGGTCTAATCTTGATCCTCGGTCGTCCGATAAAATCTGAAAAAGAAGTAACTGAATAGGAACCGTATGATCTAACTTGGAGTTGAAGATTGGGCTGAACCGACCTAACAAATTGAATCCCAAAAACGAATCAGCACCGCGAGCGGTCGACCATCCAACAAGACCAGTCGACCGTACCACTCTCTGACTTTCCAGTACAACGAGCGGTCGGGAGTGCGGTCAGGGGGTGCGGTCGACTGTCACCATGACCGGTCGACCGCAACTAGCTTACCCCTGCTGCTGCTGCTGTTCTCTTTCTACTCGCTTCGATGCTTCGACCTCCGTGCTTCATATTACCTTCTTTTAATCTGAACAACGAGTATACAAGACACAATCCTAACACAGTGACCAAAGGATGATCAAGAACTCTATCAACCATCTTTGGCGACCTGTCTTGTAGTCCAAACCTGATTTGTTGTCTTTGGAGGTTCATCGGGTTGGACTTGGGTTTTGTTTTTTTTTAAAGTGCTTGGAGCTTTGGGTTTGTTTTCAGGTTGCTGTCGAGTTAGGTTTGATCAACTCTGTGGTTGGTGCTCGACAACAGGTTGGAGTCATGGTTGAGTTGTGAGAAGCTTGGTTCTTGTTGGCGAAGCTCTGGAGTTTGTGTGCTGCCTTCGAAGAACCTTGCTGATCTCGGGTTTTAGTGTGGCCAAAAATTTGGGTTGTGAAGCCAGACTTGATCATCCTCAAAGTTCCTTCCTTTGCTAGCTTGAGTTGGGGTTGGGGTTTGTCGAAGCTAGAGATCTTTGAGTTTGAAGTTGGAACCATTGGAGCTTCGGGTTTGAAATTGTGTTTTTGGAGTTGGAGTTGAGTAGGGTTTTGAGCTTTTCCTGTCCATGCTTGAAGCTTCAATATCGGATTGATCTCAGCTAACTTCGTAGTTGGGTCGAAGCTTGTGTTGGTTTGAGTTAGGAGCTATGGAGCTTTTGGTTTGATCTTCTCTTCGGAGCTTGGGTGAATTGGGTTTGTGTATTGCAGGCTGTTGGTTGTTCCTATGTTGGCACCAAGATCTTTCTCCCGAGAAGATGTGGTTAAGCTACAATGCCATGGAATTGATGTTAAGTATACAATTTAAGAATTGTGTCCCTGCTGCTCCAAAGCTAGCAACCTTTCCCATATTTCTTAGACATAATTGTTGATTGTTTGATTTATGTGAGCTCTAATGCACAGACCATAACATTTCCACCTTCTGAAGCTGCTGCTGTAGCAGATTCGACGTTGCCTAGGATTCAGTCATGCATGTGTTCATAGGAGGCTTTTCTTCGATAGTGAAGTCATCGAGAATTTCTTACAGAGATAAAGGCTCGTTCAGATTTTGATGATGAGTTGCCCCCTCTGGACTTGTGCTCGTTGATCGGCCAACCCCTTTGAGTTCAAAAATCTAGTTTATTTTGGCTTGGAACGAGTCGGTGATCACCTAATTTGGTTTGGAAATTTCCTTGAGTTTTCACCCACTAAATGTCAAGCGATCTACTCCATCGAATTGCTTTTTCATTGACGAACCATTGTGCCATTCGCTTGTTTTGTCGATCGATTATTTCGTTGTTCGACGAATGTTCTGTTGCACTGGGAGGTGAGTGCTTTCACCGTTGGATCTTGTATATGTAGCCTATCTAGAAGAGCTATTGCATAAACATACTTCAGAAGGCGGTCGAACTGTGAACTTGCTCTTTAATCCCAGCAAGTTTGTTGAGGCAATTATGGGACGGAGTTGAACGTTTGAACTTGCTGTTTGTGCCCAGTAAGTTTGTAGAGTCAACTTTGAGACGGCGTCGGTCGTAGAACTTGCTGTTTGATCCCAACGAGTTTATAGAGACAGCTGTGAGACAGAGCTAGTCGTAGAGCTTGCCATTTGATCCTAGCGAGTTTGTGGAGGCAACTATAGGATTGAGTTGGCATTGAACTCATTGTTTGCACCCAAAAAGTTTGGAGAAGCAACTCTGAGACAGAGTTGAACATTTAAACTTATTATTTTGATTCCAGCAAGTTTGAAGAGACAACTCTGAGAGGGAGTTTGACATAGAGCTTGTTGTCTATGCCCAGCAAGTTTGGAGAGACAACTTTAAGACAGAGTTGGACGTAGAGCCTATTGTTTGATCCCAGCAAGTTTATATAGACAACTCTGAGACGAAGTCAGACGTTGGAACTTGCTGTTTGTGCCCAGCCAATTTATAGAGACGACTCTAAGGTGGAGTCAGACATTTGAACTTGCTGTTTGCGCCAAACAAATTTGTGGATACAACTCTAAAATGGAGTTGGACATAGAGCTTGTTGTTTGCACCCAGCAAGTTTGGAGGCAAGCTCTAGGCCGGCATTGGACGAAAAACCTATTGTATGAAGTTAAGGGGTTGTTGGAAGGACTCAAGCAGGGAGCAGAGCATCGAACTCTTGTTATGGAATTAACAAGTATTTGTCAGAGCTCGTGCGAAGAGCAGGGCATCCGACTCGTTGTTAGGAGTTAACGAGTTGTTGACGAAGCTCGAGCGGAGAGCGAGGCATTGAACTCGTTATATTGGGTTAACAAGTTGTTAACGAAGCTCGAGCAAAGAGTGGGGCATTGAACTCGTTATATTGGGTTAACAAGTTGTTGACAGAGCCTGAGCGGTGAGCGACGGACCGAACTTGTTGTATGGAGTCAATGAGTTGTTAATGGATCTCGTACGAAAAGCGGGCCATTGAACTCGTTGTTTGGAGTGAACGAGTTGTTGACGGAGCTCGAGCGAAGAGCTTGATGTTGAATTCGTTGTATGTAATTAATGAGTGGTTGAAGGAGCTTCAGCGGAGAGCAAGATATTGAACTTGTTGTATGGAATTAACAAGTTGTTGACAGAGCACAAGCGAAGAGTGGGATACCCAACTCGTTGTATGATGTTAACAATTTTTCGATGGAGCTCAAGCAGAGAAAAAGGCATTGAACTCGTCGTATGGAGCTAACAAGTCATTGACAGAGCTCGAACAAAAACCAAGGCACTGAACTCATTGTTGGGAGTTAACGTGTTGTTGAAGGAGCTCGAGCGAAGAGCAGGGTATTGAACTCATTATATGATTCTTTCGAGTAGTTAATGGAGTTCAAGCGGAGAGCAAGACGTAGAACTCATTGTATGGAGGTAACGAGTAATTTACTGAGCGCAAGCATAGAGCAAGGCATTAAACTTGTCGTTTGGTGTTTAAAAAAATGTTGACGGAGCTTGAGCGAAGAGCAAGGTGTCAAACTCGTCGTTTGGAGTCGACGATTTGCTAATGGAGCTCGAGCAGTGAGCAAGGCGTGGAACTCATTGTTTGGAGTCAACGAATTGATGGAGCTAGGGCGAAAAACATGTCATTGAACTTGTGTGGAGTTAACGATTCGTTGATAGAGCTCGAGCGGAGAGCAAGGCATTGAACATGCTATATGGAGCTAACGATTTATTGACGAAGCTCGAGCGGAAAAACAGGGAACAAAACTTATTGTATGAAGTCAACGAGTTATTGAAGGAGCTTGAGCGGAAAGTAAGACATTAAACTCGTTATATGAAGCTATCGAGTTGTTGACAGAGCTTAAGCAGAGAGCAAGATATTGAACTCATTATCTGGAGTTAACGAGTTGTTGACAAGGCTCGAGCAGAGAGCAGGAAGCTGAACTCATTGTATGGAACTAACGAGTCATTGACGAAGCTCGAGCAAAGTGCAAGGCATTGAACTCGTTGTATGGAGTTAGTGAGTCATTGATGGAGCTTGAGCGATGAGCAGAGAACCAAACTTATTGTACATAGCAAACGAGTTATCAACGGGGCTCGAGCGAAGAGCAAGGAGTCAAACTCGCTGTTTGGAGTTAACGAGTTGCAGATGGAGCTTGAGCAGTGAGCAAGGTGTGGAACTCGTTGTTTGGAGTCAACAAGTTTTTGATGGAGCTCAAACGGTGAGGAAGGCATCAAACTCGTTATTTGGAGTCAACGAGTTGTTGGTGGAGCTCGAGCAGTAAGGAAGGCATCGAACTCGTTATTTGGAGTTAATGAGTTATTGATGGAGCTCGAGCGGTGAATAAGGCATCAAACGAGTTGTTGATAGAGCTCGAGTGGTGAGCGAGGCATTGAACTCGTTGTTTGGGATCAACGAGTTGTTGATGGAGCTCAAGCAAAGGGCAAGATGTTAAACTCGCTGTTCGGAGTTAACGAGTTGTTGATAGATGTCACGCCCCGCTTGCCAAAAAGAAGATACAGAATACGGATACGTGACTAAGTTCAGCGAATGGCTTTCACCATTCATAAGCTGTCAGGATCTTTACAACAAGCACAAGTATAAACAAGATATATAGAAGAGAAATAGTCAACCACGCATGCATAACTGAATTAATATAGTCAACAAGATTACTTGAAATAAGAAACAAGAATACTGAATTTCAAATAATCATGTCTGGAACACAACACAAGTCTGGGACACAAAGCCCAATACAAAATAACCCATGTAACCAAGTACAATTATTCAAGATAAGTAACAAGAATAAATTGATATAGCAAAAAAATCTCCAGTCAACTAGAATCTCAGATCACCTACTCCATCGGGCAGCTAATCACCATAATCTGCAATTTAACAAATTGCAGGAAAAAGAAAAAGAAAACAAAATTCCCGTCAATGCAAGTTATGGGCTGCTTGTAGTGCAGGCACAAGTACAGGAAAAGAAAAATAGACAAGAATAGAGTGACAACGGAAGCAAGTATAGCATGGAAAGGATGTAACAACAAAAATAGAGAACTAACTCTAATCAAGAAGATAAACAACTAGCATGGCAAGATGAACGGAAGCAAGTGACATGTAACAAGTGTTAACAAGTATCATGTAACGAGTAACTGGTAACAAGTGTCAAGTAATCAAGTATCATGTACAAGTAACAAGTAGCAAGTGCCAAGTGCCAAGTGCCAAGTGATTATTTTCAAGTCTTGTATCTAGTCCTAACTAGGTAGCACTTCATGCGTCCCAGATTTTTACCACGTAGTTGCTACATTCAAACAGTTACATTTTAGATTTCACAGTGGATCATAGAGGACAGTGTACTCAGGGACAAACTCCAAGAATCAAGTATCAAGCTCCAAGTAACCATATATCAAGCTCCAAGTGTCAAGTGTGCATGTGTCAAGTAAGCACGTGTCAATTGTCATGTATCGTGTATCAAGTGTCAAACTCCAAGTGTCAAGTATCAAGCTCCAAGTAACCAGTAGGATCCATTGATCCCCTTCCAAGTACATGTTTCTGTATTTCCCACTATTAGATCTTTCCCTTTAAAACCCCGGCTTAGTTTTCTTGTTATTATTATTCAAGTCAATCATGGTCATGCACAAACAATTCAAGAAACATGGTAAGATGACAACGGACAAGTACAAGTTGAAAGAATGACAAGAATGGGTGACAAATGACTCAAAATAGACTAAGACAACAAAAATTCTAGTTCTGGACAGCAAGACAGTACTGCACCAAATCTGGGATTTCCGTTGCCACAAACATGCAAATCTAGATCCATCAGAAAATCTAAAAAATAGACTCCCGGTCGAATCCAACAAATATATATAAGTCATATGGTATTTCACAAAAACAGGACTTAAAACAGAATTGTATCTAGAAATCAGAAGTTTGTGTTCATAAACAGGAAAATGGCATAAAAACTTACTGATTAAATTCAAAAAAAATCTGGGGTATTCCCTATTATGTTTAGTAACAGAAAATAAAGTTTCATAATTTTCCAATATAGATAGAATAGTCAAGTAAAATCAGAAAACTGTAAGATACAGCGAATTTGTAAATCTGAAATCATAAACATAGCAGGACTAAAACAGCAATAGATTACAAAATATAAATCAAAATCCAGATCCATCAAAAGTGTGATAAAATAGATACATTAGGCTACATTTCATTTTCAAAAAGTTTTTATAAACAAGTAGAATCAGGTTGAAATTTAGGTTCTTTACTGAACAACATAAAAATTCTGCAAGTATAGTAGTTGTTTACAAGCATAGAATAGTTTATAAACATCATCAAATAAATCTACAAAAATTTGGGGTTAATTCCAAACAAGTCTGATTGTACTCAGCAAAATATTGGATCAAAATATTATCTTTAACATCAGTATAAAAACAAATAACCATACAAAATTCATATAAAATAGATTCTGGAATTTTTCTACACATCTGTAGTAAAACAGCAATAACTGACAACTCACAAATCGAAACTGAGATCTGTCAAAAATTCTGGAAAGTAGACAGAGTTCTCTATAATTCATATTCACAAATAATTTTCATATTCTGACCCTAATAGGGTCTAAAATACTGAACAAAAATGGGGTAACAACAAAAATAGAAATCTTCTTTATGCATAAAATCAACTAGTTTACATGAAACACATCCAAATTATAACAAAATGCGATATATGGTATACTAGATGTCCAAGCAACATGGTATATGGTATTGTACAAGTCTACAACAAGATATACTACGACTTACACATCATGCATACAAGATCATACAACACATCATGGACCACAAACAACATGCATGTATATATCAAGAATCTAGATTATATCTAAGTTATTTCATATCGTATGTGTAACGAGGCGACTACAGACGGATCAACAACTAAAGACAAGATCAAACAAGGAATTTCATGAGAATGGATCTTGAAACACTACACTACATGTGGTATTTAGTACTTGTATTATACAATAAAAAGAATATAAGTTACTTGCCTTACTATTGACGACAGAAACGACGAAGCAAGAGCAAGAATAACGGGAACGGATTCCTGAGCACGAACTCAACGAACGAATGACGAACGCAACCTCGAACACAACACGAGATCAATACGAACACACCAAGAAAGTAATGGAGGAGTGTGCTCGTGTCGAGAGAAATGGCCACGGCCGCCAAGGGGACAGCCGGCGGGGACTAGCAGAGTCACTACTGCTCGCTGCAGTCGGGAGGGAAACGGCGCATCGGCATGCGTCGTGGTCGTCCAGGCTGTTGCTGCGCGTCGACGGGGGAGCACAGCGCACAGGGGGCGTCGGGATGCTGATGTGCTGCCGCTATGGAGTCGCGACAAGGAGGAGGCACTGGAGCATCGGGCTGTCAAGGTGAGGATGCGGCGCTGATGGTGTAGGGCTGTTCAGCGGGGTTGCCGTAGGGTGGTCGGGTGGATGAGTAGAGGGCTAGGGAGTCGGGGATGGGTTAGAAGGAGGAATTGGGAGGTAGGCGGCTAGGGTTAATGAGGGAGATGAACATGAAATTCATATACAAGGGTGTATATATAAGCAAAGATATTAGAGTTAGGGTGTAGAGGCTGACGGGTTGGGTAGCAAACGGATATTGGTTATAATGGGTTATAGTGTTTAGGGATGTGAACGGGTAGGGTTATAATGGGTTTTTGGGGTTAATAAAGCCATTGGGTTTAAATAAATAAAAAAAATCAAATAAGGAGATGGGGAACAAAATGTATAATTAAAAATAGGGCATGAACAATTTTAACGAGGATCAAAATAATAATGGCTCGATCAATCAAAGACGAAACAATAGCCGACAATTGAATCAAGAAGATCAAAATAAAAGATGACAAATCAAATAGATGAATATATATTGATAATGAAGATCCAATACACAGTTCAAAAAGAGTCGAAGAAATACAAGATGAATAAATACCCAAAAAAAATACATCCAAAAAAATACATCCAAAAAAATACATAAAAGAAAAATAGGGGTTACAATAGAGCTCAAGTAGAGAGCGGGAAACCGAACTCGCTGTATGGTGTTAACGAGTTATTTGCTGGAGGAACTTAAGTGGTGCGCAGAGCGCCAAACTCATTTTGTGGAGCGAATGAGTTGTAGGTGTTCTAAGTCTTCCTGATATTAAAATGAAGTCCTTTGTGTTTGTACAGTATTGAAGTAATTCCATTCTTCTCTTTTTTGCATGTAGTAGTCTACCCAAATGAGGTCTTCGGGACGCCGAGCTCGTTCTCCTTCGCAATATGCTACACTTGACGGATTTAGGACCTATCTGTTTGCGTGGCGCATTACGCGGGACGGAGTTGGAGCTTGTTCATGTGAAGGTGATAAGAAAGACTTGGAGCTTGCCCGCCTAAGGAAGGCTTGTCTTGAATTTTATAGTCAATAATTTAGGCGGCCCTGGGGAGCTGATGTAATATCCCGGACGGATATTATATTTATATAATTATTATTTTTTAAATTAAAATATTTTAATTGGAATTTACTTGGTTTTTCAAATAAAAAGTTACCTGGACATATATACTAGTATGTATATACAGGTATTGTATCAGTTTTGTGCACTTGTACAAAATCTTGAAAAACATATTTTTGGAAAAATGTCTGGAAAATACCGGCCAAATATTAAAAAAATTATTATTTTATTTCTATTTCCAGAATTGAAATATTTTTTGTGGACATCACCCAGTTTTGTTAATAAACATTATATATGTATATATACTAGTCGGTATACGACTGTTTTGTATGAAATTGATACTGAAATCTTCCGAGCCAGTAACAAATTTATTTTATTTTTATTTCTCGGAATAAAATTATTTTTGTACTGATTTGTTCGTTTTCACAAACAAAAATTATCTGTATAATTAGATATATGCACAGATTTGAATCGTGTCGATTTCAGGCGATTGTACAAATCGTGTAGTATGTGATTTAGGAAAATTATATTTTATTTTTGATCCATCATGATGAGATGAAGGTTGGGGATGGATTAGGGTTTGATTGCAATACTTAGTTGCAAATAAAACACCCAATTGTTCTCACCATGAGAAACCGACACTTGGCTTCATTCTCCATATAACTCTTCATCCTCTCTTATAAAAACACCCCCCAACCCTCCCCCTTTCATTTTGGCCGGCCCCAACTTCTTCTAGGGTTAGAAACCCTTTTCATGTTTGTGTGTTCTCATCTCAATCTCATCTCATCTCTTTCTCTCCTTCTACTTCCACTTGTTTCAATTTTAGAAAAGAAATGAAAAGAAAGAGGGATCAATCAAAAGAAAAAAGAGTTTGGGTTTTCATGGGTTTCATTTGCTAGAGGAGTTCTTGGTGTTCTTGAGGAGCAATAACAAGGAGCAAGGAGGAGAAGAGTTAGCAAGTCCTTCCAACCAAAATCAAGGTGGGGGTTTCTCATTCTCATGTATTTTTTGGTATGTTTATTATTGTTGTATGTTATTTTGTGAAAAATATGGACTAGATTTATGTGCATATGAATGACATGGACTATATTAGAAGTGTATGCAAAGTTAGAAGTGGTAGAACACTAAAATCAAGCATAAAGAAACGATTTTTATGGTTGTAAGGTTGATTTTGTTTACATGTGTTAAAAGTAGAATCTTGACCCTAAATTTATTGGAGATGTTCTTAGGGGTATTATTATCACACTAGAATTTTTGGGGATTTTTAGGAGTCATTTTGATAGGTGAAATGATCGTTTCCCCCAAAACAGCGAAGGGTTGAGCCAAAAACAGAACGCTCGCTATTTTGGGGTTAGAGTAGTGTGTTCAGGGGGCTGGAAATGGGTGTTCCTTACGGAATTTAAAGAGGATACCAACTAGGGAGTTGTAGTAGACATTCTCCCCTTTCCGAATTGACCTCTCGGGCTAAATTCCAATAAGAGACGCAAAAGTTATGGCCGTTACAAAACAGGACAACCAGTATGGCTGAAGTGTTCACTGTTTTGATTCTTTGTAGTTTTCGAGTGTTTTACTTGTAGAATTTGAGGAGGATACCAACTAGGAAGTTGTATTATAGATCTCCCCTTTTCGAATTAACATCTCAGGCGAGATTCTGATAAGCGGAATAGGAGTTATGGTATTTGGAAGATGCAGCAGCCAGCTTTGAGCTGAGTGTGCTTGCTGTTTTGACTCTCTGATGTTTTTGAGTGAATTAATGGTTGAATCTGAAGTGGAGACCAACTAGGAAGTTGTAGTAGACATTCTCCCCTTTCCGAATTGACCTCTCGGGTTTAATTCCGATAAGAGACGAAAAAGTTATGACCGTTACAAAAACAGCAACTAGTTGTTTGGCTGAACGTTGCTATTTTGGTTGCTTGATACATTTGAGTGTTTTACTGGTTGAATCTGAGGTTCAGGCTGACTAGGAAGTTGTAGTAGACATTATTCCATTTCCGAACTGACCTCTCGGGTTAAATTCCGATAAGCGGAGTAGGAATTATGGCCGTTGCAAAATACAAAAACTAGTTGTCTGACTGAATGCTTACTATTTCACTTCTCCGTAGTTTTTGAGTGTTTTACTGGATGAATCTGAGGAGCCGACCAACTAGGGAGTTGTAGTAGACGTTCTCCCCTTTCCTAATTGGCCTCTCGGATTAAATTTCGATAAGCGGAGTAAGAATTATGCCGTTTGCAAAGTACAGAAACTGGCTATCTTGATTGGATTCTTGCTGCTTTGCTTCTTTGAGGTTTTAGAGTATCTTACCTGTAGAATCTGAAGTGGAGACCAACTAGGGAGTTGTAGTAGACATTCTACCCTTTCCGAATTGGCCTCTCAGGCTAGATTTCAATAAGCGGAGTAGAAGTTATAGTCTTTGAAAGTTTTCAGCTTGGCTATGTATTTGGTGGGTTGGAATTGTATTTGTCTTGATTCCTTGTAGTTTTTGAGTGTCGTACCCGCTAAATCTGAGGAGCCGACCAACTAGAGAGTTGTAGTAGACGTTCTCACCTTTCCGAATTTCCCTCTTGGGTTAGATTCCGATGAGGGGAACAAAAGTGATAGGCTTTCAAAGTTTCAGTTTTTCTTTGTTAAATCTGCCGTTTTCTTACCGTTTGCTTGTGTTGGACGGTAGGAATTTGGAATTCCTTCTGGAATCTGAGAAAGTGATCAACTGGTAAGTTTTAGTACATGTTCCCACCTTTTCAAATTGTCCAGTTTCATTAGATTTCGACGAGTAGAGCAAAAGTTACAAGCTACAGAAGTTTCATCTTTTTATTGAAAATCTGTAGTTTGGTAATTGTCTGCGTATGTTCGAGGTCAGGAATTTGGAATTCCTTATGGAATCTGAGAAACTGGTCAACTAGGAAGTTTTAGTAGATGTTCCCACCTTTTTCAAATTGCCCAGTTTCGTTAGATTCCGACGAATAGAGCAAAAGTTACAAGCTACGGAAGTTTCATCTTTTTATTGAAAATCGGTAGTTTGGTAATGGTTTGCATATGTTCGACGGTCAGGAATTTGGAATTCCTTATGGAATCTGAGGAAGTGGTCAACTAGGGAGTTGTAGTAGATGTTCCCACCTTTTCAAATTGCCGAGTTTCGTTAGATTCCGACGAGTAGAGCAAAAGTTACCAGCTTGCAAAGTTTCAACTTTTTGTTGAAAATCTGCAGTTTGGGTAAACTGTTTGCGTGTGTTCGATGGACCGGATTTTGGATTCCTTACAGAATCTGAAATAATGTTCCACTAGAGAGTTATGGTGGATATTTTTACCTTTCTAAAAAGTATATTGTTGTAAAAATCCGATAAGCGTAGCACTGGTTGCTTCTAGGCTGTCGAAAGGTTTTTATGTCGCTTTTGGGCTTCTCATTGGTAGAATGCCTATGTTAGATTGTTTGTAGATTCTTCTGTTGCTTCTAATTATAGAAGATCAAGTTCTGCTAGTAAGCACATTTGGTTGCTTCTAGATTGATTACCTGTACGGTTGTTTTTATGTGTGGTTTTGCTCATACATGGCTCGCCTGGCCTGTATGTAACTGTTGGCCTCATACGTAGCTTATTTGGCTCGTATGCATGTTGTTGTCTTATACGCGGTTCGACTGGCCCGTATGTAGCTGTTGGTCTCATACGTAGCTTATTTGGCTCATATGTATGTTGTTGTCTCATACGCAGCTCGCCTGGTTCGTATGTAGTTGCTGGTCCCATACGTAGCTTGTTTAGCTCGTATGTGTTTTTGGTTACTCGTATGTAGCTTCTTAGCTACTATGCAGTTTGTTGTGCTCATCTAGACTGATATCATTGCCCTAGGGCTATCGACCATCAAGATATGTGTTTACCTTTCTCCTAAGGGACTGTGGACGAGTCACTCCTTATGTACCGTCGGATCTTAACCGGTGTTGGTTAATCGCAGACCGAAGTACGACGAAATTCAAGTTCAGGATAGTAGCATGCAAATACGTTCGTATTACCGAGGTCTTGGATCGATAGGCCATGAACCAGATCCTTAGAGATTCTGGTAAGTCTAGGTTGAGCAACCTAGTAGAGTTATCTTGCGAAGTCTATCTTAAGACCTAGCATGTTGTGTTAATACTGTTGTCATCCCTAGGATTGTTTAGGATTAGTGACATCGTTAGGGTAGTAACTTATGGCTATTGCTACTTAACCATTACTTATTATCATTATTTTGTCGAAGGGAAAGAGCTGGTGTTAAGGGTGATTTCTTATGATCCGACCTGTCCTATAGGCCGGCACTAGGCGGTGTTATTGGGTTGTACCTTCCTATCAAAGAGATACGTACGGTGCCTTCTTACGAGTTGGGAGCATGGGTTGCGTATCTCGCACTGTTAATTCCTGAAATACCGTAACTTATAGGTGCCACGGGGTAGGTTTCGTGCTATCCTGCGCAGCAGAGACCCTATGTTCGTTCGGTTTTTGAATGAGGTCTGGTACGCCGGGCAATAGTGGAAAACACAATCACCACTATAGTGACTGCAATAACGGAACTAGACCGTACCTGCAACCTCGTTTTTGAGTGAGGTCCGGTACGTCGGGTAGTAATGGCAAACGGAGATACCATGAGTGTACTGCATTGGAGGGGAATCGACCCCTTCTGCAACCTCACCAATCACGTTGTATTGTCAAGAACAGGTTGTGTGCAAAGTAGAATTCATAATGTGGGTTCAAATCCTATATATATGAAGAAACAACTTGATATGGGGCGTATGTAGTATAAGCTGCATACTGTCTCAGAATCTTGCTTTCATTAGAATAATAGCATCCTTGCATTAGTAATCTTGCATTAGAGTCTAAGTCATAACATACACAATGACACATCAAATATATATACACGTTCCTCTTTTCATCAATCTGTTTGCTATAGTTGAGATTCGCTGCTAGTTATCAGCCTTAAAGCATCAGTATATGTACTGACGTCCCCACTTCAATAGGTATTGGATTGCAGAAGTACAGGTACTGGATTGCAGAAGTGCAGGTACAGGTTTTAGGAGGACTCAAGGCAAGAGAAGTAAGGAGTCGATTTCATTTTAAGTTTCCGCTGAAATATATGTTGTAATTTCATTTGCAACAATTATTGTAATTTATTCATTGTTGTAATTTGTTTATTGTTGGGCAAGCATCCAAGTGAAATACCAAGTGTTCTTCTTCATTCATCGTACTCTAATGTAATTTGTTGAAAGTTGTAATACTTGGGATTGTAAAGGTATTTTTGTAACACTATTATAATGTATTACAATTTTATAACATTCGAACTTGTAATATATTTGTGTTGAATAAAAAATTTTAAATTTTTTTGTTTCTCTGTGTATTATGGCTAATTGAAGAAAAGATTCTGGTTTATGTCACGGTTTCCCAGTGTATGAAAATCGGGGTGTTACAGCTGAGGCCTGTGAAGGGAGTCTCCTAGGTAGAACATCCCCTACCAGGTAGCCAGAAGGACGACTCGTAGGATAGCTTGTTGTATATTGTTTGCAAGACCTTTGTAGCGATGCTTAGGCATGAAATAGAGACTCATTATAATTCTGCAGTTTGCAACGAGGCTTGTTGTTTGTGAAATAAGAAATCTTTTACATGCATGTACCTTATCCTGTATTTATCGTCTTGGGCATCAACTAGTCGTAGGAGCAGCTCTAAGGAGGAGTTAGGCTCCAGACTTGTCCTTTTGTACTTAGCTGGTTGTAGGAGCAAAAATATGAGGGAGTTAGACTTCGAACTTGCTGTATGGATCCTTCAACGAATTGTGAAAGTCGCCTTAAGTGGCGAGTTGAGCTCCAAACTTAGTTGTTGCAGGTTTACTGGAGCAACTGCAATCCACGATTATGGATCTCTAATCCGTCTTCAAGGGTTTTTAACAATTTTTCAGGAATATATCGAATGGCAAGTTAAGCTCTAAATTTACTTGTTTGCAGATTGCTAAAGCAACTCTGAGCCATGAGTATGGATTTCGAACTTATTGTTTAGTAATTTAACAGGTTGCAGGAGCAGGTCAAATAGCTAGTTGAGCTCTGAACGTGCTTAATTGCATGTTGCTAGAGCAACTCTGAGCCATGTGTATGGACTCTGAACTTGTCGTTGAAGGTTTAACAAGCTGTAGGAGCATATCGAATTGCGAGTTGAGCTCTGAACTTGTTTCATTGCAAGTTGCTAGAGGAACATAGAGCCACGAGTATGAACTCCAAAATCATCTTATAAGGAGCTTCTAAATAGTTTACGGTGTCATTTTTAGGAGTACGCTTGGCATTTTAACACATTGTTTGCATTTGTAGAGTTGTGCAAGAATTTTGCAAAAAATAATACTAAATTTATTGAAAAATAAAATTAAGTGGCTGCTCTAGTGGCTGACCATTATTACATGCTGTAATTGGTGGGGAGAGCAGTCTTTATTGGAGAATATTAAAAATACAAAGAAGGAGATGGCATCAAGCGCCCTTATTGAAGTTCATGAGGCGTCCTCATTCCAAGTCTCTGCTATTATCTCCTTGCCCCCCGGGTCTTTAAGTTGGAGAGCCTAAAGCAAAAAACTTGGTAAGCCTTATCTGGACTTGCCTGTTTTGGAGCAAGGCTCCCCTTGTTTTGCAGAGAAAATGGAAGATCTTCAAGTTCGCTAATATGTTTAGGTATGACTACTTCTTTCTGTTGAATGAGCGAAGTGGCTTCGGACGAGGGAATCTGGTCTATTACTGTATTCTGACTGGGACGAATGTGGACCTGGTGGGAGATGGTTTGGCAGGTATGGAAGTTTTCAGCATGATAGTTCAAGTCAGTAGCTTCAAACTCGCTTACGGACTCGGAATTACTGTGATTGCTTTCTAGCAGTAGCTTTATGGCATCGAGGAGGAGAACCGAGCCCCCCATTATGACAGTGTAGCATGCTCGTGATGCTTGTTGGCTCTTTATAACTTGGCCTACACATGTTGTTGTTGGGAACTTCATCTTCATGTAGTAGACAGAAGCAACAGCATGAAAGACCGCTAGGCCTGGATGGCCAAATATTGTGTTGTATGATGCTTTGACGTCGACTATCATAAAGTCCATCACTTCTATTCGAGTAGTGTAAGGCTTTCCTATCGTCGCATCGAGTGTAACGATTCCTTCGATTTGAACGGGGACACTGAAGAATCCGTGGAGTGTATAGCTGGCGGGCTTGAGTCGGTCTTGGAAGAGCTTGAAGCCGTTGAAAGTGTTCATGAAAAGAATGTTTACTGGGCTGCCATTATCCACAGGATGCGGCATACCTCTTGATTTACCATGCAAAGGTTTTTGACCAATGTGTTGCAATGCGATGTTTAAACACCGTTTAAGTCCTTGTCAGAGAAAGATATTGGGACCCCAGTACACTTACCAGGCGGGATGTTATGTACTAAGTTGATTTCTCAAACAAATGGTAACGCCACGAATTCCAAACACAGGTAATTTGTAGGAAAAACAGGATCTTTACTTCAATTTCGTACAAAATACAAGGAATTTTAAACTTTTTCATTTATCGTTCTTTACAATAGCACAGCGGAAATAAATAAATACAACACAACATATGATAATGGAAGCTCTTCAATCTTATGACAACCCATCACGGTGACTTCAGGTCCATGCGAAATCCAGTTCTGCAACTAGAAAATTGTGGGCATGTCAGTTGCATACAGCTGACGCAATGCTATAATACAGCGATTTCACCATCTTACAAATCACAAACTTGAATGCACAAAAACAGAAAGGTTATTATCTTAATTGTGTCAGTGTATGTTATGTACTTAATGACTAATGCAGACATTAACACTTACGATGATAATAACGCTCACTTGTTCGGATTCTATGCATCCCATTCTACATAGGTCCGAGGGTAAGCCCTTATCCTACTCCTCATTATAGGGTTCAGTTCATCGTTATGCAAATTTTCACCCGTAACTAGCATAAGATGTAGATATTATGTGAGTATTAATCCCATGCCCCGATAATTCCGAAGATAAATCCCACAACGCAAATGAGCTGGGGACACTCCTAATCACATCCCGATAATTTCGGGAATCCAATCTCATACTGCAAGCTATGGCACCTTAATAGTCACCAAACACCCCATGAGCGTTGCCTCGATCCCAATAATTCCGGAGAAGAATCCCACAGCGCAGATGAGCTGGGAATACTCCCAATCACATCTCGATGATTCCAAGGAGACAATCTCACACCGCACACCAACTGAGGCCCTCATACTCATGTTTGCCCTTACTTGATCACGTCCCCAATCTAGTGCATGTCGTTAGGTTTAATTATAATCATTACGACCTAGAGCTAGCTTACCCCCACCGAACTTAAATCAACACAAGGAGAATTGTTAGCCGACACTAGCTACTTTTCAATTTTCATTTATCACAACTTGTCGGTCACTACGGGTCTCATTCAACCTCTAGATTCCAACCATCTCAACACCGAGATCTCATAAGTCATTTTGACCTTAATTACACAACTTCCTATTCATGATTCATTTCATTCTTTCATACATTCACTTTGAATTATCAAATTTCAAATTTTACTTTATTATCCTTATATAATGCAGCTCGAAAGCATTTCAACTTTGATAAAAACTTTACAAATGTCATATGTTTATTTTCCCATATACATTCCTTGTGTATCTCTTAATTTGTCACATAAATCGTTTTTCATAAATTCTATGATGAAATTTCCATTCATATGACACACAAATTCTAGGACAAATTATCACATTTTAATCTTTGATCACAACTAAATTATTACCAATTTTACTCCTTAAAGTAAATAATGTACAATATAATTTTCATCCAAATCAATTTTCCACATTCATATTTAATTATCTCAACTATTCCAAAGTTAATTCATTTTAAAAAAAAGCAATTATTCTATAAAGGATCCCAAGATAACCATCTAGGCATATTAATTAATTTGTAGTGGAATTTTACCCTCCAAAAATTTCTGAATTTGTACATAACTATTCTCAAAATATTCCATTAATATTCTAGTAAAATTCAAAATTTACCTTTGATTGAATTATATGCGAAATATGGCTAATAGAATAAGAAAAAGTCTTTAAAAATAATGCCAATGCCCTGGCTCGAACCCAGAACCGACAACAACCCAACCTACAGCCCAAACCAATAGGCGAATTCACTATTATGAGTTAAAGGGTTACCACAATTCTTGTAAACCCGAATTACAGTAATTATATTAACTCGAAAACTTCGATAACTCAATTGCTATGCAATCCTTTACAATTTCAGAATAAAATACTTCTAAGATTAGTTTGTTTGTATAAATAAATATATGACAATTTATTCAAGAAGAACATAAAATTTTTTATTCAGATTGTATGGATCACTCATAGTCTTATACCTTAAATTAAATGAATAATTGATCCCCACAAAACTAGAATTTTTTAGAAGTATTTATTTTTATATTACTAAGGTGCATACGAGAAATCAATCCATGAGGTTAGTGTATGAAATTCCACTAGATAAAACCTCAACAAAACTCCTACACATACACACATTAAATTCATCATATACTACACAATCCTAATTGAGCATGCACAAATTAAAGTTCTAGAGTAACTCTTTCACATGCAAAAATCAATTCATCACTATCTACAAAACACAATTTCTGCATACTAGAAGATTATGCAAAACACTCACACATTCAAATACCAATTTAATTATCCTCTATATATGTTATGGCTAAGCATGCATAATCTACTGAAATATTAGAAGATAATGAGAACACCCACCTCAAAATAGACCTCCTAGTAGTTGAACCCCTTAGCAAAAGCTCCAAAAACCCGCAAGCTCTCCTCCAGCCAATCCCAAAAGCCAAACAGCAACTCGCTTTCTTGACCCTCTCTTTTGTTTGATTTATTGTGTTCATTTGGGGTTAGGATAGGGGGTATTTATATGGGTAATTAGGGGGTAGTTTTAGCAACTAACTATCAACTAATCCACTCACACACACCACTCTCTCACTCTTGAATACCAAGTCAAACTCCAAATGTGTGCAGCCGGTTTTTAGGAAAAGTGCACATTGCACGTGTGCACGTGCACACGTGTTTTGTGCATTTTTATTTTACTCTGATATTATCATTTTATTTTATTTTAAACCGTCTTCTTTAATAAATAATTATATTATTTTTCTAACAAAAATTTAGTATAATTTGCTTAAATTAATCTTAATAAAATTTTAGTGCACAACTTTTGTAATAAAAATAACGTAATTTTATAAGAGGAAAAGCACGTGCAAAACACGTGTGGAAAAAATATTTGAAAGAAAATATTTTACTGTTGTTACAACACTCCCTCCTTAGAATAGTTCTGTCCTTAGAACTACGTACGCTTAAAGAGTAAGAGAAGTAAAAGAAACAAAAATACAAAGTTTTAAGCAAAAAGTTCGGGATAATCATTCTTCAACCGCTCCTCCGATTCCCAACTTATTTCCTCAACCAGTTGATTCCTCCACATTACCTTGACCACGGGTATAGTTTTGTATCTAAAAACATTTTCCCGTCTATCCACGATCTCCACTGGACGCTTCTTGTAGCTCAGATTTAGTGTGGACCTTCTAGCACTTCTGGTAAGTGAATACCTAGATCTGGAATGTAGCACTCGCAACAAGGACAAATGAAAGACATTGTGCACTTGGGATAATTTTTCGGGTAATTCCAACCGATAGGTTGTCTTCTCAATTGTAGCGCCCCGAATTTCTAATATGATAACTTAGAAAATACGTGGCACGATCCCAGCATCCACTTCAATGTAACGATATTCACAGCCAACACCACTAAAATTTTCAACTTTTATTACAACAAACTTTTACAAATCACAGCGGAATTCAAAACAACCCAAACAATATTTACTGTCATTTACAACTCAAATTATCCCAAAACTGCTTTTACAAATTTACACAACTCTTATAAATCAATTTATCTCAAATATGCCTCAAGTATCCAAACCTCCAAACTCTAAGCAATAACCTGCAACATGTGAGGCTAGAGATGATCCCTAACCCCCAACACTAAAGGGGTTAGCCATAAATGGTGTGAGTGACACAAAAAACAATCAATATAATTTAATCATAAAATATTAAGTCGTCAACATGTATTAACCACAATGATAAATGAATAAGGAATAGCAAAGATGTAAAGCATGAAAACGTCATAGAATGAAAACAACAAGTGCATCTAGTCTAAAGGTCAAGTGTAGGAAAACTGGAAAACACATGCATAAAACTAAGTCAAGAAAACACAATTTCTATATGCGGACTCTCTAATGCATACTTGTCGAAGTCTATGCATCCCATTCTACATAGGTTCGGTGCAAGCCCTTAACGTCTCCACTTCATATGGGTTCAATCCCCGCTATGCGACTAATCTTAACACGATGACTACTACGAGATAAAGATAAACTGTGAGAATTAGTCCATGCTTGATAATTCCGGAGATGGATCCCTCATCTCAGGCATTTTACCTGGATAATTCCGGAGATCATCCCTCATCTAAACATTGACACATCATCACATGAATACCACATGTGCGTCGCCTCGACTTCGATAATTCCGGAGTTCAATCCCGCATCTCAAGCAAACCACTTGGATAATTCCGGAGATATATCTCTCATCTCAGGTATTTTACCTGGATAATTCCGGAGATAAATCCCTCATCTCAAGAAAGTTACTTGGATAATTCAGGAGATCAAATCTCTCATCTAAAGCCGTATTGAGGTGCGTAACTCATGTTCCCGTTCATCATATCACCACTAGTGCATGTCCTTATTATTTGTGGGTTATTTAATTACTCAACAAAATCTCCTAGAGTCGGTGTACCCTACCGGGATAACTCAAAACTGAATAACTGAATATGCCTCAACGGGCCTCAACAAAAAAAAACAAATATCTCAACACCGGTATACTAGGGTCACCTACCTCTAGAGACTCAAACTCAAAGGTCTAAACAAATTCCACTAAACAAAAGTGGCTCAACTGAACATCTTAAAACCAAATATTGAACTGAATATCTCAAAATCAAATACTGAACTGAAGATCAATTATAGACTGAATTATCTGAAAAACAATTATTCGAAGTAACACTAAAGTTTACACCGATCCTTCAGTACCAGTCGACTTATACAGTGGTAAGTCGACTGTCCAGAGGACTAGGTCCAATATTTCACAAAGATAAACTAAGTCATATCAGTCGACCTCAGAGGTTACCGGTCGACTGCATACAGGCTAAGTCGACTGTCCCGAAAGGACTGAACAAATTTCTCACAATCGAATTCTCAGTGAACCAGTCGACTGCACAAAGGCCAAGTCGACTGTCCAGAAGAGCTGAACAATTTTTTACTAAGAAGGTTCTCAGCAGACCAGTCGACTGACAGAAGTCTAAGTCGACTGTCCCGAACAGTTTTCAAAGGTCTGAAGGTACAGCAGTAGAGACGTATATTCGTTATTGTTATAAGACATCTACTATGCTATATATAAAAAGTAAGAGTACAAATGAAAATCATGAGTAATTAGTTCCCAGAAGATTTTTTTTTCAACCGACCCATTCTAGTATAATCAACTAGTACTTTTAATATATTGATTAGTACTTAAAAGGTAATATATGTGGTAATAATATATGAATTTCTTTTGAAGATCATGAGTCATTAGTGCTTAAAGAGGCAATTCTACCATTCCTTTCAAACGACCCAGAAGACTACGAATGTAATTGGATAAATGTAATATAACTTAGTAATGTTATACCAACCGAGCTAATTGACTAGAAAATATGTGTTCATAGCATAATTCATTAAGGATACATCACCCAATCATCCAAATGTCGAAATTTAATTCTCAAGATCCATAATCACTAATCTTTCAATTAGGGTTTCTCAAAACTAATTTCTTTCACAACTATGATTAGAAATCTGATTTGTATACCCTAGACCCAGATATTCACCATCCGATCCCAACCATGATCAATTCTTAACATGTTTTCTAACATATAATCTCATAACTCAAGATCTACTCAATATCCACAAGTTTCTTAACATGGTCCAACAATAACAATGGTTTACATACATACCACAATATAAGATCCATATCATTCATATACAAAACAAGCAAACATTGTCATTCACATAATTCAAAACAAACGATTTCATAATACTCACAAAATCAAACAATAACACAAACAATGTCACTCACCTTTGGTTTTAGAAGAATCCACGAAAAGATCTTCCTTTTGCTAGATCCAAAAATCATCCTCCCGATCACCAAGAAAATAATATTTTAATAAATCTGGAGTTGTGCAGCGAATGATGGCTGCACACCCTCTTTTATACAGGCCGGGATTGAAAGGAATTAGGGTTTTGAAGTACTTTTGCAAAATAGTCCTTTTTCAATATATTACTTCACCTATATAACCTTCCTTGGTTAAAATAAGGTAAATAAATCAAAATTAAATAAAATCCTTTTACCAATAAGTTTTCCAACAACCCAGCACGGTCCAGAGATAAGAAAATCCCGGATTTACACTCAGGGTGGCGATTTTGCACAGAAGCCCTCCCTTTTGCAATATTTGCAAATACCTCTTAAAATATTCATAAAAATCCAGAAAAATCCGAAATAATATATGGTAATACATATTATAGTTTCCAATAAAAATATTTGACTTTTACCCTCCAGAAAAACATTTGCACAAAAATCCAACATAAATTCTATATTTGCAAAAACACCCTTTTCGACTAAATCTTCACCAAATCGATTTTAAATAAATTTCAAATATATTTAAATTCAAATGATGACTATGGAGAACCAAAATATCAGTAAAAACGAATTTTCATAGTTTATTTAAGATCCTAACGACTTTTTACATAAAAGCCCCTCTCTTTCGAGATATTTGTAAAAATAGTTTCTTTATTCAGAAAAATCCCAAAATTTAGAATACACTCCATAATAAGTATGAGAACTTATTAAAAATATAAAAATTGTATATGTACACCAAAATTATTTGCACGTGTTTCGCACGTGTAAAAAGATAAATCTTTTAGAAAATATTTATTAAATTTCCAGTAAATCGTTTTAATTCATTTTCAAATATTTTAAAATAATATTTGAAAATACGGGGTTCTACATCACTCCCTCCTTAGAAGAGTTCTGTCCTCAGAACTACTGCTAATGGGGTCCAAACAAACACATCAAGAAGGAACGAAAACTTATGGATAGAAATATAATTTAAAGAAATACAATCACACAAGGGAATGCATTTCAACAAAAATGTACAACATACAGACAAATCACAATCATGCAAAGAATTCAGAAAATCAAACTTTCGCTGCGCAACCCTACCAACTGCCACCGGAAGCCATGCTGCCACAACTACTGAACTCCTGCATTCAACTCTGACCTTCCACATTTGTTCCAAGAATCAGTGGCCACTCCCTCCTTAGAAAGGACATGACTAAGGATAACCACCTCAAGACCTTGCCTGAAAACACCTTAAATTCCACACTAAGACTAATAAGATTTGGGCGACACAATTGCATGCAAGAAAATAGTATTAAATAAAACTTTGTCTTTATTCCATTAATCCAAATAAATCTTGTTACATGAAGAAAAATACTCAATCTTCAATTATTCTCCAAATAGAAGTTTTATTTAATACAAAAGAATGAATTCCCAAGTTCTTGCACACACACGAGTAATAATCCTGAGTATCCTCATCAGTCAATGCAAACTCTCGCCCCTCTTCAGATCCCTGCCCTTCCCGGCACCATCTTTCTTCAGCTGCGGACAGATCTGCTGAATATGCCCTTCACGACCACAATGAAAACAAGTCCGCTTTGCCATCTTCGGACATGCTGACCGGTAATGACCTACCTCCTTGCAGAAATAACAAGTTACTTCCCAGATTGCAGGTGCCTTCTGCACTGGGTCACTGATCTTGACTTGCTTTGCTGGGGATTCCTTCCCTTCCTGATCTGATGCTGACCTCCTCCTCTTGAGAGACTCATCCTGCTTGGTGGGATCAGCGTTAATGAACACCTGTCCAATCCTATAATTCCGATCTTGGTTCCGAATCTGCGCCAAATTAACTGCCATCAGCGCATCCAGAGTCTGATGCACCTTGGCGAATTCAGCCTCAAGGTCAATTCCAGTTCCTCGAGAACTTCCAAATCCATCCTCATTGTTGTCCTCGTTCCGGGATCTGGATGCAACCATACTGATCACTACAAAACGAGGGTAAAGTTAGAGAATCACACACACATTTCGCATTCACATCCATACCCTATGGCAAAACCATAACCATATCCCAAATCATAACTTAGACCACATGTAGTTGATGTATCCAATCTTAACACACATAAAATTTGGAAAATACGAGTAGAGTAAAATCAACCATACTAGTTCAAATTGCATGAAAACGTATAGTGTAATTTGTATAAATAAACTGTCATAAAAGAGATATTTCTTTACCATTAGCTCCATTATATAAGTAAAATTCTTGAAATATCAATTAGCCATAAGTAAGAGAAATAGTCGAGCGTAAGAATTGTTCGATCAGAAAACTTGTTAAACACATAATACTTGAATAAAATGGACGTAACGAAGTGAAAATCCCAAAAAGGGCAATATTAAGAAAGAATAAAATAAGGACGTACAAAATAGTAGTAGTGAAAGAAATTTATAAAAGTAAGAAGAAATGGAATGAAATACATGCCTAAGCACAAATACAAATGTGAATGAGAAAATACATATGTAGTGTAGCAAATTTACATAATGAATGTATCATAAAATATGCAGTAATGTAGGAATTTAACAAATGTGGAATGATATGCATAGTAAGTATGTTGAAATATGTGGTACATATATAGGAATTTGTAGGAAGTATATGTAGAAATCAAGAATGTAATGATAATATATTTTAAGCAAAATATAAGTAGTGGGTGCACATAGTATACCCGAAAAGTATGAAGTAATAAATTTAATAAGTAGCTTTTAAATAGTGAAAAGAAATTATAACAAAAGCGGTCAACCGTAGGTAATAATAATGGCATCGAATATATGGTGCAAGACATAATTAATAATAAAGATTTAAATGTGTAGAAAACATATCATATTTATATGAGTAAAATATTGCAATCAAGTTTAAATGCTCCAAAATAGATAATACAAAATAATGGAAAATATGGTGTTGAAAAATCCAAGTATATATAATAAATTGAAAGTAAATATGCAAAACAAAATTTATAGTATAGCAAGACAATAATGAAAGGAAATAAAAGTAGCAATAATATCTTAATACGTAGTAATTCAAAACTTTAGTGTAATATATAGAAGTAATATCAAAGTATACGAGTAACGGAAAAAGTGCATGAAAGTAAGATAAATAAGACGTCAAGAAAGAAATGGGTAAGAGTCGCAAAATAAATAAGCTTGTGAAATGCTAAAGGATGCACTATTGAATTACAGCAAAAGTTGCCAAATAATAACTTGGACAAAAGAATAAGAAGTAAAAACCAATAGCAAAGTCAAAGAAACAGTTTTAAAAGAAAACAAGACGATTGGTAAAAGTTTAATGTTTGCACTCATGATTAGAAATATTATAAACTCGGTTGGAGATATAGAAAAAGAAATAAATTCAGTTGCTGACAATAGAGAGAACCGAATAAAAGTAAAATAAGTTAATTTCACAAAAAGTTACTTAGTAAGCAAACAAATATAAAACAGTAAGAGTGATAGGATACAAGAGGGAGCACAAAATATACAAGAGAGCAAATAATTAAAAGAATCTAACGGAAGAAAATTAAATTTTATAACTAGGAATAAATAAATAAATGAAAATTTTATTGGTGAAAATCATATAATCCAGAAATTATATACAGTGGGTAAGATAGCAAAACATATAGTAGATCATGAATAAGTAAAATAGACATTATATAAGTTGAAAGGGTAACACCTTACATGAATAGATATTGAATACACAAAGCGAACAAAAGATGTCAAAAATAGCTAGTGAGAAAATATTTGCTTTATGCATAAATAATCAATACATTTGCGATAAAGGGATTTCATTCAAGTCTAAGCATACAAACAGCCTAAATCTCATTACAGGTCTTCATGACCAAACAATCAAATCACACACATCAGATGTCCACCAGGGTACTCACACTTCTAATGTCCACACCTAGGTACTCACGCTCTAGTGTCCACACCTAGGTTGGTTTTCATACTATGTCTATCATTACTATTGAAGCATGCTCTGATACCAATCTGTAGCGCCCCGAATTTCTAATATGATAACTTAGAAAATACGTGGCACGATCCCAGCATCCACTTCAATGTAACGATATTCACAGCCAACACCACTAAAATTTTCAACTTTTATTACAATAAACTTTTACAAATCACAGCGGAATTCAAAACAACCCAAACAATATTTACTGTCATTTACAACTCAAATTATCCCAAAACTGCTTTTACAAATTTACACAACTCTTATAAATCAATTTATCTCAAATATGCCTCAAGTATCCAAACCTCCAAACTCTAAGCAATAACCTGCAACATGTGAGGCTAGAGATGATCCCTAACCCCCAACACTAAAGGGGTTAGCCATAAATGGTGTGAGTGATATAAAAAACAATCAATATAATTTAATCATAAAACATTAAGTCGTCAACATGTATTAACCACAATGATAAATGAATAAGGAATAGCAAAGATGTAAAGCATGAAAACGTCATAGAATGAAAACAACAAGTGCATCTAGTCTAAAGGTCAAGTGTAGGAAAACTGGAAAACACATGCATAAAACTAAGTCAAGAAAACACAATTTCTATATGCGGACTCTCTAATGCATACTTGTCGAAGTCTATGCATCCCATTCTACATAGGTTCGGTGCAAGCCCTTAACGTCTCCACTTCATATGGGTTCAATCCCCGCTATGCGACTAATCTTAACACGATGACTACTACGAGATAAAGATAAACTGTGAGAATTAGTCCATGCTTGATAATTCCGGAGATGGATCCCTCATCTCAGGCATTTTACCTGGATAATTCCGGAGATCATCCCTCATCTAAACATTGACACATCATCACATGAATACCACATGTGCGTCGCCTCGACTTCGATAATTCCGGAGTTCAATCCCGCATCTCAAGCAAACCACTTGGATAATTCCGGAGATATATCTCTCATCTCAGGTATTTTACCTGGATAATTCCGGAGATAAATCCCTCATCTCAAGAAAGTTACTTGGATAATTCAGGAGATCAAATCTCTCATCTAAAGCCGTATTGAGGTGCGTAACTCATGTTCCCGTTCATCATATCACCACTAGTGCATGTCCTTATTATTTGTGGGTTATTTAATTACTCAACAAAATCTCCTAGAGTCGGTGTACCCTACCGGGATAACTCAAAACTGAATAACTGAATATGCCTCAACGGGCCTCAACAAAAAAAAACAAATATCTCAACACCGGTATACTAGGGTCACCTACCTCTAGAGACTCAAACTCAAAGGTCTAAACAAATTCCACTAAACAAAAGTGGCTCAACTGAACATCTTAAAACCAAATATTGAACTGAATATCTCAAAATCAAATACTGAACTGAAGATCAATTATAGACTGAATTATCTGAAAAACAATTATTCGAAGTAACACTAAAGTTTACACCAATCCTTCAGTACCAGTCGACTTATACAGTGGTAAGTCGACTGTCCAGAGGACTAGGTCCAATATTTCACAAAGATAAACTAAGTCATATCAGTCGACCTCAGAGGTTACCGGTCGACTGCATACAGGCTAAGTCGACTGTCCCGAAAGGACTGAACAAATTTCTCACAATCGAATTCTCAGTGAACCAGTCGACTGCACAAAGGCCAAGTCGACTGTCCAGAAGAGCTGAACAATTTTTTACTAAGAAGGTTCTCAGCAGACCAGTCGACTGACAGAAGTCTAAGTCGACTGTCCCGAACAGTTTTCAAAGGTCTGAAGGTACAGCAGTAGAGACGTATATTCGTTATTGTTATAAGACATCTACTATGCTATATATAAAAAGTAAGAGTACAAATGAAAATCATGAGTAATTAGTTCCCAGAAGATTTTTTTTTCAACCGACCCATTCTAGTATAATCAACCAGTACTTTTAATATATTGATTAGTACTTAAAAGGTAATATATGTGGTAATAATATATGAATTTCTTTTGAAGATCATGAGTCATTAGTGCTTAAAGAGGCAATTCTACCATTCCTTTCAAACGACCCAGAAGACTACGAATGTAATTGGATAAATGTAATATAACTTAGTAATGTTATACCAACCGAGCTAATTGACTAGAAAATATGTGTTCATAGCATAATTCATTAAGGATACATCACCCAATCATCCAAATGTCGAAATTTAATTCTCAAGATCCATAATCACTAATCTTTCAATTAGGGTTTCTCAAAACTAATTTCTTTCACAACTATGATCAGAAATCTGATTTGTATACCCTAGACCCAGATATTCACCATCCGATCCCAACCATGATCAATTCTTAACATGTTTTCTAACATATAATCTCATAACTCAAGATCTACTCAATATCCACAAGTTTCTTAACATGGTCCAACAATAACAATGGTTTACATACATACCACAATATAAGATCCATATCATTCATATACAAAACAAGCAAACATTGTCATTCACATAATTCAAAACAAACGATTTCATAATACTCACAAAATCAAACAATAACACAAACAATGTCACTCACCTTTGGTTTTAGAAGAATCCACGAAAAGATCTTCCTTTTGCTAGATCCAAAAATCCTCCTCCCGATCACCAAGAAAATAATATTTTAATAAATCTGGAGTTGTGCAGCGAATGACGGCTGCACACCCTCTTTTATACAGGCCGGGATTGAAAGGAATTAGGGTTTTGAAGTACTTTTGCAAAATAGTCCTTTTTCAATATATTACTTCACCTATATAACCTTCCTTGGTTAAAATAAGGTAAATAAATCAAAATTAAATAAAATCCTTTTACCAATAAGTTTTCCAACAACCCAGCACGGTCCAGAGATAAGAAAATCCCGGATTTACACTCAGGGTGGCGATTTTGCACAAAAGCCCTCCCTTTTGCAATATTTGCAAATACCTCTTAAAATATTCATAAAAATCCAGAAAAATCCGAAATAATATATGGTAATACATATTATAGTTTCCAATAAAAATATTTGACTTTTACCCTCCAGAAAAACATTTGCACAAAAATCCAACATAAATTCTATATTTGCAAAAACACCCTTTTCGACTAAATCTTCACCAAATCGATTTTAAATAAATTTCAAATATATTTAAATTCAAATGATGACTATGGAGAACCAAAATATCAGTAAAAACGAATTTTCATAGTTTATTTAAGATCCAAACGACTTTTTACATAAAAGCCCCTCTCTTTCGAGATATTTGTAAAAATAGTTTCTTTATTCAGAAAAATCCCAAAATTTAGAATACACTCCATAATAAGTATGAGAACTTATTAAAAATATAAAAATTGTATATGTACACCAAAATTATTTGCACGTGTTTCGCACGTGTAAAAAGATAAATCTTTTAAAAATATTTATTAAATTTCCAGTAAATCGTTTTAATTCATTTTCAAATATTTTAAAATAATATTTGAAAATACGGGGTTCTACATCAATCCTCTTCAGTATCTTATACAGTCTTATGTATCTTGGAGCTAACTTTCCTCATTTTCCAAATTGAATCACACCCTTATACCTTTAAGAAGACAAACTCACCTTCTTCGAATTCCAAGTACCTTCTCCGATTATCTGCATAGCTCTTCTGCATGCTTTGTGCCTCGACCAATCCTTTTCGGATTAATTCTATTTTCTCTGAAGTCTGTTGCACTATCTCTGACCCGTATATCTGCCTTTCTCCCACTTCATACCAACACACCAGCATTCTGCACTTCCTCCCATATAAAGCCTCATATGGTGTCGTGCCAATGCTAGTCTGAAAACTGTTATTGTAGGCAAACTCTACCAGAGCTAAGTGACTCTCCTAGTTTCTGCCGAAATCCATCACACAACATCTCAACATGTCCTCCAACACACGATTGACCCTCTCAGTCTGCCTATTTGTTTGAGGATGGAAGGCAGTACTGAAGTCAGTCCTGTTTCCCAAAGCTGTCTGAATGCTCCTCCAAATGTGTGACGTAAACCATGTAGTCACACAATCTCCCCGATGTACGAGAATTCCATGCAGTCACACAATCTCCAAAAGTGATACGAGAATTCCATGCAGTCACACAATCTCCCCGATGTACGATTCTGCCAACTTCTCCATCAACCGGGTGATTTTCATCGCCAAGAAATAAGCGGACTTGGTTAGTCGATCCACTATTACCCAAATTGCATCATTTCTCCAGGGACTTCTAGGTAGTCCTGTAATGAAATCTATGCTGATGTTCTCCTACTTCCACTTCGGAATGGGTAAAGGTTGTAGTAAACCTCCAGGTCTTTGATTTTCTGCTCTAATCTGCTGATAAGTCACACATCTTGCTATGAAATCTGCTACATCCCTCTTCATTCCCGACCACCAGAAATGCTGCTTAATATCTTTGTACATCTTGGTACTCCTTAGATGTGCTGATAATAGAGTAGTGTGTGCCTCCTGTAGAATGCTCTCCTTTAATTCTTCCTGATCAGGTACACACCATCTTTCTCCGAACCAAAGTACTTCGTCCTTTACATGAAATCCTGACAATTTGCCCGTGCTAACTTACTCCTTCATCTTCTGAATTTATGGATCGGATCTCTGACCGTCGACAATCTGCTCTCTCAGCGTGGGCTGAAGTCTCAACTGTGCCAATGATGCTCCCAATCCTTGCAATACTACTTTAATTTCAGCTCGGTCGAATTCCTCTGCAAGTTTCTTCTGAGTTGTAATCAACTAAGAAACTTTTTTTCTGACTAAGTTGATCTGCCACCACGTTTGCCCTTCCCGAGTGATACTTTATCTCTGGACGAATATCTTCTAAAACTTCCAACCACCTTCTCTGCCTCAAGTTTAGATCTCTCTGCTGATAGATGTACTTCAAACACTTGTGATCTGAGCACATGTTGACTTTCTCCCCATACACATAATGCGTCCACTGCTTCAAGGCAAAAATCATTGCTCCCAATTCTAAATCATGGGTTGGGTAATTTTTCTCATGCGGTCTTAATTGCCTAGACCCATAAGCTATTACCTTTTCCTCTTGAACACAGCCCAAACCTCGATGTGAAGCATCACTGTAGACATCGTAGTCAATTCCCACTCGCGGCAAAGACAAAATTGGAGCGGTAGTCAATCTTCCCTTCAACTATTGGAAGCTTGCTTCGCATTGCTCTATCCATTTGAAGCTTACATTCTTCCTTCTAAGTCCTGTGAGCGGCACAGCTATCTGAGCATAACTCTGAATGAATCGCCGATAATAACCGGTCAAACCCAAGAAACATATGATCTCCTTCACTGATATCGGTCTTGGCCAATCTTTCACCGCGTCTACCTTCTGCAGATCAGTGGTCACTCCCTCCTTAGAAAGGATATGACCCAGGAACGCAACTTCGAACTTCCAGAAGTCACACTTGGATAATTTGGCATATAATATGTGTTCTTGTAGCTTCTTCAACACTTCTGCCAAATGTTCAGCATGTTCTTCCTCTGACTTGGAATATACCAGGATATCGTCGATAAATACCATGACGAAAGAGTCGATGAATGGTCACGGACCATGTTCATCATATCCATGAATATGGCTGGTGCATTCGTCACTCCAAATGGCATAACTAAGAATTCATAATGCCCATGTCGAGTTCGGAATGCTGTCTTATGCACATCCCCTTCCTTAACACAAACTTGGCGATAACTGGACCCTAGTACCTCTCAATGAGAGAACTGGTCCTGACCGAAGATCAATCTTGGAGAAAACTGCTGCTCCTTGAAGTCGGTCAAATAAATCATCGATTCACGGAATAGGATACTTATTCTAGATAGTCACCTTGTTCAACTCTTTATAATTGATGCACATCCTCATCGGTCCATCCTTCTTCTTCCCCAATAAGACTGGCGCTCCCCAAGGCGACGCACTCGGTCTGATGAAATCTTTGTGCAATAGTTCTTTAATTTGCTTCGTCACCTCATCCTGTTCCACTGGTGCCATTCTGTAAGGTGTCTTAGATATTGGTGCACTTCCTAGCTGAATAGCAATACTGAATTCCACATCTTGATGAGGTGGTAGTCCAGGTAGATCCTCCAAGAATATCGTCGGAAAGCTCCAGACTACAGGAACCTTCTTGACTTCCTCAGGGACTTTCTTCTTGGTTAAAGCTACCACCAACTCCTTGCACTTCTTCCCCTGAAAATGTTATTGCTAGCCCTCCTGGTGCCTTTACCATAACTTCCTTGCTCTTGCATACGATGCTAGCATTGTAGATCGACATCCAGTCTATACCAATGATGATATCGACTCCCAACACCTCCAACTCTATAAGATCGATACCCAGAATTCTCCCGCCAATCTCGATCTTACAGCCAGCATAATACCGATCAATGGTCAAAGTTCCCTTGATGGTGTAGCTATTGCCAAAACCTTGTCAGGGAAAATTTTTGGGTCTACCCCTAACCTTTGAGAAATTTTAGAAGACACAAAAGTGTGCAATGAACCAGTATCAAATAAGACGGTAGAATTCATTCCATTTACTATAAGTCTTCCTTTTACATAATGAATTACATCTTTCAGTATATAACATTTCTTCTACTACCAGACTGGAAATACAACACAATTCTACTCCGGTGATGACATTGCCGGAGTCCTTAGCGTCCTCCTCTGTCAAAGCAAACACTCGCCCCTGCTAGTACGGTTTCTTCCCTTGATCCGCCTGCTTCTGATTCTGCCCTCCTCGCTGGATCTATGGCCATTGCGGCTTAGCATGGCCTTCTTTCCTACAATTGAAACAAGTTAAGGGAGTCTACGACTTGGTACACTCCGATCTGTAATGACCCGCTTCTCCACAATTGTAACAAGTTAATCCTGGGGGCCTTGTTCTTCCATTGTCTGGCCTTCCAACCATAGTTACACCATTCGCCCCGGTCGGCTTGAACTTCTGTGTTGGGGGTTGTCCCTTGAAGTTGCGTGATGTCACGGTCCTCTTTCCAGCATTCCAGTTGCTCCTCTTGTCTTTCACCAGCTGATATTATTCCATATCTAATTCTGTAGCTGCAGCCCTCCGCACAAGCTTGTCGAATTTCCTAATACCGAGGGGTATCATATGAGACCTCAATCCCAGCCACAGACCTTGCTTAAACTTTCTCGCCTTCTTGGATTCATCGATCACCAACTCGGCTCATACCTGGAGAGTTGAGTAAACTTCGTCTCATACTTCCGGACAAACATACTACCCTGCTGCAAGCTGAGAAATTCCATCGCCTTCTTCTCTTGCACATCCATTAGGAAGTAATGACTCTGAAATTCCTGCAAGAAGTCCTTCCAAGTAATAAGCTCATTGCCTAAAGTCCTCTTCATAGATTACCACTAGACTCTGGCGTCCTTCTCCAACTGAATGGTTCCTAGCTTCACCTTACTAGCCTCTGGGGTCTCCAACACTTCAAACACCATTTCAATCTGCCTGATCCAATCATTGGCTGCATCGAGATCTGCCTTGCCTTCGAAAACAGGTGGTTTCATCCTCTTGAAGGACTCCACCAACTTCATTGCTTCTGGAATTTGTACTGCATGCCCTGCCCTTATATTCCGGTCCACACTTGCTGCAACAAAGTGTTGATGGTCTAGTATACACGGGCCAACTATGTCTCCAAATCAAGTCAATTGCCTTCTCCACTTGTTCCTTCACCATTTCTAGTCCTTCTTCCGACCATTTCTGGATTATAAAACTTCATCAATCATCAGAAGCAACAATAATATAGAGTTTCTAAAATAAACATCATATATTCAAAAATAAAATTGGTTCATACATCCATACATAGAGAACATCAGAAAACTTCAAATCTTCCTACAGAACTTTAAACAAACATAAAGCAGTCTTGACTCTACGGTTCCTCTTGACTTCTCTGAGCTCTTCCCGTAGATCAGCGATTTCCTTCTACATCCTTTCGCATCGTTGACGGCATTCTTATTTTCCTCAACGGGTTTTGTTGTCCAGCTGGGTGAAATGCCGAGCATTCCTGTGACGACACTTCTCAAGTTACCAGACTCGTTGACTCAGGGCAGCGATGTTTCACTTATCCTCTGCATGATGTGCCTCTATGTGGGTTACTCACTACTTGTGGATAATCAACTGCTTCCGGAGAGAAGTGGTGATATGGTCCTTCTTGTTTCGAACTGACTCTTCGTCCGAGGATTCTCTTTGGGGTTCAGATGGGAGTGGAGTGATTTCACGAGACTCTGGTAGTTCCTCCTCTTCTCCCGGGTCCTCTTCTTCTTCACGTTCTTCTTCTGCATCTTCTTCTTCTTCGGATTCTTCTTCCGGGTCCTCAAAGAATACTTCTTCTTCCTCTTCTTCCATAGGATTTTGGTTATCCGCCATCCAACAGCAAAAAAGGGGAAGAACACATCGATGCATATATAGAGCGACATAAATATAAGTTGATACAACTACAACAATTAGACCTCTATAAAATGAAACTCACACCTCTAATGTCCACCCTAATGTGTTTTCCTTATAATTTTGTACTACTCATTGAAGTCGGCTATAATACCACTCGGTAACGCCCCGAATTCCAAACACAGATAATTCGCGACAAAAACAGGATTTTTACTTCAATTTCGTACAAAATACAAAGAATTTAAAACTTTTTCATTTACAACATTGTTCTTTACAATAGCACAGCGGAAATAAATAAGTACAATACAATATATTATAATGGAAGCTCTTCAATCTTATGACAACCCATCACGGTGACTTTAGGTTCATGCCAAATCCAGTCCTACAACTAGGAAACTGTGGGCACGTCAGTTGCATACAACTGATGGAATGCTATAATACAGCGATTTCACCATCTTACAAATCACAAACTTAAATGCACAAAAATAGAAAGGTGACTATCCTAATTGTGTCAGTGTATGATATGTACTTAATGCCTAATGCAGACATTTATACTTATGATGACACAAATGCACACTTGTTCGGATTCTATGCATCCCATACTACGTAGGTCCAAGGGCAAGCCCTTATCGTACTCCTCATTATAACATTTAGTCCCTCGTTATACAAATTTTCACCCGTGACTAGCATAAGTTTTAGATATTCTATGAGTGTTAATCCCATGCCCTGATAATTCCGAAGATGAATCCCACACCGCAGATGAGCTAGGGACACTCCCAATCACATCCCGATAATTTCGGGGATCCAATCTCACATTGCAAGCTATGGCGTATCAATAGTCACCAAACACCCGATGAGCGTCGCCTCGATCCTAATAATTTCGGAGATGAATCTCACACCGCAGATGAGCTGGGAACACTCCTAATCCCGTCTCAATAATTTTGGGGAGACAATCTCACACCGCAGACCAACTGAGGCCCTCATACTCATGTTTGCCCTTCATCACGTCCCCAATCTATTACATGTCCTTAGGTTTAATTATATTCATTACGACCTAGAGCTAGCTTACCCCATCGGACTTAAATCAACACAAGGAGAATTGTTAGCCGACACTGGCTACTTCTCAATTTTCATTTATCACAACTTGCCGGTCACTACGAGTCTCGCTCAGCCTCTAGATTCCAACAATCTCAACACCGATATCTCATAGGTCATTTTGACCATAATTACACAATTTTCCATTCATGATTCATTTCATTCTTTCATACATTCACTTTGAATTGTCAAATTTCAAATTTTACTTTATTATCCCCTCATAATGCAGCTCGAAAGCATTTCAACTTTGATAAAAACTTTACAAATCTCATATGTTTATTTTCCCATATACATTCCTTGTTTATCTCTTAATTTTTCACATAAATCGTTTTTCATAAATTCTATGATGAAATTTCCTTTCATATGACACACAAATTCTAGGATAAATTATCACATTTTAATCTTTCATCACAAACAAATTATTACCAATTTTACTCCTTAAATTAAATAATCTACAATATAATTTTCATCCAAATGAATTCCCACATTCATATTTAATTATCTCAATTATTCCAAAGTTAATTCATTTATAAAAAAAAGCAATTATTCTTTAAAGGATCCCAAGATAACCATCTAGGCATATTAATTAATTTGTAGTGGGATTTTACCCTCCAAAAATTTCTAAATTTGTACATAATTATTCTCAAAATATTCCATTAATATTCCAGTATAATTTAAGATTTATCTTTGATTGAATTCTATGCAAAATATGGCTAATAGAATAAGAAAAAGACTTTTTAAAAAAATGTCAATGCCTTGGCTCGAACCCAGAACCAGCAGAAACCCAACCCGCAACCCAAACCAACAGGCCAACTCACTATTATAAGTTAAAGGGTTACCACAATTCCTGTAAACCCGAATTACAGTAATTATATTAACTCGAAAACTTCGATAACTCAATTTCTATGCATTCCTTTACAATTTTAGAATAAAATACTTCTAAGATTAGTGTGTCTGTATAAATAAAATATATGACAATATATTCAAGAAGAACATAGAATTTTTTATTTAGATTGTATGAATCACTCATAGTCTTATACCTTAAATTAAATGAATAATTGATCCACACACAACTAGAATTTTTAAGAAATATTTATTTTTATAATACTAAGGTGCATACGAGAAATCAATCCATGAGGTTAGTGTATAAAATTCCACTCGATAAAACCTCAACAAAACTCCTACACATACACACATTAAATTCATCATATACTACACAATCCTAATTGAGCGTGCACAAATTAAAGTTCTAGAGTAACTCTTTCACTTGAATAAATCAATTCAACTCTATCTACAAAACACAATTTTTATATACTAGAAGATTATGAAGAACATTCACACATTCACATATTTAATTATCCTTAACATATGTTATGGCTAAGCATGCACAATCTACTAAACTATTAGAAGATAATGAGAACACCCACCTCAAAAGAGATCTCCTAGTAGTTGAAACCCTTAGCAAAAGCTCCAAAAACTCCACAAAATCAAAGCTCTCCTTCTGCCAATCCCGAAAGCCAAACAACAATTCCCTTTCTTGACTCTCTCTTTTGTTTCATTTATTTTGTGTTCATTTGGGATTAGGATATGGGGTATTTATATGGGTAATTAGGGGGTAGTTTTAGCAACTAACTATCCACTAATCCACTCACACACCCACTCACACACCCCACTCTCCCACTCTTGAATACCAAGTCAAACTCCAAATGTGTGCAGCCGGTTTTTGGGAATAGTGCACATTGCACGTGTGCACATGCACACGTGTTTTGTGCATTTTCATTTTACTTTTATATTATCATTTTATTTCATTTTGAACTATCTTCTTTAATAAATAATTATATTATTTTTCTTAACAAAAGTTTAGTATAATTTGCTTAAATTAGTCTTAATAAAATTTTTGTGCACAACTTTTGTAATAAAATTAATGTAATTTGCACGTGTATAGGAGGAAAAGCACGTGCAAAACTCTGTGAAAAAAATATTTGAAAGAAAATATTTTACGGTTGTTACACAAATACTTTGCGGGAGGAGTTGGAATCTTCACCCATCGGACCTCCGTGAATGGAGTGGAGAATGGTCATGTGTTTTGAGTCCTGTGATTCAGATGGCCTCTCTTAACGCTTGTTAGCCCCCTCTTACAAGAGGGGTTTCGGTGTTGTTATTTTGCTGAACAAATTGGAAAAGATGTCTCGATGAATCAGACCTTCGAGTTCTTCTTTGAGGGCTCGGCAATTGTAGGTGGTGTGTCCATGGTCTTTGTGAAACGTGCACCACTTGTTCATGTCCCTTCTCTTGCTTGCTGTGATCATCTTGGAGGGAGGGTGGAATATTCCTTCCTTTTCAACTGCCATAAGGATGACAGACACACTTGCATTAAGCAGAGTTAACTTGTCGAAGGGTGGTGCTGGAGGAAGACGATGTTGACCTGCACTGTCTTTTTGAAACTTCCTGGGTCCTTCCTCGCCTGTATTTTTCTGTTTGTTCCCGAAAGGTGAATCCTTCACGCCTTGAGGATAAAGATATTCCTCGACTCTGATATACTTGTCACTCCTTTCCAAGAGCTCGGTGAAATCTTAGGAGGATTCTTCACGATGGAGGCCTTCAGGTCTTTGTGAGTGATGTTATGGTGGAAGGCAGCAGGTGCCGCTGACGAGTCTAGGGAAGAGATGAACCTTGCCTTGGCTATGAAGCACTTGGTAAAATATTTCAACAATTCTCTGTCTTTTTGCTTTAAAACCAACAGAGAAGCACTTGTTTTTTCAGCATTGCGGCTAGTAATGAAGTATGCTATGAAAAGATCCTCAAGTTAGTCGAAGGAGAATATTGACTCTGGAGTGAGGCGAGAGTACCATTTCCTTGTTGATCCTTTCAAAGTTGCGGGGAATATTCGGCACATGAGCGCATCATTGGTGTTATACACCATCAGGAGAGTTTTAAAACACTCAATATGGTCATCCAGATCATATTCACCATCGTAAGATACAAGTTGAAGGGTTTTGAAGTTTTTTGAATGGGGGCATCGAGGATGGTTTTGCTTAAATGAGGTCAACTAGGGCGGTAAGCCTTGCTAGAGCAGTTCCCTTCATGTTTATCTATTCTGGGTGGTCCTCTACTTCTCGAATGCAGTGAAGGACTTGGTCGTCCTTCCCCTGGGATCTAGTTAAGTTGATGGAATCTTCTTCTCTTGAAGGAGTAAAGTGGCGGCTCCATTGTAGCGCCCCGAATTTCCAATATGATATCTCCGAAATACGTGGCACAATTCCCAGCATCAACTTCAATTGCAATAGTAAATATAGACAAAAATACAGATAATTTGTATTACAACTTTTATTACATTAGTTCTTTACAAAACACAGCGGAATACAAAACACCTTGAATTACAATCTTTCTTTACAACACTTTCCTTTACAATTTACATAAGCCATAACATCAATTTAGCACAAGCATCCAAATCCCAAGCTATAGGCACCTACCTGTAAAACTTGAGGCTAGAGATAACCCTAACCCCCAAAACTACAGGGGTCAGCCATAACGGCGTGAGTGACATCAAAAGAAAAGCAACATAAATAAATCATAAGGCATAGAGTCATAAGCAATATGTGTTAACAGCAAGAATAAATGAAGAAAGAAATAACAATAAATAAGGCATCAAAACATCAAGGAATATGAAATAGTAAATAGTAAGACATGAAAACATCAAGTGAAACTAGACTAAGTGTCAAGTGTAGATAAACAGAAAACAACATGCATAAAACCAAGTCAAGAAAACAACAATGCTATATGCCGACTCTCTAATGCATACTTGTTGGTATCTATGCATCCCACAATACATAGGTCTAGTGCAAGCCCTTATCGTTCTCCATTTTATAAGGTTTAATTCCTCGTTATGCAACTAATCCTACTACGGTGATGGAAACAAGATCCAAAATACTCCGCGAATAGGCACCACAACCCTCGATGCGCAAGCATCATGTAAGAATAGCTCAGCAACTGGAGAATCACCTCCCAACCGTGTACCCCACGAATAGGCTTGCAAGGCCCTCGACGTGCAGATGCACCAGGTACATTTCATGAATAGGCCTGCTGACTCTCGACACTCGAATGCACCCTGCATGCTCCGTGAATGGGCCTGCAGACCCTCGACACACGAACATACAAATGTCCTCTCGAGACAGAACAACACACAGTCCTGGAACGCATTCATTGGACTAACAAAATCAGAGCATATACTTACGTTTCCCAAGTTCCATCACATCTCCACTAGTGGTTGTCCTTAAGTTGACTATTATTAAAAACACAAATCCCCCTCTCTAGAGTTAGTGTATCCTGCCGGACTTAATTTCACAAAACAAACCCAAGACCATGCAAGTCTAAATCCATAAATCTCATCTGCCAGTTCACAGGACTCCCACTCAACTCCTAGAGAAATCAAAACTCATCCATCAAGACCAAAACTTTCAATAAAACTATAAATCCATTGTCAAAACGGTTATATGCGGAAACTTCTTAAATCAACAAAAATCCAAATCTTATATAAAATTCTAGAATCCAAATAAATATTAAATCTATTAAATAACTGAAAATCATATTTTTAAGTTGTAGAAAATCACAAAACATCAATTTCTTTGAAAACACGTATAACTCAAATAAGGTCCAAAAGAATATATTTAAAGCTCCAATATAAATCTCTATAAAATATTTTTAATCTGTAGCAAAATATCTTTTAAAACAATATAATATTGAAAGAACAATCGTTCAAAAGAAGCATCAGAAAACTCAAGAAAACATCAGTTAGAGCACTAGCAGTCGACTTCATAGAGTGTTCAGTCTACTGTCCCGCGTGAAATCAGAACTCAAGAAATCCATCAATCAAAGCAGTGACAGTCGACTGCATACTGTAGCCAGTCGACTGTCCCGCGTAAAATCCAAAGCTTTAAGAAAACATAAATCAGAGCAGTGGCAGTCAATTGTGAAAAGGGGTCAGTCGACTGTCCCGCACGAACATCTAAAACTCCAAGAAAACACTGCAACCAGGTTCGCGACGGTCGACTGTCAAAACTTACCAGTCGACTGTCACACCTACAGACTGCAGTTTTGGGTTTGTGCATGTTTTAAACCGATACACGATTCCACTTTGTAAAATCACAAATTTGAAGAACTAATTTCCTGAGATGATTAATTGTAACTTGTATAACATATAAGAGTCATTAAAACACATCAAAACATATCAAGATCTCAAAATAGGAATTTTCCACAAAAAATCTTTCAAAACAATATCTTATATACATATATGTTCAAATACAAATTTTAGCATCAGTTTAGGCTTCAAAAATTCATCAATAAGAGTAGTAAGATGTTTAGAACTATCTCGGAACCAAAACAATTGAAATCCAATCAAAATTCCCTCAAAACACATGAAAACCCAATTTCTTCGAAAACAATGAATAAGATATATGTACACATGTTTGTGCAACAAGAAAACTTCAAAACTCATCAATTAGAGATAGTGAAATGTTTAGATTTAATTTCAGTACTAAAACCAATCATATCCAATTGAAAACTTCTCAAAACTTCTCAAAATCACGAAATCCCCAAATTAGTTATAATGAATAGATCCAATTCTAAACCCCCTTCTCATAACTCCAAGGCTTGATTCTTAGATTCAATAGCCATTAAACTCATCCACAATCATTCACAATAATTTTTCCATGCATATGAGTAATTATAACAATTATTAATCAAGTTTCTACTCAACGAAAAAAACCTCCAAATAGAGCTCATGCATTTATACACAAGTAAAGGAATCTTTTATCCATTTTATGCAATATCATCATACAACACTTCTCAACAAGTCAAAACAGCAAGTATGTGAGGGAAAAAACCTACTCATGATCTCTATTAGGTTCTTTAGCAATCTCAATTCATCAATTAGGGTTTTAATTCATCAAAAGCATAATTTCAAGTAAAGATTCAATTTTGAACTCATCTATTCTTCAGATCTATTATATCTTCATACACCCTCCTAACATGCTTTCTAATAGATAAATTATCACATACAACATACATGGAACAATACAAAACAAACATGTCACTCACCTTTTTGAAGAAATCGAACGAAGAAAAATAAAGAATAAGAAAAATCCTCCTTCGCAAGAAAACCAAGAATCCTCGCTTGAAAACTCCAAAAAAATAGTAACAAGAAAACCCTTTGTGTTGTGCAGCAAGAGACGGCTACACCCCACTCTTTTATAGGCCGGAAATAATAGGTTTAAGGTTTTGTAAATAAATTTGCAAAAATACTCCTTTTAAATATACCTTTACATATATAGACCCATATACTTGGAAATTAAATAAAACCAACTTAATTGAGATTTAAAAATAAAAAAAAAATAACCTAATAGTCAGCCGTCACTGTTTGAAAAATCTAGAAAAATGAATTTACACTTTTACCCCTCTAAATGGCAAATTTGCAAAAAGATCCTTTTTTTATCAAAACTTGCAAAATAAACCAAATTTATTAAAACAAAAATTAAACACTTTACCTCTGAGTTGACTAGGCATCATACCTAGCTCAAAAATCCGAAAATCTGGAGTTTTCACTCCAAGTGGTAATTTTGCACAAAAGTCCCTCTTTTTGTAATATTTGCAAATAGGTCCAATAATTATCAGAAAAATCCAAAAAATACAAATAATATCTAATAATAAATAATGATTTTCCACAAAATAATTTTTGAACTTCCCAAGAAAATATTTTCACGTGCTTTGCACGTGTAAAAAGATAAATTTTCAGAAAAATATTTATTAAATCACAAAAAATCATTTTAATTCATTTATAAATCTTAAAAACATTATTTAAAAATCTAGGGTATTACATCCATGAGCGTCGACCCTGATTATGAGTATCTTGGATGGCTCGGAGGATGTCATGTTTAAAGTTTTCCAATTCGGCCCTAGTGACAGGGGTCTCTTGCTCTTTGTTTCTCTCAAGATGCTTTCAAATCTCATAAGTCGGGCTTCTTTCTGCAGTGTGCCCCTATGAGAGGAGGAGTATCTTGATCTCTGACTTCAGGCAGAGTTGCTTCTTCAGTTTACTTGATGTTCTGAGCGGGAGGCCTCGATCTGGGTACGCCTTTCATCCAAACTGATTCGTAGATCAGCCTCCTGTTGTCTGGCATTGATGATTTGACGAAGATCGCTTTACCTCCGACGACCTCGTGAGGCCATCGAGTCATTAACATCATTATGGACTGAGATACGGTCGTGTAGAGAGTGATTTTCATGACGGTCCTCCACGGGAGGACCTTGTTGACGAAAAAGGTTGGCTAGACGGCTTGAGGCCGCTGCTCTCCCTCTTAACTTTCGTGGAACGCTGGTAATAAGTTTGATCTTTGATGTAGATCTTTGTAGTTTTTCACAGGCGGTGTCGATTTGTTGCTGCTTATTTTGGTGTGGGAGCAAACATATAGTGAGTTTATATTTTGAAGGAAACTACTAAAGATTTAAACTTTGATCGTCACCGTAAAAAGTAGTTAGAGCTCCTGAGATTTGATCTAGATTGTTGAAAGAGTACCTTGATCTGAATCTGACAGTTGCTGATGCGGCCGATGGACCTGCAAAGGTCTGAAACACCAGGGATGGCCCTGGCGACAGACCCTCCGACGCTCAAGTCAGAACCAGAGAGAGAAAGAGAGTTTGTGAGAGAATATACTGATTACCTTTTGATTGAGGGAAGGGGGGATATTTATAGACCTAAGAAACAATTAGGAGATTGATATAAATATGTGATGTCTTGTTGATTCTCCCCCTTAAGAGATTGAATCCGTTACTCTTTTGAAGGGGACAAGAGATTTGACTTACCGCCCTTATAGGCTGGGATCTCTCTTGGTGGACCCAGTCGCTTTTAATGAACTTGAAAACGACCCATATTTTGTTAATGAGCCTGAAAAAGGCCTGAACCTATTAAAAAGGCTCGTTACTGTTAATCTGCATGTATAAGCTTTCATATATGTGTTGGAATCGTGCAGCCCTGATTTGCTGCAATTTTTATCATTATCACAAGGCTTCGTCGACCAGCTCCTGACACGGCCGCCTCGAAGAACCCCATCCAGCCAAGTTTTGGGGGTCATCCACCCCCTCCCCGGCTCCCATTGAGCAACAAGATCTCCATGAAATCATCAACTCTCAACAACATGGAGATTCTTCATCGCCTCCAACAGAAGGAAGACTGCCTTGCCCAGATTGATCAAGAGGATGGTCACTGAGGCGAAGGATATCACCCTATCCAACCTCCCTTCACTAGAGCCATCCATGAAGCCCATGTCCCTGATAACTTCAAGCCTCCCACCTACGAGTCATATGACAATGAACCTAACACAGCAGATCACATTGAGAGTTTCAATACTCTCCTGATGACAGTGTTCTAAATGGCGTCCGCCTCGGACGCCTAGGCGGCGCCTAGGCGCTCAAAAAGAGGAGAACGAACCGCATATGCAATAAGCGGTACTCTAGGTGTTGAGATGGCAGTTAGGCGTACAAGGCGTCGATATGGCGGCGCCTAGGCGGCCGAGGCGGACCAGGCGGCGCCTAGGCGGCCGAGACGGATCAGGCGGCTGACAGATTTTTTTGTAATTTTTTTTTCAAATTCTTTAAAATGGTCTCTTCATCTTCAACAGAAAAAAGCCTCTTCATCTTTACATTAAGGTGTTACTAGTTCACGTTATATTTGAAATTTTATATGACTGATTATTGTTTATGTCATTATGAATCTAAAGTTTACACCATAATCGTTATTAAACTTCTAAAATCATTCTGGCCTAGCATCACTTGTGAATTGTGATGCATTTAATCTCATGGCCTGGCCATTTTCTTCAGGAAGATCAGTTGTCCTTGATCGCAATAACTCCAATAAATTGTTTGTTTCATCCCTGCAACCTCCATTGTCAAGATTAAGAATCATTCAATCATATTAGGATAAAGATTAAAGAATTCACAAAATGATTTAAATTACAAGCACCAAAGTTCCAACTTCACAAAAAGATTTAGACTACAAGCAAAAATAGAGAAATGTAACTTTTAAAAGGTTAATATATTAATATTTAAAAAATAAAAACAAAATGCCTAGGCGCCGCTTAGGCGCCGCCTAGGCGTCCTAGGCGGTAGGCGGTCCTTGGCCGAACCGCCACCGCCTGACGCCGTTTACAACCTTGCCTGATGATCTACCGGGCCTTCGACACGCTCCTCTATAGAATTTTCCTGACCACCTTGAAGGGATCGGCACAAGAGTTATACTTCCATCTCCCTCCAAGATCCATCTCCTCCTTCGGTCAACTCGAGAAGCTTTCCCCCACCCACTTCGTCAGCCGCCGCAAGACCGAGAAGACGAGTGCCTCCTTGCTCGAGTTGAAGCAAAGAGCCGGGGAGCAACTCAAGGACTTCATAAGATGCTTCACGACTGAGTCTAGTCCATCTATAACCTTGACTCGGTGGTTGCAGCTACCACCTTCAGACATAATGTCTGTGACACCTCCTTCAAAGTGTCACCGACCAAGAAGCCTTCCTAGGAGTTCTCCGAACTATTGCTGGGGTGTGAGCACTCGTCTGGCAATAAGAGAAGAAGCAAGAATGAGAAAGGACCAAAGAAATCCTAGAAGGATGAGTTCGGTTAGCATCGCTCTCCTCTGGTCCCTCACTTCAACAAATTCACCCCGTTCAACATTAGTATATCAACAGTCCTTATGGAAATCAAAAGAGACATGCTACTCTGCACCCCTCATAGGATGAACCCAGCTAATAACAGGAGAGATAAAATTCGATGGTGCTGGTTTCATAAGGACCATGGCCATGACACAGATGAGTGTCAAGCTATCAAAGACAAAAATGAAGCTCTCATCAGCCACGGTTATCTCTCCAAGTACATCCAGAAGAACAAAGTCGAGCCTATGCTGGCTTAAGGAGCCAACAAGTGAAAGGAGAAAGATGTAGAAGACCGGGACTCCGAACCATGGGATATTCTCCTTTCCACCCATGGAGGTCCTATAGGAGGAGTCCAACTTCCCATGAAAGGCATTCGTTCGAGATGTCAACTCATTACACAAATCCCCCCACCCCCCACCCCCCAGAGCTCAGGAACCCCAGTAAAAAGATCTTGAAGGCATCCAGACCCCTCATTGCGATGCACATGTGCTTAACCTTTCCATGGTGAATCATGAAGTACGCCGCATCCTAGTAGATAGCGGTAACTCAGTGAACATCATTCTTAGAAGCTTTCGAAGGCCTCAAGATCTCTAGGGACCATTTGAAACCCGCCGGGTACACCCTCCATGGGCTCTCAGGGGTTCCAGCCCAAATCGAAGGAATAGTGACGACTAGAAAAAACCCCGTCTTTGAACCAAGGTCATGGACTTCATGGTTGTTGATGTGAAGGCCACCTACAATGTCATCTTCAACTGCCCTGGTCTAGTGGCTCTCTACGCCATAGCTCTAGCCTTCCATATGAAGATGAAGTTCCCCACACTAGCTGGGTTAGGAGAAGTTACGGTAAGTCAAGAGGTGGCTCGAGGTGCTATACGACTACAATAGGGGGCTCGATCCTCCCACGCGAAGCATAAAAGAGGGAAGCATCAAGTCATGTCCAAGCTCGTTGATGAATAGAAGAAGTCTTTTTCTCCCGTGAAGACCTATCCAAGCTTTCCCCCACCAAGTCCGAGAATAACTTATTATAAGGTTGCCAAAGGCGTCCACCTAGGAGCTTACCGACTTTAAGACCTATGGGGCAATGACGTATCAAGAGATCATTTGAGGAAATTCAATGAGGGTTTTTAACGCCCTCTATTAGATTTGTAATAAGACCACTCGAAGCATTAGAGAGGGAAGAATCAAGTCATGTCCAAGCTCATTGATGAATAGAAGAAGTCTCTTTCTCCCGTGAAGACCTGTCTAAGCTCTCCCCCACCAAGTCCGAGAATAACTTGTTACAAGGTTGCCAAAGACGTCCGCCCAGGAGCTTACCGACATGAAGACCTATGGGGCAATGAGGTATCAAGAGATCATTTGAGGAAATTCAATGAGGGTGTTTAACACCCTCTATTAGATTTGTAATAAGACCAATCCTTGTAATGGTTAGTGCATAGAATAAAAGCGAGCCACTGAGGTAGCAGTTAGATTTATTTTTCAATAAAGTTAAGGATTTCCACCGAAAACACTTGTACTATTCTCCAGATGCCAAACAATGAGTCCGATGCTTAGCTCCTTCCTCAAGCTATACCAATAACTCATCCACTCCAAACAATGAGTTAAGCGCTCAACTCCTCTTCCCAGTTACACCAACAACTCATTCACTCTAAGGAATGAGTTAGGTGCTCAGCTTCTTTTTCGAGCCACACCAACAACTCATCAACTCCAAGCAATGAGTTTGGTGTGTAGCTCCTCTTCCGAGATACACCAACAACTCATAAACTCCACACATGAGTTCAGTGCTCTGCTCACCGATCGAACTACTACAACTCATTGATTCCATACAATGAGTACGGTGTTCCGCTCATTTTTCGATATCCTCCAACAACTCATTGACTCCAAGCAATGAGTTAGGTGTTCAGCTCCTCCTCCATGATACACCAACAATTCATAAACTCCAAGCAATGAGTTCGCTGCTCAGCTCCTCTTCCAAGCTACACTAATAACTTACTGACTCCATACAGTGAGTTCGAAGCCCCGCTCCGCTCAAGCTCCTCCAATAACTCATTGACTCCATACAATGAGTTCGGTGCTCCGCTCATCAACCGAGATCCTACAACAACTCAATGACTCCATACAATGAGTTCAGTGCTCTGCTTGCTGCTCGAGCTCCTCCAACAACTCATTGACACCATATAATATGTTCGGTGGTTCGCTCCTGAGATCCTCCAACATATCATTGACTCCGTACAATGAGTTCAGTGCTCCGCTCATTATTCAAGCTCCTCCAACATCTCATTGCCTCTATACAATGAGTTCGTTGCTCCCCTCGTCGCCCGAGCTCCTCCAACAACTCAATAACACCAAACTATTTGATGTTACGCTCGTTTTTTACTCTATACAATGAGTTCGGTGCTCCGCTCGCCGCTCGAGCAACTCCAACAAGTCATTGACACCATACAATGAGTTCGATGCTCTGCTAGCTGCTTGAGCCCCTCCAACAACTCACTAGCTCCATACAATGAGTACGGTGCTACGCTCGTCACTCGAGATACTCCAATCGAAGTCCAACTCTTTCCTAGAGTTGCTCCCATAACTCGCTAAAGTAGCATGTTCGGAGTCAAAACTCATGGCTCGAAGATGCTCCCGCAACTCGCTAACAAGCAAGTTCAGAGCTCGGCTCGCTACTCGAACTGCTTCTGTAACTCTTTATCTTCTGAGCAACAAGATTGGAGTCCACTTCGTGTCTCAGAGCTGCTCTCGCAACTTGCTAACGAGCAAGTTCGGAGCTCGGCTCACTACTTAAACTGCTCCCACAACTTGCTATCTCCCGAACAGCAAGTTTAGAGTTCACTCCGTGGCTCAAAGCTTCTCCTACAGCTTGCTAATAGGCAAGTTCGGAGCTCGACTTACCTCTCGAACTACATCCTCGAGCAGCAAGTTCGGAGTCCACTTCGTGGCTCGAAGCTGCTCTTGCAACTCGCTAACAAGCAAGTTCAGAGTTCAACTCGTCACTTGAACTACTCCCACAACTCACTATCTCCTGAACAGCAAGTTTGGAGTCCAATTTGTGGCACAAGCTATTCCTGCAACTCGCTAATAAGCAAGTTTGGAGCTCGGCTCGTCACTCGAACTGCTCCCGCAACTCGCTATCTCCCGAGCAGCAAGTTTGGAGTTCAACACATTCCTAGAGTTACTCCCACAAATTCACTAACTCAAATCCAGTGGATGATAACAAACGAAGGCAAGAGTTCAGATAAAAACACTTGGAAGATCTTTATTCCACATTAATGCTCTTGTACAAGCTTGAGAATACATGGAAGATCATTATTCCACTTCAAAATTTTGGTACAAGTATGCAAGCTAAAGTATATCAGATCATTCACAGTACTTTTCTTAGCCCCTAGGTGGCAAAGCTCCTCTTCTTAGCTAGTCGTTGGCAAACCTTCTCGGTGGCAGAGTTCATTTTCTTAGCTCCTCAGTGGAAAAGCTCCTCGGTAGCGTAGCTCCTCGACGCAAAAAACCAATTGTCATCCGAGAAGCTCAGCATTTTTGTTCACTCGATACACAAGACGCAAAAAAAATGATGATGATGTCAACTAATGTCAGTGAGCTCCTCGGCGTGCAAAATGACAAACAACTTTGAGTCTGAGGAGCACAGTGCTTGTGACGCTTCTGGGGCGTCTGATTGCCTCTAGATTCGCACCTACCAATTAGAGTCATTCAATCTGCTCCAAAATTCATGCTCTCCTCTTCGGCGCAAAAAATTACAAATGATGATGTGAACAACCTTCCTAGCGCCAGAAATCCAGCCGTCTGATCACTTCAATTTTCATGCTCGACTGATCCAGTCGTCTGATAGCTTCAATTTTTGCTCTTGACAGATCCAGCAATCTAATTGCTCCGGAATTTGTGCTCGCCTTTGATTTTTTGATTAAAATTCTAACTAATAATTATAAATTTGGAAAAATTAATTAAAAATTTTTTAAAAATTAATTAAATTTTGGAAATCTAATTAAAAATTCTAAAAAATAATCATAAATTAGAAATATTATTTAAAACTTCCGAAAAATATTAAAAATTGGGAAAATTTAATTAAAAATTCAAAAAATTTGGAAAAACTTATTGGAAGCTCTACAAAATTACTGCTAGCCAGAGAGGATCCAAAAAAGACTCATGCATCCCTGAAGATTCTATATGAACTCCTCGAAGGCTACAATACCCAATCTTCAGGAGTGTGGGGCTTATGATATGGGTAAAATCAGAGCCATTAGATCTCGGCATGCAAGTCACGCCCCGCTTCTTGTTATATGGAAACATAGGCACGTAACTAAGGTTCAGCGGATGATGAATACATCATCCATAAGCTGTGACAGTTTAACTCAATATTATGAAATATATACACAACCATGCATGCAATAAAATCAATCACATAATAATAATCCATGAAATTCCTTATAAATAACCAACATCTGGAAATAAACTATGGGTCAAAAATGCCCGGAAATACAAAGTACGATAATAACAGTAGCACTGGAAACAAGATATAATTAAAGCAAGCTAAGACTTCGACTTCATTCTCTAGAAAATTTGTTCACCACATCCTTCAGTTAGTTCCTCTTCTGTACCTACAAGCCCAACATCTAGAGTTTGGGGGAAATGCCCGTTAGAGCGAGCTACGGGCGACAAGTAGTAGCAAGTAATAAACATGGTATTGAAGAAAACAAGGAGAGAAACAATGTGAACATGTAAAATATCAATAAGGACGATAAGAAGTAGTTATAATTATGGAGTTCAATCAATTGATATGCAATAGTCAACAACACGATGGTCGGTAACAATAAACAATAATCAAAATGCAAATGTCAATGCTCGATGTCAATCTTAAGTCTATCAGTCTTTTATTAATCTATCTAATACACGCAATCCTATGTCTCATACCACAGGTTCGGATGCATAACAATCAAGTGAAAATATTTTGACTCTAGTGGTGAATTCTATAGATCATGTATTCGGAAAAACATGTAGACAGGAAACAATATTCAGTATTCAGTTATTCAATTATTCAGTCATTCAGCTATTCAGTCATTCAGTTATTCAGTAATGGTAGGAAAACAACAAGCTCCCTTCCTAGTACAGTTCCCTATATTGTTCACTGCTAGGTCCTACCCTTATTTACCCTGGCTTGTTATTCTTTTACTGTGTTTCAATCATATACATGCAATCGGTATAATGTCGTCGAAATAATCAGTGGAACAGTTGTAATCATTCGTTAACATGAAGTCGGTATAATCAATAGAAAAAGCCCTAACTCTCTAGATCCAGATCGATGATAATGATAGGAATCAACGCATTTATCTTTGATTGGTGCCTTATACACTTAAATAAAGAAGACAACGTATCTTTCTCACATTGGATCGTCCAACTTGGACTTTTTCTTCTGTTGACCAGTTGTATAAAAAAACCATGCAATACATGATATAAAGTCATTCGATGTATTTACTATGTCAATTCAATTCATTAAATACCAAAATAACATGTTTATATTTTAAAGCATAAATATACAATTTTGGATAGCAATACGTTGTTGTACAAAAACTCACTTTTCCATTGCTACAAGAAAGCGAATAAGGTTCCCTCAGGGGTTCTAGAAACTAGACTCTGCCGGTTACAATGGATATTCACACGATACATTATACTTACAGTAGTTATGCATATAAATTCATTCTTTACTGGTTTCATGTACAATCTCGGTTCTGAAAATTATAATATGACAGTACTAAAATGACAGTAACTTACAATCTATAAATCGGATTGTGAATTCATAAGATGTTCCGGATTCTAGACTCAGTTTGCTATAATTGCTATGAACCAAGCTATAAATTTCAGTGCCAGGAATTGGGTCGAAACCTCAGTACAAGGTCAAGCAATTTATAGGGCAACAAAGTTGAATGTCCGATAATACAATAAATTAATGGTTCAAGATTTAAATCAATAACAATGGCATGATAGTAAGACTATGAATCAATAACATGGTAAAGAAAAAAATGAATCAGTAATGGAATTCAATTAGATATGATATTCAATTCAATAACTACTTGCCGGATTTCAGTAAATATTTTCTTCAACTAGAATAATAAAAATGAGTTCAAGGGACGCTTGTCTTATGTGAAGATTACGATGGGAGGAAGAGGAAAAGAGCGGTGATGACAGCACACGGCACGGCACGGTAATGATGGCGACAAGCAAGCATGATGACCGCAACAAGGTGGAGTTCGACTTCGAGTTCGAATTGATCGAAGGCAGCGAGATGGTCAGCCTCGGATTGCTGGTCGGGTAGTGCTGGCGAGCGTGTATGCATGGCAGCAATTGGTGGGGACTTCAGGAGCTTTGGGTGATGGAGTCGCAGTGGCTTCGAGGTGTTGCGGGGCTGGCCGGGTGTCGGTGTGAAAGCAGCAAGACAGCGAGGGAATGATGAAACGAGCTCGGTGCGATGAAGGTGGAGACCGACTGCACAAGGTGGAGCTTTGGGTGACTACGGCAGTGGAAGGCCGCCGTGGTGTCGGAATGCAGGGAGATGGCGGTTGTCGATGGGGTTTGGGCATGCAGAAGGAGGCAGCGGTGATGTTGTGGTGCTTCGGGCGTGCTCCGGATGATGAAGGTAATGGTGGCATTAGGTGGTGGTTCGACAGTAGGTGGACGGTGCTCAGGATGGCTCGAGCAGTGGAGGGCGGCAATGCAGCTCGGGTGACTGGAGGTGGAAGCGGGGATGTCGGGATGGAAGTGGAGCTTGGTGAGGAGGAAGTTGAAGGTGGAAGGAGGCTCAGGGCTGATGGTCGGCGTCGAGCACGGAGGATGGCGTTCGGGTGGATGATGAAGAGGGCTAGGGTTGTGGGTGCTGGCGGTGCGCAGGAAACAGTCGGTGGAGATGCCGGGACTTTGAGTTGTTCGGCGCGATGGAGTTGATGATGGCGTCTGTGTTGTGCTTCGAGTTGCGGTGCAGTGTGGAGGACGAAGAAGAAGAAGATGAACAGGGGGCTGTTGTGGAGGAGGACGGGGTGAGGGTGAGGAGAGTTGCGATGGAGGATGCAGTACGGTGGGAGGAAGGTGAAGAGGCGATGGGTTTCGGGAGATGGTGCAGCGGGGCTTAGAGGAAGAGGAGCTCAGATGTCGGTGTTTGGCAGTGGTGCAGCCAGGGCGGGATGAGGCAGGAAAGAGGGCCTGCGGGATGATGAGGCAACGGTGCTGGCTTCGGTGGAGGGGATGATCGGGAGTTTATGGAGTTTGGGTGAAGGTGGTTTTGGAAATCAAAAAGGAGAAGAAGAAGAAGGATTAGGAGTGGCTGATGAAGGTATTAAGGGGGGAGATGAATTTAGGAGAGATAATAGGAGATTAAGAAGGGATTAGTTGAGATGTGGAGTAACTAGGGGTTAGTTGGGGGGTTTAGGAGGATAATGGAGATACTCGGGATATGTGCAGTTGGGGGATTGTAGGGAATTCAATTATGCATTTTATTCATGGACTTATAAATGAGTAATTAATAATAAGAATATAGAATAGTCAAGTTGAATAATGGTTGGGCTTCAAATAAACCAAAATAATATAGATAAGGTGATTTAGAATAGGACTTTCTTTGGGAATAGCTGGGTCTAACTCATTATTTAAAACATCAACAAATAATAATACAAAAGTATGGGCTAGAATTTGAGTTCAAAATAATATTTGAAAAATCGAAAGAACACAACTTAGGTTCAAGAGAACAACAAATATTTTATTCATAACTGGAATCCAATAATACAAAAGGAGATAAAGAAAATACAGTTGTTGATTAGAACGAACTTTAACAGGAGATCCAAAAATAAATTTATAACAAAACGAATTTAAGAAAACAGATTTTTTTTTTATATACTAGATCAAAACACAGGAAATACGCAGAAAATACGTACAGATAGAAAAAGGGGTTACAATACATCTCGAAGCTTCTTAGTGGTAGAACGATAATTTAACTGCAACTATATGCCTACAAGACGAACATTAGCTGCCTTCGTGCCTATCAACTTAACCAGATCCACAATTATGGCCAACTTACAACCCAAGTAAGAGGGATTTGCAGTTAATTAGGGTTGTTAATCAAATCTCCTATCTAAAATAGGATTATTAACTGATTTTATCTCTTCACCATGAGAATAATTAATCAAATCCTAAAAGATACATTTTCAAGTCTATAAGTACTTTCCCCTCTCAATAAGTCAAAGATAATCAATATTTTTCCACCAAAAACTCTAATCTCATTTTTTATTTACTAACTTAAGCATCGTAGGGTCTTTGGCAGAGCCATCTCCGGTGTTAAAGACTTTTGGCAGGTTTGCCAAACGTTATCAGTCGTCCCAATCTTGATCTAGACGTTCACAACCAAATCCATATCAAAGAGCTTTCAGCCTACAAAAAAAGAACTCATCATCTGATTGCTCCCCGCACCCAAAAAAAGTAGCAACATTAGGCTTCCTGTACAGGCTAGGCTGAAATTCTTCCTCCTCCTTGCCCTCAGAGATCTCCTCTGTTGTAAACTTGTAGCTACTCAATAGCACCTACTTGCGTCATCAGCTAGTTGCTCTGCTGCACCACCTCCCATGTTGCATTAGCTTTGACATTCGTGCCATCAATTATTTCTGAAGAGAAGTTATTTTTAGAAGAGGAGGAATCTCTGATGAGAGACCTCAAGAACTCAGCATCGGACATGGCACTTTTGTAGAGGTTGGCATAGGTGGTGGTCCTCATCGACCCAGTTGGCCGAGTTGCCTCTTCCTCTTTGCAATTGGATTCGTTCGACATGTAGTATTGTTGAGGGCTCTACACAAATTGGGTTTGGATTGAGATTGAGTTTGAGGAGAGATTGAAGAGAAGAAGGGGGTGTATATATATAGGAGATTAATTTTTATCATATAGGGATTCCAGATAGTTAAGATTGTTGGTGTTTGAATTGTTTGAAAGAGAAAGAGAGAAAGAGAGGAATGGAAGGTTTATATATATATATATATATATATATATATATATATATATATATATATATAGAGAGAGAGAGAGAGAGAGAGAGAGAGAGAGAGAACTGATCAGGTTAGCGAACTTCTCCGCCTGCCGTTGGATCTACAATTTGATCATGGGAGTGATCCAATGCCCTGCAATTCTTCCACTCATCTCACTTAACGTTGGGGGTAGTTAAGTCATTTAACTCTCTCTGTCCCTCCCACTCTCTCAATCATCTCTCTCCCTCTCTCTCTCTCCAGATCCCCGAACCCAAAATTTGAAGTTCAGATCCAAACCCCTTAGACGCCTCGTCTCTCTCTCTCTCTCTGACTTTTGGATTTTGTTCTCTCCTGAAGCCCCCGACCTTTGAAATCCCCTAGACGTCGTGTTCTCTCCACCCCCACTCGACCTTCGAAACCCTAACCCTAGCTTTCCATCTCCTAGCTCCGAGCTTCAGCTTCCAATTCCCGACGCCCCGACGCTCCTCTGTCTTGCCACCGCAGTTCGAAATCCCGTAGATGCCACGCTCTCTTCACCCCACTCGACCTTCAAAACCCTAAACGACCTCCATCTCCATCTCTAACTTGGATAAAAGTAAAATTTTAATGTTAAGTTTTTTTTAATTGTTTATATACATTCAAAATCAGTAAAGTTTAAATCCTTATGAGTATTACCCCATTATCAAAATAGCAGTTAATTTAGGGTACTTTAATCATGATGTTGATTTAATTCATCTCCCCCTGAATCCCTTCATCAGTCGCTCCTAATCCTTCTTCTTCTTCTCCTACTTGATTTCCGAAACCACCTTCACCCAAACTCCATAAACTCCCGATCATCCCCTCCACCGAAGCTAGCACCGTTGCCTCATCATCTTGCAGGCCCTCTCTCTTGCCTCATCCCACCCCGGCTGCACCACTGCCAAACACAGACATCCGAGCTCCTCTTCCTCTATGCCCCACTGCACCATCTCCCGAAACACATCGCCTCCTCACCTTCCTCCCACCGTGCTGCATCCTCCATCACAACTCTCCTCACCCTCACCCCGTCCACCTCCACAATAGCCTCCTATTCATCTTCTTCTTCTTCATCCTCCACACCGCACCGCAATTGGAAGCACAACACCGACGCCATCATCAACTCCATCGCGCCGAACAACTCGAAGTCCCTGCATCTCCACCAACTGTCTCCAGCGCGCCGCCAACACCCACAACCCTAGCCCTCCTCATCATTCACCCCGGTGCCATCCTCCGCATGTGACGCCGACGATCAGTCCCGAGCCTCCTTCCACCTTCAACTTCCTCCTCACCGAATCAATCAAAATTGTTGGTGCAATCAAAATTGCATCATAGATATTGTATTTGGTACATTTTAGATAAGGTAACGAAGAAATTGACGGGAAAGTCCTCTGACAAAGAATTTTTTGACAAAGAATTTAATAGATCTTTCTACGGAAATATTTATGACGCCGAAAGTATTACTGATTTTGAGGCAAAGTGGAAAGCAATCTTTAATAAGTATGATTTAGAAGATAATAAATGGTTGAATAATACTTATTTTTGGGCCGGTATGTCAAGTAGTTAAAGAAGTGAGGGCATGAATTCTTTTTTAAAGAAGCATACGGCAAAAAAAACTTCTTTGCATGAGTTTGTCTTTCAATTTGAAAGAGTATTGGCAAGTAAAAGAGAGGAGGAACTCAAAGAAGATCATCGAACTCTAGAGTTGCAACCAAAATTGAAGATCTTATTTCCGATGGAAAAGCAAATGTCCCAAATGTACACATTGAAAATTTTCTTCTTATTTCAGGAGGAACTTTGCTCACGTATGTTATACAATGTAGTGTTGGTTGAAGATAATGGTAGTGAAGAAATTTATTGTGTTAAACTGTGTGGAAATGCAGAATCAAATACATTTGTTAAGTATTGCAAACTTAATCAAATGGCAAGTTGCTCGTGCCTTATGTTTTAGTTCAAAAGAAATCCTTGTAAACATCTTCTAGCATTTCTTAAATATCTTGATCAAAGTAAGTTGCCGGAGCAATATGTTATAAGGCAATGGTGCCAAGATGTGAAAAGAAAATGTGTTGTTGAAGGTGAAAAATGTAATGACGACGTTCATATCCCAGAGTTTGCTTCTCGCTTTGCCAAGTTAACTCATTTAGCTAATCAAGTTGCCGATGAAGGAGTCACTAATGATGAAATTTATGAATTGGTCCGCAATAACTTGTGCAAGACTATTCAAGAGATACAGTTTTTGAAACGCAAGCAAAGTGAAGAGTTAAATGAAAAAATTTCGGAAGAATGTGAGAAAGGGATGAAATCGTCCAAAATCATGGTGCTAGAGTTTCTTCATGCTAAAACTAAACGAAGACCCAGTGGTAAGAGATGGAAGCCAATACGAGAATAATACAAAGGTCGACCAAGAAAATTTAATGTGTGCGGATTGAAAAATGTTTTGCATGATTCGAGAAATTGCCCAAAAAGAGTAGAAAAGTTATTTATCAACCAATTTTATTGTCAACCAATTTTATGTTCTCATTTATTGTCATTTGTTTTAAATATTGAGCTTGACTAATTTCATCTTTATTGTTATTTGTATAGTGAAACTTATGCTCAAGAGGTGGATTGCTCCACTAGAGACAGTGAGGATGATACTTCCGATAATATGAATTGAGGGAAGTATTTGGTATTGTCTAAATTTTTTGAGTTTTGCGTCCCTTTGAAAGAGGTGGGGGTTCATTATGCTTTTATGTCTAAATTTTTTGTCTGAATCTGGGCTAAAGATGAACTTCTTTTAATGCTCATGCTTTGAACTTAGTATTTTGGTTATGGCTGAAGATGAACTTCTTTTAATGCTCATGCTTTGAACTCAATACTTTGGTTATGGATGTGATGATATTCACATTATTATGCTTTGAATTCAATATTAAGATATTCACACTATTATGGATGTGATGATATTCATACTCAATCTGGACTAAAGATGAACTCATTCATATTTTAGTGATTAAATAATTTCTGAAACTGAGCAATGATGAACTTAATTTGAAAAAATATATTTATAGAGAACTGATCAGGTACGAACCAGTTCGCACCTGATTAGTAGCGAATTTCTCAGCCATCCGTTGGATCTGCAATTTTATCATGGGAGTGATCCAGTTGCCTGCAATTCTTCCGCTCATCTCACTTAACATTGGGGTAGTTAAGCCATTTAACTTCTCTTTCATCTCTCTCTCAATCTATGTAGTTAAGTCATTATGATATTCACACCATTATAGCTCTGATGATATTCACACTCAATCTGGACTAAAGATGAACTCAAGTTGAGGGGTTTTAGTGATTGAAAATTTTCCGAGTCTGAGCAATGATGAACTTAATTTGGGTGTCTTTTAGTTTGCACTTGGTTTTGACATCTACAAATATACTTCTGCTACTTCTCTGAATATGGCATTGGTTTTGACATTGCTTCTCTGAATATGAGATTGGTTTTGACATGGTATACTACACTATTGGTGATGCATTCATTATGCTTCCTCAGAGATTTTTCTAAAGTTCATGAAATGTGATATTCAAGAAATTCTGAGCCTAGATAGTGAAGAAATTAGTGTGATGCTGAGCCATACAGTTGCCTTCAGAATTGTGTTTCGTGCATCTTTGACTATTTTTTATGCTATTTTTTGGTTGAATCATGGTTGTATGAAATATTTCAAACACAGTACTGATCTCATGTTTATGAAATATTTTTCTAGTGCATTTCAGAATTGTAGTTTCTGTTTCTGTTCAAATTTTTGTTGCATATTTGAAGGCCGGTTTGCTGCAGATTTGAATAGGAGTGGAATGGATTATTTATACCGGTTGTTGAGTGGGTTTATGACAGTTGATATTCTTGTCTATGTTTATGTGGCAAGTAAGTATTCTTACAAGAGTGTGTAGGTGGTGGAAACGATGGGAAGCACTGATGAGATATGCTCAGGTTTAGGGTTACAGACAGGGTATATATGGTAACATTTGTGAGCAAGTTTAGTAGGAGCATAACTAATATGTATGCTACTTTGCTAATGTATGAGATAACTGATGAATACTCAGAGATTTTTCTAAAGTTCATTAAATATGATATTCAAAAAGTTCTGAGCCTAGATAGTGAAGAAATTAGTGTGATGCTGAGCCATACAGTTACCTTCAGAATTGTGTTTCTTGCATCTTTGACTATTTTTTTATGCTATTTTTTCGGTTGAATCATGTTTGTATGAAATATTTCAAACACAGTACTGATCTCATGTTTATGAATATTTTTCTAGTGCATTTCAAAATTGTAGTTTCTGATTCTGTTCAAATTTTTGTTGCAGATTTGAAGGCTGGTTTGCTGCAAATTTTTGTTGCTGTATGAAGCCATTTTATATTGGCATTTGTATTGTAATCCTTCAGTTATGGTCTTCTTCTCACCTACTGTTATGTTCGGTTAAATTTGTCTAAAGATGAAAATTCTGCAATTTGAAATTTTGTATGCATTTGTATTGTAATAACTTCAATGAGTAAGACTTATATTAGAATTTTGTATAATTTCTGGAGCAATGGATATGGTATTTGTTGTATAGAGCACTAGTTTCATTTTCTCTTGACTGGTCATCAGAAGATGTGCTTTTATCTCCAAATTTGTATCCATTCATTCTAGGAGTTTTAGGTAGTCCTCTGCGTAATTGACATATCAGTTGCTTGTAGAAAATTTAACTGAATTGGAAGGCATATAGCAGTTTTTTTGTTGTTGTTTGCTGTATGTACTTTAAGAACCTTAGACTTCGCAATTGTAGGGTGTAATAACAAATCGGAGCTGGGTTTGAACTTCATCATCCCAACATTTGCAGGTAAAGTTTATGAGGTCAGTAGGATGGCGATGATGCCGGAGAGGAGTTGGGAAGTTGCATATGTGATCTTTTTATGTGATTGTAGTCAAATTTTCATCATCCAGATCAACTAACTGAATAAAACAACACCACAAAGCTATCTATGTGATGATCTGCATACATATTGACATAGACATGCAGTAACAAAAACAATACCCATTTATATGAACAAGAAAATCTGCAATCAAACAATAACTCACTGAAACCACATTTACATCTCATTTTCTCAAGGAAAATAACTCACTGGAAACCACATTTACATCTCATTTTCTCAAGGAAAAAGTGCAGCAATATTTTACAGGTACAATGACATAAAACACATAAAGATTGAAGAACCATAAACTAACTGCTATTTGATAATGGGGTAATACTCATAAAGATCTAAACTTTACTGATTTTGGATGTATATAAACAATTTCTTTTATAAAAGAAACTTAATTTTGAAATTTTACCTCTATCCAAGTTAACGATGGAGATGGAGATCGTTTAGGGTTTCGAAGGTCGAGTGGGGGTGGAGAGAGCGCGGCGTCTACGGAATTTCAAACTGCGGTGGCAAGACAGAGGAGCGTCGGGGCGTCGAGAATCGGAAGCTGGAGCTGGAGCTTGGAGCTAGGAGATGGAAAGCTAGGGTTAGGGTTTCAAAGGTCGAGTGGGGGCGGAGAGAACAAGGCGTCTAGGGGATTTCGAAGGTCGGGGGCTTCAGGAGAGAACAGAATCCAAAAGGCGGAGAGAGAGAGAGACGAGGGAGTATAGCTAGTTTGAAACTTCACCTGTTATACTCGAGAGAGAAAAAATATATAGTTTTCGGATGAATAAAAAGATAGTACGAGAGAAAAAAAAAAATTCAAAACTTTAGCATCATTAAGAAACAAAGTTATGTTATTCGTCACGGAGATAACAGAATTAGTATGAGATAAACAATAAAATTACTTGAGGAGATTAATTAATATACAACAAATTTGACAAATCACAGGTGAAATTTCAAATTAGAAAATTTTAAGATTGAATATGATCTTCTGGATTGCGTGGGCACAAGCTAGTTTCCATCTTTTAATGGATGGATGGTATTAAGAAATTGGAACTCCAGTAAAACTTAGAAGCCCATTATATTATATTATATTATATTATATTATTATATCTTAAGCTAATAGGCCTACCCTCTCTCCTTTCTCCATTTTGAAATGGAGAAAGGAGAGCAAAAGTAGAAAATCACACCTACCTTAACACGTACACACCACATTTTTTTACTTAACAAAATAAAATACAAATACACATACAAATACAAAAAAAATCATTTCTCTGCCAACTCCCCCTCCTCAAAATCCCGCTAACCCTCCTCCCCCCCAAATCTCAGCAGTCGTCGTTCGCCAACCCGCCCAAATCCTCGCCGTCAACGCTCGTTGGCCTGCCATGGGTGATGACACCGCCGGTAAGAATTCTCCTATGAATTACGGTTTTTGAATTCTATTTTGTTTTGCAATATTGTATTCATGAAACCCTAATTTACCACCCACTTTTACTCTTGATTTCTAATTAGGGCGTTTCAATTCTTAAAATTTTTAAATACAAACCCTAATTATGGATTCAAAAATAAAGATTGGCTATTTTCAGACCAAATCCTTACTAATGTTCTGTTCTTGATTCTTTGTTTCTTCATATGCAAATAAATTAGATTTTAGAGGCTATGGTAGAAATTGGGATTTTGGACGGCGAAGAGATGAAGGAAAGAATAAACTGTGGAAAAGTAAGAGGTAATGTAAGTGATTACTAGTATTACCATGTGCAAATTGCACAGCCTAAAATAAGTTTGATAGACTCATAAGTCACTTGTCTTCAAATTCTAACAAAAATATTAACTACAAAATTCTAAATTAGAGAGAGAAAAAAGGGTGATAAGGTACCTATGATGGTGTTGTGAGCAGCAATGACGTTTTTGAGTTCGACCAAAACCATCTTATTGTTCAGCTTCATCAAAAACCTCAAACTCATCTCCAAAACTAAAAAAGGAACACAAAAATTAAAGAAATAAAATATAATAATACTATTAAAAATCAAGAAATCAAATAAGATAGGGAGGTACCTGCAGTGAATAGCAGTGACGTGGTTGAGTTCAATCGAGACCGTCTCGTTGTTCAATTTCATCAAAACCCTAAAACTCATCCCAAAACTGGAAAAAGAACCCGAAAATTAAAGAAATAAAACATAATAATGCTAATAAAAAATCAAAAAATCTAAAGAAGCGAGAGATACCTTCCGTGAACAGTAATGACGTTCTTGAGTTCGATCGAGACTGTCTCGTTGTTCAACTTCATCAAAAACCTAAAACTCATTCCAAAAACTGAAAAAAAACACGAAAATTAAAGAAATAAAACATAATAATGCTAATGAAAATAAAAAAAAAAATCGAAAGAAGAAGGAGGTACCTGCCATGAACAGCAATGACATTCTTGAGTTCGATCGAGTCCTCGTTGTTCAGCTTCATCAAAAACATAAAACTCATCTCCAAAATTTAAGAAAAAAAAGAACATGACCGTTAAAGAAATAAAAAATAATAATGATAATAAAAAATAAAGAAATCGAAATAAGAGAGGAAGGACATGCTGTGAACAGCTCTGGCGTTTTTTATTTCTGAAGTTATCTAGGCGATGTGCCCTCATCGGCAGCCCTACTATCGCTTAGTGACTTTTAGAACACTGAACACAACATATTAATACAGGGTATTTGTGAGACATTATTCAGCTGGCTGAACAAACTCTTACTCGATGTCAATCCTTAATATAGGGTACATCCACATTACTTCATTGAAAGTAATAATCAACCTGCAATTCCAATATGTATAGTAAACATTTGAACACACTATGAAGGCTAATATACTATTGCATAAATCTTATGACAAACCCAGGGTACATCAAATTATTCAGGATTACGCCCAATTACATTAAACATACCAAATCTATTTCATACTCCAAAAAAAAGAGCGAAAGAAAATAGAACAAAATTAAAATGGATCCTAACTTTTAGATTATCAAAGATATATAATATATAATTCAATGCTTACTTTTAGTCAAAAAATAAACATAACACTTCGAGAAAGATGCTACTCAACCTCAACTTCAAGAAACGCAAAATAAATCCCAACACTTACTACTTCAAATGAAAGGGGAAATTAAATAATTAATGGGACGACGACGCAATTACATCAAAACTAAACAAATTCAAATTAGGGTTAGGTTCTTCCAAAATTATCCCTTGAATTTTTTTTAAATAATAATAATAATAATAATTTTTAAAAAAAATTTGGGAACGAAATCGATACCTCGGTGGCAAAGGTGGCATTCTTTTAGTTGTATATTTTCCATTCTAGCAAAAAACAAAAACATTGATACACTATAATGGTTAAAATTCAATTAAAATTACAACATTATAAATTATAAGTAGAAGACATACTTTTTTATAAAATGAGAAAATTGATAAAAATGTGAAATTTTTCTTGCTAAATATTCTAAAACATGCAATAATTTAAACTATATCATCACAATGAATGATCATTTGTTACGTCCATATTTTAAAGAAATGCCCAATTTATTTTCTATTAAGAAAAAAATTGCAGACACATAGTATATTTTAATTGATCGACATCTAAGTTTTCGATGTTAATAAATCACTCATATTCTGAAATTCCAATTTCATTTTCATCTAGTTGACTCGTTATATTTTTGGTTCTCCTAAATTAAACATGCTAATTGAAATCTCATCGACGTTGCACTAAAAGATTATGAGTATAATGAACTTAAACATATCCAAACGACATGACAACGTCATAGACCCCACAATGGGAATAGTCTTTGACAAAGAGCATTCTTTTAGTTGTATATTTTCCATTCTAGCAACAAACAAAAAAACATTGATACACTATAATGATTAAAACTCAATTAAAATTACAACATTATAAATTAAAAGTAGAAGACAAAAAAAATGAGAAAATTGATAAAATGTGAAAATTTTCTTGCTAAATATGCTGAAACATGCAATAATTTAAACTATGTCATCACAATGAATGATCATTTGTTACGTCCATATTTTTAAGAAATGCCCAATTTATTTTCTATTAAGAAAAAAATTGCAGACACATAGTATATTTTAATTGATCGACATCTAAGTTTTCGATGTTAATAAATCACTCATATTCTGAAATTCCAATTTCATTTTCATTTAGTTGACTCGTTATATTTTTTTGTTCTCCTAAATTAAACATGCAAATTGAAATCTCATCGACGTTGCACTAAAAGATTGAGTATAATGAACTTAATCATATCCAAACGACATAACAATGTCATAAACCCCACAATGGCAATAGTCTTTGACAAAGAGCATTCTTTTAGTTGTATATTTTCCATTAATTCTAGCAAAAAAAGAAGCATTGATACACTATAATGGTTAAAATTCAATTAAAATTAAAACATTATAAATTAAAAGTAGAAGACAAAGACTTTTTTTTTAAAAAATGAGAAAATTGATAAAATGTGAAATTTTTCTTGCTAAATATTCTGAAACATGCAATAATTTAAACTGTCATAACAATGAATGATCATTTGTTATGTCCCATATTTTTAAGAAATGCCCAATTTATTTTCTATTAAGAAAAATTGCAGACACATAGTATATTTTAATTGATCGACATCTAAGTTTTCAATGTTAATAAATCACTCCTATTCTGAAATTCCAATTCCATTTTCATCTAGTTGACTCGTTATACTTTTGGTTCTCCTAAATTAAACATGCTAATTGAAATCTCATCAACGTAGCACTAAAAGATTATAAGTATAATGAACTTAATCATATCCAAACGACATGACAATGTCATAGACCCCATAATGGCAATAGTCTTTGACAAAGAGTATTCTTTTAGTTGTATATTTTCCATTCTAGCAAAAAACAAAAGCAATGATACACTATAATGGTTAAAATTCAATTAAAATTACAACATTATAAATTAAAAGTAGAAGACTTGTCTTACATTTGCCAATTGCATTTAGATATAGTATAATTACACTAACATTTATATAACCTCAGCATAATTTTTTAAAAAATGAGAATTAGGGAATTAGGGATGGAATCGTAATTCAAACGACATGAAAATATCATAGAACGGTAAGCCTATAATGCTATTTCAGTTCTTCTGGATCCAGGAAACAGCATGCCCCTCAAATTATAGGGTTAACCTAACCTATAATTTGAATTTGATGGGAATTAGGGATCGAATCGTACCTCTGGTTATTAAAACGAAAGATAAGACGAAACCCTAGCGCCCACTTCTAGCTGATTCCGAGAAGCAGGAGGAGTGTGGGAGTCGTAGGCGAAGAGCGCGAGTAGCGGGAGGATCGTGGGCGGTGGCGAGGAGCACGGGATGGAGGTGGCAAATGGGAGGCGAAGTAAAGGTGGAGGAAGCGAGATTGGACGGCGAGAGCGAACGGGAGGTGGAGGAGCCGAACGGGCGGCGGAGTAGAGGTGAGGCAGAGAGCGCGAGCGGCGGGGGAATCATGGGCAATGGCGAGGAGCGCGGGAGGTGGAGGCAGTGAACGGGCGGCGGGAGGCGACGATGGAGGGTAGAGACAGGCGGGATCGGGGCGGGGTGGACGGCGGGCGGCGGTAGGGACGGACGGGTAAGGAGATGTGGGTGGGTTTTGGGGTAGGGAGAGTTAGGGTTTGTGGGTTTTGGGGAGATGTGGAAGAGGAAATGAATTTTTTTGGTGTTTTTTTAATTAATTCTGTTTTGGCAGTTGGTGTGGGCTGCACGTGTAAGTTCCTACTTTTGCTATCCTTTCTCTATTTCAAAATAGAGAAAGGAGAGATAGAGTAGGCCTATTAGCTTAAGATATATATAAATATGTTTGTTTTTGTTTATTCACGGATTTACACTACTCTCTCCAATGTGTACTCCCAGAGATTACGGAGATGGCAATTAGGCATGTATGTCATGCCGTCACTGCAATTAACCCAGATGTAGGTTACCTGAAGATCAACTTTTATTCTTCAATTTGATGGTAATTGTGTTCACTACTTATAATTATTTCTCATGAAAAATTACTTTTGTTAAGTTCTTGAGTTTTTCATTTATTTTTAGCAATCTCTCAAAATTATTTTAACAATCTTTCTTCAATTAGAATTGTTGTTTCAATTTTTATATCCTTTTTCGGGTAATATTTGATTTGTTTGTGTTTGAGTATTTTTCTGTTTTTTTAAGTTAATATGGTCAAGTTTTGAGATTCAGGATCAGATGCAAACCTAATAATGTAAGGTTTCGGATTAGAAACAAGGGGATCGTCAAGTGTGAAATTGGAACGAATTGACTTGCATATGCGGGCTTTTTCTAATTGATATCTGTTTTCATTTGAACTTTTGCATTTTAAGTAATATCATTAAATTTTCAAATTACAAAGAATGATGGATTGTAGATGATGGTAAAAAACATGAAAGTTGAGTAGTTTGGTCAATTTTATCATTATTGTATTTTATTATTTTTATTTTCTTAGGGTAAAAGTGAACAAATGAGTGAATATATAACAAAACTAAGGACTTCTATCAAATGGTTGATGAAATGAGAAGATGAAAATTTGATGAAGGAAGAGAAGCTTCAGAATATGTTGGAATCAAGAATATGTTGGAATCAGAAGGGAAACATGCAGATAGTGGTATCTTTTCTACATATTTTTTTTTGTTTGACAATTTTTGGTGAATTATAGTACTATATGTGTGTTTTATAGTTTGATCATTTTATACAGACGCAACAAAGGAGTAATATAGAAAAGTTGGAGGCAAATATTGAGGAACTTCGCAGACAATATGAATATTTGCAAGCAAGCTTTAGAATTGAGGAATTTGACAAGATTGTAAGTCTCTTTCTTAGCATCTCTAAATTTCGGTAATTATTCGACTATTTTTTTATTTTCTTTTAATTGAATAGATATATAGAATGATGTTGGTTGGTTTGAAAGTGTGAATTAGTTAATTTGTAAATTTATCATCTTTTCATTATATTGTGATTGAAATAGCTAAGAGGGATTTTTAAATTTTTAAGTAATATATAATTTTATGAGTCCCTTAAAATTATTTTAGTCTGTGCAATTTGCACAGGATAACACTAGTAATTTATTATTGCGCTTTGGACTTTGGGCATTAAGAAATCACCCTACACACAACAAATCTGCTGGGCATAAACTATAAAGACATCTATTTCATCAAAAAATATAAAGTCGTCTATACCTGGATTAAAAATAATTTTAAAAATTAAAGAAAAAAAGGAAATCTATAACCATGCAATTCGACCTGATGTTCAAACTTCCTTCTCATAAACATAATGATGATGCAATCTCAACATTTGCATGAGATAGAATGCAAGATATAGAGGCGCAGAAGATGCATGTACTCGAAGTGGGGGGAAAAAACCCAGATGTGTGTACCGCAGACATGCAATCATGGCCTGAATTGGAGATTTGACCTATTATTATTATCGATCAAACAAAAGTTTGGAGCAAATTTCAATATAATTCACTCTACGAAATGAGACGAACAAGCATTACATCAAAACTTCAGCTCGCACACTTTTCATTTGAATATGAAAATTCACATACCCTTGCAGCCTTGTGTAGTGAAATAAGCAAGCATATGTAAATGAATACACAGAAGTAGATAATGACAAAAGCACCATGGATTGATACACATGGAAAGAGGCCGAGAAAACAATACATAAGAGTGCACCCACATTTCTTTTTCCAACCAATTCAAAGCATGTAGAGAGAACTGATCAGACATGAGGCATCTAAGGATCACAAACTCCCAAAACATACTTATCAAAAGAAGAATGTGTTATAAATCTAAGTCAAATGGATGATGATGACTTCATATGTTACCTCAGGAGTTGGAACGCCAACGATAGTTCATGGCTGCGAGCTACCATCGGCAACATCCACACTTGTTGCACATGAAAGCAGTCGTCGCAACATTGAATGAATCATAGTATAAGACTCCTCCCTCAACTTCTTCACACCCACACAACCCTTCTTTTTCTTCTTCCTTCTCTCACTCTTCACACTACCACCGTCAAAGCTCGCACAACCACTCTCTCTTCTCCAGTGACTGATGAATGAGAAGTCAGCAGCTCTCTACTTGACCTTCCTAATGAACTTCTGTGTTTTGCTTTCTTTCTTTGAAAAGGTGTAACTCCTCAGATACATTTGCCAGCACGAAAAACTGTCAACCACCGGCGGACCTGGGTCCCACCTTTTGAGATTCTTCTCACATGCCATCGCTGTCTTCACGAACTCTGCATCGGATTCTGGCCACCTGTGGAGGTTGACGTAAGCCGTACGGGCTGGTATGAGGGAATCGATGCTGATAATAGAAGACTTGCAGCCAGAGGCCATTCCCTCTTCTTGCTCTTCTGGCTTGATACTAGTTAAGCCTGCACAATATAAATGATAAGAATGTAAGAAGTCTTAAATCGAAAGCAAAACTAAACAGTGATTGGCAAGAATACTAAATTTGCTTTTTCATCGTAGAGGTGGAAAGAATGATGTGGTATGATTTGCAATGAGTGATAATGAATTAATGCTCCCTCCAATTCCTCGTACTACTGAAGTAACAGTGATTGTGATTTGTTCTTAAAAAAATGTTGAACTAAATGAATAATATGTTATGTTTTGGGATCATTATATTATATCTAAATGAAGCTAGAGCTGTCGATGAATGGGAAAAGCAATTCTTTCTGGAGACAACCCAGGAAGCCTACAGCTATATTTTGCGATGTGTGCATCTGCATGATCTCTCCGAAATTGAGATAATCATGCACAGGCAAACTTTGGGACGCACTCTTGGCATGGCCAAGCTAATTCTCAAGTGCATTCAGGAAAGGAAAAAAGAACATATCGCGCAGGCCCACTGTTCTAAAAATCGGTCTAGGCGGCCGCCTAGACGGCACCTAGGCGCTTCAAAAAATCGGTTTGGCCTATTAGGCGGCCTAGGTGGATCTGGGCGGCCTAGGCGGAGCCGGATTATAAAATAGAGTTTAACCCGATCTGACCCAACCCGGACCCGTTTAAAAATAATTTTCGGATCTAGGAGTTAGACTTGGTTCATATTAGTATTAGTAGTAGTAATAGTTCTTAGATGGTGTCTTTTGCTTGTAGTGGTAGGTGTAGTCTGGTTGTTTGTTTTCATCTTGAGCATTTAGCGTTATTGTTCTTATATCAACTTATCAATAAAATGGGATGGCAACAATCTTCCTATATTCAAAAATATATATACTTATATAGCTACTACATGGTAGACAATCATCAAATTAGGAAGAGATGACTTCATTATTTTTTTCCCAAAATTGTTTTTATAGAAGAACACACAACCCAACATTACAAATTGTAAGTTGAGTTCACTGAAAAGCACTAGTGCAACACTGTTTGCCTCCAAGATATCAAATATGATGCTTTTGATTATGGAAAGATAAGTCAATCTATATTTCAAAAGAGACATACTAGAACTAGTATAATAGTTTATTTTCTTGATACATCTAATTAAGATATTAAAAATTCTGATGGGGAGCAATACCTTATCCCGACAAATCATTGCTCCACCCAAAACTGTTACCAAAACCAATACCTTGATGTAATTGTGACTTTTAGACTATCTAAAGCTCATCTTGCAATAGCAAGGAGAGAAATCAAGAGTAAGAATGAGGAGCAATAAAAAACATGATAATGTATGATGGAACAACAAAACAAAACCAAAAGATAAATTGGGGCAAAAATAAGCTAAAATAAAATAAATAAATAAATAAAGCCTAGCGCGTAGCCGCCTAGGCCCCATTTACAAGGTCTAGAGACCCCCATCGGCCGCTCGACTACCGCCTAGTCAGGGGCGGAGAGAGGGGGTGAGTAAGGGGGACATTTGGGACCCCAAAAATTTTGTAAAACCCCCTTCATATAGGCCAGAATTTTTATTTGACCCCCCAATTTAAAGCTCAGTCCACATCTTAAAGGCTGAAATAGTGGTATGAATTTTGAACTAAAAAATAATTCATTCTCACATTCTATTAATTAAGTCAAACTGCTCAAGCTTAAAAAAAGAAACTCAAACTCAACCCATCTATTAAGCCCAAACTTCCTTGATTCTCTCATTCTCTCATTCTCCCATCTCTCTGTATAATGTGTACTCTGGATTTCAATTCTAAAACATTTCGTTGATTCAATTCCATGTAGTATGGATTTTATTATGTTGATACAAGTATGAATAAATCATTTTGTTCTACCCATAGACCTTTTTTTAATCTTAACAATAATGCTTATTATTTGATCTGTATGATTCTAGATAAAATTTTAAATAAGAAGCAAATGTGTACACAAGTTACAATTATATCTATTCATTTGAGTCGTCTTAGCCTCTAGTATTATAACAGTGTAAATAATGTAGTATGATTATTGATTATCATTACTCTTACCAAATTTAGAGTACAACTGTACAAGTGCCAAAAAATACATGATACTAGGAACACTAATTCAAATATTTACTTTGATTATAATTTTATTTTGATCCAACTACTTGATTTTTCAACACAAATAAAGTAAGGAATTTTCGACAAAAATCATGTCGATGCCGGGAAAAAAATGGGACCCCCATTTTGATTAATCTGGCTCCGCCACTGCGCCTAGTGACTTTTAGAACACTGTGCAGGCCTATGAATATGGAAGAGGGTGTTTTCTCACACATTAGAGAGATGCCAGCTTTGCAGATAAATAAGAAAGAGAGAAACAGTGAAATGTACGGGAATTTTTTTTAAAAAAACTAGTAATATTCAGCTCAACGATAAATGATTCAATGTTTTCAGAGAAGGGGATCCAAGCTTTCAGAAGAAATATTATTCAAATAAGCTAAGCACGACACACCAACACCAGCATGAAGAAACAGTACACAGTGAAACACACTAAAGATTACAAACCACTGTAGTGAAATAGGTTGATGTTGTGTAGGATCAGACAAAAAAGCAACCACTTCCAAAATACTTCCAAAATAAATAAGCTAAAGAATAAACAATCTACAGCCTCATTAAAGAATTACCGCTTATATAAGTAAAATTGTTCTACTAATAAGATAAAAAAAGAAATTTCAGCAGCAACTAATATTAAGAACAAGTTCACGTTAGAAAATATGCAACTACTGTTTCCTAACCAAAAAAGTGAGGTTTAGAGTTAAATTTGCAGTCCCAATGTCAAATAGAACCTTGTGGACAAGCCAAGAAAAATTACATATAAAAATTATATCAAATTCATGGATTGTAAACAAGTTTTAAACTGACTGCCTACTGAATAGTTTACGAATAATTTGTTAATTCAGTTGATCCAAACTCTGGAATTATTGAACTTTCCCAGTTGTATAGAGAATACTGGCTGTGCTTTAAGTGGATAGGGGCAGTCAAGGGATAATAACAAGCACATGGGTTATCTATCATTCACCCTTTACACATTAGTCGGACAGATTAGATCAAAGCTATAAAATAACCCAAAAAAAAAAGCAAACAATAATGTCTATATGTGACTTTTGGATGGATGGATGCAAGAAACAAAACCTGTGATAATGACACTAACATCATACAAAGACATTTCAGAGTCTTGCTCCATACTTCAAGTCAAGTAGATAGTTTGATAGTATGATGGACCACAATAAAGAAATGTGACTGCATTATGTCAAAACATGCATGCTACTTAAATTAATTAGTGCTTGTGTATCATGATGTCATGTAAGATAAATCCATGTTCATACTTGCAAAACACCAGCTACTAATATTGCAATGTAATGAAAACAGATCTTTTTTTCTTTGGGGTCACCAACTTGCAGTTTATGTTGAACTCTTTTTCATGGTTGTGCTTGCATGAGACAGCGAGTTCGTAAAACTAATGAGCACATCTGACTTGGCTAACAACAGGGTATCAACAATTTGTACGTCGTATTCCATCATGACAATATTCACAATCACATACCTTGAGATTTTCACATCCAATTTATCTCATTGTTGTAATCAAATTTTCAACAACTGTTGTACTCAGATTATGCTATTAATCTGGTTAAATAGTGAGCAAAAGATTCAACTTGTACTCAAACTTCCTCGTAACAGGCAAATACTTGAATAAAATGAAGAGAAAAAAAAACAGATGACTTTGCATTAAATCACCATAATAACAAGGCGGCCAGAAGAAATGTCAAATGAAAGATATCTAAATCTCGCATCACAGGTAAATTCGGTGCAATACCATATAATGATGGCATGTAGCATATATATTTCAATGACCTCAACTTGTACTCAAACTTCCTCGTAACAGGCAAATACTTAAATAAAATGAAGAGAAAAAAAAACAGATGACTTTGCATTAAATCACCATAATAACAAGGCGGCCAGAAGAAATGTCAAATGAAAGATATCTAAATCTCGCATCACAGGTAAATTCGGTGCAATACCATATAATGATGGCATGTAGCATATATATTTCAATGACCGTCCACTAAAACATAACTATGAAAACAACTAGGCGTATCAGCATTTATCAGACTTCATGTTCCTAGTGCAGATGTAATAAATGTATTTATATACATATATATATATATGTATATGCAAATGATCCGGTGAGAACCTTATTTGTGAGAACCAAATGAGAACTCTTTTTTGGGACATTCTTTGAATGATTCCGACTGATAACTTTGATCTACTTGACTAAATTAGTCTAGGGATGTGAGATCAAGTTATTTGAGATATGTTTGCACATGCATTAAAGTACTGCAAATAGTATGGCTGAATATTATTATTTCTGTAATGACACGATGCACGGACATTGGACAAACAGATTCCAAAGGACTTAATTTTTCACCCTTAGACTAGTTTAGTCATGTTAATCAATGTGAACGGTTCGGATAATTCATAGAATGGCTATACATGGAGTTCTCACGAAGCTTATAGTGAGAACGGTTCTCACCCGATCGCATCCCTTATATATATATATATATATATATATATATATATATATATATATATATATATGGAAAAGGGGGTATGAGCAACTTGCTCATTTAGTAAATAAGCAATTAATCATGTGGCATACATGTGATTGAAAAATCCTTAAAAGGGTTAGTTGTTCAATGTATCACATGAATGCCACATAATCAATTGCTCATTTACTAAATGAGCAAGTTGCTCATATCCCTTTTACCCATATATATATATATATATATATATATATATATATATATATATAAAGAGAGAGAGAGAGAGGAAAGGTGGGGGGGGGGAGGGCAAGTAATAAATAAAATTAGGAAGAAAAAAACAATTTATAAAGTAAATATAATTTTTTGGCATAGAGATCTAGTCTTCAAAAGAGAGTTCACATATCATACTTTAAAACAAAAATACACAAAAAAAGTCAAACTGTCTTTAATTTCTCACAAAATCCAAAAAAGTATATTTGCAACATTCCAATAAATAAACACAAGTGTAGCCAAAGGCGGAGCTTAGTGAGGGCCCAGGGGGGCAGGCCCCCCCGGAATTTTTAAAACCCACACCTAATATATTTATATTTACAGTTTGGTCCCCCTGAAAATTTTTAGAAAAACCCCCCTATATATATAGGATTGTTGATCAGAGTCACAGACCCTCATTTCCCCAAATCTGAAATCCCATCGATCTCCTTCCTCGTACTCATTTTCGATCTTTGAACTACTTCTCCTTCCCAAATCGCCATCGCCGACTTGCGCAGATCATCTTCGAACTCAACTAATCCTAGGTATCTCTCTCTCTCTCAAGCTACGGTTTCGAATTAGGAACATACGTTTCTAATTTCTCCATCTGCGTTAGTAACAAAGGAAACTTGGCATGGTTAAAAATTGCATCATTGGCAAAAATGAATTGAAAAGGGGATTTCTTTTTATTAAGATCATGGTTTTTGTGATTGGGAGATGGACCAGACCAGATCATGGTAGTATAGGCTTGTACTGGTCAAAAATATCTGTATAGCTCGCTGATCAAAATTATAAGCACTTACCTTTGGTTACTTTCGCAAAAAGTCAATTGTACCAATTCTTCTCTGTGAAGATAAAACACATATTTTAATTATATTTGCACTGCACTTATATTTTTCTTGCTCTTATTACAATTCCGATCTTCAAAGATACCTAAAGTGTACTTTATTATACTTTATAGTTTATACCAGGCTAGTATGATTAAATGTAGCAGTTTATTAGTTGTGGTAGGATTCTCAATTTCTATTTAATGATTGGGAAAGCTATGACCCATTTGTTGATAGTACAAAGATGATACTAAATAGATTATCATCTTGAGAAACATCACCAGAGAAATAACAGACTATGAATAAGCTCATGAAGTTTCGAAGATCGGCTCGCCGATTCGGTAAAAACTTGTTTAAGCTCGTTTAATTGTTAAAAATGAAGTAATGAACCAAGCTTGAACATAAGTTCATGCTCACTTAATTAAATGAACGAACATGAACAATTCCTGTCTAAGCTTGCTCATTTAGAGCTTTAATGAGCTCGGTTTGGTTCGTTTATGCTCATTCAACTCAAGTGTATTAAACATGTATGTGGTATATAAGTATATTAGGTTTGGTCTTGGTCTTAGAATAATTGAATATGCATATTAATTTCCTAAACAAAATTCTATTTATTATGATTATATGCTTTCTTCAGCTCATCACTATTACAATTGTGATTTAAAGGTTGATCATAACTTGCTAGTAGTTCTTCTAAGAGCATCCACAGTGGTGTTTCTCATTTTCTATAATATGGCATCTACAGTAATAGCAAATAGGGAGGGATCGTGCAGTGGTCATTTGCTATATCTTTCTCATTTACACGAGAGACTCTCTTTTTTTATTTTAAAAAAAAGCATGAAACGATATATGATGTACCGTTTGTCAACTTTTAGAAATTAATTACTTATTAACTACTTATTAACTATTAAACCTAATTAATTAACTAAATTAAATAATAATATAATAACTAAACTTAATTAAACTTATAACTAAACCTAATTATTATACTAAGGACACCTAATTAAGAGCATCCAGAGGTTGACTATTTGACTTCATTGGGCACAGACGGGGAATCATTCCCCGTCTGACCCTTTTCAATTTTTTTTTTTTGGGGACCAATCAGGGACGTTCATTTAAAAAAAAAAATTACAAACGGCACAGACGGGATATCATTCCCCGTCTGACCCTTTTCTAAAAAAAATAATAATAAAATATTACAGACGGGATATCATTCCCCGTCTGACCCTTTTCTAAAAAAAAAAAATAATAAAATATTACAGACGGGATATCATTCCCCGTCTGTATACAATAAACTATATTAAATTTTGTGAGACGGGGAATCATTCCCCGTCCTCTATAATTTGAGAATTCTCAAATCGTTTCTCATATTTGAGAAACAGAATTGAGACGTTTGCTAAAAAATGGCAAATATGAGAAATTTAGCAAACCATTGCAGCGCTTGTTTGCTAAAAAAATGGCAAAATGAGAAATTTAGCAAACCATTGTGGATGCTCTAACATTTACAAAATTTCATTATGGCTATAATCAGGCTTTAAATTAGCTTAAGAGAAGCACTAAACAAGCTCGACCAAGTCCTAAACAAACTTAAGCAAGTCTTAATAAGTTCAAACGAAGCTTTAGATGAACATGTTCTCGTGCACAAAATGAACCAAGCTTCAAACACAAATAAATGATCCAAGCTTCAAACGCAAATAAATGAACCGAGATTTAAATGAAATTGAGCTGTACAAAGCTTGTTCCAATATAAATGAACACGAACCAAGCTTGAATAAGGAATTTACATAAACAAGCCCAACTAGGCTTGGCATAAGTTCGGCTCCTTTGACTCGTTTAACATTCCTAATGAGCAGGATGAGCAATAATGAATAGAAATAAGAGTATGGTATGCTACTAGTTTTGCTAATTGGTTTTTGATTGAATGTTAGTTTCTTTTGTATGGCTCAACTTTCAACTTATATTTGTTTTAAATTTAGATGCTATCATATTTAATAGAGCTTCTTATATAATTTGAAGGACCCAATTTATGATACGACTTTGTATCAAATTCCTCTGTTGCAAACTAGAACATTGTCTTTGTTTTTATTTAAAAAGAATATTCACTTCTAGTGGAAACTAACTAGAGAAGTGATGTTACGTGTTTTATATGAGGTTTTAGGCTTTTAGCATATTCTATGCCTTCCTGCGGATTGAAGTGCATCTCATATTTCTTTGTAGAAAATCTTCATCTGATTATTGCATATTATAACATTGATGGAACCAATGTTGGCATTGGGCTTACATTAGAAACTTGCTTCCTTATCTTCATTTGCAAGCATAGGGAATTGCTGAGCATTGTTGTATGCTTCATAATTAATGAATGTTTTTTTTAGTTTTTTTTGAATTAACATAGGGAATTACTGACCCAATTTAGTTTTTTATAAATTTTTTTTTATTTTAATTCATATATCTTATTAATATTTTGTTTTAATTCGCATATCCCAATTGTGTTCTTATTGACGAGACTCGAGAAATTTCAAAGAAGAAGCAAATGGCACTTGTCTTGAGATTTGTTGATAAAGATGGCTTCGTTCGAGAACGGTTTTTTGGACTTATTCATGTTTCCAACACTACGACATCAACCCTAAAGGATGGTATCTATAAACTCCTTGCTTCTGATAACCTCGACACAAAAAACATAAGAGGTCAAGGGTATGATGGAGCAAGCAACATGCGAGGTGCATTGAATGGGCTACAAGCCTTGATTTCCAATGATTCTCCAAGTGCATATTATGTACATTGTATGGCTCATTGGCTTCAATTAGCATTAGTTGCATAATGTAGAAACGTGGGTTCAATTTACCACTTCTTTAATGATTTGACTTAGATTATTAACATTCCTAGTGCTTCTTGCAAAAGAAATGATCAGTTGAAAGCAGCTAAGCTTCTGAACTTGAGTTCTTAATTGCAAATGGAGAAATAGAAACGGATACATGGCTAAATCAAATTGGCTTTTTGCAGCGAGCTGGAGATACTCGTTGGGGTTCTCATTTAAAATCAATCACAAGCTTGTTGAATATGTTTAGCCCGACATGTGAAGTTCTCATTAGTCTCATTGTTGATGAAGACTCTGCTCAACGTGCAGATGCAGAGAAAGCTTATGAGCTTTTCACCTCTTTCCAATTTGTCTTTATATTCACCTCATGACATAAGTTTTTGAAATCACTGATCTTCTTTATCAAGCTTTGCAGCGCCAGTTTCAAGATATTGTTAATGCAATGCATTGAGTATCTTCTACAAAGAAACTTCTTCAAAATCTTAGGGTGACTGGTTGGAAAGCCTTACTTGATAAGACAATATTATTTTGTGAGAAACGTCAGATGGATGCGTCAGATGGATGTACCAAATATGTGTGATCAATATAAAAGAGAATTTCCATCTCGATATCCACAGCCGCATCTTACAGTTGAACATCATTATCGGGTTGACATATTCACTGCCACAATTGATTCTCAATTGCAAGAATTAAATATCCAATTTGATGAAAATGAAGTTGATTTACTTGTGCTAAGTGATACTTTGGATCGAGAGATGCAAATACATCTTTTAATATCGAGAAATTTGCAAGCTTGCAAGCCAATTTTATCCTGAAGATTTCTCTGAGCAAGATCAAACACATCTAAAGTATCAACTAGAACATTATATACTTGATATTCCTCTTCGTAGTGAATTCAAGAATTTGTCATCTCTTTCTGAGTTATGTCAAGCATTAGCGAGATCTAGAAAGTCAATTATCTAGCGTCTTGTCGATCGACAAATTAGGCTTGTGCTCACATTACCAGTTTCTACAGCAACAACCGAGAGGGCATTTTCGGCAATGACTTCTGTAAAAAATAGGCTTCGCAACAAGATGGAGGATGATTATCTTTCGAACTACTTGATGATTTTTATTGAAAGAGATATAAATGAAGATTTGTGCATAGATACAATTATCAAAGAGTTTGCTTTTATGAAAGAACGCAGATCACAGTTCTTTTAGGCTACACTTGTTTTTATTTATTGGAATGGGGCAAATATACTTTTTTGGATATTGCAAGAAATCAAGACGATTTGACTTTTTTTGTTTGTTTTTGTTTAAAAGTATGATATGTGAACTATCTTTTGAAGACTAGATCTTTATGCCAAAAAATTATATTTACTTTATAAATTGTTTTTTTCTTCGTAATTTTGTTTATTACTTGGCCCCCCGGTAAAATTGTCTTGGCTTTGCCCTGAGTGTCGCCTAAAAGAACTGTGATATGCGTTCTTTCATAGAAGAAAACTCTTCGATAATTGTATCCATGCACAAATCTTCAGCTATTTCTCTTACAATAAAAACCAACAAGTAGTTTGAAAGATAATCATCCTCCATATTGTTGCGAAGCCTATTTTTCACAAAACTCATTGCCGAAAATACCCTCTCGGTTGTTGCTGTAGAAACCGGTAATGTGAGCACAAGCCTAATTTTGTCAATCGACAAGATGGATAATTAACTTTCTAGATCTCGCTAATGCTTGACATAACTCGTTTCCGAGATGACAAAATCTTAAATTCACTTAGAAGAGGATTATCAAGTACATAATGTTCTAGTTGATACTTTAGATGTGTTTGATCTTGCTCAGAGAAATCTTCAGGATAGAATTGACTTGCAAGCATGCAAATTTTCTCGATATTAAAAGAGGTATATGCATCTCTGGATCCAAAGTACCACTTAGCACAAGTAAATTTAACTGTACTTTCATTAAATCAGATACTTACTTCTTGCAATTGAGAATCAATTGTGGCAATGAATATATCAACTCGGTAATGATGTTCAACTATAAGATGCGGTTGTGCATATCGAGATGGAAATTCTCTTTTATATTGATCACACATATCCGATACATCCATCTGATATTTTTCACAAAATAATCTTGTCTTATCAAGTAAGGCTTCCCAACCAGTCTCCCTAAGATTTTGAAAAAGTTTCTTTGTAGAAGATTCAAGATGGATTGCATTTACAATATCTTGAGGCTTGCGCTGCAAAGCTTGACAAAGATCAGTGATTTCAAAAACTTCTTTCAAGAGGTGAATATAAAGATAAACTGGAAAGAGGTGAAAAGCTCAAAAGCTTTCTCTGCATCTGCACGTTGAGCAGAGTCTTCATCAACAATGAGCCTAATGGGAACTTCACATGTCGGGCTAAACATATTCAACAAGCTTGTGATTGATTTTAAATGAGAACCCCAACGAGTATCTCTAGCTCGCTGTAAAAAGCCAATTTGATTTAGCCATGTATCCGTTTCTATTTCTCCATTTGCAATTAAGAACTCAAGTTCAGAAGCTTAGCTGCTTTCAACTGATCATTTCTTTTGCAAAAAGCACTAGGAATGTTAATAATCTAAGTCAAATCATTAAAGAAGTGGTAAATTGGACCCACGTTTCTACATTATGCAACTAATGCTAATTGAAGCTGATGAGCCATACAATGTACATAATATGCACTTAGAGAATCATTGGAAATCAAGACTTGTAGCCCATTCAATGCACCTCGCATGTTGCTTACTCCATCATACCCTTGACCTCTTATGTTTTTTTGTGTCGAGGTTATCAGAAACAAGGAGTTTATAGATACCATCCTGTAGGGTTGATGTCATGGTGTTGGAAACATGAATAAGTCCAAAAAACCGTTCTCGAACGAAGCCATCCTTATCAACAAATCTCAAGACAAGTGTCATTTGCTCCTTTGAAATTTCTCGAGTCTCGTCAATAAGAACACAATTGGGATATGTGAATTAAAACAAAAAATTAATAAGATATATGATTTAAAATAAAAAAAGAAAACATTCATAAAAAACTAAATTGGGTCAGTAATTCCCTATGTTAATTCATAAAAAACTAAAAAAGAAAACATTCATTAATTATGAAGCATACAACAATGCTCAGCAATTTCCTATGTTTGCAAAAGAAGATAAGGAAGCAAGTTTCTAATGTAAGCCCAATGCCAACATGGGCCTCACTAAGATCCGCAACTGTCAACACCGTTTAAAGTGCTCAACATGTCATAAAACATAAGAGAACAAAATATTAATGAACGCAATAGTTGTATTGCTAAAAAAACCGTTCATTTTGCAACCTCATAAAGAATGGGTAAAACATATTCAAATTTAGTAATTTTTCTTCACTCTATGTTTTATAATATGAAGATCAACTTGAACGGAGCGGATCATGAATTTTGGTTGGTGAGAATTGGGTTTTTAGTGTGCCATATATGGAAATTTCCTCCAATGGAATAGGATCCCCCATATCCTCATATATATATAAAGATTGCTTCTCACTGGATCGCCCCTCAATCTATCTATTTATTTATCTATCTATCTATCTATCTAACTATAGATATGACATGCCTATCCCAATCAAATAAAAAAATACAAATAAAAATAAATTTTACTTCATCCTTGCCACTATTTGCGAAATGACAGGAATTCATGCCTGATACTATGGTTTGATAATTCAAGTCTAAGGGTGATTATATGCTTTTGATTTACAATGAAATATGTTCAGTTAAAAAGGAAGTATCAAAGTTGCATGCCTATCTTGGGATATAGTTAATCGTGAATGGCAGAGTTCATTAGGTTTCCTTGTGACCTGTTGTCCCTGCACGATTAAGTCAAAAATTTGGGGGATCATACACTAGCACAGCTTTTGAAGAAGATCCAATAACTCCCCTGCCATTTCATATGAAATCATAGATGTTCCATCTGCCATAAGATTTTCATACTTTTTTATTGCCAAATCTTTATTTGCAAAAATAAAAAATAATAAATTAATAAAAAATAATAATAAAATGCAATCCCAACAGATGTTTATTGGAAAACAAGTCGGTTGCAGTTTGCATCAAAAAAGGAATATATATTGAAAAATCTAAAACTATAATGCCATACTTATCTTTCGAGGGGGGAAAAGCAGTTCATACACCCATAAAACAAATAAGGTAATACTACTATATCCCCTGTGCAAAATTGCACATACCAAAATAATTATGGGAGATTGTTAAAAATGAATGAGAAGTTGTTGAACTTAATAAAAGTTAATTAAAAATATATAAATCAACTATAAATCTAAGCCGGTAGAGGAAGATACATTCATGTGACTCATACATCACCCATTTAGAGACTTCGTATTGAATAGATAGATCGGCGTACACCTCATTTTGATTACTATAGCTTGAAATAAAAGGGTAATGCTTTTGGGGGGGGGGGGGGGGGGGGGGGGGGTGTTAACATTCTAAAGATCATAAAGTGCACACTTTTGACTACATTTACAATGACTTTACATACAACTCATTATCAGGCTCCCACAAACCAAAATCAAACACATTTCACACAATCACTTATTATCCGGCCTTCACAAAAAGCATTACTCTATTATCGATTGAATTTTTTTTTCTCTAGCTCACAATGCATGATTCATAAGATCTCAAGCGAGGCTATGCAAAGCAATATAAGTACTTGCTATAAACAAATTACGCAAAACAACCAATCTACAATTCTGTAGGTGTCCAAGAGCTCTCATACCAAAGCGGCGACCCCCTCAGCCCTAAACTCCTTGTCACTCGGTTGCAACAATGTCGGCAAAGTAAACCTCACCCCCTTCTCCTCACACACCAAATGCATCTTCCTTATCCTCATCTCCAAACTATACAAAAAATACTACGAAAACTCTCTCACCTCCCCCAACCCCCTCCCCACGTCCTCCACCAAAAACCCCAACTTTCGCTCCAAATTCCCCTCAATCCCATAGCAGAACATCGCCGGAAACCTCATCACCATTGATTTTGCGTCTTTTGATGAAAAGCCCGAATGTTGGAGGAAATACAACCGTGGGATGAGCTTTTCTTCGACGGAGCATGAGGGGAGGTAAGTGTGGCAGGAGATAGGGAAGATGCCGAGCATTTAGAGGAAGTAAAGGGTGGGATGGATGTGGGTAGCGACGTCGAAGAGGAGGCGGGGGGCGGCGAAAGTCGAGGCCGGCCTCCCCCAACCCCCTCCCCACCTCCACCAAAAACCCAACTTTCTCACCAAATTCCCCTCATCCCATAGCAGAACATCGCCGAAAACCTCCTTACCATTGGTTTTGGGCAATTATTTAAATATGAATAATAATACTACTTTTATTATTTATTTAATTAAACATAATGAAGGAAAATAGAACGAAACATTAGATACTAAGATAAATAAAATACGGATCAACTCGAAAGAAAGTATAATAGGAGATAAGAACACATATAACATACCTGAAGTAATGAAAAAGTATGACTTCCCTCATTCTTGCAACCCAAAAAATCTGAATGCAAGAACATTTTGTTAAATCCTATAAACCAATAATAAGTACAATAATAGTAAAATGAAACTACAATTATTCATATCCAAATTCATAGATAAAGTAGCATCCTTTGCCATATACACGGATCGGAAAAAAAAACGATTGATAACTCTCAACTTCCTATAGTTGTTTAATGGTAATCATACAATGGATTCTTTATTTCTTCCTCGTGGTCATAAGAAATTTCTTCAATCTAACATATAAAAAGAATATAGCAAAGTACCTTTTTCGTGCAGACATTCGTGGAACTGCTTCATGATGAAAAGAAAGCATAGGAGTTGCTCTAAAATTAAGGATTCTCTAGAACTTCCCTATAGCCGCTTGTCTCTTCCTGCATGTAGAAGCTTGTCTCTTCCTGCATATACACAAAACGAAATTGATGCAGAAATAAAGTACTATAATTTACCAACCATTCAAACATAATTATTACAAACTTGAATGAATAAATCAAAAGCAACATATATTTCTACCATCTCTACTTATAATATAACAATTCGAATAGAATTAGTTCGTAAAGCGTAATTTTTTTAATCAAACTAAGAAACTTTCCATGATTGTGACAATTACATGTGTTCTAGCTTGGATTTCACTTCTCTCAGCCTTCTTGGCGTGGAGTTTCACCCCCAACTTCATGAAATACTGAACCATATAGATCAAAAAGATACATAGACTTAGCAAAAGGGAAACCAAAATGATATTGTCAAACATATAATTAACTTAATGAAATCTACCATCCACTTACTGAAAAACATAAAGGGAAACAAAAATACAATCGCCAAAATAATCAAAGAAACAAGAGATTATAAGACCTAAATCAGAGAAGAATCACCAAGAATACATCTTCACCCTCCGCACAGTACAACCACCATCTTTCATTCAAAAGATCAGGCAATTAAAGGTGGGCAAGCCATCCAGTGCTCATGCACTAAGCTCGATAAACTCACCTTGCATCCACGGAAGCACATTGCATATAAATGCACAAAATCTACACTTCTCAACCAATATGGTCACACAGGCCGTATGCCAAATGACCAAAATGAAGTTACACATAGTTTTCATATTGTTGGGCAGGCGGTATACTTAATAGTTTTGAAGCATATGAACGAAACTCTTCTTGAAGAAAAATGGTCACGCAATCATATAAATTAAGATTTGATACTTTAGTGAAGTGATTTAATTTTCCTCTGCAAATAAGGCAGCATAAAAGTGTTGGTATACATATTCCACCAATCTCAAATAACTAAATGAGGGAAAAAGAGGTAGCCCAATAATGACCAGATGATTACCTCATTTTGCCCCATTCTTCAAACAAATATTTCAAAGTAGCAACATATCAACATGCACAGCCTTAATTATCCATAAGCTTTAAAGCATTAACATTCTTGAAGAAGTTGACCACAGAACAATGATCGCATGTACAATATGAAACAAAAAAAAACAACTAAATAATTATCAATATCATCACTTACTTCAGGAAAAAAAACTTATTAAAATAACCTGGTCTATGAATTAGACAAAATAACTTAAAGCTTAAATGAATGAATTTGGAAGGAGGGAATTGGTGCATCAGTTTCACTTTTCTTTTTCTTAATCGCTAAATTGAAGAAGATATGGAGGAGAAAGTATGGTAAATAATTCGAAACCTGATGCAGAATGTGTGAAGATCGAGGCAATAAACCAATCTAGATGAAACGCCAAACCAGACGCAAACTGCAAACCAAAATCCTGACCAAACGAAGTGAAACCCAAGTCCCGATGCGAGGCGTGGCTGGCGGGGTGCGGTGCCAAGAAGGCGACTGCGGCGGGCAGTGACATGGGGTGGGGGTGGGGGTGGGGGTGGGGGGGGGGGGGGGGGGGTTAGGATTTAGATTTTCAAATGGGGAGAGAAAGATGAGCGGGTTTGATTGAAAGGGGAATGAGAAAAAGAGGAAGTTTTGAAAGTGGATGAGAAGAGGATGATGAGAAAATCAGAGTTTTTCATCTTCTTTATTTACTCTATTTTTTTTAAAAAAAACGCACCGAGCACGTGTTAGTCCTTACTTAACTCTCCTTTCTCTATTTCAAAATAGACAAATGAGAGAGGGGGTAGGCACATTTGTAAATCTATATAATAAAACACAAGACAATTTGAAGAAAAAAAAAGCTATCAAGTGGTTGCCTTCAATTGAAACAAAATCAACGGTTCAGATTCACTCTCCCAAAACATAATTTCCCTCCAAAAAGTTTTCCCCCCAAAATCAAATTTATCCCCCTAAAACTTAAAAACTCATTACTTTATTACTATCTCTCTCTTCTCTCTTCACTTTTTCACATTTCTCTCGTTCTCTCTCTCCCCCCACCCCCCCCTCCCCCACCTCTCTCATTCTCTCTTTATTTACTTAGAAATTTAGATTTTCATATTTCAGGTTTGTAAATTTTCAGATTCTTTATGCTTTTTTTTATTGCTCATGTTACATTGAAAATAGCAAATATCTCCTCAACAGTTAAATTTCATCATTTTCCACCCTCAAAGTTCTAAGTTAGATTTTACACCCCCGTTTATAATTATTTTTCAACATATACTAATGGAAACATGGACTTTTAGTAACAACTAATTATTGTTATACTCTTCAAATTTGAGCAACATAATTGTTGTTTTACTGTTTACAAGACTTTTCGTATGTTGAATTTTTCTTAAGACGTGTCGTAGGCACGTGCCCATGGGCAAATCTAGTATATAGTATAATTCACCATGTTTAATTACATTGGCCACTACTATTGTTGATTCACTTGTCGAATTATGAGTATCAGTCAAAGACATTTCATGTGGAATTTCTGAAGCTGCGAATTTTGTAAGGATATTTGATATTCTCTGAGTCATTAGGAATGAAATGTAGGTGCTGAATATAATAAACATTACTCTTAGGTTCACCATATATCTTCATCTCTTTAGACAGTCTTAGATTCATCATAATCTTGATCCAGAATAAGAGAGGATCTTACAACTTCATCAATACCTTAATCTCATATTCTCAATTATATATATATATATATATATGGGTAAAAGGGATATGAGCAACTTGCTCATTTAGTAAATGAGCAATTAATTATGTGGCATGCATGTGATACATTGGACTACTAACCCTTTTAAGGATTTTCCAATCACATGTATGCCACATCATCAATTGTTTATTTACTAAATGAGCAAGTTGCTCATACCCCTTTTTCCCTATATATATATATATATATATATATATATATATATATATATATATATATATATATATATATATATATATTCCAAACTATATATATATTTACTATATATATATATATATTGTAAGATCCTCTTGTATTTTGGAATATATATATATATATATATATATATATATATATTCCAAACTATATATATATATTTACTAGTAGTTTACACGTGCGATGCACGTTTTAATAAATATAGTTTTTTAAAATAAAAATTTAGAGGTAGTCTTGATTTGAACTTAGGACCTCCTTTATAATAGTTATGCACTTGCGTTGCACGGGTTGGTAGAATGACAAAACATTTACAAATGACACTAAGGCCTTCTCCCATTATAATATTTGAGATATATATATATATATATATATATATATATATATATATTCCAAAATACAAGAGGATCTTACAACTTCGTAAATACCTCAATCTCGGCGAGGATAGTGGCGGAATAGCGAAGGGCGACGGCTTGGATTTGGGTGGACTGACAAACGGCGAACGGCTACGCCTTGGATTTGGGCGGACTGGCAAATGACGACTGGGGCGAGGATAGGCGAACGGCGACGGCTTGGATTGCGGCGGGCTTGCGAATGGCGACGGGTGGGTTTTAGGCGAGGAAGGGTTAGCAGGGGTTGGGGGGTTGGGGAGATGAAGGGTTTTTTTGTGTTTTTAGTTTTTTTGGTTTTTGTTTTGTTAAGTAAAAAAGCGTGGTCTGCACATATTAAGGTATGTGTGAATTCCTACTTTTACTCTCTTCTCTATTTCAAAATAGAGAAAGGAGAGGGGCTAGGCCTATTAGCATAATATATAGTATAATTTCAACACAAGAATAGAGGAAATGAGGGTTTTATACAATTACCAAATATGACATGTATTCTGAACCTTAAATCTTCTGAAATCCCTGCATATGAAAGCATAACAGGAAAGAATGTGAGCCTACCTCCCCCCCCGAAAAAAAAGGGAAAAGAAAAAAAAGAAAAAAAAAGATGATGACTTGCATGTGCTTTTCCTTCGGAAAATAAATCTAATGAGTGACGATAAGATTTAGATCAGGAACATTCACCTTTAGATGGCGTACCGCTGCATCAACTGTAGGTTTCCTACTGGTTTAAATAGACCAAACAATGTTAACTGCAGACCTGCTAATACCTCTGAGATGTCTGCCTGCCACACATGTCGGTGTGTAAAAATTGTATTCCCTTGGAAGCATTCACCTATGGTACTTCTAGTTGGCCATTTATGGTCATACAAATGTTCAGATTTCTAGTAATGGCATCACGAAGTCGATTAAAAGCAATTAAATACTCCATTTAGGACTGCAATCATGCAAATGTTAGCAAGCGCACAAAATCCACACATTTTAGTCAAAAAGTAGATGAGGAAACCACAACAACCGGCCAGGACACATAACTATGCTGAAATTTTTATGCAGACCAACGAACAGTGGGAAGCACTGGCTTTCAAAGATTCTTTTCCTGTGACGAACTAAGGTGCTATTTTGATTTATTCACATCGATGACATCAGAAATAACAGAAATACTGATATGGCATATATATGATTATCTCTTCTCAATCTGAATAAAGTATACATCACATTCCTCACTAAGAAGTGTAAGATCATGCCTCGGCCCGCCCCGGTCTTTCTTACAATACACGGCACCTTCGAGTGGGCATTCCATGCAAACACAAGCCCTTAATAAGAAAGATGATGCTCTTGGAGTTCCATAAAACGGGAGAGTAACCATGCATTTTCTCACTTCACCAGAGCCTTCAAATTGGCTAATATTAAGAAATACATACTGAACCGACTCGCCTAAAGACATTCGGATCCACAACACGCCCTTGTTTGAAATATTGTACAGTGTTATCTGAAATGCTATACCCACTGGCAATCCCGGGACAAAGGGTACAGGATTCTCAGAGTCATTGCCAGTGGCAGAGAGTTTTGCTTTAATATGTTTGAGTCCTTTACTGAACAGGATCTGCTTGAGGCAGAAAATTTTAAGTAATTTAGAAACAGGAAAGGGTTTAGGGGCTTCCCTTGTACTCTGTTCAATAAAAGATTTCCTCATTTCTATGTAAAAATCAGAAAATTTTAATGTTCCTTCTTCAGAAAGATGCTCTACGCGAGAAATTACAGCTTGTATCTTGCTCAATTGAAGAGATGAGCATATGCCTACCTTGCACATTTGAAGTATATAACCAAGCAACATAAGTTCTAATATATGGTATTCTTCTTCTCTGCACAACCCAGTAAAGTTATACCTCATTCGTTTTATGTCAATGTCTAACCTCTCCAATAGAAGATCCAACGCAGTCATGCCTACAACAGGTTTTGGTTGGAGTTGCTCCCAAATTTGAGCAAACAGCTGGATTAACTGAACATAATATGAAGCAAAGGCTAGCAAGCCAGCAATAGAACCATCAGAGTCCCAGGCAATCATTTCCAGCTCTTCCTTGCAAGCTCTGCATATAAAAGAAATCATATCATATAAAAGACCACAAAAAAAAATCCCTCCTAGAGAAATATGAAAGAGAGAGAGAGAGAGAGAGAGAGAGGGAGAGAGAACTAGACCTTAATATTCTTTGTGCTTTGCATGTACGTCGAGATTGTATTAGAAGCCAGGTTGCTGAAACACTTTTAAATATAAGATTTACACATTGAGTAATCTCTTCGTCTAGGCAACTTGTATTTTTTCTAGATTGTTCAAGAGAAGTTGAGGCCTCGACTAGATCAAACAGATTTTCCCTGGAACTGAATTCTGACATTTCCGAATGAATTGGTGGCAAATAGCTGCATACCTGGCCAAAGTGCGCAGTGTTATCTAAAATGTTTTCTGAACGTGAAACCACAGATGGTAGCAGCTCAAATTCTTTAGACTTTGGCATTCTGGTTGGAAATGGCATTCCACTGTGACGGATCAAGTAGGCCAAGAGAAAATCTTCTTGTAAAACATCTCTCAATGCTCGAGAGATTGGTCCAAAGAGAGGAACAGAATAGGAGAATAGTGTTCCAGGCACATCATCACACTTATGCTCTTTTTCGGATAAAGATGATGAGATAGCAAGAACTAATAACGCTGCTGCCTGGGGACTATCCAAGTTCAGTTCTACTTCACGAGATGGTAAAATCTGAAATGAGAATAACGCAAGCAAGTTAAACAGTACTATGTACAATTACATATTAAACCGATATAATATTCTGCAGGTGAATTAAAGAGAACTTAGAAGTAAGAAGAAATATAAAAGCTAAAGATAGGCTCTAGCTTGCAACATAATAATAAAAAATTATGAAAGAAGAATAAACATGCTATTTTTTAAAAAGTATTTTAGAAAAAATTATCACAAAAACAAGCAAGTTTAAAAACAATACTATTGTATAATCACATTGTAAGCCAATAGAATCTTCTGTAGGGGAATTGAACAAAAGTAAGAAGTAGTGGCAAATCTATAGATTGATGGCATGAAGCTCTAGCGGGCAATACAATTGTAACACTTAAGAAGAAGAAACAAGTTTATTTAAGAACAACACTATAAAGTATTTACATTGTAAACAAATAGAATATTCTGTAGGGGAGTCTACACCAGTTTTCTTACCAATGACATAAAAGAAAATATTCAACAATTTTCATCCTCCAAGAAATAGAAGCATTTATTAAAGCAATAGCTATTGAACCAAAAAAAAAAAAAATAGTCAGCCCCGTATTTGCAAAAGACGAGATAAATTTTTACCTCTTGTTCAAACTTCTTTACTCTTTTGGCTGCAAATTTCCCATGCGTTTTGCCGATAAAAAAGAGAACGTAGAATATATCTTCTTCTTCCTGGAAGGGAGGCAATTGTATCAGTAAAATAAGAAATTGGTGTAAGTACTTACTGTCATATTATCACATGCTTAACTGAGTACAACTGAAGTTAGCATTGCAAATTACATGGTTATACAGGCTAATAATTGTGAGACAAATAAAATTTCAAAAAATGTATCAGCAGTTTTGAGGTTCCACAAATAAGTTAGGTTTTTTATTTCCATACATTTGGAAGTTACAAGATTATTAAAATCCGGATATCACCTTTGTTAGAGGAGGAGATGTTAATCGGTTAATCGGCCACTTCAAATCTGATTAACCACTAATCGACCGATTATACCCGATTAAATCGCTAACTATTGAAATATTAGAAATCGCTAAAAAAATAATCACTTAGCCTCCGATTAGTGATAAATAGGAAATTAATAGGGCGTAATCGGAGATTTTAACTGCTTAGTATTTTGAACAAACATACTTTCAGAAATGCAAATCACATCCAGCGGTGTGGATTTTCAATTTGGAGAGTAGATATATGAATTTTGAGTCATCTCCTTAGCTAAGTTGGCAAGGGTAACACACTAATCTCTCTCTCTCTCTCTCTCTCTCTCTCTCTCTCTCTCTCTCTCTCTCTCTCTCTCTATATATATATATATAGAGAGAGAGTACTCTTCCGTTGTGCACTGGCCTCCGTGTGCACTCAGCCTTCGAGCCATCGCATGGATAATCCAAACCATTCACATTAATCTACACGTCTAAAATAGTCTAAATACGTAAAATCAAGTAATTTGAAATTAATTTGCCCATGCATTCAAGTGTTACAAAATTGTATGGCCGAATATCATTTTTTTTAATAATGACATGATGGATGGGCAAATAAATTTCAAAAGACTTGATTTTACATATTTAGGCTAATTTACATGTGTAGATCAACATGAACGGTTTGGATCATCCATGTGATGGCCCGAAGGCCGAGTGCACACGGACTGCACAACATGGCGAGGACACAAAGAAAGGTTTCTATATATATATATATATGGAGATGATCTAGTATGATACACATTTCGGTAAGATAAATAAGAGAATGGTAAAAAACCCGTGGCGGGACATCCCATGGATGACTTAAACCGTTCAACGTGATCTACATGACATAACTAGTATAAGAATGTTGACAGTAACATGACAAAACTTGATCTATCTATATAATAAAACACAAAGAAAGTTTTTTAGCTTGATTCTATTACCACATTGACGTCACAAATTGCTATTTTATCAAAACAATTTGATAATATGAATATTAATGCTATTCAGACTAATATTATTTGTGATCATTGTGCAGGAAATCACTCAAGTATTGATTGTCAAGTGGAAACCCTTTTGCTCAAACAAATTCTAATCAAGCAAATTACGTGTCCAACTTTCAAAAGCAAAACAATCCTTATTCGAACACGTATAATTCAGGATTGAGAAACCACCCCAATTTTTATTGGAACGACAATCAAGAAGCATTTAGACCACCTCAGAATTTTCCACACCAAGAAAAGAAGCCGACACTTGAAGAGATGTTCATGCAATACATGCAGAAAATAGCAATAAATGCAGAAGGCAGACTTGGTGATACAAAATAATACAGCTTCAATTCACAACCTGGTCAGCTTTTAAATATTCTTATAGAGAGAACAACATGAACCTTACCCAGTAACACTGTGACAAATCTAAAGGAACATATCAAAGCAATAACACTAAAAAGTGGAAGAATAATTAAGCAACCACAAGCACAAACTGCCGAACAAAGTGTGGGTGAAAAGCAAGATGAGTTAGAGCCAATTTTGGAGGAACAAACGCAGCAGGTAGCCAACCACCATATTGGGAATTCTAAGAAGAATAAAAGAGCTTCAAACCCCATGGTTTCCAGGGAGTTTAATTCTGAACTTATCTTAATTCACCTTATAATCCACTGATTTTTTTTCCGCAAAGACTTAAAAAGAATAAGCTTGATAATCAATACTCTAAATTTTTAAGTATTTTTAAGCAATTGCATAGTAATATTTTTCTTATTGAAGCTTTGAAACAAATGCCTCAACATGCTACATTTTTTAAGGATATTTTATCAAACAAGCGGAAGTTGGAGGAGCATGAGATGATTATGCTAATCGAAGAGAGTAGCGCAATTTTACAAAAGAAATTACCTCCTAAACTTAAAGATCTAAGGAGTTTTACGATTCCTTACACTATTGAAAGTTCTTTTCATAAAGCTTTGTGTGATTGAAGGACAAGTATTAATCATATGCTTTTTTCAGTTTTCAGGAAACTAGGTATTTGAGAAGCAAAGCCCACTACATTATCTTTGCAATTAGCGAACAGATCTATCAAGTACCCAAGAGGGATAATTAAAGAAATTTTGGTAAAGGTAGGCAAGTTCATACTCCCAGCTGATTTCATAGTGCTTGACATGGAAGAAGATGAACAAATTTCGTTGATTTTGGGGTGACATTTTCTAGCTACAAGGAGAGCTTTGATTGATGTCCAACAAGAAAGACTTACTTTAAGGGTTAAGGATGAACAAGTAACATTTGTTGTCTTTAAATCTATGGAGTTTCCTGCCAAAGTTCACTCGTATTTTCAAGTTACTGAAATTGATTTAGTTGTGGGCAAGACACATAGGGCTGGAGTTGAAAAGTTATCAGTAAAAGTGTGTCTAACAAATTCAGCAACTCGTGAATCTGAGAAAGAATATTTTGGAATATGTTCGGTATTTGGAAGATGCACCGTCTATTCATATTCCTTCTCAACTGAAATTCAAAGAGGTGGAGATATCAAAGACATCATCTTCAAGAACGAAACGACTCAAACTCAAGCTTAAACCACTGCCATTTAGTTTGTTGGATGCACAGAAAACCTATTCCACACATGAAGGGAATTATTGGAAATGAGGTTTTTATATTGTTGGATCTTGGCATCACATAACCATCTCAGCTACCACGTCCAGCTGAAGACTTAAAAATTAGCGCTTCTTAGGAGGCAACCCATGTTATCTTTTTCCTTCTTTAGAATTGCTATTATTTTTGTTTACTTTAATATTTTTTTTTGATTTTATTTTATAGGATTGCATAAGTTTGGGTGTCTCCGGGAGGAGTTATTTTCTACACCTACTTTGATGGCTGATTTTGGGCAGGATGGAATTCGAATCTGGAAAAGTGTCTCGGAGTGATCGAAGGAAATTGTCTTAGCTTTCCAACACAAAAAAGAATCAGAGAATTTGGACATCTACAACTCCAGATATCACCAAAACAATGACGTCACTCATCCAGAATTTCAACATGAATCATGGAAGCAATCCTGAACTTTTCTCATTATTTTTTTTTCCATTAAGGACAATGTGATATTTAAATTTGGGGGAAGGGGTTAAAATTTTTATTTTTATATTTAAAAAAATGACTTACATTAAGGATTACCATTATACTTTTGGGTTCTTTATTGTGCTAAAACATTGCAAAAAAATTTAGGATAAATAATATCTTACAAAGCAAGATTAAGCATACTTATTTTCTTTAGGATTATGGAAATTCAAAATTCCTTACAAAATTACGAGTCATGTGATTATACATAAAAGAGGAATATGATAATTTTCTTGTAATTATCCTCTTTGATCTAGTCCTAAATAGAGTTTAAGTAAATAGAGTGATATTGATTAAATAATTGAATAAAGGTTTATCTACTCCAATGTTTTGAGTTGCTTAGAAACTAGGGATATTCATCATCAATGTTTACGTTTACGTCAAACGGTAACTTGAAATATGAGTATGCAAAGTGTGTGACTTGTTAAGTAACTAGGTGAATCCATCACAAATATTTGCATTCGCATCAAAAGACAAGTGACAACTTAGAAAGAGGGAAAAAAATTCTAGTTTACTAATCGGTATGTAGCAGTGAGAAGGGGTGATCACAATGGAGTTGTCACATGATATAATTGCATTAATTGAATGACAAATTTGATTGAGTTTGGAATTGTGTATGAATACTTGCGCTAGAGAAATTGGGTAAGCTTAGTTTTCCTTTATTTGCTATTGCTTATGTATTAAGTTGAAGATTTGATGCTTGCATGACAAGTTCTTTTGGAGTGATGAGTTGAGTCTAATTATGATTACTATCTCTTTATTCATGGTTTTACTTTTTGCTCGAGGACAAGCGAAATCTTAAGTTTGGGGGTATTTGATGAGTGTAATTTATACCTGATTTTATTACTTTTTTACGCATAAAAATTGTGAGTTCACGTTTATTTATTTGAATTTCATCTTTAATCTACTTAATTTTATTTATTTTGTTTTTGAAGGAATGAGATGATTATTAGGATTATGGACTCAAATACACGAAGTCACGGAGCATAGAGTTGGAGAAAAAAAAAACACAAAGTAATGCGAAAAAAGAGTAACAACAGCACCTAGAACTTGTACAGATGTTTTGAACATGAAAATGGACGAATCTGAACTTCTGTTCTAAATCAAAGATGTTGGTCGTCGAGTCTTCTTCGAAACGAGTACTCACATGTCACAAACGGAGTTCTACAGCTCCAAAAAATTATTTTTCTACAGCATGCGCGCAGAAAACAGCAAGTGGACAGTCAACTGCACACCTAACCGAATGACCAGTCGACCATCCCTCTCGCTGTCAAAACCTTGTACACGTAAGGGGCAAGAACAGTCGACCGTCCGAAGTTCCGATCGACCGCATCGACGCTGATGTTATATTTTGAATGCGGATTTCGGGTCCAATGGGCTGTATTTGCATATATCTTTTTAGGGTTTCTTTGGGACTATATATAGATGCTAATGTGAACTCTACGAGGGAGAAAAAACATTATTGGAGGCTAAAAGAATTGGAGGAGACGACTCATCACACCATTGGAGAGCAAAAGTCATAACTTTCGTCAAGATCGTCTAGAGTTCTTTCTTCTCTTCTATTTTTCATTATGCAATCCAATATTATGTTTTTTAGTTACCAAATCATCATGAACTAAATTTATTTTTTTGGGGTTTCGATGTAGCCTAGTTTTGATAACACAATTCTAATTTCATGTTATTTTATTTGCCTATTTTTTCATGGTTGCGTATTTAATTTGTTCTTAATGCTTACAATTGTTTGGCCAACTATAGTTTGATTTATTGAATCATAGAGAGACCGAGAGGTAATTTGTTATTTAGAATTATAGAATTAAAGACCATTGATTTATTGAATCATGAAGAGACCGAGAGGTAACTTGAGATTTATTGCGATTAATGTGACTGTAAAAAAATTCATAGAACTTAATGAATCTTCAATTAATAAAATGTGTAGAAATATGACAAACTGATAGTTGGAGATATGTTTGGTGTTGTTCGAGAGAAAATATTGAATAATTAAGAAATTTTGGTCTACAACTTGAAAAAGTATAATTTCTAGTTACATGGAATTATAAATTGTGTGGGATTAACTAGGTAAAATCAACAGCCTTGCTAACAAACCACAAAATTTCAGATTTCATTTCTTTTTAATTAGTTTAGTTCTTTCCTTTAGCTTAATTTAGTTTAGGTGCTATTTTTTATCAAATTTTCGATTCTCCAAATAGTAATTAATCTAGTGAATTTCGGTACCCAATAAAATAATTATCCTTGTGGGTTCGACACTCTTTTTTTTAAAACTATATTACTTGTTGCGATTTTGTACACTTGCAAATTATTTCATTAGTTAGTAAAGTTCGTTGTTTATATGAAGTTAAAAAATTGCAAGTTGTTTGAGCTGTAAAAAGAAACCGTCTACTTCTATCTGCCAATCCAAACATCTACTGTGTTGTGAACAATCACAGAATTTTTAATAGCCAAGAAAAAAAATTAATAGAAGAAGGTTATGAGGCTAGCATTGGGTAACAACAATCAAGTTACTTTATTTCTTAAATTACAAAAAGGTATGAAATTGCCAAACCTCTGGGTGTGTAACCAAATTTGTGACCAGAGCATCAACTGTAGATATAAACATCTCAGATTTAGGCAGCTTCATTAACCGGAGCACTTTTCTTGCTGCATGTCTGATTTCCGCACAAGTATCGGCTAACAAACCAAGAAACTGCAACAGTAGAAAGGTAAGACTACTTGGACTACTAAGGACTTAGAATATGCAGAGATGAAGTTCAACACAAATCCTCAATATGTTCAAATTTAAGGCAAAATCTAAAGACTGGGAAATTTTCAGGCTACATGTAGCTGCGCAATTATACATGAATTTATGAAACACTAAGCATGCTGATCTTAATATCTCTTCAACTTAATACTGAAATAACGGCAACAGGCTTACCATGTGCACGTGCTTATCCTGAACAGTTAGTTGATCATGTACTGCCATATGAAACAATGTTTGCAGAGTCTGCAGCCGAACTGCTGTCACATCATCATTCAACATGTCCATCAATAAGTTCAAGGCATCATCAGCAAACTGGACAGAAAAGATTGAGAGTGTCCCCAACGATTTACAAGAAGCTGTTCTTACCTTGAATGAAGGAAAATGAAGTTAGCACTTAACAGAACTCCTTTATCATTAGACATAACAAATCCGTGATAAACAATGGACATTTTTTCAGCAAGAGAATAATAATGAAGAGAATATCAAGGGTACCTCATGAAATTCATCCTCAATTCCATGTACAAAAGTCCCAGCAGCAGCTGACGGTGGACATTCAGAATTCTTAACAATAGATTCATAGAGAGAGCCTACTCCATTCTTTTCCTTCAAGAGTTTCTTCGTGAGTGATTGAGTCATAACAACTTCAGAGACCAGTCTCACATTTCCAAGTGCAGTAAAAGCCTCAGTCCTTACATTCAAACTCATATCTCTTGCCATCCAACATAACTGGAAAGAGGAAATAATAAGATACTATTCAAAAATATATATATATATTAAGGATACAATTGTACTAGAAATTTTTTGCAGACTATGGATGTTTGAGTTTGTGTCAGTGTGTGAGTGGGCCTGTGTATCTGTTCATGGGGTATACTGCAACTAATTAATTGTTCATACCATGATGCTACAAAAATATTGTTAAAATAAATGAAACAAACGAAATTGCAATTCTAAGGTAGCTCAGATACAGATAATTACAGCTTTCACTATAATAGAAACAAACTATAACCACAGAAACTGCTACATGAACCGTGGACTCGTTATAGATCAGACACGTTTCTTAGGATAGAGCCTGTGAAGCACGAAGATTTCAGTTAGCGAGTTGTGTTTTGTTACATGCATGTTGAATACTTGCCATGGGCACACTGAAAAGGCATTCTTATAGTGGCCTAAAATTTTCTGTGTAATGGTGTGCCATGTTGCATTGTGCTTTGTATTGGTGTGTTTTTAACTGTGCTTCTTCTTTACTATTATGGAACCATTCCCTGCACAATACTGTGCATATGAATAATAACAGTTTTTTAAATACTTGATGTTGCTGACTTACACTTTACCATTCATTAGTTGTCAATCTCGATGATTTAGGATAAACAAACATGGTGGTTTGATTGTTCTTACTATAGTTGTATCTATTAAATTACATTAAATGGGAAAACTTCTGCATCATTTCATTTCATTGCACTACACCACAAAACCCTCAACACCTTTACATTCAGGTAAAAAAAATTCTTACTAGGTGCAAGCAGTGTTCTAAAAAGCGGTCTAGGCGGCCCCTTGGCGCTAGGCGGCCCCCCAACGCCTCGACTAGGGCCTAGGCGTTTATGAAAATCGGAAATGGGTTCTAGGCGGCTAAAATCGGACCTAGGCGGCGTTTAATCGGTCTAGGCGGGTCTAAGCGGACTAGACCCGCTTAGGCCTTAAGTAATTTTTTTTTTAAAAAAAAGTAAAAAAAACCCACCGCTCTCGCCTTAAGTAATTAAAAAATATATATATAAAAAAAACCCACCGCTCTCACTTTCTCCTCCTAATAAAATTTAAGCATATCTTTAGTCTTTTTTTTATCTTGCATAATTTGACATGTATTCGCACTCTCACAGCAATCATGTTAAAACTTACAAGTATGGACTTTAATATCACAAACGCAGCCAAATAAGTGAAGTTATGCACCAAAGGGGGAAGTTTATAAGAAGTGTCATGTGCCAACAACTTCAAGGCTCAATCAGTCTACCAGATTATAAGTAGTATGATTTTCCTCATTAGTGAAGCTATTTATTCATCTTCTATTTTCAGCTCCTAAAATGTCACCCAGATCTACATATCTTTCCAAAGCAATCTATGGATGGCCAATCCACTTAGTGTGGGACAGCATGTCATGAGATGGGAGGAAGTTATCTGATTTAAGTGTGGTTATTAGTTAAAGTTGTTCATCGTTATCAAGCATATCATGAGATTATCTATCAACTTTACATTTATTCTCTCTTTAGAACTTGTATTCTTTTATGAGTAGCCACAATGTGGTTTACATCGGATATGGAGAAGATAGAGTCCTCATGTTCACCGATACAATAATACACTGATTCGACTATGTGAAGCCCATCCTACAATTGCAAAGAGAAAAAGTTCAATAGTAAGAATGAGTAGCAATAAATAGTAAAAAGGGGTAACAACAAAATAAACCCAAAAGATCGATAAATAAATAAATAAATAAATAAATTAAATAAAAAAACCGCCTACCGCCAAGCCGCTTAATCCCCGATTACAAGGTCTAGGCGCTAGGCCCCCATCGGCCGCCCGACTACCACCTAGCGCTTTTTAGAACATTGGGTGCAAGTCATGTAGAGCAATGCATTTAGAATCCTAAGCAATTTCTTGGTAATACTAAATCATGCAAACAAGAGAGTGCCATTGACAGCCATGTATGCTGGAGCTTTTTTTAAACAATCAGACGAAAGGGTCAAAGGTCAGAAATTAAGTACAGTAGTCTAGCAGCTTGAAAGAGGCAAATGTAGTATGGTCCTATTTGAGATTAAATATACATAAGTTCTCCTTCAAAAGATAGAATAAATATACCAAACCTCCATTAATTGGAAGATGTATAGATAATGGAGCATGACCATATAATCAGACTCTAAATGATGCAGATTAAGGATACAACAATGCAATCAAACGAGAAAACAATTTGCAACTTCACATATTCAAATGCTATATGATTACAAAATACTCAACAACGGAACCATGTGCGGTAAACTGGAATAGCAACTATTAGCGAAATAAATTATAACCAACAGGATTGACTCTCAGTCATCCAGTCTCTTACATAAGCTAGTGTCAGTTTCACTAATGTAATATAATTCCTTGTCCTCACCTATAATATCAACCGAACTTAGCTTCCACTTGCTTACACATACATAATTGGCAAAGACGTCGCTTCAAAACGTTACCTAGTTTTCAACCTAACGTGATTACACAATACTCAACAACGGAACCATGTGCCGTAAACTGGAATAGCAACTATTAGCGAAATAAATTATAACCAACAGGATTGACTCTCAGTCATCCAGTGTCCCTTACATAAGCTAGTGTCAGTTTCACTAAGATAATATAATTCCTTGTCCTCACCTATAATATCAACCGAACTTAGCTTCCACTTGCTTACACATACATAATTGTCAAAGACGTCGCTTCAAAACGTTACCTAGTTTTCAACCTAATGTGAAACTCACTTTAAGAAACTATCTCACACAATAAGAACATAAAATAAACAAATAAATAGATAACAAAGCGGACATCTAATTATTAATCCATCAACAAATAAGAACAGAATAATGTTTTTCGTATCCAACCTTTGTAGACTCAAACTTTAGTCCAAGACACAAGAATATGAAGCCCATGTAAAAAGCAGATCTTCATTAATCGCTTATTGGACTGCGATATTCTCTATAAAGCTTGAGTACAATTAGCACTACTCGTTAGAATGCCAATCTATATAATCAAGAGAGATCATACCTTAATAAATATCACATCCATCACTCCATTGCTCGCCTTCCCAGCTCCACTCTCCGCAAATAACCGCCCACATTCACTTACCTAACCCATAAAAAAGAAAAAATTAATACAACCCGCAAAAACTAGTAATAAACCAAAACAAATCGTCTCACCAATCGAACGGCGGCCGCTCTCACAGTCTCATCCTCATCCCTCAAACACTCGACCCCTCTATCAAAACACTCCTTCAAAATCCCCTCCCCGATCCACTCCCCGCCCTTCTTCAACAGCTCCACCATTCCCCCCATCGCCACCTCCCTCACCACTGGATAAAGATCCGCCGAAACCCCCAAAAGCACTCTCACCATCAACTCCGGCCTCACCAAATCAACTCGTTTCTTCAAAACCCTAGCCATCCTCAACCGCACCGAAACAATTGGACTCGAAGCAAGCGACAGTACAAGATCCTCGTCCTCGCTGAGAGCAGTGTAGTCGCCAGAGAGATCGAGAGCCGCGATGGCGTCGGCGGCGGTCCGATCGCCGGAGTGGAGTAAAGGGCGGAGGGAGCAGGCGGCGGCGGGGTTAGATAGGGTTTTGAAGGTGGAGGTTAGGGTTTGGAGGTGGTCCATGGGAAATTACAAATGGGAATAATTGCGGCAGGGGGAGAGGGAAAAGAGGGGCATGGCCTTGGGAGACTCGCGAATAAGGATATATCCAATTTGATCCGAATCCGAATCCGAATCCGACTTTTGGCGGATAGATATTAAAAATCCGTAACCGGGAATACGGATACGGATTCGGATATCCAAATCTATTTTCTGTTATGAAAGCCACACAAAAAAACAAAAAAACTGTCAGGAGGAGATCTTAGTCGTTCATATATTATATTGATGTACATGATTAAAGGCTCATATTAAATAACTTAATGGGAACGTGTATTACACGTGCAATGCTTTTTTCTCTCTTCTACATGTATTCCCATCTATAACCCCAAAATCCTAATAGAGAACCCCAGCAACCCCCCGGCATCCTTCCGCTGCCTCGAGTACCCATGGATTCTTGTACATTAAAGGTTGTAATTAAGAGTTTAGTGAGACCTCGGGTACCGGCATTGTTGAATTAAAAGATTTGAGTTATTTTTGGAATTTGGCCAAGGAGCTATCTCGGTATTTATGATTAAGTCCGATAGGGGGTAAAACTAACTCTAGGTATGATAATTTATTCATGTCTTGAACTTAAGAACTAGACACTTAAGTGAAGATGTAGTAAAACCTGGGCAAACGTAAGTAGGGCACTCTATATAGTCGGGCGGTGTACTCCGGGACTATAGACCCAGTCAAGCGGTGTACTCCGGGACTGAGGTTGCTTCGATGGAGACGAGCTTTTATTTTAAATCTGGGACTATACGTATTCGGGCGGAGAGTTTGCCGTACTTCAGTGTATATTCGTATACTAGGGCTAGAGGGGCACTTACGGGAGGTTCGCACGACGAGGAGTCTGTATAACAGTCGGGCGGTGTACTCCGGGACTGGGATCCGTACTCGTGGAATGTCTAAACCTTGCTTTTATTACTGGGTAGTTTTCATGGCAAGGGATCTCACCCTTTTAATATGGAGTACGTAGGTGCTTGCCCTCGGACCTATGTAGTATGGGATGCATAGAATCCGAACAAGTATGCATTAGTGTCATCTTAGTATAAAATATTTGTATTATGCATTAAGGCATTGCATACACTTACATATTTAGAGTAATCACATTTTAACACTTTATTTTCATTCAAGTTTTGTGGTTTGTTAAAGTATTAAGATCGTTATATTTTTGGCATAAAGAGGATAGCCGTGTATAATATTTTTGTCGGTTGTAAGCAATTGGCGTGCCCACAGTTCTATATACAGGAATTGGATTTCATGAAGATATAAAGTTGATATGCTGCTGTTGATTTAATTACATATTAAAGATGTTGCAAGTTGTATATTATTTTTCATTATTGTACTTCGTTTTATCTTCCACGGTGTAAATAAATGTAAAGGATTCTGATGTATGATAAAAAGTTTAAATTTCCTTGTAAAATTGTACGAAGTGAAATACAAAGATCCTGTGGAACCTCGAATTCGGTCTTATTTGGAATTCGGGCCACTACAGGCGTACCGAACCTCACTCAAAAATCTGACGAATCTTTCGAGTTTCTGCAACGCAGGTTAGCTCGAAGCATCCCTTGTGGCCCCCTAGCTGATAGATCGTAGTCTATGGCTTCTCGCCCTTAGATACAGAATATGACGGAGTTCTGAGGGTCCATCCCCCTGGCTTCGACAGGAATCGCTCCCGACCTTATCAGGCACTTCAGAAATTAACAGACGAAATACGGATCCCGTACTCCCAACTCGTGAGGAGGCATAGACTGTATCCCTTTCACAAGAAGGGTACAACCAATAACACCACCTGGTGTCGGCCTATAAGACAGGTCGGATCATAAGGTGTCACCCTTAACACCAACTTTTTTCCTTCTGTGAAAATGATAATAAGTAAAGGTTAAGTAGTAATAGCCATAAGTTACTACTCTAACGATGTCACTAAACCTAAACAATCTTACGGGGTTTCCATATAGACTTTCTTAAGATTATCACAGTCTAACTCATGGCCTGTCGATCCAAGACACCAGTGACGAGATCTCCCTCACTCATCACTACCCCCTAATTCGGATCACGTCAACACTCTCGGCCCGCGATCAACCCACATCAGTTAAGATTCATCGGTGCACGAGGTGGGATTTATCCATAGTTTCCAAGGTGGTAAGATGCGAGTCTTGATGGTCGATGACCCCTAGGGTAAATATAAGACCCTAGACGAGCTTTTATCGAGCTAATAATACTAGTGACTTTTCCAACCATTATTACTCATACATTGAAGATGAAGCATGTTCACATTATATGGTCCAATTTCAATTAGAACCACATACAACTAGAATTCATGGGTTCTTTTTCCCAAATTTGAACTAGGACAACATACGACTAGGTTCATGGGTTCTTTCTCAAGGTTGAGCTAGAACCACCTAAAACCTAAATGCATAGGTTCCTCGCCAATTTGAGCTAGAACTATCATGGAGCTAGTTTCATAGGTTTCTTCTTAAAAATCGAACTAGAACAAATATGGAACATGGGTTCATTTCAATAGTTCAATTGGATTAGCATGCAAGCTAAACTCATGGGTTCCTTTTAATTTAACTAAAACCACTACAACATATAACTCAAATATGCATGGATTCTTTTAAGTAGAATACTACAACATATAATTAGAGCATGGGTTCTTTTGAATCTAAAATAACCATACAAACTCAAGCATGGGTTCTTTTAAATCTAGAACTACTACAACAATTCAATCATGGGTTTCTTACTACAACAACTCAGGCATGAATTTTTTAATACAACAACCTACAACAACTTAAGCATGGTTCTTTACTACAGTAATTAGCAACTCAAGTATGAATTCTTTACTAGAATAACTACAACAACTCAAGCATGGGTTTCTTACTACAACAACTCAAGCATGAGTTTCTTACTACAACAACTCAAGCATGAATTCTTTACTACAACAACCTACAACAACTTAAGCATGAATTTCTTACTATAAAAACTCAAGCATGGGTTTCTTACTACAACAACTCAAGCATGAATTCTTTACTACAACAACCTACAACAACTTAAGCATGAGTTTCTAACTATAACAACTCAAGCATGGGTTTCTTACTACAACAACTCAAGCATGAATTCTTTCCTACGACAACCTACAACAACTTAAGCATGGTTTCTTTAGCACATACAACTTAAGCATGGGTTTCTTACTACAACAACTCAAGCATGAATTCTTTATTATAACAACCTACAGCAGTTTAAGCATGGGTTTCTTACTACAACTCATGCATGGGTTTCTTGGCACAACACAAGCATGAGTTTCTTACTACAACAACTCAAGCATGGGTTCTTTACTAGCAACTCAAGCATGGGTTCTTTACTACAATAATTAGCAACTCAAGCATGGTTTCTTTACTACAACAACTCAAGCATGGGTTTCTTACTACAACACAAGCATGGGTTTCTTACTACAACAACTCAAGCATGGGTTCTTTACTAGCAACTCAAGCATGGTTTCTTTACTACAACAATTAGTAACTCAAGCATGGTAGTAAACTCATAAAGACTACTAAGGACTTTATCTAGCAATTACAAAAACTACTTCTTTTATAAATTACAAGACTTAAATATTACAAAAACCCTTGTTTTATGAATTACAACTATCCACATATTACAAATCTACTTTTATTTAATCTACAAGTTCTACATAATACAAAACCTACTTTTATTGAATCTAAAAATTCCTATGTATTACAAACCTACTTTTCTTCAACCTACAAGTTCCTACCTACAATATGAAAAGAAGTAATCCTTTCTATCATAAAAGCAAAATAGACATGCTACAAAAAGAACTAATGTTTTCTACCATAGAAGTTAAATAAACATAAAAGAACTAATCTTTTGCAATTATAGAAGCAAAATGGAAGCTTAATCTTTCACAACCTAAAAGCAAAATAGAAGCTTAATCTTTCATCAACTAGATTTACCAAGGACTTGATTTTTAACAAGTAGGAAAACAACATACAACAAAGACTTGTCTTTTATTAACTAGATGAGTTCTTCAACCCAAAAAATGGGTATGTAAGTATTGTTACTACACTATCTTTATATGCTCATAGTTATGGTCCAAGTTGTAGTTTTGTGTTAACAAAAATAACCATAACAACAACAATAATCATAACAAGGTTAAAGATTCCATCTTTATGTGCTTTTAGTAAGTTCTACATTCAAAACTCTTCATGTGGTCCCTTTTTGACTCACACTACTCATATGCACATATAATTAGTCCAAGTTGTCAAAATAACCATAACAAAGCTTAAAGATTACACATTTATGTTGTTTTGGTTAAAATCTACCATCCATATTTTCATGGGATCATTTTGATCCCTACAACCATAATTATACTTAAGATTTAGTCTAAGTTATTTAGAAACATACACATACGCAACCACACACCATAAAGATGAGTTCTTTTTAACCTACAACAGCAAAGCATCTTAAGATGGGTTCTTTTCACATACAACAAAATAAAAGAAAGACAAATCATAAGAAAGAGAAGTAGAGAACCCCCACCTTGATCTCTTTGTAGGAAGGACTAGTCTAGTATCCTTCTCCTTCCTCCTAGCTCCTTTAGAAAAAACTCTTATGAAAAACCCACAAATGTAGAACACTTTAGGGTTTCTTCTCTTTCTTTTCCTCTCTATTTTTTTCTTGTAAATGAGACAAAGGGTGAAGGGGAGGGGTATTTATAGAAGGAATGAGAAGGGGGAGAGTGCAAATGCACCAAGATTTTTGCAAAAACCCCCTTGGGGTAAGGTTTGGCCGGCCATCAATAGGATGAGCTGGAGGGTGAGGTGGAGGGGTGAGGTGGAGAAGAGGGTTCTAGTAGAATACACCTATTAATACTCTTATGTACCTCATTTAATCCTAAACCGTAGGTTTAACCCTTCAAACAAATCCTAGCGATCCAATTTTGATTAATTATGACAAAAATAAGATATTTCTGTCCAAAATACATACTAAACGATTTGTACAAACGTACGAAATCGGTACAATTCGCATACATATATATTAATATATATACCGCTAATTTTTGTTTGTTAAACCGTATAATCCGCATAAAAATAAATTAATTATGAAAATAATAATAAAATAAATTTTATTATAGGCACGGAAGATTACAGTACCAATTTGATACAATACAGACATACACAGACTGGTATATATATATATATATATATATATAATGTTTATTAACAAAACCAGTTAATACCCACAAAAAATATTTCAATTCTGAAAATAATAATAAAATAGTAATTTTTAATATATGTCCTGGATTTTCCAGACATTTTCTCAAAAATGCATTTTACAGGATTTTGTACAAGTGCACAAAACCGATACAGCACATATATACTTACTAGTATATATTCACAGGTAAGTTTTTATTTAGAAAAACTAAGAAATTTCGATAAAAATATTTTAATTTTAAAAATAAAAATAATGCAATATAATATCCTACCAGGATATTATAGGTATTTCACAAAAACAGGACTCAAAACAGCATTGTATCCAGAAAACATGTTCAGCCAGAAATCAGAAGTTTGTATTCATAAACAGGAAAACGGCATAAAAACTTACTGATGAAATCCAAGAAAAATCTGGGGTCTTCCCTAGTATGTCTAGTATCAAAAAATAAAATTTCATAATTTTTCCAACATAGATAGTATAGTCAAATAAAATTAGAAGGCAGCAAGATACAATAATTTTGTAAATCTGAAATAATAAACACAGCAGTACTAAAACAACAATATATTACAAGATATAAATCAAAACCTAGATCCGTCAAAAGGGTGATAAAATAGATACAGACAGCTACAATTCATATTCACAAAGTTTCTATAAACAGCAAAATAGAATCAGGTTAAAATTATGTTTGTTTACTGAACAGCATTAAATTTCTGCAAGTATAATACTTGTTTGTAAGCATAGAATAGTTTATAAAAGTCATTAATTAAATCCCAAAAATTAGGGGTTAATCCCAATCAAGTTTAGTTGTAATCAGCAAAATATTGGATGAAAATATCATTTTTAACCTCAGTATAAAAATAAATTACCATACAGAATTCATATAAAACAGATTCTGGAATTTTCTACACCTCTGTAGTAAAACAGCAATAACTTGCAACTCACAAATCGAAACTGAGATCTGTCAGAAATTCTGGAAAGTAGAAAAATTTCTCTATAATTCATATTCACAAATAATTTTCATATACTGATCTTAATAGGGTCTAAATTACTGAACAAAAAATGGGGTAACAACAAAAATATAAATCTTCTTTATGCATAAAATTAACTAGTTCATGTGTAGCACATCCAAATCATAACAAAATATGAAATATGGTATACTAGATGTCCAAGAAATATGGTATAGGTTATTTAACAAGTTATACTACTACTAACACATCAAACATACAAGATCATACCAACAACATGCATGAATACACCAAGAATTGATTATCTCTAAGTTATTTCATGTCGTGTGTGTAATGAGACGTTTACGGGCTGATCAACACATAGAGACAAAATATAACATGAGTTTTGCAAAAGAATTTTTTCTAGAACACAACTATACTACAGGCAGTATTTAGCACTTGTATATGCAACAGAAAAGTATACAAGTTGCTTAACTTATTATCTACGACGGAAATGATGCAAAGAGCAAGAATAATGGGAACGGATTCCCGGGCATGAACTCAACGAACGAACGAACTACGATCAACTCACGAACAATAAACGCATGAGATCCACACATGCACACAAGAGAGGGCAGCGGAGGGGTGGGCTCGAGCAAGGGAAACGGAGATGACAGCGCTGCACGTGGCTGTCAAAGCTACTGCAGTCGGACGGAGGCAGCACAACACTTAAGGAGGTGCTGCGTCGCTGTCGCCCAGGCTGCTCACTGTAGCCATTTGCGTCGGGAGGGAAGTAGCACAGCGGGCAGCTGCTTGCATCGCGGTAGGAGGAGCACAGGGGTGCTGTCTGGTGCTGTATGCCACTGGGGTCGCGACAGGGAGGGAATGAGAAGGCACTCATGGGCAGCGCCGGGGTCTGGCATTTGGCGCTGCAGGTCAGGGTCGCAAGGGCACATGTGGAAGGTCGAGTGGATGAGGAGATGCACAGGGTGAGGAGAGATCGGGGTATACAAATTGACGGTGGTAGGGGATGAAGTTTTAGAGCGTGTAAGCCCTGTTTTTCGTTTTATGTATTTTTGAGTGTATTTTTCATTTTGATGTATTTTCTCTCTTTGTATTCCTCTTGTAATTTTCTGAACTGTATATTGGAGTTTGTTTTCAATATATATTCATTTATTTCATTTTGAGCTCCTTGTGTTGGTTTTTGTTCATCTTTTGTTTCGTCCTTCGTCAATTATTGTTTTTTCTTTCTTTTGCTTCTTGTCCTCTTTATTTTTATTTTAGGGTGCTTGTGGTGGTAATTGGTTGTTCATCCTATTCTCAATCCTATTGTTGATCCCTAATAGATTCACCAAAGCTAAATTAAACTCAATCTTATTTTGAATCCTTTGCAATTAATGCATATCAATACCCATTAAACAAATCCTACTACTACCCCTAATTACCCACAACCCAGTTACCCATTAACCCATCTCATACATTAACCCTAATTACCCCCTATGTATACTCTAAACCCTAACCCAAGCCCCCACAAAATCCATCCAAACCCGGCCTCTCCCTCCCTTACTTGTGCCGCCGTACACCAGCCCGACACCCAACCCCAGGCCGACCATCCTCCTCCCGGCTGCACCTTGGTCGAGACCCCCTTTGGCCATCATCCAACCCCTTCGGCCATCATCCAACCCTCCATCCGACCACCCCTACCCTACTACCCCCTCTCCGATCATCTCTTTCCCCTTTGGCTGACCAACCCTTCAAGCCTCAAGCACCACCATTCATTTATCTATCTTTTGTGGTTCTCTCTTCTCTTATTTTGAGAAGCGTGCCGTGTGTTCGTGCTATTGTTCGTGGGTTGCTGCTATTCAATCGTGGATCTCTTGTTCATGGATTTTGGTTCGATGCCTGGGAATCTGTCTCGTTATTCTTGATTTTCATCGTTCTTCATCTCCGATTAAGGCAAGTAATTTGTACTCCAATTCCTTTGTTTGATACAAGTCAAAAATACCATATATAGTGTAGTTAGGTTCTAGAGACAACTCATGTGTGTGTTATCTTTGATGGGTTTTGTCTCTATTATGAAAACTTGACCATAGTTGCCTCACGACACAATCTTGACATGAATTAACTTAGGTTTTACTCGTTCTTGATTTGATCATGTATGTGAGACTTCTTGTGAGAATTTGGGTATTTGTTGAGAAACATGTGATAGACTTATTTTAGATATGTTAATAACCCTAATTCATGATGTTTGGATACTTGGTTGACTCGATTTCATTTTTGGTTGTGCTTTGAACAAGTTTTGTATGATATATGTTGAGTTGTTGTTAAAGGGAAAAATATGTATTTTGTCGCTGATCTGTTTTGTTTACTGTTTTGGACTGTTTTGAAGTTAGTAACTTAATTTCGGTATAAAACATGAGTTTTAGAGAATTTTGTCTATTTTCCAAACCCTCTGATCTTGCTTGATTTCGTTTTCGTATGTGTGAGATATGACTAATTTACTACAGAGGTGTTGATCTTTTCCAGATTTCGTTTCTTGGTGTTCTTGAGGACTAAATTATTTTAATAACTATGCTACATATATTATTTTGATCCAAAACTTTGGTCAGTGTTTCTATACTTAAATAGGGATTACCCAGAATTTTGGTAGATTTTATTGCTAAATTTTATGTGTCGTTTCATGCTCGTTTATGAAAACTATACCTGCTATATTTTGCTCGCTGTTCTGTAAAGAAACGTATTTTCACCTTAATTCTTTTTACTGCATGAAAAATATTCGTGAAATATGAAAGTTAATATATTTTGTCTATTTTCATCTCCCTTTAAAGGATTTGGATTTCGTTTCACGGCTTGCGAGATACTTCAGTTCTCGTACAGCAACGTTGGGAATCCCAGATTGCCAAGGTACCGTTTCTTGATGTCTTCTTATTTTTGATGTCTAAACTAATTTTACTGGAATATTATGAAACTTTATATTTTGATTCTAGACATATAGGGGAATACCCCAGATTTTTCCTAAAATTATTTTGAGAGGTTTTGATGCAGTTTTCCTGACTGAGAATTCATTTTCTTGATTTCTGGCTGAATATGTTTTCTGGATTCAACCCTGTTTTGAGTTATGATGTTGTGAATTACTATATTACTTATTTATATTCTCTAGATTTTTGTGGAAGTCTATTTTCTAGATCCTTCGACGGATCCAGATTTGGATATTTGTAGTAGCGGGAATCACTTTTTTTTACAACACTGTCTTGCTGTCCTGAATTAGAAGGCTAGTTGTTTTACCCTGTTATGAGTTATCTTGTACCTGTACTTGTTTATCTTGCACCCTGAACCTGATACATATTTATACCCTGTTATCATTGCTTTGTTTTGCGACACATACATCCATGTCTGATTCTCATAATAAATGACCAAGCCGGGGTTAAGGGAAAGATCTAGTAGTGGAAAATATAGAAATGTGTACTTAGAAGAGGACCTGTGTCCTGCCTTCCTGTTATGCGTTCATGACTATATGATTCACGATCCTGTTACCTGTACTTGACTGCATGCTTCCCTATAGGAAGATGTACTCGGAAGATAACTACTAGGTTATGCCTGTTTTCTGTACCTGACTACATACTTCCCTATAGGAAGGTGTATTCGAAAGAGAACCACTAGGTTCTACCTGTTCCTGTTATTCCTGTTATCCTGAATCCTGAGTACACTGCCCTATGGACTCTACTACGAAATCTAAAGCGAAACTGTTTGTTGTAGCAACCATATAGTAAAAGGATGGATGCATGAAGTGCTACCTAGATAGCAATATAACAAGACTGGACATGACATAATCTGATTTTCTGTACTTGATACCTGATCATCCTGTTACATGATTACCTGTTTACCTGTATACCTGTTACATGTTTTCCTGTTTATCTGTTACTTGACACTTGATACATGTTACCTGTACCTGTTAGTACACCATGCTATTTGTTTCTAGTTTCCTAATTCATGCTAGATATTATATTTCTGTTGACACACTTATACCATGCTATGCTTGTTGCTTAGAATTATCTATCCCCTATACTTGTATCCTACATTATAAGTGACCCGTAACTTGCAATTGACGGGTACTTGTTTTCTTTTTCCTTCTCCTGCAAATTTACTAATTGCAGATCAGGATGGTCGACTACCAGATGGTATTGGCGAGATGATGTATTAGTGCTGAATTTTCTACTTTATTATTATTATTATTTGTTGCTTGAACTTGAATAAAATGTACTTGATGACTTGGATATTTATTTTGTATTTGGGCGATGTGACCCAGGATATTGACTTGTCTAGATTCTGATTTATTTAAGATATATATATATTTGGTTTCAAGTAAATTCCTGTTGGTATCTTGTTTCAATTATGCATGTCTGGTTGTATCTTTTTCTTCTGACTCTGATTATTCATGTGATATGTTGTAAAGATTCCTGAACAGCTTATGGATGATGAAAATCATTCGCTGGGCCAATGTTACGTGCTCGTGTTCCATGTTTTTGGGAAGCGGGGTGTGACAGGGTTTTTAGTGGTATCAGAGCACCAGATTTGGCTAATGTATTAGTTGCCTAATATATTGAACAAGCTTGGCTCGTATTGGGATCGGCTCAATATTTCACCAACCATGCATACATAAATGAATTTATACCAACCCTGATTCTGGATGCTAATTGTTATGGTTTTGTGCAAACTATGGCTCGCAGAGGTTCTACTTCTCAGTTGTAGGTTGATCCGATTGAGGCTATCACTACTGTGCTTGACCGGCTGATTAATCAGCAGCAAAACCACAGTGATCTTGTGATGGCTACTCTTGAAGCTGCCCGGGTTCCGCCTCCTGTTTTGTGCCTGTACAGGCAAATCTTTCGCCTCGTCTAGGAACAGTTACAGATTTTATGAAGCTGCATCCCGACCATTTTTCCAGCACTGAGACGCCTTTGGAGGCTGAACAGTAGTTGATCCAGACTGAGCGCTTGTTAGTGGCTCGTGTTGCCAAGGCTAACGGGTGGACGTGGTTTCCATCCAGCTGGTGGATCTGGCCCATATCTAGTGGATGGCCGAGTCTGAGCGACTTGAGAGACCTATTGCTTGGACTACTTTCACTCGGGGATTCTTGGAGAAGTTCTTCCCTAGTAGTACTCGAGTTGAGATGGAACTACAATTCCTGGCCCTAAGACAAGTTAAGTCATCATCAGTAGACTGTCCGACTCGGAAGGGAATGAAGTACGCACTCTTCGTCAATCGGTCGACAATCACCCAAATGGCATTGTGACCCTTAGGACTCCTCGGCAAAGCGGTCACAAAATCTATAGTGATGTGTTCCCACTTCCACTCCGGAATAGGAAGCGGTTGAAGAAGTCTGGTGGTCCTCTGATGCTCTGCCTTCACCTGCTGGATGATCAAACACTGAGACACAAACCGTGCCACAACCCTCTTCATACCATGCCACCAGAAATGAAGCTTCAAGTCCCGGTACATCTTAGTACCACCAGGATCAATAGAATACGATGACTGGTGGGCTTCCTCAAGCAACCTCTGACGAACTTCACCCTTCGGGACACACAACCTGGACCCAAAACAAAGCGATCCATCAGCATGAATAACCATACCCGTCCTGGAAACAGCCTCAACTTCTTCCCTGAAACCCTGCAACTGCTCATCACTAGCCTGAGCCTCTTTGATTTGATCAACAAGAGACGGCTGAAGCTGAAGCACCAAGCAACTCCGATCGGAACTCGGCAACAACACATCCAACTCCAACCTCCGCTTCTGCTCAATCAAATCTCTCTGCTGAGTCAGAAACATAGCCTCCGGTCTCCTGCCCAAAGCATCTGGTACCAAGTTCACTCTACTAGGATGGTATTGCAAACTGATGTCGTAATCGGCCATAAGCCCCAACCAACATCCTTGCCTTATGTTCAACTCCTTTTGGGTGAAGACGTACTTGAGACTTTTGTGGTCAGTAAAGACCCCCACTCGGTCCCCAAGTGTTACCGCTGATTTCGGTGTGGGGGTAAACAGATAAGATTTGTGAGCTCGAAAAAACCTGAACAGCTGACCCAAGCCTTCTTGCTCCTGCCGCAACCTGCAAGGAAGTACGAGACACCGGGGTTGATTCCGGCGACGCACCCTCCGACGCTCTTGTCAGTAACCAGTGGTGATTAAAGAAAGAGCTTAAGGTGGAAAAAAAGTGATTAACCTGGTCACAGCAGCAGAGGGGAGGTATTTATAGTCGCCAGGAGAGTGATTAGAGGCCTGGTTCCTAGTGTAACTGCTAGGAGAAAAATCCTCACAGTCTCTTTAGGAAACTAACCCCTTGATTCCCGGTGAGAGCAAACCAGGCCCGTTGACTAGGTCAAATCAGTGGCCCTGATTTGTCTCTTGCTGGTCTGGGCTCGCCTCGGGTCGGGACCCGTGCCCAATCGGTGTGGACCCGTTCGTGGGTTATTGGGTCTCGTGCGAAGGAGATCCAGTACCCGCTTTGGATCCACCTTGTATGTGAAATTACCATTTTACCCCCGAGCTTCAAGATTCGCGCCCAATCTGAACGGTTCCGATTTAACCCCATTTTTAGCCATATCACGAGCCCCCCACTCCTAAAGACTGAGTGTGATCAGCCTTTGAGGTGTAGTTTAACTGTTTTGGTGGCTAGTGGAGTTGTATCGGAGTCCAAATGGAGGATTTTGAATCTCGAAGGGGGTAGTGAGGTAATTTTTTGATGCCATGTGCTGTTCTCTAGCCATATCGAGTATTTGACGGCGTTTATCTATTTTTTCGGGTTATTTATTTAATTTTGCGATGTGTTTACTAATCGTTCGGGGGCCTTAACAGTGCATTCTAGGCAATAATTGTTCGTTCAGGGGCTTAAAAATATACCCCTGAATTTTTAATTATTTTCTAGAATTTTTAGTTAATTTTCCCGAATTTTTAGCAATTTTTCGCAATTTTTAAATAAATAAATCGATTAAAGTAGATAAAAAATGATTTTAAATACCGATTTATGACGTGGATCGATCTGGGCCGTGGATCATAGGCGGGCGTGAATTTTTGAGAGATCCAGCGGTTGTAGTAGCTCGGTGTCTTTTTTCTCCGTTTGCGAGCTCGGAAAGGCACTTGCTCGGCCGCCGACCGAAGGGATAGGGGCTCGGTGGCCGAGCGACGTGGCAGAATCTGGACCGTTGGATGACGACACGCATCTCAAGACGGGCACATTTCTCAAGAAAACACTATCTTGTCGCCTAGTGTCCTCGGCGAGATCTGGGCCGTCTGATCGAGATCGTGCGCGAAAGTTGAGGAGAAAGTGAGTTTTCTCCGTTTGCGAGCTCGGAAAGGCACTTGCTCGGCAGCCGACCAAAGACAGGGGGTCTCGGCAATTCGAGCGACGTGGCGCAATCTGAGCCATTGGAGGACGACGCGCATCTTAAGACGGGCACATTTCTCAAGAAAACACTATCTTGTCGCCTAATGTCCTCGGCGAGATCTGGGCCGTCTGATCGAGATCGTGCGCGAAAGTTGAGGAAAAAGTGAGTTTTCTCTATTTGCGAGCTCGGAAAGGCACTTGCTCGGCAGCCGACCGAAGACAGGGGGTCTCGGCAAGGTAAGCGACGTGGCGCAATCTGTCTCGAGACGATCCTGTTCCCAAAGGCATTAATGGTGTCCCGGGGTTTGCACGACATTTCACCTTTCTCAGGTCATTAAGGATAATTCCTTCAATTAATGCGTGACGTTTCAACTTCCAAGGGCCATAATAGCCAGATCTTGGAGGAGAGCTTATAAGTACCCCCACTCCCTTTGTCATTTCAATCGCAACAATGTAGAGTTTCAAACCTCGGAGGCATTGGCCTTGGGTAACTTATCTTTCGGGGTCCGAAGGGGTGGTTGCTCTTTTGCCTTTTTCTTCCCCCGTTCCTGACGGCCCCAAAGTGGATGTCAGGAGCGGGGGGGGAGGGGGGGAACGAGGCAGTAGTGGTGACGACCATAGTTCGGACCCGAGGGATGAGTTACTTCGGAAGGACGGGTGATCGCTCTGTTGCCTTGTTCTTCTCCCGTTCCTCACGGCTCGAAAGGGGATGTCGGGAGCGGGAAAGGATAAGGCAGTAGTGGTGACGACCGTAGTCCGGACCCGAGGGGCGAGTCACTTCGGAAGGACGGGTGGTCGTTCTTCCACCATGGTCTTCTCCTGACTCTGACTGCTCCAACGTGGGTGTTAGGGTCGGGGGAGATCATGGTGGAAGAGGTGATGATCCATGTCCGAAGCCGAGGGGTGAGCTACATCGGAAGGACGGGTGGTCACCCTTCCACCATGATCATCACCCGATTTTGACCGGCCCGATTCGGGTGTCAAGATCGGGGGTGATCCTGGTAGAAAGGGTGATGACCAGAGTCCGGATTTATGGGACGAGCCTCGGTTGGACGGGTGGTCGTTCTTCTACCGTGATCTTCTCCCGATTCTGACGGCCCCGGTGTGGGTGTTAGAATCGGAGGATCACGGTAGGAGAGGTGATGACCCAAGTCCGGTCCGAGGGGAGGGTTTGCTTCGGGACGACTGGTGGTCGTTCTTCCGCCCAAATCTTCTCCTGACTCTGACGGCCCGGATGGAGGTGTCAGGGTCAGGGGAGATTTGGGCCGAAGGGTTGACCGCTGAAGTCCGGATCTGAAGGGGATGATCTATTTCGGTAGGACGGGTGGTCATTCTTCCACCAAGATCTTCACCCGATTCTGAGGGCTCTAACGTGGGTGTCAGGGTCGGGGAAGATCATGGTAGAAGAGGTGATGACCCTAGTCCGGAACCGAGGGACTGCAGCAGCTTCGGAACGATGGGCCTCTTCCCATCTCTGTCTTCCTTCTGGGCCGACGGCTTCCGATGGTTGTCGGCCCGAAGGAGTTAGAAATGGGGGGTGTGCCGATCTGTTTTTGACCGGTCCCCGTGGGTTGGCGGAATACCGACCGAGATATGGGGCCTGGGGGGCACGCCGAAGGCGGTGCCTTAAAACTTTGAATTAAACTTTTTTCTGGTTTCTTCAGACAGAGGTGGGGTATGGAGGAAGTGTAGGCCATTCGAGCGACTTGACGCAATTTTTACCGTTGGATGGCGTCGTGCATCTCGAGACGAGCACATTTCTCGAGAAAACACTATCTTGTCGTCTAGTGTTCTCGGCGAGATCTGGGCCGTCTGATTGAGATTTTACGCGAAGTTTGAGGAGAAAGGGAGTTTTCTCCGTTTGCCAGCTCGGATTGGTACTTGCTCGGTAGCCGACCGGTCTCTTTGTTGGCGTGGTCGGATGGTGTATAGTTCGGCTCCCGGTTCCGATATACCGAGCTAGTTGCCTTGGCGAAGAAGGTATATGTGTTGGGCCTTCGTGACGTTTCGAGAGCGGCCCAAGAGTCGCACTTTTTCGTTTGGAAGTCCAAGGGACGTTCCTTTTTACTATAAATCCTCACCCCCCCTCAGACCAAGTCTCATTTTTTACTTTTACTCTCTCTCTTCAGTTCTTACTTTTTGCCTTCGAAGTTTTTAGCTCCTTGGTGGTGGTGCTAGCTGACGCGGCGAGGCGTTTCTCGTTTCCGGTGAACTTTCCGACCGTAGCTGTTACTTCGAGGTCAGTCTCTCTCCCTTCTCTTTTAGAAAATGGTTAAGATCACGTCCTCGATGAGACCCCCGCCTCGGAGCTAGCAGTAGGTCGAGGGGATAAAGGGAAGGAGGTAGTGGAGCCGAACGATCAGAACGTCGTACGTCCGGATAGAGAGGGCGAAGTGGCCGAGCTGCCTAAGGAGGTCGCGGCGGTGTCCCAGAAGGGTAAAGCCGTGGTCACGATTGTTGAGACGCCGAAGACAGCGGGAGCGTTCGGTCGGCAGCCCATTGTTCTGTCGAGCGTGGGAGGTGTACGGGACTATGCCGAGGACACCTTGGAGAGAGTGACCCAAGGCACGGCTAAGTTGGTGGAGGAGAATGAGCCGAGAGAGCTGTCCGAAGTGGACCATACCATCTCGTCTCTTACCGAGGCCGACCTTCACCTGATCCGAGAGGGTTTCCGGATCCCTGCCGACTACGGACTGCTCCTCCCCGGGCTGGGTTTCCGAGCCAATACGAAGTCTTCGTCAGACGTGTGCGTCTTTCCGGTCGACTCCTTTATTGCCGGACTCCGCTTTCCTCTCCACCCGTTCGTTGTGGATGTCTTGACATGGTACGGTTTGTGCCCCGCCCAGCTGATGCCGAACACATGGAGGCACGTCATGGCATTCGTTCTCCGGTGCCAAGAGGTTGGTGCCGAGGTGAGTATGTTTCTCTTTTGGAGCCTCTACCGACCTTGTCAGCCAAGGCGAGACGAACAAAGGTTCTATCTTTCGGCACGAACGGGCGTGAAGCTGATCGAGAATCCGGACTCGATCAAACATTGGAAGGAAAAGTATTTCATCATCCGAGCCCCTGCGCCGTGGGTGATACCGACAGTTTGGGCGAAGGATGGTCTGCCCAAGCGAACCAAGAAGGAGCCGGTTCTGAGTGATGAGGAGACAGAGGTCCACAAGAAGCTCCTCGCCCTGCCAGCACTGAACTGGAAAGATATTACCGAGGAGGATCTGTTCCGAGGGGGTCTCAGTCCGATCGACCCTAGTATGCTTCTGGTATTTATACTCTTTGCTTAAAGTTCATGAAATTTTTTCTAAGTTTTTTCATTCGGCTTGTGTAGAGACGATGAAGCTGGACTACAAAGCTCTGATGGCGAAGGGCAGATCGGAGCAGGAGGCGAAGAAGAAGAGGCCTTCGGCGGGGCCTCAGGACAGCCGAGCCTCGAAGAAGCCTTCGGTCGCGAAGGTCGCCGACCAGCCGAAGGTCATGGTCCTCGAGCAGGGGGAAGTCATGGTCCTCGACCCTCTTGCCTCGGGTGCGCCGACACCGCCCTCGAAGGGGGATGCTCCCGGTTCGTCGAGCGGTGCGTTCGGCGTGAAGGAGGTGATGTCCCTCCAAGTTCCGCCCCTCACTGCCAAAGCGGAGATGATTTTGACCGAGCGTCATAAGCAGATCTTCGTCCCTGACTGGCAGGTGATGAACGTCGACGGCTTCTTGGGCGACGGCAACATCTGCATGGAGGCGGTGAGGCATCTGCCGACCCCAAAGGACCGAGCGACTCTAAAGGCCGGGCTAGCAGGGGACGCCGCGATGCAGATTGCTCGGAATACCATGTCGGTAAGTAGGCCAAGCTCTCCCTCTTCCAAATTTCTTTCTTAAAATTTTTCTAAGTTCTTGGGTTCGGGTTCTGATGTGCCGTTCTTCTTTCAGACCCTCTGCCACTTCAACTTCCTGCTCGAGGGGTTCGCGAGCAAGGAACAGGAATATGAGCGGGAGAGGGTGGAGCGCGTCAAGGTTGCGAAGCAGCTTGATGCCGAGCAGCTTCTCTCAACAAAGAGGGCTGCTGAAGTGGCGGGGTTGGAGAAGCAGCTGGCCGACGCCATTCAGCTGTCGAAGGACGCGGCGGCCAAGCTTGAGGCGTCGGAGAAGGAGGCGGCCGAGCTGAAGGAGGAGCTGGCCAATGCTCGGTCGGAAGCGGAGAGGGCTCAGAAGAGGGCCGAGAAGATCATGGCCAAACACCAGAAGAAGGTGAAGAAGGCCGTGCAGGAGGAGGCCGCGCAACACATGCTCCAGAACATGGAGGATGCCTACGGTCGAGCCTTGCTCCACGTAGCCGCCAAGAACCCGGGATTCGACACGTCCTCCTACCGTTTTTACAACCCCGTGGAAGGGGAGGAGGAGGTTCCCGAGGGGCTGCTCGACCCTGAGGGAGAGACGGAAGGTGTCGAAGGCCCAGGAGAGGCCGAGGCCGAGGGCGAGGAGTAGGACGACTCCGAGGAGGAGAGCGGGAGCGAAGGCGAAGGCGAGGGCGATGGCGAGGGCAAGACCGGGGGGTCGACGGACCCGAACAACAAAAAGGTCGACCCCTGACTCGGTTGTCTCTTTTAGTCTTTCGTTGTTTTGTTTCTTTTTGTAAGCCTAACTGCGGACTGGCCACCGCTTTTGTAAAACTTTCTCCTCGGTTTTGAATGAAAATATTGTGTTTGGCCAAAATTTATCCCAGTGTTGAGTCTTGGATTTTGTGTTTGATTTGGCGTAGAATTCTCCAAGTGTTGGGTCTCGGATTTATCTCTGCTTTTCAGGTAAGGTTCGGTCCGGTTACGGAGGTTGCACACCTTCGTAAGGAGCTGGCCAAAACGAAGGGTGAGCTCTCGAATAGCCGACAGAGGCGGTTTCTCATGCTCTTGAAGCTGGAGGAGACGAAGGCAGCTGTGCGGAGGTATTGTCACGAGCTGTGGCAACTGCGGAAGTACCCCCAAGCCCCTTGTCCCGAAGGCGAGGTCGAGCGGCTCTGTAGAGAGCTCACTGCCACCGAGCAGAAGAATGGCGAGCTTTTGGCCGAGGTCCAACACATGGAATTAGCGGAGAAAGAACGCTCGGCGGTGGAAGAGAAGCTAACTTCCGAGCTAGAGAAGGCGTCGGCCGAGCGTAAGAGGTTGTTGGCCGAGGTCGACAGGCTCAGAAGGATCACGATAGATTGGGGGATCGAGGTCACCCACTTCCGACGACTCGCGACCGATGGTGCCAACGTCTCTGGCTCATCAAGGCCTTCTCGTCTGAAGAAGTTGGCGAAGGACGACGCTCTGAGAGACAGAATCATTGAACTGGAGGAAGAGGTCGCGTCGCTCAAGCCTATGCCGGAGAGGGCTAACGTCCGCAGTACGTCGTGCACTCGCGAAGAGAGCGAGAGAGGGATTTCTTTTTACAAACTCGCGACACGTTTACCTGCGGCTAGGCGGAGCCCTGCCGACGCTCAGAGTAGTGCAGCCATCTCGTCGAGCGGTGCCTCGGCCGGCGCCACAGTTAGGGTCAGCAGCGAAGGGGGTTCACGCTTCGTTGGTTTAGGATCGAGTTCGGGGGGCAGGCCTCGTCGTCCTCGCGTTTCCTTAAACCGAAGCGTTCCCCTTTCGAAGAGGCCCTGATCATGTCGTTCTATGTTCCTTCTGATTTGTTGTAAAACTTTGTAGTAGAGTCGGTCTTGTTGTATGCGGAGCTATTATATCTGAATATGATTGGAAAATTCTTCAAGTGTTGTGCCTCGGCAGTGTATTGAAATCTTGCTATTCATTTTCTCTTCTTTTCAGCTCGTGGTGTCCGACCAATACACCGATCCCAACGGCTCGGACAGTGACGATGATGCCGAGGTGACCTCAGGGGGCACGAAGTCGCGCTCATCAAAGTGCCGAGGGCGGCATCGTAAAGTGGAGCTGGAGTTACGTCGAGCTGAGAGTGAGCGGGCCTACCTTCAGTCCGTCCTCGGCCAACGAGACGCCGAGATCCAACGTTTGGAGAACAGGATCATCGAGGTGACCCCCGAAGGGGAGGACGACGACTCGCAGACAGCTTTTAGTAACGCTCTTCGGGTTCAGTGTATTCGGCATAATCAGTCGAAGATATTAGCCGAGCGGGATGATTTGCTCTCCGAGATCCATCACTTACAGACCGTGGAGGCGAAGCTTCGGAAGGAGGCGGAGGAGCTAACAGCTGAAGTGGAAGGACTGGCGACCGAGGGGACCAGTGAAGACCTTTCTGTTTGAGGATCAAGTGTAATGGGTCGGCGTTGTATATTTTTTTTTTGTTTCCCAACACTTTGTAACTATGGAAAGACAGCTTTGTATTGTGTCCCGATCATTAATAAAATTCCCTTTGTTGCTCTGCGTTCTTATTTTTCTTGTGAGTGTGTGGGCCGTGCCGAGGTCTTGGAGCCGGGCACATGGTGCCGTCGGCGAGAGTCTCGGAGCGAACGAGCTCTTGACGAGGCGTTATCTTGTCGTTTAGCGATTCTGACAAGATCTGGGCCGTCTGATGTTGGTACGAATCTCGAGGCGGTTCAGCTCCCAAGAAAACGCTATCTTATCGTTTAGCATCGGTGGCAAGATCTGAACCATTGGATGTTGGCACGAATCTCGAGGCGGCTCAGTTCCCAAGAAAACGCTATCTTGTCGTTTAGCATTGGTGGCAAGATCTGGGCCGTCTGATCGAGATCATGTACGAAAGTTGAGGAGAAAGTGAGTTTTCTCCGTTTGCGGGGTCGGAAAGGCACTTGCTCGGTAGCCGACCGAGGCGTAGGGCTCCGGGCTTCGGCTGCTAGGCAAGATTGCTTGGATTATGCGGCCGAACGTAGCTTCGGTATCCCTCCACTGGCGAAGCTGATGGGTGGATCACTCCTAGTCTGCCGCGAACCAAGCTTGGGGGGACTTGGAGCCAAGTGTTGGACTCCGGGACCATCGTTGTAGTTCGACGGTTGTGGGAGCAATTCCGAACGGCGATCTACCCCTGGCTCGTCCGGAGGCGAGCCGAGGAGGTAAAGTCGAGCCGAGTGTTGGACTCCGAACCATCGGTATAGTTCAACGGTTGTGGGAGCAATTCCGAACGGCGATCTACCCCTGGCTCGTCCGGAGGCGAGCCGAGGAGGTAAAGTCGAGCCGAGTGTTGGACTCCGAACCATCGGTGTAGTTCAACGGTTGTGGGAGCAATTCCGAACGGCGATCTACCCCTGGCTAGTCCGGAGGTGAGCCGAGGGGGTAAAGTCGAGCCGAGTGTTGGACTCCGAACCATCGGTGTAGTTCAACGGTTGTGGGAGCAATTCCGAATGGCGATCTACTCCTGGCTCGTCCGAAGGCGAGCCGAGGAGGTAAAGTCGAGCCGAGTGTTGGACTCCGAACCATCGGTATAGTTCAACGGTTGTAGGAGCAATTCCGAACGGCGATCTACCCCTGGCTCGTCCGGAAGCGAGCCGAGGAGGTAAAGTCGAGCCGAGTGTTGGACTCCGAACCATCGGTGTAGTTCAACGGTTGTGGGAGCAATTCCGAACGGCGATCTACCCCTGGCTAGTCCGGAGGTGAGCCGAGGGGGTAAAGTCGAGCCGAGTGTTGGACTCCGAACCTTCGGTGTAGCTCAACGGTTGTGGGAGCAGTTCCGAACGGCGATCTACCCCTGGCTCGTTCGGAGGCGAGCCGAGGAGGTAAAATCGAGCCGGACGTGGACTCCGAACCATTGGTTGAAATCAAAATTTAAAAAAACATATGATAAGAGCGGAGAGAAGCATACAAATTCATAAGTACGAAAAGAGCTTCCTTTATTGATAATCGACGACGAACCGCTTTACATAGTACAATTCATGAAAAATAGGTTACAAGTTAGAGGAGAGGAATGGCTCGACTACCTATGATACTTAGAGTGGCGCCGGGGCGCTTTCTTGGTATTTTAGGAGGTGGTCGGCATTCCAGGTCCTCAGAATCTCTTTGCCGTCTAGATCTTCGAGACGATATGCTCCGGGCTGAACTACCTTCGTGATCCTGTACGGCCCTTCCCAGTTCGGAGCCAGCTTGCTCTTCTGATTGGGAAAGGATATGGCCAGTTTTCTCAAGACTAAATCCCCTTGCTTAAGGTTGGTGGGTCGGACCTTCTTGTTGTATGCCAACTCGACCCTTCTTCGGTAATTCTGTTGCCGAATTGATGCTCTTTCCCTCAGCTCATCTATCAGGTCTAAGTCGGCTCTGAGGTCCCTGGCATTCTGTTCTTCGTCATAGGCTGTGAGCCGAGGGGAAGGTATTCCGACCTCGAGAGGTATCACGGCCTCGGACCCATAGGTGAGGTTAAAAGGAGACTCGCCTGTGGGGGTTCGCTTGCTCGTGCGGTAGTTCCATAGGACGTTGGGGAGTTGGTCGACCCATAAGCCTTTGGAACTTTTGTCCAGCCTTTTCTTGATGCCTGCGAGGATCTGCCGATTAGCATTTTCTGCCTGTCCGTTCGACTGAGGGTGGGAGACGGACGAGAAGCGCTGCTGGATGGCAAGGTCGTCGCACAGAGCTCGGAATGCTGCGCCAGTGAACTGAGTCCCGTTGTCCGTCACGAGGACACGGGGGACGCCGAACCTGCAGATGATGCTCTTCCAGAAGAACTGTACCACCTTGTTCTCGGTTATAGTGGCGAGGGGCTCGGCCTCGACCCACTTCGAGAAGTAGTCGATGGCTACGACCAAGAACTTGAATTGACCCGGAGCCGGAGGGAAAGGCCCTAGTAAATCCATCTCCCACATTGCGAAGGGGATAGGACTTGATAGGGAGGCGAGGTTGGCCTGAGGGAGGCGACGGATGCTGGAGTGTCTCTGACAAGAGCTGCATTGCCGAACGTGTCGCTCGGCGTCCTGAAGGAGGGTCGGCCAGAAGTATCCATAATTCAAAGCTTTTCGGGCCAAGGACCTGGACCCTGAATGTGCCCCGCCGATACCTTCGTGGAGCTCTTGTAGGGCATATTCGGCCTGCTCTGGAGAGAGGCACCTTATGTATGGTCGGCCATCTATTTGAGAGAAGGAGCGTTTGTATAAGATACCCTCGATCAAGACATAGCGCTCGGCCCGAGTTCTGACTCGGCGTGCTTCCTTGGGATCCTCGGGCAGAATCCCGTCCCTCAAGAATTCCACCAACGGCTTCATCCAATTATCCTGCAACATGACCGGCAATGACTCCACCGAGCCGGGTGTCTCGTCTTCTATGCTCGGCGTAGAGAGGACTTCGATCAGTACGGTCTGTTCGAGACCTTGTAGGGAGGATGAGGCCAATTTGGAGAGGGCATCGGCCTGTGAGTTCTCTTCATGAGGGACCCGCTGGATGAGCGCCTCCTCGAACCGGCTCATGAAGGCCCGAACCTTAGCGAGGTACTTCGCCATCCGCTCGTCTCGGGCCTCGTACTCGCCCAAGACTTGGTTCACGATAAGCTGGGAATCGCTGTGGATTCGGAGGCGCTGCGCCCCAGCACTTCGTGTAAGTCCGAGACCAGCAATGAGTGTCTCGTACTCCGCCTCATTGTTCGAGGCCTTGAAGTTCATACGGATCGCGTACTGGAGGACGAAGTCGTCAGGGCCGTTCAGGATGATGCCGGCGCCGCTTCCTTCGTTACAGGAGGATCCGTCCACGAAGACTGTCCAAATGGGGGGTCCATTCGGGACGTGGCCGACCTCAGGGATAGTGGACTCTACGATGAAGTCGGTGAGGGCCTGCGCTTTAATTGCCGTCCGAGGCTGGTAAGAGATGTCATGCTGGCTCAGCTCTATGGACCACTTCATTAGTCGGCCCGAGGTCTCAGGCTTGTGGAGGATCTGCTTTAGAGGTTGGTCGGTGAGGACAACGACCGAGTGGGATTGAAAGTACGGCCGAAGCTTCCTCGCTGCCATGACCAGGGCGTAGGCCATCTTCTCTATCCTCGGATAGCGGAGCTCGGCGTCCCGAAGCACCTTTCTTACGTAGTAGATAGGCCTTTGGGCCCGGTCCTCCTCTCTCACCAAGACAGCACTTAGGGTTTGCTCGGAAGCAGCCAAGTAAATGAAGAGAGTCTCGCCCGGGACCGGTTTACTGAGAAGAGGGGGGTTCACCAAGTAGGCCTTAAGTTGGTCGAACGATTCCTGTTGCGGTTGGCCCCATTCAAAACCCTTAGCCCCCCTGAGTGCTTTGAAGAAGGGGAGGCACTTTTCCCCCGACTTCGAGAGGAACCGACCGATAGCGGCGAGCCGACCAGTAAGCTTCTGCACCTCCTTGATGTTCCGAGGCGGGGCCATGTCTAATATGGCCTTAATCTTCTCGGGATTAGCTTCGATTCCTCGTTGGCTTACCATGAAGCCGAGGAATTTTCCCGAAGAGACCCCGAACGCACACTTGTTCGGGTTCAGCCGCATGCTGTGCCTTCTCAACACGCCGAAGGCCTCCTGGAGGTCGGCCACGTGATCAGTGCCTCGGACGCTTTTGACGAGCATGTCGTCAACGTACACCTCCATGTTCCGGCCTATCTGGCTCTGGAAGACCTTGTTGACGAGGTGCTGGTAGGTGGCGCCCGCATTCTTCAACCCGAACGGCATGACCCGGTAGCAGTAGAGGCCTTGGTCGGTGATGAAGGAGGTCTTCGGAATGTCCGGAGGGGACATTCGGATTTGATTATAGCCTGAGAAGGCATCCATGAAGCTGAGGAGCTCATGGCCCGAGGTGGCGTCAATGAGGGTGTCGATGTTTGGAAGAGGGAATGGGTCCTTCGGACACGCCTTATTCAGGTCGGTGAAGTCAATGCATATTCTCCAGGAGCCGTTGGACTTCTTGACCATTACAACATTGGAGAGCCACTCGGGGTAGTTTACCTCCTGTATGAACTTGGCCTTCAGCAGTTTATCCACCTCCTCCTTGATGGCCTGCTGTCGCTCGGGAGCGAACTTTCGTCTCTTCTGCTGAACCGGTTTGCACCCCGGTTCGACACTTAGGCGGTGGACGAGCAACTCCTCGGAAATGCCGGGCATGTCCGCGGCTGACCAAGCAAATAGGTCGCGGTTATCCCGGATACATTTGACCAAGTCTGAGCACGGCGCAGTCGGCAGAGACTTGCTGATGAGGAACTTCCGGCTCGGGTCCTCGTCCGAGAAGAGCACTTCTTCTAACTCGTCCGCCGGCTCGGACGTGGGTCGAATTTTCAGCTCGGGGATTTCTAGTGTCTCGAGGGAGAGCACTGGTCCCCCTGTGGAAGTCATGTAGCACTTCCGAGCCATCTCTTGGCTTCCCCTGACTTCCCCTACTCCCGACCGAGTGGGGAACTTCATTTTAAGATGGTACGCCGAGGGGACAGCTTCCAAGGCGGCTAGGTCGGGTCATCCCAGAATGACATTATATGCTGTCAGGACGTCAACGACCATGAAGTCCATCGGCTCGGTCCGGGTGGTAGGGGTGCTTCCAGCAGTTACGTCTAGGGTTATCACCCCCTCGACAGTTACTGGGACCCCTGTGAACCCGTGGAGTGTGTAACCGGCCGGCTTGAGGCGGTCCCGGGACAGCTGCAGGCCTCGGAAGGCCGAGAGGAAGAGGATATTGACCGAACTCCCATTGTCTACTAAGATCCTCTGCACCTTGAAGTTGGCCATGCGGAGGTCGATGACGAGGGCGTCACAGTGGGGGGTCCGGACCCCTTCGAGGTCTTCATCGGAGAAAGACACAGGGACGCCGAGACCTTTGGGAGGAGGGGCGCTGTGAACCGAGTTGACCTCTCGGACGAAGGCCTTCCGAGAGGAATTTGAGGAGCCTCCCATGGGGCCTCCGTGGATCAGGTGCAGAACCCGTTCTTCCTCGAACTCGGGTGTCTCCTCGCGTCGCTCAGAGCGCTTGTTAGCCCCCCGAGGCGGAGGAGTGTTGTGATCCGCCCGATCGTTAGCCTTTACGAATTTGGCCAACTGTCCCCTCCGGATGAGGGCTTCTATCTCATCTCTCAATGCCTGACAGTCGTTCGTGTCGTGACCGTAGTCCCGATGGTAACGACACCATTTATCTTTGTTCCTCCTCTTTGCCGGGGTGTTCATCCTCGGAGCTGGAGGGATGACTCCCTCTTTCTCCACTTACATTAGAATGGTGGAGACGTTGGTGGTGAGGGGAGTGAACTTCTCGAACCTGGGGGGAGGACGGCGCTGACCGCCGTTGTCCTTCTGCGCTTTCTTGGACCCCTCTTCCCCCGTCGCCTTCCTCTTCGACCCGGAGGAGGACCCCCCGAAGCTCGGGAGGGACTCAGCCTCCTCTGCTCGGATATACTTCTCGCACCTCAGGAGGAGGTCGGCAAAGTTATGCGGGGGCTTCTTGGCAAGGGACGATCGGAGGTTGGCGTTGAGGACGTTCGACTGGAATGCCACGGTCGCCACTGACTGGTCTAAGGAGGCGATAGACCTGACCTCTGCGGTGAATCTCTTCACATAGTCCCGCAGCTTCTCTTCCCTTTCCTGCCGCAGGTTCAGTAGGGAGAGGCTTGTCTTCTCAGCTCGCCTGCTACTCACGAAGTGAGTTATGAACAGTGTTTCAAACTGCTCGAATGAGAAGATGGAGGAGGGAGCGAGTCTGGAATACCATTCCCGAGCCGACCCCCTGAGGGTGGCCGGGAAGGTCCTGCAGAGTACGGCGTCGGAAGCTTGATGGATCAGCATCAGGGTCTTGAAGCTTTCGACGTGATCAACTGGGTCGGATTCCCCTGAGTACGTTTCAAACTGCGGAGGTTTGAAACCCCTCGGTATGTGGGCCTCCGTGATCGACCGCGAGAAAGGGGGTCTGCTGGGGCGGACGGTTCCTGCTCGGGACTCCTCCTCTCTGTCCATGCGACCAATGTGCCTCTCCACCTCATGGAGATGGTGGTTGAGAGCATCGTCCCTCCGCTGGTAATCATACGATCCCCCGGACTCTTCTTCATAGGAAGGGGAGCGGGGACTGCGGCGCCGGTAGTCCTGGGATTGGCGAGGACTGTAGTGCTGCTGCTGGCGGCTGGGAGCCGGGGAAGGACTTCGGGTTCGGCGACGAGGACTGGGAGCCCCCGGGGGCGTTGGAGCCCTCCGGGCATTTTGGTTGTTCTGCCGAAGGTTGAGGGCCTGCAGTACGGTGTCTTGAAATTGTAGGAACTCGGCACGGGTGATGGGCGCGTCATTGTTCCTGCGATGATGCCGATCCGCGGGGGAATGTGGCCTCCTCCTTCGGTGCTCGGGCGATGCCGCTCGGCCCCTGCGGTCTGGAGACCTCCTACCGTCTCGGCGACGAGGGGACCGCTCACCCTGATGCTGGCGGGAAGCTCCCTCTCGGGCCCGCCTCTCGTCAAGGTGGGTGCGGAGGTCGTCATCCTTCTGGCGGTTCAGGAGCGTGTTGCGGAGGTCGGGGTGATGAGAAGCCATTGAATCCGAGGATTCATTACGAACCGAAACATGGTTCGGATTGAGGGGCTGCTTTTGCCTCCGACTGTTATGGCCGGAAGGGCCATTGTTGGGTTGCTGCTTGGGGTGAGGAGGTTGGCCCTGCTGGGCCGGTGGAGGAAGATCGGGCTGTGGAATAGGATTGACAGGGGCTTCCTCTGTAGGGTCGGCGGGATTGGCCCCACGGTTTGACCCTCTAGATCTGACCTTCTTTGGAGGCATGGTTGCAGAGGACGACAAGGAAGGGGCTGAGGCTGTTCGTGTGGTTGTTCCCACAGACGGCGCCAATCTGTTACCGCTGATTTTGGTGTGGGGATAAACAGATAGAATTTGTGAGCTCGAGAAAACCTGAACAGCTGACCCAAGCCTTCTTGCTCCTGCCGCAACCTGCAAGGAAGTGCGAGACACCGGGGTTGATCCCGGCGACGCACCCTCCGACGCTCTTGTCAGTAACCAGTGGTGATTAAAGAAAGAGCTTAAGGTGGAAAAAGAGTCATTAACCTGGTCACAGTGGCAGAGGGGAGGTATTTATAGTCGCCAGGGGAGTGATTAGAGGCCTGGTTCCTAGTGTAACTGCTAGGAGAAAAATCCTCACAGTCTATTTAGGAAACTAACCCCTTGATTCCCGGTGAGAGCAAATCAGGCCCGTTGACTAGGTCAAATCAGTGCCCCTGATTTGTCTCTTGCTGGTCTGGGCTCGCCTCGGGTCGGGACCCGTGCCCAATCGGTGTGGACCCGTTCGTGGGTTATTGGGTCTCGTGCGAAGGAGATCCAGTACCCGCTTTGGATCCACCTTGTATGTGAAATTACCATTTTACCCCCGAGCTTCAAGATTCGTGCCCAATCTGAACGGTTCCGATTTAACCCCATTTTTAGCCATATCACCAAGTAAATAATGTCTCCACGGCTTCAAAGCAAAGATCACTGCTATTAACTCCAAGTCATGAGTCGGATAGTTCTTCTCATGCGGCCTCAACTGTTTCGATGCATAAGCAACAACTCGACCCTTCTGCATCAGAAACGCTCTAAGACCCTTACCCGAAGCATTACAATGAACTACAAATCTGCCTGAACCATCAGGAATAGTCAACAATGGCGCGGATGTCAAGCTACTCTTCAACTCAGCAAAGCCTCACTGCAAGCCTCAGACCAACAGAACTTCTGATCCTTCCCTGTCAGCTTAGTCAATGTTCCTGCTATCTTCGAAAAATCTTGGACGAATTTTCGATAATAGTCAGCTAGACCAAGGAAACACTTCACCTCTGAAACTGACTTGGGAGCTAGCCAATCCTTCACAGCTTCAACCTTGGACGGATCCACTGAAATACCATCGCTCGAGATAATGTGCCCCAAGAAGGTAACTCTGTCGAGCCAAAACTCACACTTGCTGAGTTTCCCATAGAGCTGATTCTCTGTCAAAATTTGCAGAACCAACCTAAGATTCTCAGCGTGATCCTTCTGGTTTCGAGAATACACCAGAATGTCATCATTGAAGACCACCACAAATCTATCCAGGAATGGAGAAAAGTCCCTGTTCATAAGACTCATAAATACAGCTGCCGCATTCGTGACCCCGAACGGCATCACAAGATACTCATAATGCCCATATCTGGTCCTGATGGCTATCTTCTTCACATCAGTCGCCTTCACCTTGACCTGATGATACTCGGAACGAAGATCCAACTTCGAGAAAACAGCTGCTCCGTTCAACTGATCAAATAAGTCATCAATCCTGGGAGCGAATACCGGTTCTTCACAGTCACACTGTTCAATTCCCGATAATTGACGCACAGTCGACGACTACCATCCTTCTTATTGACAAAAAGGACTGGAGCACCCCACGGCGAAACACTGGGTCTGATGAACCTCAAATCAAGCAACTCCTGAATCTGCACCTTAAGTTCTTCTAACTCAAGCGGTGTCATCTTGTAGGGACTTTTCGATATCGGCGCTGTACCAGGCTAGACTTCAATACCGAACTCCACATCCCTATCAGGGGGTAAGCCAGGCAACTCCTCCGGAAAAACATCCAAGAATTCCCGCACTATTAGAGGCGCAGCCATATAGCCTAAATGTAATTCCATCGCACAAACCTCCTGATCAACTGCAGTCTTAGCTTGAACAAAGGGCATCTCCCTGGCATAAAACTCAAATTCCGCGCGAGCTGGGATTCGGAATACAACTTTCTTAGCACGATAATCAATAATGGTGTGGGATTCACTCAACCAATCCATACCGAGAATAACGTCAAATTCTGAATTCCCAATTACAATTAGGTCAGCCTTGAAATTTGTGCCGCCAATAACCACGGGACTCTGCTTGCACTCTCGGGAACAAACGAAAATACCGCCACCTGTCACAATGTTCCAAGCCTCTAACATAATGCTGCACTCCAACTGATGGCGGGCCACGAAGCGAGAAGAGACAAAGGAATGGGTTGCCTCGGAATCAAAAAGTACATGAGCAGGAAAAGAACAAATAAGGACAATACCTAAGATAGAATCAAAACAAGAGAAAATGAATTGGTGGTCAAGGGTGAGAAAAACATAATGCAGAAAGATAATATAAAAGAATAATGCAAGATAAATGGAAGAATCAAAGGAAAAGAACAAAAATTTGAGGGAGAATCGGTCTTTTCCCGGACAATGAACAGGGTCTTTTCCCCGTTCTTGGACAGATTCTTGGTGGTCTTCATCGATGATATTCTGGTGTTTTCTTGGAACCAGAAGGAGCACGCTGAGCATCTAAGGTTGGTCCTTCAGACTTTGAGAGAGAATCAGCTCTATGGGAAACTCAGCAAGTGTGAGTTTTGGCTTGATCGAGTTACCTTCTTGGGACATATTATCTCGGACGATGGTATCTCAGTGGATCCGTCCAAGGTTACAGCTGTGAGAGATTGGCTAGTGCCCAAGTCAGTTTCAGAGGTGAGAAGCTTCCTTGATCTAGCTGGTTATTATCAAAAATTTATCCAAGACTTTTCGAAGATAGTCTGGCCTTTGACTAAGCTGACAGTGAAGGATCAGAAGTTCTATTGGGATGAGGCTTGCAGTAAGGCTTTTGCTAAGCTGAAGAGCAGGTTGACGTCAGCGCCAGTGTTGACTGTTCCAGATGGTTCAGGCAGATTTGTGGTTCACTGTGACGCTTCTGGCAAGGGTCTTAGTGCAGTTCTGATGCAGAAGGGCTGAGTTGTTTCTTATGCATCGAGGCAGTTGAGGTCGCATGAGAGAAACTATCCGGCTCATAATTTGGAGTTAGCGGCAGTGATCTTTGCTTTGAAGCTGTGGAGACATTATTTACTTGGAGACCGAGTGGAGATCTTTACCGACCACAAAAGTTTCAAGTATGTCTTCAACCAAAAGGAATTGAACATGACGCAGAGGCGTTGGAACTTATGGCTGACTATGATATCAGTTTGCAATACCATCCTGGTAAAGTGAACTTGGTGTCAGATGCTTTGAGCAGGAGACCAGCAGCCATGTTCCTGACTCAGCAGAGTGATCTGGTTGAGCAGATACGGAGGTTGGATTTGGATGTGTTGTTGTCGAGTTCTGATCGGAGTTGCATGATGCTTTAGCTTCAGCCGTCTTTTATCGAGCAGATTAAAGAGGCTCAGAATGGTGATGAGCAGTTGCAGGATTCAGAGCAGAGATCGAGGCCGGTTTCAGAATGGATATGGTTGCTCAGATGGATCACTTCGTTTTGGGTCCAAGTTGTGTGTCCCGAAGGGTGAAGTTCTTCAGAGGTTGCTTGAGGAAGCCTACCAGTCGTCGTACTCTATTCATCCTGGAGGTACTAAGATGTAACGAGACCTGAAGCTTCACTTCTGGTGGCATGGTATGACGAGGGTCATGGCTAGGTTTGTGTCTTAGTGTTTGATCAGCCAGCAGGTGAAGGCAGAGCATCAGAGAACCGCCGGACTTCTTCAACTGCTTTCCATTTTGGAGTGGAAGTGGGAGCATATCACTATGGATTTTGTGACCGCTTTGCTAAGGAGTTCCAAGGGTCACAATGCCATTTGGGTGATTATCGACCGACTGACAAAAAGTGCTCACTTCATTCCCTTCTGAGTCGGACAGTCTACTGAGAGCCTAACTGAGAAGTACATGTAAGAGATTGTCAGACTTCATGGGGTTCCAGTCAGTATTGTATCCGACAAGGATACGAGGTTCAGGTCTCAGTTTTGGGAGAGTCTTCAGAGTAGTCTGGGGAGTAAACTGAAGTACAGTACAGCTTTCCACCCCCAGACCAATGGACAGTCAAAGAGGACCATCCAGACTCTAAAGGACATGTTGAGGTCCTGTGTGTTGTAGTTTGGTGGATCTTGGGAGGACCATTTGCATCTTGTAGAGTTCTTGTACAATAACAGCTTTCAGGTCAGTCTTAATGCTGTACCGTTCGGGCACTATATGGTCGGGATGACATTGGTGAGAGGAAGTTGTTGGGTCTAGAGTTGATCACTAGGATTGTTGATGCGGTGACTCAGATCAGGAAGCATCTTCAGGCAGCACAAGACAGGCAATGGAAATAGGCAGATTTCCATAGGAGAGCCTTGGAGTTTGAGGTTGGTGACCATGTTTTCCTCAAGGTATCGCCGTGGTGAGGAGTCATTCGGTTTGGTGGTGGGGGCAAGCTGAGCCCTAGGTTCATCAGATAGTATGATATCGTGGAACGAGTAGGCAAGGTGGCCTATCGTCATGCATTGATACCGGCTTTATCGGGAGTATACGATATTTTCCATGTCTCACAATTCAGGAGATATATCTATGATGAGAGCCACGTGATTGACTATTCAGAGTTATCCTGGCAGCCGAATCTGACTTGTGAGATTCTGACAGTTGCTATTTCGGATTGGTGGGAGAAAGTGCTTAAGAACAAGGTCATCATGTTGGTTCGAGTTTCTTGGAATCCTCACTCGCCGGGTGAGTCGACTTGGGAGCTGGAGGAGGATGTCCAGCCAAGGTTTCCTCATTTGTTTGTGTAGATGGTGTTGTTTTGTTTTTGTTGTTGTTGTTCTTTCCTTCTCGAAGTTACCCTACGTACCTCTTGTTGAATTTCGATGACGAAATTCTTCTTGTTAGGTGGGTAAGATTTGTAACTCATGTATCCCATTTCCTGTAGTTTTGTACTGTATTTCTTTCTTTTAGTGTATTCTATCTGTTTGTACTCCTTATTTTTCCTGAACTGTCTATTTGTTCTTCTTTCTAGTATTTATATATTCACCTATTTGTTTGATCCTTTTGTGATTCATTTGTCTGCCAATTATTCTGTCTCTGGATGATTTATTGTTTCTGATCTATTGTATTTCATGGTCTAATTGCTTATCTATTTGATTTTGCCTTATTGGATCGGGTTCTCTACCCAGTTTACCCTATTTGAACCCATCTACCCGTCCTATTGGATCCTAACTCGCTACCCAATATCCTCTTCCTTAACCCAGTCTTCCCCAGATATTTCTTCACACTCTCTTTCTACTAACAAGCAGATCATGTCTCCCCCATTTTCTCTTGATTCTCCAAATCCCTAGTTACCAAAAATCTCTCATTATAACCTCCCAACAAATTTTGTTATTCCTATCTACAATTGCTATCTCCCAAACCCTAACCCTAATCTATCTCTCTCATTTCTCTCTCATTCCCTACCCGACCTACCCTGCACCCCGATCCCCCAGCCGCCGGCCTACCCCTCTGATCGACGTGCCCCCGCTGTGCTGCCCTCATCCCGAGCACCGCATGCCAGCCCCTCTTCTCCTCTTCTCCTCTTCCAAAGCCAGTCAGCAGCAACAGCCAGTGCCAGTGCCAGCAGCAGCCAGAGCCAGCGACGGCCCATCTCGGCCTGTCCCCTTCCATCATCGCTTAGGCTGCCAGTCCCGCCGTCGTTTTGCCCTGCCACCGTTGTCCCTCATCGCAGAGCACACCACCCCCCTCTGCCTTGCTTTGTGTGTGCATGCGATTGATCTTCAAAAGCATCTAACCGTTCGATTGTGTTCGTGATCATCTTGTTCATCTTGTTCGAGATCCGTTCGAGTTATTGTGTTCGTTGTCGGGAACCTATTCCTGTTATTCTCATTTTCTCGTCAGATTCATCGACTGTATAAAGCAAGTAACTTGTATTATTTTGTTGTATATACAAGTACTAAATACTGCATGTACTGTCGCTTTTGTTTCTAAATTCATTCTCATGAAAAACCCTTGTTAGATGTTGACTCTTTTTGTTGATCCATCCATAGTCATCATATTAGTTACACACATGACATGAAATTAATTTAGATCTAATTTGATTCTTGATGCATGTATGTATGTTGTTCGTGATTCATGATATGTTGTACACTCGTTAAATGCTTGATGTGTTAGTTGTAGTATCTTGTGGCAGACTTGTTAAACACCCATACCATATTGTTTTGGACATCTATTATACCATATTTTGTATTTTGTTATAATTTGATTTGTTGCATATGAACTATTTGATTTAATGCATAAGAAGAGAATTCTGTTTTGCTGCTGCCCTGTTTTGTTTCAGTATTTTAAACCCTATTAAGGTCAGTAAATAAAACTAATTTATGAATATAAATCATAGACCATATTGTCTATTTTCCAGAATTTTCATCAAATCTCAGTTTTGATTTGTGAGGTATAAGATATTGTTGTTGCTACAGATGTGTTGAGAATTCCAGATTCTGTTTTATGTGATTTCTGTATAGTTATTCATTTTAATACTGATGTTAAATATAAGATTTAGATCTAATATTTTTCTGATTATGACTAGACTTGACTGGGATTAACCCCATATTTTTGGAGATTTATTTAATGCCATTTATAAACTATTCTGTTCTTGTGAATAAACTACTATATTTTTCAAACTGCATGCTGTTCAGTAAAGAACCATATTTTCAACCAAATTCTAGTTGCTGTTGATTAAAACTTTGTGAAGATAAAATGTAGCCAACTGTATCTATTTTACAACTCTTTTGACAGATTTGGATTTTGAGTTATACTTTGTAATCTATTGCAATTTTAGTACTGCTATGTCTAAGGTCTCAGATTCACAAACTTGCTGTATCTTGCTGTTTTCCAAATTTTCTTGACTATGCTATCTGTGTTGGAATATTATTAAATTTTATTTGCTGATACTAGACATACTAGGGAATACCCTAGGTTTTTCTTGTATTTAATCAGTAAGTTTTTATGTCATTTTCAAGCTTATGAGTACAACCTTGTGATTTCTGGCTGAACATGATTTCTATATATAATTCTGTTTTGAGCCCTGTATCTATGGTTATTATATGACTTATGTATATGTTCTGGATTCTGTCGAGAGTTTATTTTCTATATTTTCTGACTGATCCAGATTTGCATGTTTGTGGCAACAGAAATCTCAGATTTGGTACAGTAGTGTCTTGCTCTCCAGAACTGGAAGTTTCGTTGTCCTAGCCTTTGATGAGTCGCTTTGTCACCCGTTCGTGTCCTTTATCCAACTTGTACTTGTCCTTTGTCATATTACCATGTTTCTCGCCTTGTTTGTACACGTCCATGCATGCTTTAAATAATAATAACAAGAAACCAAGTCGGGGTTAAAGGAAAAGATCTAATAGTGAAAAATACAGAAACGTGTACTCGGAGGGGGATCCATAGAATCCTACGTGATACTTGATACGTGATACTTGACACGTGATTACTTGACACTTGACACTTGATACTTGATACTTGACACGTGATTACTTGATAATTGTACCTGAGTACACTGCCCTCTATGATCCACTACGAAATCTAAAATGCAACTTGTTTAAATGTAGCAACCATGTGGTAAAAATTTGGGACGCATGAAGTGCTACCTAGATAGGATTAGATACAATACTTGAAATACATGATCACTTGCACTTGTACATGCTACTTGACACTTGTTACTTGCAACTTACTTGCATGCTACTTGCTACTTGTTACATGCCACTTGCACCCGATTATCTTGCCATGTTAATTGATTCTGTTCTTGATTATGAGTTAGTCATTCTACCTTGCTATCACATTCCTTCCATGCTTACTTTTGTACTTACTTCCGCTGTTACTCTATGCTTGTCTATCCTTCCTGTACTTATTTCCTGTGCTACAAGCGGCCCGTAACTTGCATTGATGGGCATTTTATTTCTCTTTCCTCTTCCTGCAATTTGTAACTTGCAACTTTGGTGACCAGCTGGCCGAGGGAGTAGGTGACCAAACTTTCGAGTTGGCTGGAGTTCTTGCTACATTTATGTCTTGTTGTTTTTGAATAATTGTAATTGCTACATGGATTATTTTGTATTGGACGTTTTGTCCCAGATTTATGTCTTGTTCCAGACTTGATTATTTGAGATTCAGCATTCTTGCTTTCAAGTAATCTTGTTGGTTATGCTAATTCATTTATTCATGCGTGGTTGATTATTTCTCTTGTATATCTCTTGTTTATTCTTGTACATGTTGTAAAGATCCTTACAACTTATGAATGGTGAAAGCCATTCACTGGACTTGTGTCTCATATCCATATTCTGCATCCCTTTTTGGGAAGTGGGGCATGACAGAAAAGGAAGAACTGATGATGACACAAGCAACGACAGCAATGAGAGAAACCTCGGCAGCAAGTCAACAAGCAACAACAAGCAATGTGGCAGTAATGGTAGCACTGTGCGATGGCAGCGACGACGCAACAACAACAAGCAAGGTAGTAACAATGATAGCGAACAATGGCGATGATAACACCGCAATAGCAAGCTTGGCGACGACAGCGAGGAGACGGGATAGGAATTCGAGTATAAGGTAATATGAGTGAAGAGTTTGGAGACTATGAGGTGCTCGAGGATGGGGTGCAGCAAGGAAGATGGTTAACGAGGTGGTGCTTGGGTGTGATGGCATTTTGGGTTTCGAAGATGGTTGTCAGTGGTGTTGCGGGTAGGAGATGAAGGTTGCAGTGGGTTGCAGAAGAAACTATCGGGATGAAGATTAGATGAGGCTTTGATATGGAGTTTTGGAGGCAGTGAGGGATGAATGGAGTGTGCGAATGAGATGAAAAGGCTATCGGCGATGAGTTGCAGGTGGTTGGAGGTGAAGGTGATGGTTTATAGTGGAGGTGGCAATGGATTGTTATGGTGTTCAGCTGTGGGGGATATGAAGGAGGGGAAGGTTGCAATGGAGGCAGCAATGGCGGTGTAAAATGAAGTAGATGATGAAGGGGATGAATGCGGGTGGAGATGAATAGGGAAGAGGATGTTGGGGTTGAAGAAGAGGAACTCGGTTGTTGACAGTATAAGAGAGGTGGAGATGATGGGGATTAGTTGAGTGGTTAAGAGTGATTAATGGGGATGATGTACACTGTTAGTGGAGATTAATGGGGAAAGATTAGTGGGGGTGTGCAGTTGGGAGAATTCGGGTAGTGGGTTTTAATTAGGATTTTGGGTAGGTTTGGATAAAGGGCTTTGGGTTTGGGTTAATGGATTTCTCTCTATAATTTGGGTTGGGCTACAAACGGAGTTCCAAAAATAAATTTAATTCAAAAGAATGAATTTAAGAGATCGAAAATAGTTTATAATTAATCAAATAATAAAATCATAGGATGGGTAAGGTGTCTGGGCTTTAACAAAATAATTGAACATTCGGTGTATGAAATTGGGTTTAAAAAAATTATTGAAAATTGAAATACAAGAATACGGATGAGATAAAGAAAAAAAAATCGTACAATCGCGAATGGGGGTTACAGCAGTCTTGAAGATGCAGGTGATAGGGCCAAACTTTATGCTTACTTAAAATCAACCGTGAGTGTACCTCGGCGTAAGAGCATGACAATTCTCATTGCCGAGCCACAACAACCGCAACAAATTGAACGGGAGGTGTTAGAGGAAGAATGATAAGATTTGGATGAACCGGTAGAGCAAGGGACACAAGTTCGACGCAAAAATCCGGTTAGGAAGAGGAACAAGCCCGAACAATTCAAACCGAGTGGATGCAAACCGCCTCCGCGTCGGAAGAGCTAGTAGCTAATTATGTTGTAATTGCATATATTTAGTTCACAAATTTCCGATTCCTTGAAAGTTGTTAAGTTGAATTTTGTATCTGGTTTATTATTTCATCGCTTAAATGACTAATACATTTTCTTTCCTAACGTGATAAACTTTGTAGATGATTGAAGGCCATGCAAACAAGACGGTGTGGGTGTGTCACCTAGAAGCTACGTATGTAAGTGTTGTTAGTGAACTTGAATTGACTTGTATTTCACAAAAAGTTTGATTTTGTTCAAATATGAAGATTATGTACTCGTTTGATATATGTCCATGTTTGGAGAAATGATAAGTTGAGATGTTAGTTTATGTTGTGATTTTGTTTCTTGAATTTTATGTATTATGTATGTATTGTTGTCGTTGTAGATTGTGGTTTGTGTTAGATTTTGTATGGGTTGTTGTTTTTGTTATAGGTGATGGATGAGAATGATGGTGTTGTGTGAATGAGATGGATGGGATTTTGTATGCAGCAGAATACTTCTGTGAATTTCAAATGTTTAAATAAGATTACTCAACCTAGCCCATTACTGTCAATAACGGATTAAGAGAACTTAACCCGTCATCGCCAATAACAAGTTAGGTTGAAGGATTTTGACAGAGTACTAGATAGTCTGCCAAAAAAATTCTTCAACCTGGCCCATTATTTGGCAATAACGGGTTAAGAGAACTTAATCCTTCATCGCCAATAACGGTTTACGTTGAAGGATTTTGACATAGTACTAGATAGTCTGCGAAAGATTATCAGATTCAATGTTCTTCATTCAACTAAACCTGATATTGTCAATAACGGATACAGTTAACCTTACCCGTTATTATCAATAACGGGTTAGGTAGAAGATGAATTTGTACAAATTTCCATTCAAAAATCAAGTTCGGTTACATAATTATTTTTTTAAAAATCAAAAGTGACAAGTTTACCATGTTGAGGGTGTTGTCATCCTAATCCAACATAACTCAGTACACGTAAGGTTGTACATGTTGTCATTAAAATAAATAAAAATTAAATAAAAAATCAAAAATAACTATAAAATATCCATACAAATTGAGGTCTCCATATTAAATCTCCATAAAAAAATTAGTAACTTATCATCATCCTCCATATACATTGATTTCGGTTTAAGAGTTAAAGGGTTAGAGGTAGGGATGCTCTCGGATAAGGATATATCCGATTCGATCCGTATCCGAATCCGAAATTTTTGCGGATACGGATATGAAAAATCCATATCCGGACGGATACGGATACGGATTCGAATATCCAAATCCAAAACAATTCGAATACGAATACGGATATCACTAAAAAAAGGGATTTGGATATGGATATTTGCTTAATTTATAATATATATATATATATATATATATATATATATATATATATATATATAACTGGAACACTTAGAGGAGCTCCCATGTCAATCACATATCTCTCGCCTGCAATCCGAACTGAGGACGTGTTTTTGGAGTTCGCTCACCCTCGTGGGATCGCGACCCTTTGTCCCGGCCATTGTAGCACGTCGGTCTTTTATTTTATGAATATCGACGTATACATCCAAAATTCAGTATGTAATTTGAATGAGAATGAAATAGATTGTTTTCAATTAGTATTACTAATTGAAGATACCCCAAAAAAGCCGAAATTAGAAAGGATGTGCTTTAATCTGAAAATGCTGGAACTGAGTCGTATAGCTTCTCATCTGTTATGGCTTAGGCCCTTTATGGCAGATATTGGATCACATACTCCCTTTTTCTATATTTTCAGAGAAAGGGAATTGTTATATGATCTATTCGAAGCCGCCTGGCCAAAGGAGGAGTTCACATTTCTTCACTTGCGGCTTATCATCTACCTACTTTTGATTTGAATCGAACGGTCCGATTCAATTATATATATATATATATATATATATATATATATATATATATATAAGAAAGAATAAATATGTTTAGAACAGATCTAGACCACACATCTAATTCTTATTTTATCTTAGATCTTATCTAGACCATACAAATTCCTAAAATACTTCAGATCTGGACCACACATTCTATTTTTTTATCTAATCTAGATCATACAAATCCCTCAAATAGAATTCTTAATACCCACTTCCAAACCCGTCTCTCTCTCTTCCCCCGTTACTTTCTCTTTCTCCAAATTAGTTGAAAATCGGAGTTCCTCTTCGAAATTAGGGTTTTGAAGATCAACTGAAAATTACATCCTCGAAATTAAGGTTTTGTAACCAATTGAAAACTAGAGTCAAAATCCCTCATTCAAAAGAGGGTTTTAGAATCAAATGAAAACTAGGGTTCTTCTTCTAGGAGTTCTGCGATCACACACAGAAATCTTGTAAGTTCTTATGGTTTTAATGTTTACATAAATGAATGTTTTTTAATTGTACTTTTTTGTTGATTTGTCAAAATTTTCAACAGATTTAGCGATGGTGACATTAATGGGCCTGGTGCAACATTGGACATGAATCCTAATCGGCTAATCCTCCAAGGTATGATCTTTTTGGAATTTAATTTCAGTTATTTCGATATTTGATTTAAAATCAAGACAGTGGCAGAACTTTACATGACGGAAAATATATTAAAAAGATGGAAGTTTTGTTAATAAGTGTTGATTGTAAGAGTTTTTTTATGGATTTTGTAGTGCACACAAACTGTTTGTTATAGTTTCTCAAAGGCCATGTACTGAAGTTTTTTCAAACTTAGCTTATTGTTTGTTGCATATACATAGAGGAGAGCTACGCTGTTAGCTTCTGTTGTAGCTGGTAACATGTATAGTTTTAGAATAGTTCATTCGGTCCCTATATTAACATTCTATTTAAAGTATTTTTTCTTCAAAAACATTCTGTTTACAGTATATCCTAGATGTTGAACCTTCGTGTGTTGCATTTTAGGCTTGGTTACTTAGATAGATAGATAGATGACTGAACATAATTTACAGTTTTTTGTTCTTTGTATAATTACTTCCAAATAGCTTGATTAGAATAAGTTATTATAATTATTATTATTTTAGTCCTTCAGTTTGATTATGTATATTAAATGTGAATGAAACCTTCTTATAAGTATTTAACTTTTATTTTATCATGTAGTTGATAGCTATAATTGGGTTTGTTCTAATTGTTAATCTGGATTTATAATCATTGTTGTTTCAATTTTTGGAGTATTTGTGTTGGGAGAAAATTTAATGAGGGTGATAGGTGGTGTTGATTCTTTCAATTTTTCTTCTGCAATGTTGATGAAGATGATGTTCATTTCGAGAGAGGGTTAAGTGGTAGGATCAAAAGGTTAACTGGCCACTCCTTTTGAGGAGAGGTTGAACAAGATTCGGTCAAATGAGCAGCTCTTCCTCAAGGCTTGGCAAGTTGGTATAATATGAGTAGGGACCAATAGTAGTGAACAGAACATTAGCATAAGATCTAATCCTCTATTTTTTATGCGTATTTAAATTTTCCATGATTCTTAGCATTCTTAACTTAGTTTCTTCCGAGTACTTCAATGAATGAACCTATTACTTTGTGATAAAATTTTGTCAGTTTGGCATTTATTTTAAGTGTAAATTTTTGGCATGATTTAAATTTTTTTTGTTTTTCTCAGTTCAGTGCGTAATGATGCTTGGTCTCATAGAAGGCTATGTACATCTGATTTGTTATAGCATACGCGTCAATGCCATTAAAAATGATCAATAATAACATTTATGAAGAAAACACTATTGTTAATTAATTTTAATATTTACTCCTATCTATGCATTTTATCTCTTTATATGGATGGAGCAATTACATCACTTGCTTGGACAATACAAGTATATGATATATTGATTGGTTGAGGTGATTTCTTATTCATGATTTTCTTTTAGAAAAATTCCATCTAAAGAGCGAATTGTCACAATATTTACTTGCATGCTTTCTGTATTTGAATTTGTAGAAAGCAAAGGACTATGTACAGGTGATGGATCGATTGACCTTAATGGAAATCCGGTTTTAAAACATCTTACAGGAAAGTGGAGAGCTTACCCTTACATTCTAGGTAATGTTTCAATTTATTTCTTGTTTCAGTTGAGTGCCAGGATATTACTTCTATTGTACCATATTCTGGGCTTAGTACGATTTTGCATGCCAATTTTGGTTTGCTGCATTTGAAATTTATCTTTGATCTATCCTCTTGTTCATCTTTCGTTTACATGACCATAATGATTTTGAAATTTTCGAATGCCAACTATAGTACTCAATGCAAGCATGCTTGGCCATTTGCAGGTTAAAGATGTCGTGGATAAACAGAAGAGTGCGAGTTGTTTTGATATTAGTCACTCAAGGGCTTTTTGTTGTCAATTTTAAGTTTATTGTAAACAGATATTTATGATGCTAGGTTTTGATATAATTGTAAACATATCTTGTAAACTTCTATACTTTCAATGATATATGGCATTTTCTATTTATAAAGTTTCGCTCAGAAATTTTTTTATTTGCATTCGTGAAACTTTTTTTTGCATCCAGGTAAAGAAAACATTCCTAAAATGCTGTAAAAAAATAGTGCTATAAAAACGATGTCAAAAGACATCATTCCTAAAACACTGTAAAAAAATACAACGTTTTGGAAATGCCTTAAAAAGACGGCATTTCAAGGACAACATTTCCCAAACGCCGTAAAAAAAACAGCATTTCGCAAACGTTATAGAAAGATAGCATTTCTAAAACGCCATTAAAATGAAAGCGTTTTTGCAGCATGGGTTATGACAGCATTTCTAAAATGCTTTCATAACCTTTCCATAGCATTTCTAAAATGCCGTCATAACTGAAGAAAGGCATTTCGGTTGTAGTGGTTGGATTTCTTTTAAGAGATACTATGAATTTATTGTTGATATGAAGGAATTTCAACAAGTCTCAAAAATGACATGTTAATTTTGTTATATGAAATTTGACTGATGCATAACATTTTCTTGAGTATCCTTGCATCATGAATTTTGGGAATGCAATTTATATGAGTATTTTCCATAAAGATCTTCAAGGACAACCCTTGATCTTCTCGAGATTGTGAACAAATGTAACAACCGAAGATGAAAAAATGTAAAATTGGAGAATAACATTTATTGCAAATACAAATTACCACCAGTCTCAATTCTATTGACCTATGTTTTTATGTCAACAGTTGCTAGGTCACAAACAAATGAAATGCTTATTATTAAGCTTTATTATTACTGGGTCTAATTGATGCCAATATAATCAGCCCTTTCTATCTACTGCATTAAGAAATAGATTAAGATATCCTTAATTCATACCGGCATTGAGAAACAGATTATGGAGTTTGACCCTCCTTCTATGTAATTCTACCCCTTGTAAGGTATGTCACTGATCTTGGATATTTCTGATATAGTATATGATATCTGGAGCCTTCATCTTGTCTATTCTATTATTTGTTCATGAGCTATGTTATATTTATTAATGATTATCATTAATTGATGTTACTTCCAGCTGGATAATCAGATGCTTGTATCAATCATTCATGAATGTTTTTCTAAATTCATTAGATAGGTTTCTCTATCCTGTTAGGAAGTTCATATACAAGACCTCGAGTGGTTAAAATTTCAAAGGCATAAGGAGTTTGAGTTTTCCAATTGTTTATGGTTTTGTTGTTATAATTCACTTATTGAAATATTCTCCTTATGTGTACCATAGTCAAGATGAGATTTTTCTTTCAGTTGTCCTCTGTACTTGTAAGATGAACCTTTTTTCTTTCGGTTATCCTCTGTGTTTATTAGTGAATATTCAAGTTAAACAAATTGTACTACAAATAAGTTATGACATACATAGTTAGTTTTGCACCTGAATCAAAGAAAGATCTAGACTGGTTCGAAAGAAATTAGTAACATATTTTATTATTTTTTAAAAAATTCTTAATATACTGTTCTTATAAAAATTTTGAAATATATTCCCTCATACAAGATTCTACTTATATTATCTGGTATGTACTGTGCATGGACAATTCTAGGATATTATGCATGCTAATTTACAATGCAATATCATATTTGACACTAAAGTATCTAGAAAAAAATTGAAAAATATTTTCTTTCTTTTTTGAAATTTACAATAGACTCTACTTATAAAAAATTGGCAATATAATTTCTTTAAATTTATAAAGAAATAATCATTATTCTTTTAATTTGTAATGTAATATATTATATGAGCCTATATATTTGGAAACTTAAAAAAACTTTTTTCAACTAGAATTCATTGAAGAAGAGAAAAAAAAGTTTGCACCAAATAATTTAGTCTTGTTTAAAGTTTGATTTTTTATTAAAAAATTTAAACCCATCTCTCAATTTGATTACAATTTTTTTTTACAACTTTTATTCATCTTCATTAAATTGTTGCAGAAGTTTTGGACTATTTATAATAGAATAAGATACTGTAGTTATTGAGAAATTCTAAATTTTTATATAATATATTTTAGAAATTATACGAATCATTACAAATTGAAGAAATATGATAGTACTTCCTACATTAGATTCTTGATCCTATATTCATGTGGTTTCAAATCATATTGAATCTGAAACATTAACTAATGATTTATTAATAAATTTATTTGACAATAACTAACTTATTAATAATTATACTTTTTTACAGATTGTCTATATCAATGGACAATTCTCACAATGAATATTCCTTTATCAATTCTTGCAAGAAAATCAACAGTTGTGGAAAATCAAAGTTTGGTTACGAAATATTATGGTCTGAAATAATACAAAATTAGTAAAGGTAACGAAAAAATATCAAAAGTGGCACTTATGGTTGATGAAGTTTAGATAATTATGATTGATTTTCTCAACAACATAAAACATTATTAAAAAATTCAACTTGCACGTGCATTAAGCCATGTGCACTTGGTGCACGGTAAATTTTAACTAGTATATATATATATATATATATATATAGGGTAACCTTCGGTTACGAACTGGTTGGTGCGAACAGGGCTTACGAACTGGTCTTCACGCCATTGGATCCAAAATTTGGGATTCGATGGCTCAGATTTGATCTCAGATTTCGGCAGTGATAAGCGGGGGTAATTTCGTAACTTTCCCCCCGCTTTCCATTACCCCCCATTGTCGCTATGCTCACGCTCATTTCTCTATCCCCTTTCAACCAGCGAAATATCTCCCCAAAAAACCAGTGAAACCCTAATCCCCTTCAAATCGTCTAATCCCCTTCAAATCGTCGTCTCTCAACCTCAAACCAGTTCGCTCCGTCGTTGCGAACTCCCAGACCAGTTCGTGAAACCCTATTCCCCTTCGCTGGTTCGTTTCTCATCTTCTTGCACCAAATCGAAACCATAAGCCCCTTTACTGTGCTTCCCTCTGTCGTATTTCGAACTCAAACCCAAATCGAAAGACCCCCTTCTTCCTCTCTTCGAAATAGCGAAACCCAAATCGAAAGACCCCCTTCTTCCTCTCTTCGAAATAGCGAAACCCAAATCGAAACCCTAACGGGTGCTCTCTCTCTCTCCTCCAATAGCCCCATCGATTTCGTTATGGTTCGCCTTCGGTTGCGAACCTCTGTGTGCGAACTCAGCTTGCAAAAACCTGGGGTTGCCGTTGGATCCAAAATAGCTCCAAATGGAAACCCTAAGGTTTTCATCAGGTATTAATTTAGATTTTTTTGGTTGCATTTTTATTTTCTTCCTTGAATTTGTAGGAAACCCAATGATGTATTTTTCTAATAGAGATTGAATGTTTTGTTTGGATTTGTAGGAAGCGTTTAATGGCTTGATTTCGACTATGAATATATTATTGCCAGTACACTGATGCTTGATATCAATTGAGGGAAGTGTTTGATTCTGACTATTCCCTTATTAAAATTCTAATTGCTTACTTTATTGCATTTTGGTATAGGCAGTGATGACAATCTAGAAATTACAAACAGTTGTAGGCATTTTGCTGCTTCTTCTGTTTGACAAGCATTTGTACGAACAATTCGTAATGGAGTACCCATATAGAGTACAATGAGTGCAGCATTTAGTTAGTTTACTCACTGTTTCCACCATATTTGATTTGTATTTGCTGAGTTAGTAGGTCGCATTGATTTAAATGATGGAAGGATTAATTTATAGTGCAACTGGAAGGGTAATTTTTCGGTTTGAGATATGTGCTCCTCCTTTGCAAATGGAAGGGTAATTTGGTAATTTTTCGGTTAGAGACATATGACATCTTTTAAGAGGTTTTATTTATTCGGATTATGGTTGCAACTAGGCGGCGTGGCATAATAATGCAGCTGTAGTGAGATCATGCATCTGAATAAGCGCTATACTAAATCCTGATTCTATTTGATGAGTTTTCTGCAATTTGGTTGAGCTGAAGCTGTGAAAAAAAATTGCTAAGCTGAAGCATAAACAGGTTTAGCTGAAATATGAGCTGAAACTTAAACAAAAAATGAGTTGAAACTGAAACTGAAATATGAGTTTTTATTCTGATTGTGGTTGCAACTAGTTGGCGTGGCATAATAATGCAGCCGTAGTGAGATCATGGTTATGAATGAGTGGTTGGGACAACATATGTGCTATACTCATGCTTGATTATATTTGACTTGTTTCATAATAACTTATTATGTGCAAGGTTGTTCTGAGCCTATATGTACTTCAATTGTTGACAATTTACGGTGATAATAGTGCAGTCCGATATTGCTAAGCTTTTTATGTTATTTTTTGTAGGGGGGTTGGAGCACTTCCCTCCTTTTGATACATGACAGAGCTTCGAGCTGTTTAGTTTCAGTATCAGCAGCGCCAGAAGTCCGACATTTTTTTCATCTTTTAGTTTATACTGTTAGGCCTCGATTTTTTATATTGATATTCAACTGTATAATGTAATACGAGGTTTGAGTTTGTATACTGTAAATTTTTGGTTTAATGAAAACTGAAGTTGTAATATGAGTTGAAACTGAAATTGAAATATGAGTTGAAACTGAAGCTGAAATAAGGTTTGAGTTTGAATACTGTAAATTTTTGATTTAATGAAAACTGAAGTTGTAATATGAGTTGAAACTGATACTGAAATATGAGTTCAAACTGAAGCTGAAATATTAGTTGAGTTGAAACTGATATTGAAAGATGAGTTGAATATCGAACTTAAAAGCAACAGATATATGAGTTCAAACTTGAACAAAAAATGAGTTGTATTTGAAACTGAAATATGACTGTTGATCATCTCTTCAGTTCATATTCCAACTTGATCCTGTTGTCCTTTCTTTTCATTGGTTTTTGGTACTCTAAAAGATCTGTTTTGCAATTAAGTTTCTACTAATGGAAAGAAAGTGATTGAATATGCACGATGAAACTTGTTAAATCCTGTAAGCAAATTGCATCACCCCAATTTCATTGAGAAAAAAATCCTCATCTCACTGTGGTTGGTTCTCTTTATGTGCATTTGAGAGCCAGTTATGGATGAAATGCAAACATTGTATATCATTTGTCGAATACATTTTCTTTTCATAAGCATTTGTCAATGAGATACTAGAGAAATAACTTATATATGGCAAGATTATGGTCTTTAATGAAACCTGCTTGGTAAATTAGGTCACTTTATTTTTCAAGAAAGCGAGTAATACATAATTATTACATAATTATTTAAACATAATGGTTTTGAGGGAAACAATCTCACTCGAAACCAATTCATTCTATATTAATTAAGACTAAACAACATATTGGTTTTGAGGAAAAGAATGTTACTCAAAACCAAACCCCTTTCTATTTTAATTAAAACACAATTAATTGTATTCTTTGCTAAAAAAAATCTATAAGCTTCACTTCACATGGACTTCACTTTGTCGTCGCCAACTAGCCGAGTGTCGGACTGATAGTAGACAACACCTCCATGATCACTCACAAAGTGGTCAACTCTGAGGCTTCTCGCTAGAATTCCGAACAAATGGAATGGAAGAAGACCTGACTTCTCTGGTTCTCTGTAGTATTTTCCTAGCACTGGCTTTACTGCTTTTGTCTGCAAAATTTTAGGACGAAAATTTTAAGTTAACCGATATTAAACAGATCGAATAAGTAATAGATAATTATAAGAAGAAAAAGGCTCACAGCTTCGACTAAGTGGTAGTGTGGTATTTGAGGGAAAAGATGATGAACAACATGAGTTTCTATGTTATGGTGTATCTTGTTTATCGAGCCTCTCGTTCGGAAGAAACAACTCGCTGTTAGGATGGAAATGTGACCCCGTTTTACCTGGGCTTCTGTAGATCTGCACCATGGGAATGGTGGGCCAGATAGGGTAACCTCCAGTATCCAATGGCAAACTGCAAGCATTAACAAAGAAAGGGTTTAGATAGATGATATTAAACTTTTATACTCTGAGATATCAACACAACTAATTAACATATTTTAAGTAAATGTAGGCTCAGAACACAACTTAGCATATGACAGGGATTTACATAATTGTCAACTGAATCAAGCATGACTGAAAAGCATCATAATTATGTTCACACTTGGGCTGCAATACTATGCCACGCCAACAAGTTGATTCATAATTTGATCAAAAATTTATAAATAAGCATTTGCAACTGAAGCAAAAAATGAGTTGAAACTGATGCTAAAATATGAGTTGAAACTGAAACTGAAATATGAGTTGAAACTCAAATTGAAACAAACATTTTGTTTATAAAAAAACAAAACAATGTTTTCGCACGTAGGTCCGATATTCTTCAGCTTGTATAAAATATTTTTTGTCATCGTTGCCTACTTATAAACAAAATAAAACATAGCCGATAATAAACTTCATAATTGAACACACTAAAAAAAGAATAACTTCCCTCAAGCAACATTGTCATCATCGGTACTTTCTCCCGAGGAGTGATCAACTTCATGTCCAATGCGCCCACTAAAAAAAGAATCAAATACTTAGTTAAGCTGATAAACAATTTAAAAATAGTCAATGTCTAAAAGATGTGGAATGTTTACCCCTCTAAATTGTTTGGGCAATTTCTTGAATCGTGTAGTCCGCGTGTACCACAAGCCTTGCACCATCTAGGTTTCCTTACTTTCTCTCTTGTTGGCTTCAATCGCTTCCCACTAGGCCTTCCTTTCGTATTGCATTGCTTAGGCTCCTCCACGAGAACTTTAGACTTTTCCATGGATTTTTCATATGCCGGTCCACTACTTTCGGGTTGTACAAGATGGAACCATTCAATACTTTTCATCATGTTGTTCCGCATGAATTCGTAGCCTTCATTGGAAGCTAATCCAATATCAAGTTGTTGTTGGGCTAATTTACTCAACTCACAATAGCGAGAACCTAAATTCTCACTACTACCTTCATGAAGTCCTCTCCTATTAGTGAATATATTGCTTCTTCGGATTACATCTCGGGTCCATCTTCTTAAAATATATTATTTTGGTAGTTCTTTGTGATCGGTGTACTTAAGATATGCCAAAAGATGCTTACAAGGAATGCCCATGAATTCAAACAACAAGCATGCACACATAGCCATTTGAGTCTCTTTAGAATAAGTCACCACTTTTGCATTTTCTGTTTCACCACACTTCTTCACTAGGTAAATAGCTTGATTCTCATCTTTTTGCACCAAATTTACATTATATATTAAGCTTGATTTTAGTTCTTCTTGGAAATCATAAAAAATAACCAAAGTGTACACTTGCGCCATTTGTGCCTCTATATACCATTCGATCTTCAATTTTGGTTTCTTCTCAATTGTACAATGATTTTCTTGAAGTTCTTGTTCTCTTTGTCTTGCAATGACCCTCTCGAATATTACGGCAAACTCATGTAGTGAGTACTTCTTTTGAGTATGTTTCTTTAAGAAAGTATTCATTCCCTCACTCCTTTGGGTACTTGACATTCCGGCCCAAAAATGTGGTCTATGATAGACAGGGGCCCATTTTTCACGAATTTCAAATTTATCTTGCAACCACTTATTGTTTTCCACACCATACTTACAAAGCAATGATTTTCAATTTTCTTCAAAAATAGTACAATCATCAGAATTGTAGACAATATTCTTAAAAGCTTTCATAAACTCAACATCTTGGTTCATTTTAGGCACCTCTTGTGGTATCTTATCTAAAATATGCCAAATACAAAATCTATGACAAATTTCCGGAAAAACTACTTTGATTGCAGCACTGATCCCGCGATCTTGATCAGTGACCATGCAAAATGGTGCATGTTTCATTTCTACTTACCATTTTTGAAATAACCATATAAATGAGGAAGCCGTTTCATTTGGGATGAACCCACCCCCTAGAAAAACAGATTGCCAATGACGATTCGTGCTGGAGCAAATAGTATATACTATATATATACTAGTTGGAACCCACACCCACACCCTCTTTATATATATATATATATATATATATATATATATATTGTGAAAATTACTCCCCCAAGGCCTGCAACCCCTAAACGCTCCATCCCGGGTTTCGTTTCCTCTCTACCCCCAAAACCAGCAAGCATCCATGGCGGCGCCCACCAAGAAGACGGTACGTGCCCTTCCTCATCTCCCATTTCCACTCCATCTCCTCCTCCTTCTCCCCATTCTCATACCTTTTTCGATCATCTCTCATTTCAATTGCAGAAGAAGACGACTGACAGCATCAACAACAGGCTGGCGTTGGTGATGAAGGGCGGCAAGTATACTCTCGGATTCAAGACCGTTCTCAGATCCCTTAGGAGCTCAAAAGGTGAATAAAGTTTGGATTATTTTTTTTGGGTATTTTTGTTGGGACTGGAGTTTGACTGCTTGGCTAATGAATTGTGCCTTGGAGATGAATGCAGATCCCTATATTAATAAACGTCACCTCGCTTTTCCTCTTTCAAACTCATTTGGGGTTTTCCCATAACTTGATGAGTGTTTGTGAGGTGGAACATGTGATGTTTTGGTTGGGTTATAAATTATAGTTAATTAATTGACCTGAAATTGAATGATTGTCGGATGTCGATGTCTTGTTGACTTAGGAATTGTTGTGTATATCGGGATATATACAGGTTCTTAGGGTATGACGAGATTTAAATATATGCGAAGCTTGTTGTCTTAATTTTAAAGGTACTCCATTTTTTGTTGCACCATAATGTAAACTTAGTCCTACATGTTACAATATGCATGCATAGAACACTGCTTCTATTTGTTGAGCATCTTTCTTGTGTGTGCGCTAATTTACTACTGCTCATGTTGTTTGGCTCTTTTAGTTATTTATCATTTCTTATCCCCTTGTTCACAGTATTCTTCATCGGATCAGGGATCAAGTAAAGTACTTCTACCTAAGGTAGAGTTTCATAATTGATTTCTGTTATATAAATTTCCACTCTTTTGCAAATATAATCTAACATTGCTTTTCTTGGGGGCAGATTCTCTTAGTGATTGTAAGAGTCATTCAAAAAGATGCAGAAGAAAAGAAATCCTTTTTCAATCCAAGGCCATATTTTAGATTGTTCATTAATTGGCTTGTTGACCTTGCTGCTTCTTACCCGGTCCCTGATGGTACCTTGATGGTACCAATTATCAGGTATAAACTTTAGGTTGTTATGGATCTTTCTTGTAATATCCCGGTCGGATATTATATTTGTATAACTATTATTTTTTAAAAATTAAAATATTTCTTATAGAAATTACTTAGTTTTTATTAATAATCATTATCTGGATATATATATACAAGTATATATATATATGTATTGTATTGGTTTTGTGCACTTGTACAAAATCCTGTAAAATGCATTTTTGAAAAAATGTCTGTAAAATCTCGGGCAGATATTAAAAATTATTATTTTATTTTTATTTTCATAATTGAAATATTTTTGATGGATATTACCTGGTTTTACTAATAAACATTATCTATATATATACAGTCTGTATACATCCGTATTGTATCAAATTGGCACTGAAATCTTCCGAGCCGGTAATAAAATTATTTTTATTATTATTTTCAAATTAAAATATTTTTGGTAGAGATTATTCATTTTAACGAATGAAAATTATCTGTGTAGACAGATATAAGTACGTATATGTACCATATCAATTTCGTACGTTTGTACGAAATTATGTAGTATACGATTTTGGAAAATATCTCTTATTTTTTATCAATCATGATCAAATGAAGGTTAAGATTAGATTGGGTGTTGATTGTAAATTTATTGGGTGATTGCAATTTAAATTTGCAAATTGACTCAAATTGTTTTGAGCAACAAAGAGAAGAGACAAGTGGCTTCACCCCCAACCACAAACTCATCTATAAAAACCCCTCCCTTCCTCGTTGGCCGACCACTTCTCCAAAGGGAAAGAAACCCTTGTCATTTTGCCCCTCCATCTCTTTCCCATCTCATTTTCCTACTTCTACTTGTTTTTAATTAGAAAAAAATTGAGAAGAAAATAGAAAAGAAAGAGATATCAAAATCAAAAAGAAAGAGTGGGTTCTCTTATGGAGTATTCTTGAAGAGAAGCAAGAACAAGAAAGGAGGTGGGAAGCTAGCAAATTCTTCCAAAACGATTTGGGTGGGGGTTCTCAACTTGTCTTTTTGATTGTTATTATTATTGTTGTTTGCTTATTATGTGAAGATCTTGGACTAATTTCATGTGCATATTAGTATATATTGAAAGGGTTTAGATGCCAAGATTGAAGTGATAGAACACAAAAACAGACCCTAAAGATTCAATCTTGTAAGTTTGATGGTTATAATTAATTTATTATGCTAAAGTTGAAATATTGAGTCCAAATTAATTAGAGAGGTTCTTTTATGTGTTATTATCATGGGTTAATTTGATGGGAGAAACAAATTGTTTTCCCAAAACAGCGAGCATCAAAAAGAAATCGTTGTTTTGGGTGATTCGACTTGTATTCAAGAGACTGAATTTTAAGTTCCATACGGAATTTGGAAAAGTGTTCAATTAGAGATTTGTAATAGAGTCTCTCACCTTTCCAAAATGTCCTATTTGGTTAGATTCCGATAAGTATTGCAAAAGTTATGACCCTTACGAAATTACAGCAGCTGGCCTTTTGGCGAAAAGCTCGCTGTTTGAATTGTTCGAAGCTTTTGCACCTCTTATTGATTGAATTTGAAAAAGTGTTTTAACTAAAGAATTGTAGTAGTCTCTCACCTTTCCAAAATGCCTTTTTTGGTTAGATTCCGATAAGCGGGTAGAAGTTATGGCGGTTACAAATTACAGCAGCCAGCTTTTGGCTGAATGCTCGCTGTTTAGATTGTTTGGTGTTTTTGTACCTCTTACTTACTGAATTTAGAATTCCTTACAGAATCTGAGAAAGTGTTCAACTAGGAAGTTGTAGTAGATTTTTTTCCCTTTTCAAATTGTCTTGTTTCGTTAGATTCCGACAAGTAGAGCAAACGTTACAATCTTTAGAAGTTTCAGTTTTTTGTTGAAATTCTGCAGTTGGGTTAACTTGTTCGTATGTTCGAGAGACTGGAATTTGGAATTCCTTACGGAATCTGAGAAAGTGTTCAACTAGGAAGTTGTAGTAGATGTTCCCACCTTTTCAAATTGTCTAGTTTCGTTAAATTCCGACAATTAGAGCAAAAGTTACAAGCTATAGAAGTTTCAGCTTTTTCTTGAAATTCTGCAGATTGGTTAACTGTTTGCGTGTGTTTAACGGACCGAATTTTGAATTCCTTGCGGAAGCTGAAAAAGTGTTTAACTAGGAAGTTTTAGGAGATGTTCTCACCTTTCTAAAAAGTCTAATTTTGTTGAATTCTGATAAGCGTAGCACTGTTTGCTTCTAGGTTGTTAGAAGGCTTCTTATGTCGCTTTTGCGTACGAAGATCGGGTTTTTCATTAGTAGTATGTTTATATTAGACTGTTAGAAGATTCTTCTGTTGCTTCTAATTATAAAAGAGCAAGTTTTACTAGTAAGAATGTTTGGTTGCGTCTAGGTTGTGAGAATACCTGTATGGTTGTTCTATATGTTATTTTGCTCATACATAGCTTGTCGGGCTAGTATGTAATTGTTGGTCTCATACGTAGCTTATTTGGCTCGTATGTATGTTGTTGTCTCATACGCAGCTCGCCTGGTTTGTATGTAGTTGTTGGTCTCACTCGTATGTATGTTGTTATCTCATACGCAGCCCGCCTGGCTCGTATGTAGTTGTTGGTTTCATACGTAGCTTGTTTAGCTCGTATGTATTTTTTTTACTCGTATGTAGCTTATTAGCTAGTACGCAGTTTGTTGTGCTCGTCTAGGGTGATATCATTGTCCTAGGGGCCATCGACCATCAAGAAGTGTGTTTACCTTACTCCTAAGGGACTGTGGACGAGTCACTCCTCATGTACCGTCAGATCTTAACCGGTGTAGGTTGATCGCGGACTGGAGCGTGGATGAAATCCAAGTTCAGGGTAGTAGCATGCGAATATGTTCGTATTGCCGGGGTCTTGTATCGATAGGCTGTGAACAGGATCCTTAGGGATTCTGGTAAGTCTAGGTTGAGCACCTAGTAGTGTTATCTTGTGAAGTCTAACTTAAGACCTAGCATGTTGTGGTAAGTACTGTTGTCATCCCTCGGGTTGTTTAGGGTTAATGACATTGTTAGGATAGTAACTTATGGATATTACTATTTAACCATTATTTATTATCATTGTTACGCCCCGCTTTCCAAAATACGGGAATACGAGCATGTAACGAAGGCCCAGTGAATGATTATACATCATCCATAAGCTGTAACAGATTAACTCAATAATATACAAGAGAATACAACCACGCTGAAAAAGAATAACGACATAAATAATGAATAAACTCCAAAATAATCGTGAAATAAATTCACCAATTAATAATCCAACATCTGGGATAAAATAACTTCGGGGCATAAAATCCCGGAATACAAAGTATGATAAAAGGCAATACAATAAGCAAATAACAAAAGATAGCTATAGTAGTCTAATAGTCCAGCTCAGATCTTCAGAGAGTTTGCTCACCAATTTCTTCTGATATTGCTCCTTCAGTACTTGTAAACTCTTGATCTAAAAAGAGAGGAAAATAGTGTCCTTAGAGCAAGTCGTGGACAGCAAGTAGAGAAAAACAGAGAATAAAGGAAGCATGAATGTCAAAGAAAAATGGACAGGGACAAAGTCAAAGAACAAAACAAAGAGCAAGCAATAATATCAAAGGTTTATAAATTAATCACACATGTAATGAGTGATGTCAAGTCAAGTTCAATACAGGATCAAGTATGCAGGTTATTAATTATTTTATTAGCCTATCTAGTGCACGTACTACTGTATCCCATACTACAGGTTCGGCGCAAGCACACAGTGAACATTTTAGACTGATGGTGAATTCACGGATCGTGTACTCGGCGTCGATAACGATAATTTTACAATCAATAATTAACAATCAATAATTTGCAATCAATACTTCTCCTTCCAATCAATATTTCTCCTCCTTCCAATCAATACAATATAACGATAAGACCTTGCCCAGTATATTTTCTGATCATTCACTACCAAGTCTTCCCATAATACCCCAGCTTGTTATTAGTTTATTTTTATCCTATATGAGCATGCAAGAAGGTGTCAATGTTTTATAATACTAAGTGTGACTAATTCTACTCGTTACAAACAAATCATGAAGCAAACACATTAAATTAGCACAATCACATAATCAGGTCAACATGACCTTGTTGTACTAAAACATGGATTGCTGCTACTACAGAAAAGCAAATCTTGATCCGTCAGAAGTTCTAGAAACTAGACTTCCACACGGTTCCAACAAATATATTTAAGGCATATAAAAGTTACAAGAACTAGGGTGAAAACTCTATTCTTTTCAGATTTTATGTTCAAGGAGCAAGATGTAAATTGTGTTCACTTATTTGTTTCGGGTTAGAATACTCATCAAATAAACCTATAAAAATTCTGGGTGATTCCTACATATGTCTAGGTTTAACTAAATTTATTCAGATTTTTATTTTACTATTAGTATGGTCAAATAAATTATAGAACAGTAAGATACGCATGCATTTGTGAATCTGAAAATTCTGACACAACTGTACTAAAATGATGATATCTAACAGATTGCATATCGGAATTCTAATTCGTAAAAAGGGTAGTAAACTAAACATGTGAGGCTAAATTTCATGTTTAGAAAGTTATTTCAAATTATGACAGTAACATGGCCGAAAATCTGATTCAAAAAGAGACAACTAGCAGTCCGGAATTTATTTTAACATGAATGGGCAATAAATTAATCATGCAACCATATATTTCACGCAAATTGGTAGTCAAAGTGATCCTAGGTGTCAACATGCATATTTCTATGTTTAAAATACAATTTCGCAGGTATGGTATTAATTCATCAATCAAATTCAATCCAACACATTCAATTTAACATGTCCAATCCATCAAACAATCCTATGCATGGGTCTAGTTGTTTTCATGTAAATGTGCATATGCATAAAACAATAGGGACTAGGTTTTAGATCAAAGGGAGCGGCACGATGTTAAGAGTATGTCGGGTTAGCTCGTGTAAACCTTCGATAAACTTAACAGAATTGTCAAATACAACATGATAAGAAAAAGGAAGGGATCTACTTGCAGAGATCAAAGAAATCTTGAACAAAATAAAATACTAGTTCAAGAAGAGACTTGCCTGTTAGACGGTTAATTCGAATAAATAGAATAACGGGATAAGAATCCCGGTGACGATCCAAAACACGGGCGAGACACGTGCAACGGCAAAACAGCAAGCACCCGATCCACACAAGATCCCACAGCAGCAAAACACAACAACTCACCATAGCGGATCAGCAAGCAACCCACACGAATCCAGCAAAAAACCAGATAGAAATCTCCGATCCGCTATATGCAAAACACCAAACACCAAATTGGCCAATGGTGTTCCCTCTCCTTCCTTACTTCGACAGAGAGAGAAAGCGGGAGATGGGATGGCGATATTTGGTGGCAGTGCGGTCGTGAAGCGACGGCAACGACGACCACGGCAACGGCGCTGCGGTCGGGAAGCAACGGCAGTAGCGGAGAACGGTGGCTCTGTTGACGATGGGTGTGGGGTTCTCCGGTGGTTGCGAGGGTGAGTGGAGAGGGTTCGACGGGGCGGCGGCGATGAAAACGGCGAGTAAATGGGTTCATCGAAGATTAGGTTGAGCGGGGTGAAGGGATGAAGACGGAGGTGATGGGCAGTGGCGGAGTTCAAGTGGTGGTCGAAGGAGACGGGAGGAGCGACGGGCTTGGTTGGGTTGATGGCGAGGACGGGGGATGACCGGAAGGTGAAGAGAGGACGGTGAAGAGGGTGAGGGCTGAAGGTGGATTAGGAGTTAACGGCTAAAGGAGATTAAAATAGGATTAGGGTTTTAATTAAGAGATTATAGTATTTATAGGGGAAAAGCGAGATATTGGGTTATTGGGTATTTGGGTATAGATCCAATAAATGAAAATACATTGTACATGAATATAATTGATCAATACAAATTCGAATACAAGAAATAAGATATCTGATATAATTTGCATTACATAAATTATTTGAAACAATCAAAAACACCATTATTAAATAAGAATTGATTGGTTTTAATAATCAATAATAATAATAATAGATACCATATTAACAATAAGAATAGAAATAATAACCATGACAATAAAAATTATAATACTAATAATAACATCAATAATAATAATAATGACAATAAAAATACTAACAATAATTATAGCAGTCATTAGGATATTATCAATATATAAAAATAGGAATTTTGTTGAAATAGTCGAAACAGTAACAATATCTTTGAGGGTTAAAATGTGAATAGTTGATCAAGTAGGAACAGAAACAAAGTTTATTCAAAATAATTATAACTATTGTTTAGAAAAAATGCTTTGACATAAAATCCAAAATGAATTTAACAAATAACGAAGTTATAAATATCGAAATACAGAAAAATACTCAGAAAATAATTATTTGTGGAAATAAGGATTACAATCATTTTCGCCGAAGGGAAAGAGTTGGTATTAAGGGTGATACCTTATGATCCGACCTGTTCTATAGGCCAACACTAGCTAGTGTTATTGGTTGTATCCTTTCTGTCAACGGGATACGGTATGTGCCTTCTCACGAGTTGGGAGCACGGGATCCATATCAGTTCTGTTAATTTCTGAAGTGCCATGATAAGGGCGGGAGCGATTCCTGTCGGAGCTAGGGGATGGACCCCCGGAACTCCGTCATGCTCCATATCAAGAAGGGCGAACAAGCCATAGACTACGGTCTATCTGCTAGGGAGGGGGGCACAAAGGATGCTTCGAGCTAACCTATGTTGTAGTTAACTCCAAGGGTTCGTCAGATTTTTGAGTGAGGTCTGGTATGTCGGGCAATAGTGGAAAATGGAGACACCACTATATGACTGCGAATGGCGGGATTAGACCGTTTCAGAGAAACCTCATCAGTCACGCTGTATCTTTAGAAACAGGTTAAGTACAAGAGTAGAATTCATGGTGCGGGTTCAAATCCCTATATATGAAGAAACGGCTTGTTATGGGCGTATGTGGTGTGGGACGCATACTGTTCCGGAGACTCGCTTGCATTAGTTAATCTTGCATTAGAGTCTAAGTCACAGCATATACTGACACATCAATTATATATACATGTTTCTCTTTTCATCAATTTGTTTGTTTAAAGTTAAGAATCGCTGCTACTTATCAGCCTTAAAGCATCAGTATATATACTGACATTCCCATTTCAATAGGTACTGGATTGCAAAATTACAGATACTGGATTGCAGAGCTACATGTACAGGATTCAGGAGGACTCAAGGCAAAAGAAGCAAAGTGTTGATTTATTTCAATTGTAATGTATGTTGTAATTTATTAAATGTTGAGAAGCATCCAAGTGAAGTACCAAGTGTTATGTATTATTCATTGTACTCTGATGTAATTTTTATTGAAAGTTTGTAAAACTTGGGCTTGTAGGGTATTATTGTAACACTGATGTAATGTATTGCAATTTTGTAACATTCCAACTTGTAATACATTGTGTTGAATAAAAAGTTTTAAAATTTCCTATTTTTCTGTGTATTGTGGCTAATTGAAGGAAAATATTCTGGCTTATGTCACGGTTTTTCAGTGTATGGAAATTTGGGGGTTACATTTCTAGCATCAATGGTGCTTACTCATGTTGTTATGTATTTCAGGTGTTTACTTCTTTTGCGAATGCTTTCCATGCATTACAGCCTCTCAAAGTTCCTGGCTTTAGGTTTGTGGTTTATTTTTCTAAGATTCATCAAGTTATTGTTAACAATCGCTGAGTTAGAATATAGTGCACATGGGGTATCAATAAAGGATATGATATACATGCATGCCATTGATTGGATTGCCGATGCTCTGTGTGTAGATTTATCGAGTTTTTGTTAACATAAACTGAGTTAGAATATAGTGCACAACTGGTATTAATAAATGACACCAGTTGATAAGTAACACAGGCTGACTTGGTATGAAATATCTACCTGATATGATTTTAACTCTTAATGTCGTGAACTTTTTAGTTTTTTTTTTTTTTGTGAAGGAAGTAAAGTTTTTAGTTGATAAGTAATAAAGGCTGACTAAGTATTGTTTGATTTTTTTTATAGTGAACGGCATAAGGGCTAAAGACTTGGTAATTAATAGATAGTAATACTGAACTGGAAAGAAATGAATAATGCTTTTTCTACTCAAGTTGTACTCAAAATGTACTCCATGAATGTAGGGTCCATGTGAAATCCCGTCATCATTAATTGCTCTTGTGGATCCTCATCTAATGTTAATGAGCCGTGATGATCACCGGCGGGTTATATTATGCTCAACAGTCTCTTCTCTTAATCCTTAAAGATGTTACCCAGAAGGTAAAGAATATTTCCTCAGTAATTGATTCTCTCTATGCTTTATCTAAATTTCCCTTTCAAAAGATTTATTCGCAAAACTGTATTCTTGTTGCCATCTTTTGTAGCTAAAGCTTCTCCTAGAAGCCTTTCAAAGCATACACAAGACATATTTACTGTTATTGGGGAGTCTGCTATAAAACAGGTTTGTTGTTTTTTTTCCCTTTTATCCCTCTAATAAATAAGAGGTTAATCATCCCATTATGCTTGTTATTCATTCAAATTATAGTTTTAGTCCAAAGAATTTGTAACCCCTGTGTTCTTTTTCTTATATTTTTGTATGTATTTATTTTTTATTGTATTCTTTTGTCCTTTCTGAACCGTATAATCTTCTCTTCGTTCTTAATAAACTATTTTTCATTTCCGTCAATTCAATTCTGTGACTTCAATCTTCTGATTTAATTTCGTCTGCTAATTAATTAACTCTTGATTGTTTGATTCTAAATCATTTATTTCATGGCCTAATTGTCTATTAATTGATTTCCACCTTTTGGATCCGATTTCTAACCCAATCTACCATATTTAGACCCAAAATCCTATAATATGCCCTATTGGATCCTAAACCCGCTACCCAATACCCTCTTCTACCCAGTCTCCTTCAAATCTCTCCTCACGTTCACCTCGATCTGTCTAACAAGCAGATCTCTTCCCCCATTATCTCCCTCTTGATTTCTAAAATCTTAACTTACAAAAATCTCATTATAACCTAACCAAATTTGTTACTCTTTCTCTCTACTGTGAACAATTCCTACACAATACTACTCTCTCTCTCTCTCTCTCTCCAACTCACCCTCTCTTTTACCCTTTCCCTGTGCATCCCGCACCCCCACCGGCCGCCTAACCCCCGTCGACCGGAGCCCGTCGCCACCTGTTGCGCAATCGCGCCGCCCTGTGTCATGCCACCTCTCGAGCGCAGCACCTTCACCCGCAAGCCCCCAACCCGCGCCCCGTCAACTTCCTCCTCCCGCATCCCGTCGCCGTAGACCTCTTCCGCCGCCTGTCGCCGCCCCACTGCTGTGTGCCGTCGACTCTCCTATCCCGCAAGCTTTCCCGATGTTCGTGATCTTTGTGTTTGTGTTCATCGCCCGGGATCCATTCTCGTTATTCTTTTCTGTCGGATTCGTCGTCTTCACCAAGCCAAGTAGCTTGCATATTATTTTTGTTCTTTATATAAGTTCAAATACCACATGTGGTCTAGGTTTCACTTTTGTGTCTACCCTCATGATTATTCCTTGATAAATCTTGCTCTCATTCGTTTGATCCATTCGGAGTCATAATCAATCACAAGAAGTTGTCACACACACACACTAAAATAAATTAGATCTAGATAGATTTCTTGATATATATATACATATATATATATATATATATATATATATATATATATATATATATATATATATATATATATATATATATCCTTGTTCGTGATATATTGTATGTTGTGGAGTCTTGTTACATGATTGATGTGTTAGATGTGTTATCTCGCTGTAAACTTGTTAATACCCATGCCATATTGATTTGAATGTCCAATATATCATGTTTTGCATTACATTCTAATTTTGATCTATTGTGGATGAGTTGTTTGACTAAATGCATGAAAGAAATTTCATTTTGCTACTTCCCTGATTTGGTACAGCAATTTAGACCCTATTTAAGTTAGTAAAATAAATTATTTTGTGAACATGATTCGTAAGCCTAGGTGTCTATTTTTTAGAACTTTCAACGGATCTCAATTTCGATTTTTGATGTGTGAGTTATCGTTATTTTACTGCAACTGTGTCGTAGTTTCCAGATTCTGAATTATAAGATCGTTACACGATCTATTATTCTAAAACCGATGTTAAAAGTAAATTTTGGACTTAATACTTTTCTGGGTATTTCTAGACATGACTGGGATTAACCCCTAATTTTTGTGGAATTTTTTAATGACTTTTATAACTTATTCCATGCTTGTGAAACCAATCAATATATTTCCAAACTGCATGTCTTTCAGTAAAGACCTCTGTTTTCAACCTGATTCCAGTCACTTTTGATTAAAACTTTGTGAATATGAAATATAACCTAGTATGTCTATTTTACAACCCTTTTGACAGATTTGAATTCCGAGTTGTATTTTGTGATTTATCTATTTTTTAGTACTGTTATGTCTAAAATTTCATATTTATAAATTTGCTGCATCATTCTGTTTTTCAAATTAAATTGACTATGCTATATGTAATAAAATTTTATGAAACTTTATATGCTGATACTAGACATGATAGGGAACCTTCCAGATTTTTCCTAGATTTAATTAGTGTGTTTTTATGCCATTTTCTTGCTTATAAATAAAACTTTGCAATTTCTGGCTGGACTTGAATTCTGTATAAAATGTTGTTTTGAATACTATTTCTGTAGTTTTTATATGACTTGTGTATATACGCTGGATTCGGCTGAGAGTCTAGTTTCTATATTTTCTGATGGATCCAGATTTGCATTCTTGTAGCAACGGAAATCTCAGATTTGGTGCAGCAATGGCTTGTTGTCTAGAATTGAAAGTCTTGTTGTCCTAGTCTATTATGAGTTATTTGTCACCCGTATAAGTCTTCTATCCAACCTGAACCTAACCCTTGTTTCTTGCCATTTTTTCTTTCCTTATTTGTTCATGTCTATGCCTACTTTGATAATAATGACAAGTAATCAAGTCGGGGTTAAGGAAAAGATCTAGTAGTGGAAAATATAGAAATGTGTACTTGGAAGAGGACCCGTGTTTCCCACATGTTACATATTACATGATTACATGATACATGATCCTGATTACCTGTTTACCTGATTACCTAGCTACATAATTCCATATAGGAAGGTGCACTCAGAAGGGGACCTATAGGTCCTACCTGATACCTGATTACCTATTATGTGATTATATGATGACATGATATATGATTCTGTTTACCTGTTTACTTGATACCTGAGTACACGGCCCTATATAATCCACTACAAAATCTAAACGCAACTTGTTTGAATGTAGCAACCATGTGGTAAAATTTGGGACGCATGAAGTGCTACCTAGATAGGATTAAATACAAGACTTGAGAATACCTGATCACTTGCACATTCCTGTTACATGTTTACCTGTACATGCCACCTGACACCTGTTACTTGTTTACCTACTTGCATGCTACTTGATACCTGTTACATGTTACCTGTACCCTGATGTCTAATCATGCACTTGCTTCTGTTCCTTGGTTCTATAGTTAGTTGCTCTATTTTTCTGTCACATTCCTTCCATGCTTATTTTAGTACTTGCTTCTTGTTGCTACTTTGTATTTTGTTTATTTGTTTTTCATACTTGTTGCCTGCACTACATGCGGCCCGTAACTTGCACTAACGGGTGTATTGTTTTTCTTTTTCCTTTTCCAGCAAATTGTCAAATTTATGAATTTCGGTGATCAGCTGCCCGAAGGAGTAAGTGAACAAGTGTTCTAGGCTTGGCTGGAATTCCTGCTTGAATTATTTTTTCTGTTTTGAATAAATTGTATTTATTGCTACTTGGATCTTGTGTTGGGCATTTTGTCCCGAAACTTATGACTTGTTGTTTTCAGATCTGGTTTATTTGAGATTAAGTATTTTTGTTCAAGTAAATTTTGTTGATTTAGAAATTTATTTATGCATGTGTGGTTGATTATTCTCTTATTTATTCTTGTTTATTGTTGAAAAGATCCTTACAGCTTATAAATGGTGAAAATGTAATATCCCAGATTTTTAAATAATGCTTTTAAGATTAATAAATGAGTTAAAATGTTTTTTGGTGATTTAATAAATATTTTTCTGAAATTTATCTTTTTACACGTGTAAATATTTTCTTGGGAAGTTCAAAGTAAGAAATTATTGGAGAAACCCATTATGTATTATTAGGTATTATTTGTGAATTTTTCGGATTTTTCTGATACTTATTTGACCTATTTACAAATATTACAAAAAGTTGGACTTTTGTGCAAAATTACCACTTTGAGTGAAAACTAAAGATTTTCAGATTTTTGGGCTGAGCTTGATTCCTAGTCAATTCAAAGGTAAAGAGTTTACCTTTTGTTTTAATAAATTTGGTTTATTTTGCAAGTTTTGATAAAGAAGAGTTTTTTTTGCAAAATTTGCCACTTAGAGGGCAAGAAGTATAATTTCGTTTTCTGGGTTTTACAATAGTGTCGGCCAGATCTGGAGTGTAGGTTTTGTTTTTAAATACAAATTGAATTGGTTTTATCTAATTTCCAAGTATAAAGATTTATATATGTAAAGATATATTCAAAAGAGATATTTTGCAAATCCATTCACAAATTCTAAAAGCCCTATTCCCGGCCAATATAAGGGGTGGTGCACCGTCTCTTTGTTGCACTACACAAAAGGATTCTTTATTATTATTTTCTTGGAGTTTCAAAGCGATGGTCTTGGTTTTCTTGCAAAAGGAGGGATTTTCTTATTTTCTTTATTATCTTCGGTTGATTCTTCAATAAGGTGAGTGACATATGTTTATTTTGTATTTTTCTGTACATGTTGTATGTGATGATTTGTCTATTAGAAAGCATGTTAGGGACTGTATGAAGATATAATGAATTTTGATGGATTGATAAATTAAAAATTGAATCTTTTCATGAAAACTATGCTATTGATGATTTAAAACCCTAATTGATGAATTGAGATTGTTAAGAACTTAATAGAAATCATGGGTATCCTTCGTATACTTGCTGTTTTGATTGGCTATAATGAGATTGTATGTTGTTTAATGCAAAAGTGAACAAAAACTTCACCTTTACTGTTGAGCATATGTATATACCCTATTTTGATGATTTGATAAAGTAAAACTTGACTATATACTTGTTATAATTGCATATATTCATGGGTAAACTATTGTGAGTGATTGTGCATGAGTTCAATAATTTACAAAGAGGGTTATTCAATTAAAAGATCAAGTTTTGAAGTGGATTTGAGTAATGGAAATTCGGATCTGTGTGTGTTCAGCCAAAATGTGGTTTTGTAATTTTTATGAAGTTTTCGATGGAGATTTGATTTGTTTGATACTGAGGTTGTTTTGAACATTGTACTACTTCTTAATTGATGAGTTTGAAGCTTTTACTGATACAAACATGCACACACACACTTATATATATATATATATATACTATTTCACTGTTTGAAGAAATTAAGTCTTTTTGTGTGTTTTGTGATGTTTTAATTTGAATCCTGATTATTTTTATACTGAGATTGAATCAGATATTGTACTCCTTTTATTTGATGATTTTTAAATGCTGCAACTGAAGCTTAAACCCTTATATGAACACACACACACATATATAGTGGCTATTTTGAAGATTTTAATCAAATTTGCTCTTGTATGATCTTAATGTGATTTTGATATATTTTATAAACTCATATATGTTGTAGAAGTCTTACTTTAGCATCTCAGGAAGTTTATTTTTGATTTCACAAAGTTTAATCGACGTATCAGTCAAAACATGCACAAAACATCAAACCAGGCTGCATAGCAGCTAGCGGTCGACCGCACAGTCGACCGCCGCTCTATTTCTTTGAGAATTTCAATAGGGCAGTCGATTGTCGTTATTTTGCACTGTTTTGGCAGTCGACCGCAGCTAGATTTTTTTTAGAATCTCCAATTGACAATCGACTGCTCTGCTTTTACATTGTTTTGAGCGGTCGACCATCAATTGCTTTATTGGCTGTTTTATTGAGTTTTTTTTTCTTTGTTTCTTTAAACGGTTATTTCTTCGAACTTATGGATTATTGATCTACTATTTTAGATGAAGTTTTGCTACAGATTACAGTATTTTACAGAGAGTTATATTTTGTTTATAATGGAATTTAAATTACATTCCTATGACTTTATAAAGAGATATATATGTGGTTTTCGAAGGAATTGATGTTTTGTGATATTCTACAACTTCAAAATATGGTTTTCTGTTATTTAATGGATTTAATATTTTATTTAAATTCTGGAATTTTATGAGTACATTATATAGATTTGAATTTTTGTTGATTTAAGAAGTTTTCTTCATATAATCGTTTTGATGATGGATTTGTGAGTTTTATTGAAAGTTGTGGGTTGATGGTTGAGTTATGAGTCTCTAAAGGGTAAGTAGGACCCTAATTAACCGGTGGTCGAGATTTTGTGATTTGGTTAGTTGAGGCCTTGTTGTTGATCAGGTGAGATTTTTTTATTTGATTAGTTGAGGCCTTGTTGTTGATCAGTTGAGTTAAGTCTGGTAGGGTGCACCAAACTCTAGGAGATTCGTAATCAATTAATTAACTTGAAAGATAAGGACAGGTTCTAGATGGTGATATGATGAAATGAGAACATGGGTTATGGACCTCATTATGGCCTGCGGTGTGAGTGAAATAGTCTCTGGAATTATCGGGGTCGGGGCGACGCTCATGGGGTATTCGTGTGATGAGGCACCATAGCTTGCAGTGTGGGGTATTCTTGAAGATTCCCAGGTGTGAGTGAAATAGTCTCCAAAATTATCTGTGGATAGAAATTGACCTCCGAAATTATCGGGGCATGGGCTAATACTCACAGTTTATCTAAATCTCATAGTAGTCATCGTAGTAGGATTAATTGCATAACGAGGAATTTAACCCTATCAAGTGGAGAACGTTAAGGGCTTGCACCGGACCTATGTAGAGTGGGATGCATAGAATCCGACAAGTATATATTAGAGAGTCAGCATATAGTATTGTGTTTTCTTGACTTGGTTTTATGCATGCTGTTTTTCTGTTTTTCTACACTTGATACTTAGTCTAGTTTCACTTGATATTTTCATGTTTTATTTATTGATATTTCATATTCTTTTCATTTATTCTCACTGTTGGTACATGTTCTTTATGACTTTATCCTTTATGTTTTATTTATATTGTATTTCTTTTGATGTCACTCACACCGTTATGGCTGACCCTATAGTTTTGGGGGTTAGAGTTATCTCTAACCTCATGTTTTACAGGTAAGTACCTTTAGCATTGAGATTTGGATGCATGAGATAAAATGGTGTTATGGCTTATGTAAATTGTAAAAAAAATGTGTTGTAAAGAAAGAATTTCTAATTCAAGGTGTTAAACTTTCCGCTGTGTTTTGTAAAGATTGATGTAATAAAAGTTGAAAAAATTTATCTGTGTTTTGGCTATGTTTACTATTGCAAATGAGGTTGATGCTGGAAATTGTGCCACATATTTCTGAGATATTATATTAGAAATTCGGGGCACTACAGAAAGCCATTTGCTGGACTTTGTCGCGTATCTGTATTACGTATTCCTTTTTGGGAAGGGGGCGTGACAGAATGAGTATGTGAAGGGAGCAAACTTCCTATAATGGTTAGTAGTTATCATGAGCTTCACTAGAACATTGCTATCCATAGGGTCTTGTTATTACCTTTTCAAGTCTTTTTCATGTATTAGGAGAGACCAGTGTGTATTCCAAATGCAAGACACTCCAAATGTAAGACACAACCTGCATGGTAAAAGTAAAATGGTAAAAATGGTAAAAAGTAAAACGATAAAACTAAAAATCTTGCTTTATTGACATATCTAAGTACTAGTTAAGGAAAACAAATATAGAAAAAACTATTTGTTTGATATCCGAATTCGTATTTGTTATCCGGGAGACCATATCCGATTCACATCTGTATCCGAAATTTGCGGATACGGATATGATTTTTTTCTGAGTCATATCCGTATCTGTATCCGAATCCGTATTGGGAATGCGGATACGGATGTTGGTATAGGTAATATCTGATCCGTATCTGATCCGAAAGCATCCCTAGTTAGAGGGTTAGAGTTAGGGTTAGAGCTAGGGATATAGGTAAGGTTAGGGTAATGGTTAGAGCTAGGGGTAGGGTTAGAGGGTTCGAGTTATAGTTAGGGTTAGAACCTAACAATATATTCATTTTTTCTTTTTTATAATTTAAATTAACTTTTTAACTTTTTAATGACTAATTAATTATGTAACGCCCTAGGCCCCACCCAAACAAATTCTAACAACTGCCCACCACAGGCTGCCTCTCAAAAGGTGTCATGACTAGTTCATGCCTCTTGATCATAGGCAATCCTATATATACATACACAATCCTAACTCACCTTCCATGTGGGACTAAGTCACCACCACCTACCATGAACACCATGGCCCCATAGTAATTAATTTATTTTTTCTATAGGCTCTATACACACACTACCAAATCTATAGGTTCATCTAACCATGAATAAATTACTAAGTCCACCATGAAGGCATATCTCATACGGGGTATTACAAATTATTTTATGAATGCTTCACGTTCGTCGAATTTAAAAGTGAAAAAAAATATTTTTACAATATGTCTACAATGAAAAAATCTAAAATAACTTTGATTAAAAAACTATTTTAATCTAAAGTTCTCAATGGGATGTTTAATGTGACTCTTCATGTCATTAATTGAGGACAAAGTTCTCAATAGGTTGTTTAATGTGACTTATGTTGGTTTTTAATTCCAAAAATAATAATAATTGACTCTCTTCAGATACACCTCCCCAACCCTCCACCAAAAAAAACAAGAAGAAAAAAGAAGAAGAAAATATATATTAAAAAATCAGGTGAGAAAAACATGCGCATATAAGAGATTTCTATAACTTAGCCCGTCATTGGTGATAACGGGTTAACCCGTTATCCCCAATGACGAGTTTAGTTATAGATTTTTTTTTTAAAATCAATTTTTTTAAAAAATCAATTTTTTTAAATCAAAATATATTTTTTACTTGAAGGGGGGGATGGGTGTTTATGAATAGTGTGAAAAGTAGTTTTTTAAGGGGTTTTATCTCACATTTACGAATAATGGGTGCTGGAGGTTCTGAACCCACAGTTACGAATTGTAGGAAGTCTTTCAAAGAAATAATTCCAAATGATACTTCACCCTCAATCTCTTATTTTAACCCTACCCTCCAATAACTAACCCTAATCCTAGACTCCAATAACTACCATAACCCTAACCCTAGCATTAATCCAAAAGAAGTAAAAAATATGAAAAATTAAATTATTAATCAAAATATTATAAAAATTTCTAGTTCAAATAAACAAGAAAACAATTTAATTTATAAAAATCAACAAATCAAACAAATAAAGCAATCAAATAACCAAAGCTAATGTGTAAGGGTTTAAGCTAATATGTAAGGGTTAGGGTAAGGGTTAAGGTTAGGGTTAGGGTTATGGGCTCAACTTGGAAGGTTTTGGTGTTTTTTAAATTATAATTTTCTGGTTAAAGTAGTGTGTTGTTCATGTGGTAATGTGAATAAATTTTTTTTCTTATTTTTTATTTCAGAAGATGACATATCACATATGCATATGAGGAGTACTTGTTTGTTAACTTCACCACAACCAATCGAAATGGCTCCAACCATTTGACCAGTTAAAACTACATTGGTCACCATTTTTGTAGGATTCCAACATTAGGTTGAAATCATTTCTCATTATTGTAGGCTTCCAACATAAACAACCCACCTTCCATTTAATCAGAATTTTAAATTAAAAAAACCCCAAAAAAAAGAGAGAAAACTCATAAATTTCAAGAAAAGATATCTTCTACCTAGCCCGCTATTGGTGGCGACGGGTTAAGTTCACTTAATCCGTTATCTCCAATAAAGGGTTAGGTTGAAATATTGTAACAAAGAATTTGTTTCACTTAACCTGAAATTCAGATTCTCTGTTCAATTCATTCAACTAAACATGTTATTGTCAATAATGGGTTCATTTAACTGAACCTGTTATCGCCAATAACGGTATAGGTAGTAGATGAATTTGTATAATTTTAAATTCAACAATCTCAAATTCTGTTAGAATTTTGATAATTAACCCGCTATTGGTGATAATGGGTTAAGTGTGCTTAAACCATTGTTGTCAATTACGAGGTAGGTTATGTGTGTAAAATAAATAATAATAATAACTCTTGCTCTCTTTAATAGAGCTTTACCGTAGGATTTACATGATCTCAAATAGAAGTGTTCATGCCATTCCTAAGAGATGTCATCACATTTTTAAAATACAAAAAAAAAACCCTAAAAATAAATCTTTTCACATTACTACATAAACAACCCACACCTTTAATCATAATTTTTTTTTAAATAAAACCCCACAAAAAATATTGAAAAAAATATTTAACTCATAAATTTCTTTAAAAAATCTATTCAATCTAGCCCGCTATTGGTGGCGAACTCCAAGGTTTGGTTGAATTATTTTAACAAAGAATTTATATCACTTAACCCGAAATTCAGAAACTTTGTTCAAATCATTAAACTAAACATGTTATTGGCGATAACATGTTTAGTTAACTTAACCCGTTTTCTCCAATAACGGGTTAAGTAGAAGATAAATTTATACAATTTTTAATCCAAAAATCAAGTTCTGTTAGAATTTTTATACTTAACCCGCTATTTGTGATAACGAGTTAAGTGTGCATAAACTGTTGTTTCCAATAGCGGGGTAGGTTATGTCACAATAATAAAAATTCAAAAACCACACACAACAGCTGTTAGCTGCACGCCTACACAAAATTTCGCATACACAAAATTTTCAGATTCAAAACAATTACGACAATAACTGAAACATCTCATTCATCTTACCATTCTAATCCATCCCTCACATTCTCATCTCATTCATTTTCAACAATAACAACAATAACATAAACAAAATTGCAATGACATACACAAAATTATACTTATAACTTCAATTACATTCCTCAACTTAGCACCGTTTTAAAAATGCAATTACATGTGCATATATACACATTCAGAAATATAAATCTTTTTGAAGAGAAACGCATTCCTTCAACACGATCATGTTTCGATCGAAACCTACAACATAAAACTTCAAAAATCTTAAATTTCGTATCATCAAATGAAATAAGTAATAAAGGTCTCGCACTTGAATTTTACATACATAATGAGAAATTTACCTTACAACAAATCATCACCATCTTCGTCAGCACTCTCTTTACCGCTTGGATCTTCTTCATATGCATTAGACCCGCTAAATAAATGACAAGATTGAGTTAGTCAACATAAAAATGCAAGACTGAGTTAGTCAATATTTTTAAACTAAAAATGGATATGTTACCTAGCAACTTTGTTTGGACAATTTCTTGAATTGTTTACGGTTCCCTGCATGCCGCATGCATTGCACCGTCTAGGTTTTTGGTGAAATTTCTATCTTATAGGCTTCAATCTTTTCCCTCTAGGCCTTCCCTTTGTAATGCACTGTCGAGGGTCCCCCACCGGTACATGTGCATGTTCACTGTCTTCACCATGTTGTCCACCACTCTCGGGTTGTGCACTACCTTCGAGATGTCCGCTAATTCTGGGGTGCAGAAGATAAACGCCTTCAATGCCCTTAAGCATGCGGTCGAACATGTATTTGTAACTTTCTTCAGAAGAACAACCAAGATCGACTATTTGTTTTGAGTGATAGCTCAATTCACAATAGCGAGAAGCAAAATCATCGCTAGTACCATCGTGAATGGATGTATAACTTCTTTCATGAGACCCTGGTTCCATCTTCTTGTAATATATTGCTCTGGTAGTGCTGTGTGATGGAAGAACCGAAGAATCGCCAAAATACATTTGCATGGAATGCTTATGAATTCAATCTTTAAACAAGCACATCTAGCAATTTGACGGAGTTTGCATAATTGAAACACCCTCCCCAGTTCCGAATTTCCACAAAGCTTCACAAAGAAAGCTGCATTATCCGGTGTTTCAACATTGGTAATGAAAGTCCCATTAAATAATAAGCTTTTATGCACTTCATCTTGGAATTTGTAGAAAATCTTCAATGTATAGATTCGAGTCATTTTGTTCCTCCATGGCCCTTTCAGTCTTCAACTTCGGTCACTTCTCAAGATTACGATGATTTTATTTAAGTTCCTCGTGTCTTTACCTTGCTAAGAATCGGTCGAAGATGACGGCAAATTCATGTAAGGAGTACTTCTTTTGGGTATGTTGCTTCAAGGAAGAATGCAAAGACTCGCTCTATTGGATACTCAACATGTCAGCCCAAAATGACTCTCTTGCATAGACGGGGGCCCATTTCTCACAAATTACAAATTTATTGTTCAACCATTTGTTATTCTCAACTTTGTATTGCAAAAGCAATCATTTTCATTTCTCATCAAAATCATTTTATATTCTTCATTATAGATGATACTTTTCAAAGTATCCATAAACTCATCGATATCATTCAACATACGTACCTCCTGCGATAACATCCAAAATATACCAAATGCAATACTTATGCTCAGTCTCAGGGAAAACTTTTTTAAGTGCAACACCGATCCCACGATCCTTATCCATCAAGATGTCGATCGGAGCATGTCCCATTGCTCCTAACCACTTTTCATAGAACCACTAAGGAAAAGGTCTTGTCATTTGGAATGAACTCACAACCTAAGAACATTGATTACCAATGTCGGTTGATTCCAACAAATGGAACAAATGGCATTCCATAGAGATTCGTGTTGTATGTGGCATCAAAGCAAAGTTCATCCCCGGATACTTCATAAATCATCCTGGCGGTACTATCCACCTAAATACAATGAGACAATCGGCCTTCGGGGTCTAATTGGTAATCATAAAAAAATAAAGAATCATTCTGCTTTTTTGATTTGAAGAACTCAATGAGCATTTTCCCGTCGCGTGCTTTCATAGCTTCTGTCAAGTCTCTCTTTAGATTTTTAGCATCGGTTTGGGTGAATTCTATTTTATCGTGACCTCCACTAGCACTTTCGAATAAAAGCATTTGCTTACATGCAGGGATACTAGCTTTGGTAAGTTGTACCATTATTTTTTATCGAATTTCGACACACTACGATTTCGAGGCAACAGATGTCTTCTACCGGGTGAGGTAAATTTGTGACTGTGTGGTTCATGAATTGAATAAATAACCCATGTATTACTTTGTTCGTTTAGTTTTACACGAACGAAAGCTTTGCAACCCGTTCTAGAAGTAGTTTCCCATCTAGCATCATTAGGCTGACTTGGTGACTCCCTGGATTTATTACATAAATATGATTTATCAACTATGTTAGTTTCCTTGTATTTATTCTCATCCTTACGCATTGTGAAACCCACACATCTAGCATGTGACGTATAAAATTTCTTGGCTTCATATAAAGTATGAAACGTCATACCTATCTTTGGTTTGAGGTGCTCGTCAATTTGCGGCCAAGATTCACCACTTTCTTCTACACACATAAAATTATCGCCGGCAATTGAATTTTCTTCAACATTATCCATATCTAACATAAAAATAATACAACAATTATCAATACACTAATCATATAGACTGAATCACACTATTTGCATATATATAGATACGAAATAAGATACAGACACGGCAACCAAAAATTTTGAAACTTTGCGAGTATGTCGCATTCACCACACACAATGTGTAGCTTTCATTTCAAGATCTGAAACTTTGCAAGTAAGCAACTTTCGTGAAATGAAAGCGATACATGGCTGTATCTTGCAATCCGTGAGTTGAAACACACTTCTACAAGTTGTGATAGCTTGTGTAGTGAATCTGATCTACTCGCAAAGTTTCAGAATTTTTGGTTGCCGTTTGTGAGGTTTTCAATATTTTCGTCCTCAAAATATCCAAAATTAATTGTTTTAGTTGTTGTTACGAAAACATATAAAACTACACAAATAGCATCCAAAAATTATGAAACTATGCTAGTAGGTCGGACTCATCACACACAAGTCAACGTAACTTGTAAAAGTGTGTTTTCACTCATGGTTTGCAAGATACGACAATGTATCGCTTTCATTCATGAATAAGAATGGAAAGCGATACAATGCAGTAACTCGCAAGCCATGAGTCTAAACTCACTTCTACAAGTTGTGTTGGTTTGTGTGTGGTGATTCTAACCTACTCGCAATATTTTCTAATTTTTGGATGTCATTTGTAGGGTATTCTAATGTAATCATACTAAAAAAAATCTGAGTTTAGTGGTTGTTTGAGATACGTGAGAAAACCGTACAATGGCAACGAAAAAATTTGAAACTTTACGAGTAGGTTGGACTCACCACACACAATCCAACGCAACTTCTAGAGGTGAGTTTTGACTCATGGTTTGTGAGATACAGCCATGTATTGCTTTATTTGGTTTTTCTTGACATAAAGCAATACACGGCCGTATCTCGCAAACCGTGGGTCAAAACCCACTTCTAGAAGTTGTGTTAGCTTGTGTGTGGTGAATTGTGGACCTACTCGCAAAGTTTCATAATTTTTGATGTCGTTTGTATGGTTTTCTCACGTATTCGTACTCAAAATGTTTTAAGTTATAATTGTTGCTGTTTGGGAAACATGAGAAAAACACACAAACGACATCCAAATATTCTGAAACTTGGAAATTTGGTCGGACTCACGTAACACAAGCCAACGCAACTTCTAGAGGTGAGTTTTGACTCACGGTTTACGAGATACGGCCATGTATCGTTTTATTTTAGTTTTTTCTTTAGCAAAAATGATATACGGCCGTATCTTGCAAACCGTGAGTCAAAACTCACACTTACAAGTTGTGTTAGCTTGTGTGTTGTGAATCCGAACTACTCGCAAAGTTTCGGATTTTTTTACCGTTTGTGCGGTTTTACTAACATCGAACAACTAAAACTACGACTAGATCAACAATTTGAGCAAAACAACAACTACGTCTGCAATTCTACTGTCTACTGTCATCAAATAACTATATTCTAACTACTACATCTACTTAATTACGCATCACAAAATTAAATTCAAGTAATTAGTAAACATAAAAATCTACAAAATACAACTACGAATAATAGATTCAGTAATTACCTTGCACAATGAAGATTTGCACAATGCAGTGGTTGTCGATAATGTGTTCAGATTTAATTGGCAAACTAGGGTTTCAAGTTCCCAATTTTCTTTCGAAGATCTGAGAATAAGGGGTTTCGATTGGAGGAGAGATTGGGAGTGAGAGAGAGTGTAAGATTGGAGGAGCAGCAGCAACTGTAAATTTACAATGAGGAGGATTTGGGAGATGGTTAGAATTAGTGTAACGCCCCAAATCCCAAACACAGGTAATTCATAGCAAAAACATGATCTTTACTTCAGGTTCGTATAAATTTACAAGAAATTTAAAACTTTTTCATTTAAAACATTGTTCTTTACAATAGCACAGCGAAAATGAATAAGTACAATACAACAAGTGATAATAGAAGCTCTTCAATCTTATGACATCCCTCACAGTGACTTCAACTCCATGCCAAATCTGATCCTGCAGCTAGAAAATTATAGACACGTCAGTTGCATATAATTGATGCAATACTATAATACAGCGATTCTTATACTTTAGCAAACACAAACTTGAATGTGAAAGAAAATTCGAAAAGTGACTATCCTAATTATGCCAGTGTATGATATGAACTTAATGCCTAATGCAGACATTCACACTACGATGATAGTAATGCATACTTGTTCGGATTATATGCATCTCATACTACATATGTCCGAGGGCAAGCCCTTATCGTACTCCTCATTATAGGGTTCAATCCCTCGTGAAGCAAAATTTTCACCCGTGACTAGCATAAGATTTAGATATTCTATGAGTATTAAGCCTACGCCCCGATAATTTCGGATATGAATCCCACACCGCAAATGAGCTGGGGACACTCCCAATCACATCTCGATAATTCTGGGGAGACAATCTCACATTGCAAGCTATGGCGCCTCAATAGTCACCAAATACCCCATGAGCGTCGCCTCGATTCTGATAATTTCGGAGATGAATCCCACACCGAAGATGAGCCGGGGACACTCTCAATCACATCTCGATAATTTTGGGGAGACAATCTCACACCGCAGACCAACTGAGGCCCTCATACTCATGTTTCCCTTACTTCATCACATCCCCAATATAGTGCATGTCCTTAGGTTTAATTATAATCATTATGACCTAGAGCTAGCTTACCCAACGGACTTAAATCAAACCCTGAGAATGTTAGCCCACACTGGCTACTTCTCAAAGAGAAAGTTAACCCGCACTGGCTACTTCTCAAAGAGAAAATTAACTCACACTAGCTACTTCTCAAATTTTCACATATCATAACCTACTGGCACTCTGGGTCTCGCTTAGTCTCTAGAATCCAACCGTCTCAACATAGAGATCAACTAAGTTACATATAACCTCTTATAAAAATTTATATTCATTAAACACCTTTTAACTTCTTTTATCCCTTCTCTTTGCTATTATCAATCATGAGATAACCAACTTCTTATAGCAACATTGAGTTAAAACCATTATAAGTTTTACATGTTTAATATTCCAAATTCATCCTTTAATTAACTCTTAATTCCTCATAAGGTACATCTTACTAATATTCCAATTTTAAATCCAATTTTATACGTTGTAAAAGTTTTAGGACAACTAGATAAAAGACAGCAACCCAATGGTATTGTAAAAATCATATAAATTCCAATACTACTCCAAAAATAGATTTCTTAGTTTCATAGGAATCATAAATGAGTCTACTACAACTTTGTAGTTAAGATCATCTAAAATCATCCTCAATTATTTCGTTTAAATTCATTTGCAAAACAATAGGTTCACAATCCAAAAACTGCAGCTCATGCTACTTGTAAAAATCACATAAAATTCTATACTTCATGAAACTTTGTGTTATTTAGACCAAATTAAAGGTATACAAGTATACTATAACGTTTTAGTTATAAGTTTCACCAGAATATTGTGTTTATAACTCTGAATTCTTCGAAATCCATAGTCGGGTCGAAATGTTATACAGACTACCACTGTTCAATTTTGTAAATTCATTATAAATTCTATTCTTCATGGAAAATTAATTTCTTAGACCCTAAAGAAAGGTTAACAAGTCTAATTCAACTTCTTAGTTTTGACTTTTCTTAAAATACTGCATCTAAGATGCCAAAATGATCAAATCAGAAATGTATAGGAATTTTCAGCAACTAGCCAACTGTCAACCAGTCCTAAGTTTGGATTTTATTAAAATAGTAAACGACATCCAAATATTATGAAATTTTAAGAAAATGTTCTTGACATATACGAGATGCTCCTATAAAAAATTTAGCTCTAGATTCCATTTAGTTTAATAGATATGATTTTATGAAGTGCAACTAAAACTTAAAACAGAAACTTATGAAAATGCCCCCATATCAATCATATCGTAATTTTACGCCTTTAATCAACAACACATAATCTAAACATGAATATTCAATCTATATAAGTTATCATGTATCTAACAATTTACACATATCTAGCATTCTACTAATAAAATTATATTAGAAAGTTGGAGAAACACCCACCTCAAAAAGCTCCTAATAGTTGAACTCCTTAGCAAAAGCTCCAAGAGACTCCACAAGCACAACCCACAAACCTCTATGCCAATCCCGAAAGCCAAAAAACAACAAGTTCCCCTCTCTTGAGTATCTCTTTTGTTTGATTTATTTTTGTGTTCATCTGGGGTTAGGATAGGGGGTATTTATATGGGAATTTGGGAGTAATTTTAGCAACTAACCACCCACTAACCCACTCACACCCACACACCCACTCACTCACACCACTCACAAACCCACTCACCCTCATTCTCTCCTATATGCAGCCATTTTTTAAAGAGTATACATTGCACGTGTGCACGTGTGCCTGTGTTTTGTACTCTCTCATTTTATTTTCACTTTTATTATTTTAATCTATTTTAAATTACTATTTTTAATAAATACTCATATTAAATTTAGTATAATTAGTCTAGTAAAATTTTAAGTGCACAACTTTGTAATAAAATAGCACAATTTGCACGTGCATAAAAAACACGTGTAAAGCACGTGCTAATAAATATTTATATATAAGATAAATTCGAGAAAATGAAAAATTTCTATAACAATTGAAATAAAAAATATATAAAATACGTTTCATTAATTCTATATATGTATACAATAATATAATCAATGCAACTCGTGCATAGAAAATACATGCACCGCACGTGTAAAAATATATTTGAGCCAAAATAGGAAAAAATGAATTTCAATTTACGAAAAGAATTCGAGCAAGTTATAAAATAAATCATTTAACAAGTAGAAAATTTTATAATATTACACGTAACGGTAAAATACACGTAATCGACACATGTATTGAAAGCACGTGCAATGCACATAAAAAAGATTAAAATAAATATTTAAGTTGGCTCAGAATAGGATAAAAATGAATTTTGAGAAGAAAAAAAGTATAAATAATTGAAATGTAGAAATACGTAGGACATTTATATTAAAATACGTCACGGATATTACTCGTAACAGTACAAAATACATGTGCGTAACACCCGTGGACAAAATTGTCATAACTCAAATTTGCAGGGTGTTACAGTTAGAATTTTGAGTTTTGGGAGATCCTTCGGAAGAGGGAAAGAGTGCAATGAAGGAGGAGGAGATGCCGGAGTGAGAGAGGTAGCCTGCGTTTGGGTTTGATAAGGAGATAGATAGAATAGGGAGAGTGAGAGTGATTGAGAGAGAGAAGTAGATCGGGTTTCTACTATTTTTATAAAAAAAAATTAAACATAAGCTGTCATTGCCAACAACGGCCTAAGATCATTAAATTTTAACTTAGGACGTTATTGTCAATCACGACCTCAGTTAAAATTAGGCTCAAAAAACTGAAGGGGTACGAAAAGGAGAAAGAGAGAGAGAGAGAGAGAGAGAAAGAGAGATGAGTTGAAGATGTATGATGGGTGAAATCCCCTTAATACCCCCTCAAAACTTAAGTGAGAGATAGGGGGAGGGGGGATTAATCTCAGCAGTCGGTTCTTGAACAAGTTGATCCAACGACTGCTAGGGGAGTTTGCAACGGGTCTGTGCAAACAAACCCGATTGCAATGGAAGAAATCCATATATAGAGAGAGGGCTCTTCGGTTGTGCACACAGTCATGTTCACTCACCCTCAACCGTTCGATCTCTTTTTAGATCAGAATCGAGATCTAATGTTCACTAGAACCCCCCCACTCATCTCACTTACCTGAGGGGCATTCTGGTTATTTCACATACACCCTCAGCTTCTCTCCTCACCTTTGATTTCTCTCTCCCTTATCCCGTTGCTCTCCTCTCCCCCAAATCACACCTAAACCCTAGCTCATTCTCCGACCACCCTAGCTCCAAATCAAAACCATAAACCATAGATCTCTCTCTAATTTTGCTTCATCGACGCCCCCCCCCTCCTACCAGCCTGAAGGGCTCTCGAAATCCCCCTCAAATTCAAAACCCTAGCTCGCTCATCTCCGAGCTCCTGACCACCTCAAACCCCCAATGTCAATCTCTCACTTCGCGAGGCTCCGACAACCACCGAGCCCATCTCCACCTTCCCCCAAAACCTAGCTCGGAAACCATAGATCTGCCAACTCCCCAAATTTCCTCCACCCCTTCGATCATCTATTTTTCTCTCACCTACACGAGAGGTTGAAACCCGACCTCACATTCCTCTCTCAATTACTGCCATTAATCTTTCGTTCAGATTTTTTTTTAACATTTTTTAATATTTTTTTTCAATTCCCTTAATTGTGATTAGTTGCGTGGTGTGTTAAGTAGTATTTCAATTGAAGATGTCGCAATAAGTAGTATTTCATATGGTAATTTTGCAGTATGCAAAAAATAAATTTTAGGTTGATTTATGTTTGAAGCGGGTTAAATAACTTGATAACATATTTAATCTCATTATTTCATCATAACCATTGTTACATAACTTTCGTTGTATTATGTGAATGAAACTATTTTGCTTTGATAATAGGTATTGGATTGATTTTTGCAGATAACAAATTGATTCTTGCAGTATTGGACCACTTTGTTGTTTCCTACGATATGATCAGGGAAGTATTTGACTATATGAATCTTAATCACATAATTGTAGAAGGAAAATGATACACTGCCTGCACACAATCATAATACAAGTACAGAAACCTTCTACGCCTCTAAAATATTCATAAAAAGAATAGCAAACACTCTAAAAAAATTCAAATTTAACTGTATTCACCTAAAACAAAGTATAGATTTAGAACCTTGGATTCATAATTGCAGTTGGTTACTTATTCGATGTTGAATATCCTCTCATTTTTTCCTTATCTGTGTTGAATGCTTCATACTAAAACTCCCTACATTACTACAATTATGTTGAAGAAAGCTCAATCAGCCTGGAAAATGACATAAACAGAGCTCAGAAAGCTCAAAATCAACATATACAGAGCTCAGTCAGCCTGGAAACAACATAAACACAGCTTGGAATGCTCATAAACAACATAAACATAACTCAATCAGCTTGGAAACAACATAAACAGATCTCAAAATTCTTATAAACACATAAACAGAGCTCAATCAGCCTGAAAATTTCATAAGCAGAGCCACGAATGCTCGTGAAATCAACATGTAACAAGTATTAATAAGATCAACAAAACCATGAAATCAAACAACAATGTGTTGTACAAACATTTCTTGAGCTCAATAAACCTGGAAACAAATTGAGAACAGAGCTCAAATATTACATAAACAACATAAACAGAGCTGAAAATGTACAGAAAAAACATAAATTAAGCTCAATAAGCCTCTTGTGCATCTTATAAACAGGGTATAGAATGGTCTCATCACATGTATAAAGTATTAATTGCTGCTACTTGTGCCTGAATTTTTGCTTCTGCATGCTTCATCTACTCCATCTGCATGCTTCCCCCTTCACAACAATACCCAAAAAAATAAAATGCAATTTGAGTTTAAAATGGCATGACTTCACAACTAACAGAGAGCATGATTTGGCAAAAACTAGAATTTAGGTAAAAATAGTGTCGACTCAGAACATGAATTCACAACTCAAGTGCATCAAACAGTAACAACTTTTTGACTTGGGAAACATAAGTGTATTAAGCATAAGTGTATGAAATGCAACAAATTGAGAAGCACTATGGCTGCAATAGTATGCCATACCTAATAGCTGCTATCCAATTTGTGAAACCCCCACCTATTCCAAGGATCACAATGCCATGGCTAAAGTAACCTAAAACAAATATTTCACTTGGGAAACAAACATAAACAGTGCTTAGAGGACTCGAAAACTACATAAACAGAGCTTAGGTAGCCTCTTGTGCATCTCAGAAACTGAGATTAGAATGGTCAGAAAAACATAAATTTATGCTCAATAGGCTCAAAAATCTCAATAAGCATGGAAAAAATACTCAATAGGCTCAAAGAAACAAATTGACTTAACAATTAGTCATCATAGAAGCACATAATTATACTTGACTTGGTAGGTGGGGGAAACACATAATTAAACTTGATAATTACATGCATTCATCACTGTCTACAAACACAAAAGTGAAAATAAAATACAATGGGAATGAATTGTCAAGTTTAATTATCAAATGGAGATGGGCTCAGTGGTTGTCGGAGCCTCGTGAAGTGAGAGATTGTCGTCGGGGGGTTGAGGTGGTCGGGAGCTCGGAGATGAGCAAGCTAGGGTTTCGAATTTGAGGGGGATTTCGAGATCCCTTCAGGAAATCTTCTGGTAGGAGAGTGGGGGCGTCGAGGAAGCAAAATTAGAGAGAGATGTAGGGTTTATGGTTTTGATTTGGAGCTAGGGTGGTCAAAGGAGCTAGGGTTTGGGTGTGATTTGGGGGAGAGGAGAGCAGTGGGATAAGGGAGAGAGAAAAATCAAAGGAGATGAGAGAAGTTGAGGGTGTATATAAAATGATCAGAATGCCCCTCAGGTAGGTGAGATGAGCTGGGGGTTCTAGTGACCATTAGATGTCGATCCTGATCTAAAGTGAGATCGAACGGCTGAGGGCAAGTGCACATGGCTGTGTGCACCAGGCTGGTGCACAACCGAAGAGCCCCCCCCCCCCCCCCCCCCCCTCTCTCTCTCCTTTATATATATATGTGTGTGTGTGTGTGTCCCCTTATATTGCAGATAGATCTGTTTGCACGGACCCGTTGCAAACTCAACATATGGCTGTTGAATCAAGTTGATCATGATCCAACGGCCCAGATTCATCCCGCCCATCTCCTTCTCCTATTCACTTAAGTAAAGAGAGGTAATAATGGTATTTCATCCCCAAATAACTCTCCACACCCTCTCTCTCACTCTGCTTCTCCCTCACCACTGCTTTCTTTCTTTTCTGAAACCCAACACCCAATAAACAAAACACTTCCTCCTTCTCCTCCCGAAACCCAACTACCTGAGCCTCCCCAGACCTCTCCCGAGCCTCCTCCTCCTTCTAACAATCAACCCGACACCTTTCTCTCACCATGAAAGCCGACGCCGATCTCTGACACCCTTCTCCTACTCAAGCTCCAATCTCGCGCTTCCCCAATCATGAAGCTCCCCCCCTCCTTAACTCATCATGTCCTCCTCCTCCAATCTTCGAAAACCAATCGGATACTAAAAACCCTAGTTCATCATTTAAATCCGTACACATCGCCAACAACATCTACACCGTACAACTCTACATTATGCAAGGTAATCAAAAAAATCCCATTTGTATATTTGGCCCTAATTACTTGCTATTCATAATCAATTACGGCACAAATTATTTCTTTTAATTTATTTTTGTGATGTGTAGTTATATAGTTGTAGTTGTTTGATGTGTATAGAATGTAGTTGTTTGATGTTTATAGATGATAGAAGTATAGATGTAGTTTTTGTTGTTTGCTCAATTTATAGAAGTAGTTGTAGTTGTTGTTGTTTGATAATTGCAAAACCACACAAACGACAACCAAAAATCACGAAACTCTGCGAGTAGGTCAGATTCCCAACACACAAGTTAACACAACTTATAGAAGTGAGTTTCAACCCACGGTTTGTGAGAACGTTTATGTATCACTTTATTACAAGCAAAAAAAATAAAGAGATACATGGCTGTATCTTGCAAACTATGAGTCGAAACTCACTTGTACAAGTTGTGTTACCTTGTATGTGGTTAATCCGACCTACTCGCAAAGCTTTGGAACTTTTTGTTGTTGTTTGTGCGGTACTCTCACGTATCAAACAACAACTATAATTTTGGATATTTTGAGTACGAAAATATAGAAAACTGCACAAACAACATCAAAATATTACGAAACTTTGCGAGTAGGCCGGATTCAGAATACACAAGTAAATACAACTTGTAGAAGTGAGTTTTGACTCGCGGTTTGCGAGATACGATAATGTATCACTTGCATACAAGCAATACAAAATAAAGTAATACATGGCCGTATCTACATGACACACGATGGCAAGGCACATGACCTCTACATAACATGGTAGCAGCTAATAACACATATATACATATCTCCGAAGACCAACATACCAGTCGGGATTCAAGTACCAATTCCGGCGAGAGAGATTGAAGCACCACCGGTGCATTCTTCGTCACAACCCATGTACCAACCAAAGGCATCATCATATCATTTGCTGGTGAGTCAAATCAGTTTGATATTTTCGTATTTGGATTTCATCATGAGATTGTGTCTATTATACTTTTCTTTGTGTTTTAGATCAATTATTCATGGGATATTGCAAAGAAATGTGCTTATGTACTTTCGATTAATGCCGCCGAGAGCATTAGAGTTTTGTGCGATACTTAGTCCATGCAGAGGCTCGCTTGATAGGTGATGGATAGGTGATGGAACACGATTGGACCATTATCTAAATATGACGGTACGTTTGTCTCGACGTAAGAGCATGATTAGTAGGCCACAACGCCCGGTGAGACAAGTTGATGTTATTGTTCTTGTTATTGTAATTGTAATTGTAATTGTTATTATTATTGTTGTTATTGTTTTTGTTTCTGTTTTTGTAGTTAGTTAAAATTTGAAATTGTTACTCTTATTGTTATTATTGAGTTGATTATGGACTTGTTGTTGAGAATGTGATGATTGTTGATTATAGAAAGTCCTTGAATAAGACGAGAATGTGATGATTGGATGAGATCGTATATTAAGTTCTTGAAATTGTTGCTCTTAATGTGGTTGTAGCAGCTGATCTAAAACTTGAGCAAAAAAACTTACTCTCTAACTTGAATTTGTCTTTATGAACGAACTAAATCTGTTGTTTCAAACAATGACTTCTTATAACATAGGTCGATGTTTGAAATAACTGCTTAAGCTTAACCAAAAATTTTGCTCAAACTCTAGCTCTCTGACTTGAATTTGTATTTTTCAACCAATTGAAGCTGTTGTTTCAAACAATGACTTCTTATAACCTAGATCATTGTTTGAAACAAAGATTTCAAGTTAGTTAAAATTTGAGCAAAAAACTCTAGCTTTCTTACTTGAATTTATATTTTTCAACCAATTAAAGTCGTTATTTCAAACAATGCTTATTCTAACCTTGGTCGTTGTTTCGCGTTGTTTGAAACAACGGCTTCAAGTAAACCCAAATTTGGGCAATGAGCCTTGCTCTCTGGCTTGAACTTGCCTTTTGTAAATTTAATTTAATTTATTTATTTATTTTTGGTTGGTTGGGGGGGTGGGGGAAGAAATACTTTTTTGCATTTTTTTTATTTTCAAAATGTGATGACCTCTTATTTTATCAATTTTTAGTTATCTCTCTGTACGTATCTTCGCTTATTGTAGTCTCTAATAACGGGTGCTGGAGTTACTTAAGTCGTTGTTCCCAATTGTCACGCCCCGCTTTCCAAAAAGAAATACGTAATACGGATACGCGACTAAGTCCAGCGAATGATTTTCATCATCCATAAGCTGTCAGGATCCTTACAACATTTTGCAGGAATAAACAGGAGACAACAAGGAGAAATCAACCACGCATGCATAAATGAATCATTATACCAACAGAATTTACTTGAACAAAATTTAATAAATCCCAAATAAACCAGATTTGGAACAAGTTATAAATTCTAGGTCACATTGCCCAATACAAAATTCATGTAGCAATTACATTTATTCAAAATAAGCAACAGGAAATAATAATAGCAAGAACTCCAACAACTAGAATCTCAAATCACCTACTCCATCGGGCAGCTGATCACCACAATCTGCAATTTAACAAATTGCAGAAAAAAGAAAAGATAAACAAAACACCCTTCAATACAAGTTACGGGCCGCTTGTAGTGCAGGCAACAAGTACAGGAAAAGAATAAACAACATAGAGCAATAGCGGAAGCAAACATAGCATGGAATGGACATGATAACAAAATAGAACAACTAGCATGAATCATGAACAAAATCAAGTAACATAATGTGCTAACAGGGTACGAGTAACATTTAACAAATGTCAAGTATCAGGCAAGCAGGTAAACAGGTAACATGTACAGGTAATCATGTAACAGGTAAGCATGTAACAGGTATTATGTTATGTCAAGTCTTGTATTTATTACTATCTAGGTAGCACTTCATGCGTCCCAAATTTAATCACATGGTTGCACATACATACAAATTGCATTTAGATCTAGTGGTGGGTTTCTATAGGGCCATGTACTCTGGCGTCACGTAATAGGTAACAGGAACAGGTTTATGAATCAAATAGTAAACAGGTACACGAACCAACAGGTTCATGCATCAAAGCATAAAGTACAACAGGTTCACCAATCCATAGATTCATGAATCAAACATAAAGTGCAACAGGTTCATGTATCAACATGAATCAAACATAAAATGAAAAACACGGGCCCCTTTCTGAGTACACATACCTATATTGTCCACTACTAAGGTCATTCCCTTAACCCCGGCTTGATTACTTGTTATTATTATTAAACAGGCATATACGTGCACAAAACAGAGCAAGAATAACATGGCATGAACAAGTAACAGGTTCAGGATGGAAGATAAACATACACATGTGATAGACAACACATAAAAGGCTAGGAGAACGAAAATTCTAGTTCAGAACGGCAAGACACTACTGCACCAAATCTAGGATTTCCGTTGCCACAAACATGCAAATCTAGATCCGTCAGAAAATCTGGAAAATAGATTCTCGCCGAATCCAGCAAATGTATATAAGTCATATGGTATTTCACAAAACAGAGTTGTATCCAGAAAACATGTTCAACCAGAAATCAGAAGTTCGTATTCATAAACAGGAAAACGGCATCAAAATTTACTGATTAAATTCAAGAAAAATCTGGGGTATTCCCTAGTATGTCTAGTATCAGAAAATAAAGTTTCATAATTTTCCAACTTAGATAGTATAGTCAATAAAATCAAAAAACAACAAGATATAGCAAGTTTGTAAATCTGGAATCATAAACACAACAGTACTAAAACAGCAATAGATTACAAAATATAAATCGAAATCTAGATCCGTCAAAACGGTGATAAAATAGATACAGTAGGCTACATTTTATATTCAAAAAGTTTTTATAAACAGCAAATAGATACGGGTTGAAATTAATGTTCTTTACTGAACAGCATGGAAATTCTGCAAGTATAGTAGTTGTTCACAAGCATAAAATAGTTTATAAAAGTCATTAATTAAATCCAAAAAAGTTAGGAGTTAATCCCATTCAAGTTTAGTTGTAATAAGCAAAAATATTGGATCAAAATATTACATTTAGCATCAGTATAAAAATAAATAACCATACAGAATTCATATAAAACAGAATCTGAAATTTTCTACACATCTGCAGTAAAACAGCAATAACTTGCAACTCACAAATCAAAACTGAGATTTGTCAGAAATTCTGGAAAATAGACAGAATTCTCTATAATTCATATTCATAAATAATTTTCATGTACTGACCTTAATAGGATCTAAAGTACTGAACAAAAACAGGATAACAACAAAAACTAAAATCTTCTTTATGAATAAAATCAACTAGGTTATATGAAACACATCCAAATCATAACAAAATACGCAATATGGTATACTAGATATCCAAGAAACATAGTATAGGGTATTTAGCAAGTCTATAACAAATTATACTATGACTAACACAATCAAACATACGACATACGAACAACATGCATGCATATATACATCAAGAAGTGATTATCTCAAAGTTATTTCATGTCGTGTGTGTAATGGGATAACTATGGGTGAATCAACACATAGAGACAAGATATAACAGGGTTTTTGCACAAGAATTGCCTCTAGAACACAACTACACTACAGGCGGTATTTAGTACTTATATTACACAACAAAAAGAATACAAGTTACCTGCTTTATTATAAACGACGAAAACGACACAAGGAGCGAAATAATTGGAACGGATTTTCGGGCACGAAATCAACGAACGAACGAACTACAATCACAATCTCCATATCACACGCAACCAAAAACAATACTCGCACACAAGAGTCATGGCAAAACAACCCGAGTGCACGACGTCGAAAAGGGGCAGGCCAAGAGCAAGGGCTGTCGCTGGCTACTGCTGGCTGTCGCCGGGAGGAGGAGGGAAAGATCGGAAGGGCGCTGCTGGCGCTGCAGGGTTGTCATGCCCCACTTACCAAAAAAGGATATGGAATACGGATACGCGACAAAAGCCCAGCGAATGATTTTCATCATCCATAAGCTGTTCAAGAATCTTTACAATATTCACAAGAATAATCAGAGTCGGAAGCAAAAGTATCAACCAACATGCACATATGAACCAAAATTTCCAACAAGAGTACTTGAAACCAAATACATTAATCTCAAATAGTCATGATCTGAATAAATCAAAATCCTGGGTCACATTGCCCAAATACAAATAAATCCAAGTATCAAAATACAATATTGTTCAAACTACTACAAAAATAATAATAACAAGATCCAGTACTAATACTTCATGTCACTAATACCATCTGGAACCTGTATTCCAAAATCTGTAATTTAACAATTACAGGGAAGAGGAAAAGAGAAAATAAATACCCGTCAATTGCAAGTTACGGACCGCTTGTAATGCAGGATACAAGTACATGGGAAAACTAACTAGCAACATGGTATAAACATGATATCAAAATGGAATACTAGCATGGCAAGATTAACAAGTACAAGTGGCATGTGTCAAGTGTCAAGTGAACAAGTATCATGTAAACAAATATCAAGTATCAAGAATCAAGTGTCACGAAATCAAGTAACAAGTGTCAGGTAGTCAAGTACAAGTAGCATGTTCAAGCATCAAGTCTCATGTATCATGTAATCAAGTATCAAGTAAGCATGTTTCAAATATCTTATATTATTACTATCTAGGTAACACTTCATGTGACATCCTTTTATCACATGGTTGTTACAATCAATGCAATTCCATTTTAGATTTCATAGTAGACCATATAGGGTAGTGTACTTAGGGACAAGCCTCAAGAATCAAGTATCAAGTATCAAGCCTCAAGTATCAAGTAAACAAGGCTCAAGAGTGAAATATCAAGCCTCAAGTGAAATATCAAGCCTCAAGTAGTGAAATATCAAGCCTCAAGTAATCAAGTATCAAGCCTCAAGTAATCAAGTATCAAGCCAAATCTCAAGTATCAAGCCAAGTCTCAAGTATCACACAGAATCAAAAGATCCTCTTCCGAGTACACGTTTCTGAATTATCCACTATTAGATATGTCCCTTTAAAACCCCGGCTTGGTTAGTTTATTATTAATGTTAAATAAGCAAATATGTGTCACGAAACAAGTAAGTATATCATGTTATGATCAAGTAACAAGTTCAAGTTGCAAAATAAACAAGTATGGGTGCAAGATAATTCATAAAAGAATAAAATAACCAATTCTCAAGTTCAGGACAACAAGACCATACTGTAGCATAACTGAAATGTCCAGTGTTATAAAAATGCAAATCTGAATCCGTCGAAACGTCTAGAAAATAGTCGTAGAAGCTGATGCATATAAACGGTTTCATGAAGCTGACCATGCAAGAATGCATTTTTGACATCCAGCTGATGAATGGACCATGATTTAGACAGAGCTATACTGAGGACAGTTCGAATGGTAGTTGGCTTCACCACTGGGCTAAAAGTTTCATCACAATCTACACCAACCTGTTGAGACCTGTCATCACCAACAAGACGGGCTTTGTGCCGCTCAAAAGCACCATCAGATTTCTTTTTATGACGAAAAATCCACAGAGAACAAATGATATTAACATCAGATGGACGGGGCACTAACTCCCACATCTTATTTTTAATAAGAGCATTAAATTCATCTAACATGGCCGCTTTCCAATTCAGGTCGGACAATGCAGCTTTCGGGTTACGGGGAATAGGGGACGGTGTGACTGAAGATGTCAAATTGAACTGACGCTTGGGTTTAAAAATATCGTGCATGCTGTGGGTTGCCATGGATCTAGATGGTGCTAGGGGAAGTTGGGTCTGATTTGGGCTATGTGGTAGTTGGGCTTCCGGGGAAGTTCCAATGTCAATGGTGGGTGAGGCTGGTGCGGATTGCGGCAGTGGGAGCTGAGGAGTTGTGGGTTGAGGATATGTGGGCTGCGGCATGGTGGCATTGGGAGTTTGGAAATGATGATGTAAAAGAGGATGTAAACTATCATCCAAAAAATCATAGGTGTATGTAGAAGGGGTATGCAGCTTGGCAAGTGGAAATTGGGACTCATCAAATTGGACATGCCTAGAGATAATAATTTTTCGGCTAGACAAATCATAACATTTATATTCCTTGTGATTGGACGGGTATCCCAAAAAGACACACGGAGTGGATCGGGCTTGGAGTTTATTTATTGTGGTGAAAGGAACAAGAGGATAGCACAAACAACCAAAGACCCGTAAGTGTGTGTAGGAAGGATTCCGATGATAAAGGAGTTGAGTGGGGGAATAATTTTGGAGAATCTTTCTAGGGAGAATGTTTAAGAGGTATGTTGCCATTTGTAGAGCGTGATGCCAAAATGATGGAGGCATAGAGGAATGGGTGAGAAGGGTGTGGATCAAGTTGTTTATAGCTCGTATTTTTCGTTCGGCTTTTCCATTTTGTGGAGAAGTGTGCGGGCATGAAAAACGAAAGATCATACGGTGTTTGTGACAGAAGAGTTTGAATGGCTAATTATCATATTCTATCCCATTATCACACTGAAAACACTTAATATTCTTCTCAAATTGGGTCCGAATGAAAGCACTAAAAGATAAGGAAATGGAATAGTGTAACCCCCATTCCGCAAATACGTATTTTCTGAATATTTTCTGTATTTCGATATTATAAATTCATTATTTTTTAAAACCATTTTGGATTTTATATTAAAGTGTTTTTCTAATCGAAAATTTATTCATTTCAAATAATGATGTGTTTTGATCTTATTGATCAACGATTTGTATTTGAGTCCAAATTATATATATATTTATTGGGTCATTTTAGTAAATTGTTAAACCCAAATAATTATTTTATTGTATTATTTTTATAATTATAACTATTAATTGTTATTCCTTGATTATTTAATTAAAGTACATTTAACGAATTATTTTGTTTTCGTACTTGATCTAATTTTCGTGGTGAATTCTAATTTAATTTCAAGCCAACTTATATTGTTTTCATTGTATTATTTATCTATTTATTTGGATTTCAATTTTCATTCATGAAGTTCCTTGTTCTTTTGATTGAGCTTTTATTTTGATTGAGCTTTTATTGTCGATCATATTGTTCTTTTATTTATTGTGGGTGTTTTTATTTGAACTCTATTGATTTTGATCTATCTCTTATTTGAATCCTATGACCCAATTTGATTTGTTCTTGACCCAGAACCGCTTTTATTGAACCCTAAACCTCTAACCCAGTACCCTAATTGTACCCTATAAATACAACCCTAATGCAAATCCTAGAAATGGCACGTTATTGAAACCCTAGCCATCTATTCTCTCTCCTATTCTCTCTCTCCTCTCGTTCTCTCTCTCCTTCCTGTGTTTCCCGCCAAAGCTACAGTAACCCATCTTCTCCGATCGACCTCCGGCACCCCCGTCACCACTTCCCCCTCCGGCGCTGCTCTCCTAGCGCATGCCGCCACCAGCATCTCCCAGAACCACCCTGCTCCTCCCCCTTTCTCTTTCGACAACAGAGAAGAACCCAAATCCCTTACTGTTCTTCCCTTCCGACTGCCTCCAGCCTTCTCGGCGCCATCCCCGGCGACCCCCACTCCCTTCGACACCCCCCCGAGCCCCGCCCCACCTACCTCGTCGTCCAGTCACCCAAGACTCCACCCCCATCCTCCTTTTCCGCTCTCCTCGACATTAATGGCGACCAACCCCCCCAATCCAACGACCCACTTCGTCGATGCCTTCGCGCCGACCACCTCCCACCGTCGATGCCCTCGTCCAGCACCAGACCCCCATGCCCTCTCTCTCCCTCTTCTGTGTTGGCTGTTGTTTCTCTTACTGTGGTTGCTGTTATTGGCTCTATTGCACGTACATTGCATGTGTTATTGTGTGTTCGTAGGTTCGTTGCTTCGGGATTCTCATCTCGTTATTCTTGGTATTCTTTTTCACCGGTTATAACGCAAGTAACTTGTATTAAATTCCTTTGCATATACAAGTACAAAATACTGCTTGTAGTGTAGTTGGGTTCTAGAGACAATTTGTGTGTGAATCCCCTTGTTGATATTGTCTCTATTGTGATGATTTGACCATAGTTGCCTCACGACATATATGACATGAATTAACCTAGGATTGACCACTTTTGATGTATATATTAATGTTATCTTGAGATATCTATGTTTGATGGGTTATTCATGTACTTGGGGTTAATTCTACTTCAGGGTTAATTACTTGGGATTAATTTCATCATATTTGTTGTCTATAGTGAGTTTAATTTCAGTAGTTTTACAAATGTGGCATGGTTATCACGATTTACCACATTAGGTTGCATTTCATAGTAGTGTTTCGTGGGAGTGACTATACCATTACTGGAAATGAGATATAGATAGTCTAAGAAGCTTTTACACTTCGATGCACATACAAATGAAACACAATAGTCATAGAATAGTAGAAAAAATGTTAATTAACTATAAATATAATTAAATTCCGAACCAAAATCATTCTCTGTTCTTACATGTTCTTCTTTGTAGGATATCCTCTTGAATCAATTATTCATCGATCCTAGTTCTTTTAGCTTCATTAGGATATCTTTGTAGGATATCCTCTTGAATCAATTGAACAATGAATCTGAAATTTCGGAAAGAAAAAAAAGGAATGAAAAAAGGGAAGAATAGAGAAAAACGAACAAAAAGGAAAAAGAGGGTAGTGTAGTTGGGTTCTAGAGACAATTTGTGTGTGAATCCCCTTGTTGATATTGTCTCTATTGTGATGATTTGACCATAGTTGCCTCACGACATATATGACATGAATTAACCTAGGGTTGACCACTTTTGATGTATATGTTCATGTTATCTTGAGATATCTATGTTTGACGGGTTATTCATGTTATACTTGTCGAATACTTATAAAATACCTATACTATGTTGCTTGGATATCTAGTACACCATATTCCATGTTATCATCCTATTGTTTTCCCTATTGATACTATTGTTCATCTAATGTCTCTGTATTGCATATTGTATTGTTGCATTAATAAAATAATTAACAAGCCGGGGTTTAAGGGTTGACTTTTAGTAGTGGACAATATGGGGACTGTACTCGGAGGAGGGGCCCGTGTTTTCCTATGTATCGGTCTATTGGTATATCGGTCTATCGGTCTATCGGTCTATCGGTCTATCGGTCCATCGTTCATATCGGTCATCGATTAATTGTAGATTACTGACTACAGTATCTCGATTGATTCGGTCATCGGTCATTATTGAATATTGTTGCCGAGTACATGAACTATAGAGCCCACCACTATAGTCTAAAATGAAATTGAGTGTATGCATCGAACCTGTGATACGAAACACATGAGACACAGTAGTACATGCATTAGTTAGGATTAAAATGAATAATAGACTTAAGGATTAACACGACATCGACATTGCATATTGTTCATCATTGTTTCTATTGATATCGAATATTACATGATACTTGTTCACTCAACGCTTATTACATGCTACTTACACTTGTTTATCTTGCCATTAGGGTTGCAAACGAATCGAGCTATTCGCGAGCTATTCGGCTCGAGTTCGGTCAAAGCTCGGCTCGAACCGAGCTCGAGCTCAAAACCGGGCTCGTTTCTTAAACGAGCCGAGCTCGAGCTTGGGTTTTTTTTTTTTAGACTAGGCTCGTAAGCTATTCGGCTCGAATACGGTCAAAGCTCGGCTCGAACCGAGCTCGAGCCGAGCTCAAGCTCAAAACTGAGCTCGTTTCGTAAACGAGCCGAGCTCGAGCCTGAAGGTATTCGGCTCGGCTCGGCTCGGCTCAATTGCAGCCCTACTTGCCATGCTAGTTGTTATATTTCTTTATCATGCCTATTCTATATTATTAGTTATCCTTTTTCCCATGTACTTGTGTAAAAGAATATAATATTGATGTCCTACCAAACTTAAAATAGGAGATGTCCACAAATCACTATGCAAAATATCAAATGGCATTGTAGTACAGGATGATGATGGATAAAATGGCAACTTAACATGTTTCCCAAAAACACATGATTCACAGACAGAAGAACTGAAGAGGTTTGTAATCAATAAACTTATTATTCCTAAGAGAGCATAAAACAGGTGCTCCCGGGTGTCCCAAATGAGTATGCCATAAAATAGGAGAAAGAATGCAAAGGTTGAAGGAGAGGTGGCTTGATAACTGCTGGTGGTGGTGATAGGATAAAGATCCCCGGTGCTATCACATCTCATTATTGGCATCCCCGTTTGAATGTCCTTCACGGAAAACTCAAAAGGATCAAACTCAATAGAAACATTATTGTTAGTTGTGAAACGACGCACATATATCAAGTTCTTAATGAGTTTAGGAGCATGCAGGACATTAGTTAAAGTTAACGGTGGATGTGCTGAGGGAAGGGAAAATTGTCCATAACCACGAATTGGAATTTCTTGTCCACTGCCAACAATAATATTCTTGTTATTGCTCATATTAAAATAAGACGAGAGAGTACCTTGCGATGCTGTCATGTGGGAGGTTGCACCAGTGTCCATGTACCAGTTTTCATCAGGATCATTGATAGGCATGGTGTGCATGACAGCTTCAATGTCAGTAGGTGTGTAGCTCGAAGGAGGAGGCACTTGAGCACTATATGCTTCCTGTGGGTGATTTCCAAGAAGACCGGGCTGACGAGCAGGAGGAGGTCTAGCCCATGACGAAGTTGGATACGGGCAAGGAGGGGCTGCCCACCTTGGTGGCGCCTATGAACCCCATGTCGGGTACTGTGCCCACGGTGGCTGCTGCTGCCAGGGGCGTGGTTGTTGTGGTCCCTACTGCTGGTGACCACCACCATCGTGGTTGCTGCCACCACGGCCTTTACCTCGACCACCATTATTTTTGGCACGGTCGTTGTTGCGGTTGGGACCTCGTTTTTGGTCATTATGGTTGCGGTTTGCTGCAGTACCGGAACCTGAGCTCCTTCCATAACCTTGGGTATCATAGGTTGAAGAGGAATTGGCATGGCTGTGGCGGTGGCACTTGCAGCGGTCGCGGCCTGCTTCGATTTGCGGGTTTCTTCGAGGATTAGCCTCAAACGTGCCTTATAAAAAGGAGGCAAGGGATCCTTGCTGAATGATCGTAGCAACACCATCATAACTTTCATTCAAACCCGCGACTAATTGAAGAACTAACCTTTGATTTGAAACATGTGCACCAACATTAGATAGTTGATCGGATAGCATCTTGAGTTCTTGGCAATAAGCCGAGATGTTGGGAAAATCGTCAATATATACGTGAGTGAATTGATTTTCCAGATAAACGGCACGTGAATTTTTGTTATCCTGGAAAATATTTTGTAATCGCTCCCATGCTTGTTGTGGAGTAGAATCCGGCTCCAAGATGGTGTGCAAAAGATCGTTCGAAATCGTTCCATAAATCCATTGGAGGACTATAGCATCCAATCATGACCAAAGATCTTCATCTTTTTCTATTTCTTTCCCAGTTGTCGGTGATTTAGGAGGAATGATATGGTCACTAACTTGGTATGCTCAGAAATGGATTTTGAACAGCTCCGCCCATGAAGATTATTGGCTCTTTTCCATCTCAAGAGTGATCGGGATGAAGTTCCTGACGTTGTTAACGGCAAGAGCGGGATGGAACTTTGGTTGTTCGGCCATTTGATGGAGATAGAGAAGAGAAGAGTGAACAAGAAGAGAGAGCAGCAATGGCAGCCACGACCAGGGGTTCTGGCGTCAGTCGGCGAGGAGCGACGGCGTCGCAAGCGGAGGCGCGAGGTCGCGGCGGCAAGAAGGCATCGACGGCGTGGAACAGGAGCAGCTAGGGATGGCAACTGGGCCGGGTCAACCGGCGACCCACCCACGATCCGGCCCGCTAACCCGGTCCATTTAACATCTAGGCGGGTTCGGGTCGAACCCGGTGAACAGTACTGGGTCGACCCGGGTCGCAAATAATGCGAATTGAACCTGCGAAACCCGGCCCACGAACCCGTTAAGCACGCGAATTCAACCGGTCAACCCACGGGTCGACCCGCGGGTTCCGACCCGTTGGACCCGTACGGGTCGAACGTTCGACCCGTCACGGGTCGACCGTTGACCAGCGAGTCGAACGGTCGAAAACGACTGTCTCCACTCTCCAGAGCCGTTCCGAACGGCTCTTTAGCCGGTTTTTTTTTTCCTCCCATATTTTGAGCCTATAAATACCCCAAAAAATCTCATAAAAAATCACACCTTACTCTCTTACTCTCTTTACTATTATACATCATTTGTAAAGAATTTTTTCAACAACTGTAGTATTCATCAAACAAGTCTAGAACGAGCCATATACACGATCAAATTTCGGTCGTATCGGAATCAAAATTCAACGTCTTCAACTCTCTTCAACCCTCGTCAAATCTACTTCAAGCTCTCCTCAACTCTTCAATTGCGGAATCGGCAAAGCGCTCCTGCATCTTTTCTATTCTATTCTTATTTTCACGTTTTTTTACATACGCGTATTCCACGGTGAACGGTATCTAAATTTCATACCTCTCTCGTTATATTTTTTTTTGCATTGTAGTTAAAATTATTGTTCGTTTTTTGAACTTCTCTATCTCAACCCTCTTGTTTTTTAGATTTTTTTTTGTATAATTTACCATTCCTACATTGTATATTTTTTTTTACATACTTTACTTTAGCACATTACTACATTATGTCTAGATCACGCTGTAGCGGTCGTAGCAGACAAGATTCGTCCTCCTCTTCCCGTAGGCCACCAATTGTCCCAACTAGTGAGCCCGCCCAAGAATACCATGATCCTCCTATGGAACAATGAGGTACACACGACGTAGTTGTAGGTGACATACAATTGGAAGAAAAAGAACAACAACAACAACCAACCGAAACCACACAGCCCCGTAGTAGTAGGAAAAGTATAGGAGAAACTAGCGATTGGCATAAGTTTCATGATTATATTCCGGACGAACATACTCCGAGTATAGGTTTGAAAGTTTGTAAAACATGTGGTAAAACATACAAATTCAAGAGGGGTGACGGCACCGGTACAATTAGTAGGCACATCCAACATAACCATAAAGAACTTCTTGATCAAATACAAGGCCAACAAAAAATCAACCCTAGGACCGGTCTAGTTGATAGCCACCCTTATGATCCCGATCTTGTTCGTCGGGAAATGGCTCGATTAGTCATTAAGGAAGAGTTACCATTTTCCTATCCCGAGAGTAGGAACTTGGAAAATTTTAATCAAATGGCCTTAAACCCTCATTTTAGAAGAATTTCGAGAAATACTTGCAAATCGGATTGTTTTAAAGTGTACAATAAAATGAAGGACGCTTTGATTGCAATTTTATGGAGTTTAACTTGTATGGTTAGTTTAACTTCGGATTGTTGGACGGGTCTAAACAATATTCCAACGATGGGAATAACCTATTATTGGATCGCCAATGATTGGATTCTTCAAAAAAGAATCATATCACTTGCGGCGTTGCCGTATCCCCATAGTGGCGCTGAAATAGCAAATCGTATTATAGAAATTTGTGATGTTTTTCATATTCGCGATAAAATTATGTGTATTAGTTTTGATAATGCATCTAACAACAATGTAGCAATTACTACTTTAAAATCCGTATTAAACTCTCCATCTGACAATATTTTTCATATTAGATGTGCATGTCATATTATAAATTTATGTGTTCAAGATGCATTAAAAATAGTTGATCCATATATAGTTAAAATTAAAAATTGTGTACATTTCATTGCATTAAGTCCAAGCATTTTCCAAGAATGGAAAGCTTGGTGTAGGGTTAGAAATGTTCCTTTTAGAAGATTTCCAAAGGATGTTAGACACCGATGGAATTCTACTTTTGATTTACTAAATATTGTTACCGAATATAAAGCAGTTGTAAATGATTTTTGTATCGCAAAAAATATGCATAATTTTGAAATGACTCCCCCCGATTGGTTTTTTGCCGAATCTTTGTTGAAATTTTTAGAACCTTTTAAAACCGCAACTTTAAAATTTTCAAAAACATATGAATCTACTTCTAGTAGCATTTTTATTGAATTAGTTAGCATGCTACAAACATTTAACGAAATGTTAAATGATCTCAATGTTGGTGAAATTGTAAAACCTGCATTTCAAAAAATTTTGAAGTGTTATTTTTCTCCTCCTATGTTGATTTGTGTTGCTATGGTTATGGATCCTCGTATCAAATTAGAAGGTACGAAGAGTTTGATAGAAATGTTTTTTGCATTACTTGAGGAACATGTAGAATTAGTAAATGATTGCGCTACTTTTTTAGTTCAGTTTGAATCTACGTTAAATAACTTGTATGATTATTATGATAGACGTTTTGCTTCTAGTAGTACAACTTCTGTAGTTAGTTCTTCTTCCGGTAGCTCTAAAGGTAAGGGTAAAAGTAGAATTGGTGATAGAACATTTAATTTACTTGAACAAATTCAATCAAAAAAACCTAAGACTAATCAACCAAATGAATTAAATTGGTATAACCAACAAGATTCTGAGCCTTCTACTTCTCCACTAGATATTTTACAATGGTGGAAAGACCATGAACACACTTTTAGTATTCTGTCAATTATGGCTAAAGATTTACTAACTCCTCCTGTCTCTACGGTTGCTTCTGAGAGTGCATTTTCTACAAGTAGCAGGGTTCTAACTGATTACAAGAATCGCTTGAAGCCGGACTCGTTAGAGATGCTCGTTTGCACAGAAGACTGGCTGAAGGCTGAAGATAGGATACAAGAGAAAGCACTATTAACGTCCACAAGTGGGAGCAACTCGTCCGAAGAACAACAACAACAACAATAGCTTTGCTTGTTATGTTAAATTAGAAAAATTGTAGTCATTGTAAAATTGTATATAAGAAATATGTTATTGTATAAAACTTTTTTATGAATTGAATTCTTCATTTCATTAGAAATTGTTAAAATTGTATAACTTAAATTCATATGAATAATATTTCAAAATTTGTTGCCAATTTCACTCTTTCAATCTTATTATTATTATTACGATTTTTAATGTTTATTAGTATTATTACTTACTTAGTATTATTATTATTATTATTATTATTATTATTATTATTATTTTAAGCTACAAAAAAAAATTATACGAAAAAAAATAAAAAAATAAAAAAATCTACCCCTATATAAACGGGCCAACCCGCGGGTCGACCCGGCCCAACCCGGGTTGAACCCTAAAGGGTTCACGGGTTGGGCGGGCCACCCAAACCAAGCTTGAGCCCGGCCCGGCCCGGCCCGGATAAGTGGGCAAACCGGCCCGAGCCCGCCCACTATACGTGCCAACCCGTACGGGTTGGGCCCGGCCCGGCCCACTCGACCCGTTCGCCATCCCTAGGAGCAGCAAAGGGGGCTTTGAGATCTGGGCCTGGCTGTCGTCGAAAGGGAAAGGGGTAGGGTCTGTCGGCGCGCGTTAGGGGGCGGGACAGAGGAGATGGCGACGCTCGATCGGAGGTCGTGGCTCGCCGGAGTTGGCCGGAGAAGAAAGCCCGAGAGGGATTTCGGGAGAAGGAGAATAGAGGAAGAAGGAAGAGAGCACAGTTATGGCTCTGATATCATGAAAGGAATTATTTGCCTCATTGTTTCTCATTCTTCTTGTCAATATATACTACAACTAAGGTACCTGCTAGAATATGGGTAGTCTAACAGTAAGGTAACTGCTAGAATATGGATAGTTTAACACATTCAAATGCACATTTAGTATCTAAGGTCATGTTTCTATTAAGCATATGTGCCTTCTACTTTTTTCTTGAAAAATATGCACGGCATAATTACTAATATGTACAACAGAGTGTACTTTTGATGTCAATTTTCCAGATTAGTTTGGTTTCTATCCATCACATACCACTGATACCAATGATACATACACAAAGATACACGAAATTAACAAGACATAGTTTCATACAAGCATGCGTAGAGCACACAGTTTCATATACACATGCCAGCATGTTCGGGTTTTTTGGGTTCGGGTCAGGCAGGTTTTATAAAAAATAATATCAGCCCAATTTGAGTTTGGACGGATTTTCTAACTTCTCAAACCCCATATTTATTGTCCGGATCCGGATCCAGTCCGGACCGGGCATAACAATTTGAGAAACAAGCTAGTAAATCATTGACTGGCAACGGAGTAAGACAATGCTAGTTGAGATTCTACGGACCTTAGGTATATGTATGTGACTACCCCAACACTTACGAGGATCTGTGGGTTGGCCGCATATTTGCCTTTAAACGCCACGAAATGAATGATGCTTGGTACATCGTCATCGCGGCTACTACTTGAATTTTATAGCTAGACATAAATAATTTTTACTTTTGTGCTTCATGTAATAGTACTTCTGGTATTCTTACCCATATCATGCATCTTACTTCTTTTTGGGCTACAGCAGCTGCTAGAGGAACGAGATGGAGGATTGCCAGTCTTCCAAGTGGACGAGTATGATGATGAGGTCGAGTTCGGTCCGACACTTAACTGGGAAGGGCATGGATCTCTAGATTCTTACCTGAGACAGGTTGCGGTTGGAAGGGCTACTTTTATTTACATTTAGCTCTATTTATACCTGTATTGTTGTACTGTGGCTAGCACTGCCCTCCGGGGCGAAGTTGGAGATTTATGTTTTATTTTCTGCATTATTGTTATATGTACTCTCCCCAGGTTCTCCGGGGATATTTTATTAACTTCTTATTAATGAAACAAGATGGCGTTATTCCACCTATTATTTTTTTTTAAAAAAACAATTTGTGATTAATTGGTGTACAAATATGAGACTTGTTACGGACTAATAAGTTATGTTTCTCCGTTTAATATAACAGGATTTAAAGTCAGCAAGTTACTCAGTAGCCAAGAGGGTTCATTGCTAGTTAAAAATTAAACACCCCAAACCAACACAATCACAAAGAAAAGTAGAAAACCAGTAAGATTAAAATACAAAAAACTACAAACCAGGCTCAAAGCTTGGAACTCTTATTTCATTTGCACAAATCTTAATGAACATCAAGTCGTAAAAAAGGCTTCACAAATCTGAATAAAAATTACTCCCTACTTCAGGTAGACATTGTTTTGAGGTCCTCATCAGTGAGAACTGGTGGTACAACAGTGACGGGCTGTATGATGAAACCAGCCTGTTGGCAAGCTTCTTCTAGGAGCTTCACCTGAGAAAGACCTTCTGGGCAGAATGCAATGATGGCGCCACCACTGCCCGTGAACTTGGATGCAGCACCGACACTACGAGCCACTTCAATCATCTTTATGTTCAATGAACCGAGAACGTCATCTCCAAACATTTGCCTAGACAAAGAGAAAGTGGAAAATCAAAGGAAAACAAAAAGGCTTTTTTGTGTGTACCATTGGCTTGAGAGGGGGGGGGGGGGGGGGGGGGGGGGGGGGGGGGGGGGGGGGGGGGGCACTTATATTGTACCGTATATATTTTTGGTTGAAAAATCATTATAACAAAAATGACAACAACAAAGTTTATATCTTGAATCTTTGAAGTCGTCACATAAGTCCTATTTCTTCATTAAAAAATGTGTGATCTACTCGGTCAAATTAGGATGGATCACATACTTATAATAGGTGTAAGATTCAAGACCGTTTAGGCCTACTCCTTGTTGCTCCATCTAGTCTCTCTCCCTGGATTCCCAATTCATCACAATTAGCCTCTCCCTTATTTTATCATATTTTATCTACCAAACATGTTTCTTAATTGCCCAACTATTGAACTACAGCATCCAACCATGTATGTATTACAATAAAGGGGGTCACTCTCCACAACACCCATGCTAACTACTCTATGGTTTGGGTCTTTAGCAGAAAGTGAGTAAGCTTTGGGTGCAATCAACAAGAAAAACTGACATAGATGTTATGATGAAATCAACAAGAAAAGCTGACATCGATGTTATTAGAAGCTGACCTAGCAAGAAATTTTTCCTCTGGGGATACACTGATCCTCCATAATGGAGCCCTATGAAAAACAAAATTTCATGTTCCGTAGTGATTTCCTATATATCACATGGCCTACTATTTTTTGGATTTGGTAGATAAGAAAAAGGCGCAAGATATAAGCCTCTGATATGTTACATACCGGTTCAGATATATGAGACCGGTTTAGTTACGCATGAGTTTTGTGAATGCATAAATGTATCTTTCATTTCTATCCAAATCAAATTGCAAATAGCTGTATTTAAAAAATTTATATAACTTCCTAGGTAACTTTGCCATCACAAAATACTCCAGAACCATGGTTTTAAAGATCGGACGATCCCGATCCGATCCGATCCTGCCGAACCAAATCACTTTTTTAGGAGTTGCTCCCAGACAACCCCTAAATCTCGGGATAGACAACCCCTAAATCTCGGGATCGGTGAGATAACTCAGGGATCGACCGAGTTAGCAATTGAATCGAATGGATCAACCTAATCCCAACCCGAAACCACCAATCTTATGATTAAAAATTTTCAATATTTGAACTTTTATTCATGTGGATCCTTTTAACATCATTTCATATGTAGCTTATATTTTGTTTTTTCCTTGTATGTAAATAATATTTGTATTATTTAGTCTACCTAATTCTATTGTGCTCTTTTTATTTTATATTAATATTTCTATAAAACTAATTAAAATATTCAAGTCTGTAATTGAAAATTTTTAATTTGTAAAAAGAACTATTTAAATTCATCAATTCATTTTTTTTCAAAACTAAATATTATTGTTTTAAAATAATTTAATTATAGAAACATATTAGATTATTATTTTTTTAAAGAAAATGTCCGGTACAAAAAACCTGATACGTGATCCCGATCCCGGTCCAAATAATAGGACAACCCCGATTCCGCTCCCAATCCCGAGTTTTAAAAACTTGTCCAGGACTTCTCTTTAAGTATCATGCTTAGATTCTATGGATAACATCATATTTGGTGATCCTATACATCAAGGATAATTTTTATGTACTTATTGGCCATCAAAATCAATGAATAATCCTCATTTCTTATTCAACTGAAGTAATTCATTAATTTCATTTCTTAGACCCAACTTAGTTTTATGTTGGCTATTGGGTATCAGCTGTCTAGCAGAACCATCCTCCTTCACTGAAGTATGGGACTTGCAGAGAAAATACAAGACTTTAAGCACAACATTGATAAAGATAAGATACGAGGAAAAATAGTTTCGTCTATGCAGTGAAATAACTTGATGTGCATTCGGATATTTCAAATAGCCAATCACTATCTTTCTATCAAATTTTAAACGGATGATATCATGAAAATGATTTCTCGAAAATAAATCAGTGTGGATATGGATCACAACATGCTCAAGTGAAAGAATCTTTCTATGTTTCAATGAAGGTTAAGTCAGGAAAAAACACGAGGTCATGCATTCTATGTAAGAAGGATTTTTCCAAATTAATAATCAAAATCATTATCGTCTAAAAGGAGCTTGTAATATGTAAATAAATAAACCAAAAAAAAGTTGTTAGCCATGTGTCCATTATGACTCAACTTCCTACTAAAGTACTTGCGTACGCTAACTTTCAACTTTTGTGTAACTGAAGCTAAGACCATTTACCCAACCCCAAAATTTTGGTATAGAGGCTCTGTTGTTGTTTTTGAAACTAAAGACCAATCATTTCTTAAACATGCAACAAGATAAGCTTGTGCAAATTGTTTCCCTATGAGCTGTCACTACTGGATCTTTCCTGTCTGGTATTTTCTTAGGCTACATGTAATTTTTTTGTAAGCTGACATAAAGTTGAAGTCATTAAGAGCTTTAGGGTTTATATCATCTCAGTTCAAGATCAATTCTCTATGACAATTAAACACACAGAGAATTGGTTCAGATATAGCCGAAGTTCTTTTAGAAAAAAAGAAGACATTTTTGTACCTTCGAAGATCAAAATTGTGGTTCATAAGCTGCGCCAAATCAGTGTAATTCTTTTCAAGCAAAGCAGTTCGACCCTCGAGAGCTACTTTGGCCACTTCTTCCATCAATGAGATGATAAACTTGTCACCATCTAGCCATCTTTTACGAACAGAGCTGTGCACCTATAATAAATCTATCAAATGATGATTATCAAGATCTTTAAAAAAATTGTAACTTGGCTATTTTATCATTTAATATCATTCAAGCAGATCAGTGTTCAATGTCAAGAAGAGAATGACGAATTCTCCTCCAAAAAGGTGCCAATTTTATTTTATCATTTAATATCATTCATGCAGATCACTGTTTGGTACTTTGGTGTGAATAAGGAGAAAAAGAGTTTTCTTCCACAAGCCTTTTTTTTATAAATCTGAATTTACTCTTTTCACTATTAACAGTAAGAAGAGAAATAAACTTGGTCTCTATTTTGGTACTATTGTGAACAAAATGTGCAATGACAAAAACATTTTGATTTGAGATTTTTTTTTTCCGAGGCCAAGAGAACTTTGGCAAAAGTTAAAGCAACTCTTGCAGAGTGGAAGGGGAAAAAGGAAAAACCTCAGTTTTAGAAAATTACCTTGTCAAAACCCGCTTTAGCTCCGGTCTACTTGACACTTATCTTAATGGTTAAGTGCTTTACTAAAAAGTGTCTTCCGTACTCCAGAAGCATTACCGAACTTACACAATGAGAACATTAATAGCAACTCATACTGTATAATATTATTCACAGTTGGAATAACATTTTGAAGGTATGAGAAGTGGTATCCTTTTAAAAAATGATGAGGCAATGTTAATTACTTTAGTTAGAAAAAGAATAATACAAAACCAACCTTGCCAGAATCACTTGGGTTTTCAGCATAAATGAGATGTAGAGGAGGAAGAAGGCTCGTATCCATGGGTGTATACATGCCATGCCCCAGTGTCTCCATATGTTCTCTACTGAAGTCCTATAAAGTCAATATAAAGTCACCGGTTATTGGTAATCACTAATGCAAAACTGTTTTCTCTGTAAGTGTCAAGTATCATTTACCATGTACACGAGGCCTCCATAGACCTGGGCAACTCTGTCCTGGAGACCAGCAACAATTCCAAGCTCCTTCTCTGCACTGAGAATAAGGTCTGGTCTGATTTCGACTTTTACTAGGTGCCGGATACTGTAGAAATCGAGGAGGCAGCTTAGTGCAGCACAGACAATTGCACTCGACCCCGAAAGACCTGTCTGAAAGATAGCATGGCACAAATGTCTTAGTATGATAATAATAATAGTATATTCTTAACTTACTATTTTATGATAAAATGGAGTACACTATTATCTTGTAGATCTACATTTTTGTGTAAATTTTGATTAGAACTTCTTTAGTTATTGATGAATGGCCCATTTTGCTAGTGAAGCATAGACAGACTAGTTTGGGATAATGTGATGTTATAGACAGACAGAATAGTAGCAAAATCACAAAGAACTGCATAATGTGATGTTACAGACAGAAAAGTTTGGGATATAACCTATGTGAATGAAAATGCTGAATAGAGATATGATGGTAGAAAAGAAAAAAAGATTTTGTACTTCTGCTGAGATTGTTTGGGATATAACCCATTACAAGTCCAGCGATTCAAGAGATCATTCCTCTAGAATGACCTCCACTGATCCCTCCAGGCCTAAGCCCTCCTCTTCTCAGTACCCCAACAAATCTTACCCCAGCAAACCTAATTCAAATTCTTATCCACTTAGAAATGACAATAAGGGTAAGAACACTGAAAGAGACTACTCTAAGATTGATCATCTCACTAAGTGCTATAAATATAAGGGATACGGTCATGTTGCTGGCAACTGTCCCAACACAAGTAGGATCAATATAGTAGAAGGTACTGTTGTCATCGCTGATGATTCCGACAATAAGTTTTCCTATGAACCTAATGAAAGCGATGACTTCGGCGAAAAAGAGGATGACCGGTATCTCCACTGTATTCGGTCGATCCAATCACCTCACTTGAATATAGTCAGATGTGCTTTGTCCCAACCAAAAGAAGAATATGATTGGAAGCGCACTGTTATATTTCACACATTCACGACAATAGGTGACAAAAACTGCAAGGTGATTGTTGACAGTGGAAGCTGCGTCAACGTTGTCTCTTCAGATGTCTTAGCCAGACAGGACTTACAACTGAACCTCATCCACGCCCATACAAACTATCTTGGATTGATGGAACAGCCCTCCAAGTCACACATCGATATTTGGTCCATGTAGACTTCAAAGCCTACAAGGAGCAAATTTGGTGTGATGTGCTCAAAATAGATGTGGGTCAAGTAATTTTGGGGAGACCTTGGTTATACGACCACGATTTGACAATTTATAGTCGATCCAACCAGTGTGTATTTCAACATAACGGATTAAAGATAAAGCTCACACTGGTGAAACCATAGACAAATCCGTCTGTGAAAACTTCAACTCCCTCGAGAAGGGCAAGGAAGTAACGTATATGGGTGAAAAGGAACTCGCGGAAGAAATTGACAAGCGGGCTACAATTCTTCTACTCACAACGAGCGAAGTCCCTAAAGATCCTAATTCCTAAGTCACGCATCCCGCCTCAAGTTACTCCTGTCCTACAGGAATTTGCAGATGTGTTTCCTGCTGACCTCCCCAACTAGTTGCTCCCGCTGCATGACATCCAACACGCTATTGATCTGGTTCCGGAAGCAAGTTTTCCTAACTTGCCACACTATCGGATGAATCCGACAGGACATGCTGAGTTGAAAAAAGCAAGTTGATGAGTTATTGGCAAAAGGCTTCATCAGAGAAAACTTAAGTCCTTGCGTTGTTCCCGCTCTGTTGATGCCAACGAAAGATGAAACTTGGCGTATGTATGTGGACAGTCGTGCCATAAACAAGATCACGATGGAGTACCATTTTTCCATTTCGTTTGGATGACAAGTTGGACATGATGTCTGGTGCCATAATATTTTCTAAGAATGATCTTAAAAGTGGCTACCACCAAATACGTGTTCGTCCTGGTGATGAATGGAAGACCTCCTTCAAGACGAAGGATGGCATGTACGACTGGATGATCATGCCGTTTGGAATGACGAATGCCCCGAGCACGTTTATGAGAATCATGACATAAGTACTCTGTCTTTTTATAGGCAAGTTCCTTATGATGTACTTTGATGATATTCTCATTTACAGCCAATCCGTTGGGCAACATCTTGACCATTTGAGATAGGTCTACGATATTTTGAGGAAAAAACAGCTTTATGCTAATCCTACCAAATGTACCTTTCTCTCCGATCAGACTATCTTTCTGGAGTTTATTGTTTCTGCCAGAGGAGTATCCACTGATCCAGAAAAGATACAAACTATTATTAAGTGGCCTGAGCCCCGCAATATTCGTAATGTGCGGAGTTTTCATGGTCCTGCTACCTTCTATCGTCGGTTTGTGCAAGGATTTAGCACAATCATGGCTCCAATAACTGACTGTTTGAAGAAAGATGAGTTTGTCTGGTCGAAAGAAGCCACGAAAGCCTTCGAAGAGATCAAGAAAAAATGACTCAGACACCTGTCATAAGGTTACCTTATTTCACTAAAGTCTTCGAAGTAATGTGCGATGCTTCTGGTATCGGCATAGGTGGAGTCCCTAGTCAAGAGAGTCATCATATTGCTTATTTCAGCGAAAAGCTGAACGAAGCAAAACAAAAATACTCCACTTATGACAAGGTATACGGTAAATATCACTTCGCTATTGGCGACATTACCTCCTGCCGCAATAATTCGTCATTTTCTCAGACCATGAGGCCTTAAGATTCCTTAATTCTCAACAAAAATTGAACCCAAGACATGCTCGATGGGTATAGTTCCTACAAGAATATTCGTATACCATTAGGCATAAGAAAGAGATTGATAATACGCCGTGGATGCGCTAAGTTGTTGTCACATGATCTTATCTACATTGCGTACCGAAATTATTGGTTTTAAGATATAAAGATGAGTATGCATCCTGCCAAAATTTTCACGATATCTACACCTCTTTGAAGGATGGCAATACTCGAGTGATAGATGATTATTTCTTGAAAGATAATTATCTCTTCCATCGCTCCAAACTGTGCATTCCTAGTACATCACTACAAGAGTATCTTGTTTGAAAATTGCACGCTAGTGGCCTTGCTGAACACTTTGTGCATAGTAAGACCATTGATGCTGTGAAACATCAATTTTACTAGCCTAAACTAAAGAGAGACGTTGCAAGACTTGTTAACAGGTATCATACTTGTCAACTCGCCAAACAATAAAAACAGAACACAGGCCTGTATACTCCATTACTTGTTCCCAGTCGCCCTTCGGAAGATGTCAGCATGAATTTCGTGTTAGGCTTACCAAAAACACAAAAGAAACAAGATTCCATTCTTGTCGTCGTGGACCGTTTTTCTAAAATGGCCCACTTCCTCCCATGTTGGAAAACTTTCGATGCACCTCGTGTAGCTCAGATTTTCTTCGATAATATAGTGAAGCTACATGGATTGCCAAAAACTATTGTGTTTGATAGGGATGTAAATTCACGAGTTATTTTTGGAAGACCATATGGCACAAGATGGGCACGAAATTGAAGTTCTCTTCAGCCTTCCACCCACAGACTGATGGACAGACTGAGATTATCAATCGAAGTCTTGGCAATCTCTTATATAGTCTTGTGGGAGAGACCTTGGAAACTTTACACTTGAAATTGACTGTTGCTGAATTTGCTTACAACACATCTAAGAATAGAACCACCAGAACGAGTCCACATGAAGTTGTGCATGGTTATCATCCTAGGTAATCCATAGATCTTGTCCCTATGTTAGAACATCATAGAGTCTTAGAGTCTGCATCTACATTTACATTCCAGCATTTATGACTTGCATGAAGAAATTTTCAAGAAAACTACAAGTTAAGAGCAGATATTAGAAGAAAAATTAAAACTTTTAATGTTGGTGACGAAGTGATGATTCGGATTCGTCCGAAACGGTTTCCAGCTGGATCTGTTAAGAAATTGAATGCACGTGCCACATGCCCATTTAAAATTCTACATAAAATCAATGATAATGCCTATGTCGTTGACCTTCCTGAATGTTTCGACATAAGTAAGACTTTCAATATTGAGGATCTAGTACCCTATAAAGGCCCAGAATTTAAATAGATGAGCCTACCCTGCAGCCTACTTGTGATACTTCCACATTTCCCCCTCTGATACTACTTACCCACCGACAGAAAAATTGATAATATTTTAGATGTTCAGATAATCTCTACTAGAGATGGTGGTATTTATAGGTATTTGGTAAGATGAAAAAACAAGTCGGAGTCGGAGGATACTTGGATTGATCTTAAAGAGCTCCAGCGCTTGGATCCAGACCTTTTGGAACACTGTGATTAGATGACTGGTTTTGACTCAACTGGGTCGAGCACTCTCCCACCCGGAGAAAATGATGAGAACATCAGTTCGAGACGGTTCAGAGGTTTCTATAAGCGCTGACATCGTCTAAGATGGTTGTTCCATTAGTTTAGTATTTTATTTCAGTACTCATATTTGGTTTTTGGCAATTATAGCAATTATAGCAATATGTAGTAATTTTACAATTTGCACCATTTATTTTATGCATTAGAATATTTTGGAGATTTGTATTGAGATTTGTATGGAGCCTTATATATAGGCCTCTAGATTAAGGAAATAAGATGCTTTCGATCGACTAAAAATTATTGTGATGAGTTGTTGCTCTTCATTCATCTTTTTGTATGAGACATTGAGATACAATTTTAGGGTTTGTAATAAATTCTAAACTACACCCAAATACCCAAATTAACAATCCCAACCCTAATTCTACTCCTACAGCTGCCAACCACCTTTCCCCTTATCTTCTTCCTTCTTCAACGAGCACCCCAACTCCTCCTCTCATTCACCCACCCTCTTCATCCAAACCCTCGTCTGCCTCTCCCCGTCGACATCTTCCTTCACCCACACACCGACCACCCACCACCTGAGCGCGGCACCACCACAGCCCCGTCGACGCCAGCCCCCAACTTCAAAACCCTAATCCCCAAATTCCTCAACTTCGAAACCCTACTCTTCGAGCCCCTTGCAGCCCCGACCATCGACGCCGACAACTCCAACCTGCGCCGCAACCCATCGCCGTCTCCTTGCTGTCTCACCGAAGTCCCCCACGGCAATCACCCCAACCATCTTCCTCCACCACAGCACCTTATCCACAACCCCAGTAACTTCTTTTCATTCTCATTTATTTGTGATACTATCTATCGACTCTAGAATATTATTTGAATTATCTGTCGTCCATAAATATTGAGAGTGTGCGCTTCTACTTACTAATTAGAATACAAATCGTTATTGCATCTTTTACTTGTTAAGAACGCATAGGTATATAATTATTGACTGTTAGAACTGAATCTTTAATTGGGCTTGTTAAACTTAATTCAGTTCTTGAAAATCCATCAAACCAATTAATAGTTTTAATTTCTACCTTAATCTGTATTACATGTTGGTAACTTAATATTTTAATATTCTTAGAAACTCTCTACCTAGGGTTAAAGTTTACATCATTTTTGTTTTAAACTAAAATATTTTATTGAGGAAAAGTAATGCAATACATGAAATCCTATTTTCCTGAAACTTAATTATGAATGGGTAATGGTTGATGACTCAAGGCAATCAAAATTAAACTTTGATACTAACCAGTTCATCATTTCTAACTAGAACTAAAACACTTAGAAAACTGAAACAGCTTAGGAACGGCACATGCATCACTAATTTTAACTAAGACATAGTTGTGCATTCTTCATATCACCTAAAGTCTTTGAAGCTAGAATTTTCTCATTCTCAGTAAACTTTGCAAGTATTTTTAAATTTGTGCATTCAAGTTAATTCCATGCAATTGTCTATAAAATAAGCAGTGGGAGATTTCGTTGCAACTGGTTGAAAGGGCTGAAAATGTAATGTGGTGCAAACCATGCCAAAAAAAGTTCACCAATTTCAATACCATAATTGTACAAGGCTGTCATAATTCTACAAAACTTCACCTGGCGAGGAATATTAGTGTCATAAGAGAGAGTGAAATTTCCATCTTTAAGCACAATCTTCTTATCAGTGCAATATTTGTAGAAAACTTTACAAATAGCCATTAGCAAGCGAACCCCTCCATAATATCCTTCGTTTTCTAACCGATTCACCTGCAAAACATAAGTGCATATATAAATTAAATTAGTTTCAGGGAAAGAAATTGAACAAAAAAGACATTTTACAAATTGAATGTATCATGTACAATAAGAGCAAATAAGAATCGCCGCATTTTTTTTCTTAATTAGGATAAATTGTTAGCTAAAGTAACTATGGACAAGAAAGTAATTTGTCATAAACATAAAAAACTAGTTGGTAGTGGCCGTAATCTCCTAGACCAAAGGGAGAGTCTATAAAAAGTTTAGGAAGTGAGATGCAAGAATAGCACAATCATATACAATGAAGAAAAATATGAGAATATTGTCTACATGTACACAAAGACTACTAAAAAGGTAAACAAAACGACAGATAACAGAAAAACCTTCATCCCAAATATTTCAGTTTGGCCAAAAATACTTATTCTCATTCAGGATTGTGAAGTAAGGGTCTCCTCTGGCAAAAGTAAAACAATTATATTCTTCTAAGCAGCCTCACCCAAGTATTTAAGTTCTTCCTGCAAAATTATTTTCTCCATTAACTACATCACCATCACTTTTTCTAATTAGTGTTACTGGTCCCAGTTGCACATGCCCGAACCATCTCAATTGATTCTCTGTAATTTTGTTCAATTGGATCTACCTCGAGTTTATTAAAAAACGAAACATGAGTATCTTAATTTTATGTGTTTTAGTGCTTTTCCATTCATTCATCTGAAGCTCTGTTGCAGCTACACTCATTTCCTACACTATATAGGTACATTAAATTGAATTATATTAAAAGAAGAAAGAAAATCTAAATCTGCTTTTAGAGACCATGGAAAATTTTCACTTTTGCATTGTATGTGCATGTTTTGCTCTATCTTTTTAAACATTATAAGTGCTTTGGGATTCTTGTGCATGTTTCAGTTTTCCATGCATTTCATGTACTTAGAAAAATTATATAGAATTCCTTAACGAATTTCAAAGCAAAGCAAAAGGAAGTACTAAAATCTTTTACTCCGGTTTTGGAGGTGACAGTGCATATGGATGTCGTGCATATGGATGTCTGACATCTTACATTAATTGCATGTGCACCTATGAAGCACGGATACGGGTACGCGTATGCGTATCCGGTACGTGCATACGCCGATTTCTCAAAAACTAGGATGCGGGTACTGTTAGGATACACTTAAATAAAATAAACAAAAATAATTTATATATATATATATATATAATTTGAATTCCTCATGTAATAGACAACATAAAATTGCATTAATAAAAATATACATACCTGAGTGAGATACTTCTTATCTTATCTTATCTGATTGCTTCAATATTTGTATAACTGTGTCCATCATCATCCAATTCTTATGGATCCCATAAACAGTTAAACTAATTTTTATTGCAGATGCTAAACTTTGACTTAATCTCTTTTTTTCTTCTATGTTATGCAGATTAGGCATAGTAGACAACTAGACATGATGGTCTATTGCAGTACAAAGGCAATCAATACAATTCATAAATTCTTAGTGATGAATTGAAGGCAAATACAGACCATTGCTTTTGAAGGAGACGGTGGTGTACTATGACAATCGACAATTACCCAGGTTGCAAGTAGGACCAAAAGAAAGCAAATACAGGGATACCTTATAAGGAGTTCATTTACATATGGGTGGTGGCAGCAAGATTTGGTTGAATTTTGAGATGTTCAGTTTGAATTTGATCAAATTCTAAATTGAAAATTGTGAGATTTGTATGATGGAACAAATTGAAAACTAATAGAAGAAAATGGTGGCTTAATGTAGATGATGCAAGTTTCGTAAATGAATCTAGCAGCAAATGAATTAAAATGTGGGAGAAATGATTTAATTATATATATTTTGTGCTTCAGGAAACTGAAATGTGTAGAAGTATGTTCTCAAAATGATATATTCTTAAATTCTTTGTTGTGGTGGAGAGAAGAAGAAGGAGAAGAAGTACCGTAGGCTGAGATTTTTGCGACCTGCGATGGAAAAAGGAGAGTGGATAGGAAGGAGATTAGGGTTAGGGTTTTGATGGAAAGGGAGGAGGAGCCGTCGCCGGTGATGGAGTGGCTGGTGATGAGGGCGGCAGAGGAGGTAATGTAGCGGCCGGTGAGCGCAAGAGCAGGAAGAGAAGAGGGAGGGATCGGGAAAGGGAAGGGGTGAGGCGGCTGGAAAAGAGAGAGAGAAAGAATGGGCTGGGCTTTGTTTTGGGCTGAAAATAATATCACCAAAAAAAAACCAACTACGCATCCTAAAAATATCCCGAAGTATCCTATATGAATCCCTGCGTATCCGAAGAGTATCCAATTTTTTTAAATTAAATCCCCAGGATACATACTAGATACGTATCCTACTCGTATCGCACTGGAGACGTACTAAATACGTGGTACGTAACCCCCAGAGAGTATCTATGCTTTATAGATGTGCACTTTTTTATTTCCAAGAAATTGTTATGCATTGAGGGGGTATATCAGGCTTTTAATTGCTAGCATAATAAAAGTAACATTAAGATTGACAATATTCTCTCATGCCTTGAAAGAAATATTTTCTACTATTATGCTCAAGAGTTGGGGAAAGTGACTTTGTCAAGAAGCCAACAAATATATGGCTTCTTAGATATATTGAGTTGGATCAATAACAATGTATCAAATGAAAATTAACGAGGTAATTGTTCCTTTAAAAAAAAGTAATCTTCAAACAGGGCAAGAACATCTTTTAATATGATTGCAAGTCTAAGATCCAAAAGAAGAATGCAATATCAAAAGAAAGCAAAAACATGTTTCAAAATAAAATAACAAGAGAGAAAGTTTGAAACTAGACTGAATTGTCGTTTTGACATTCCTTAAACAGATTCCCCCCCCACCCCTCCCTCCCTCCTTCCCCTCCGTACTAGGGCTACAATCGAGCCGAGCCAAGCCGAATACCTTCAGGCTCGAGCTCGGCTCATTTACGAAACGAGCTCATTTTTGAGCACGAGCTCGGCTCGAGCTCGGTTCGAGCCGAGCTTTGACCGTATTCGAGCCGAACAGCTCGCGAGCTTAGCCTAAAATTAAAAAAAAAACTGAAGCTCGAGCTCGGCTTGTTTACGAAACGAGCTCGGTTTTGAGCTCGAGCTCGGTTCGAGCCAAGCTTTGACCGAGCTTTGACCGAGCTCGAGCTGAATAGCTCGCGAATAGCTCGATTCGTTTGCAGCCCTACTCCGTACTGTGTGTTATGGTTCCTCAAGGAGCTCTTCCCAAAATATGATGACCTCCTTGAATGTGTAAGGGCACTCCAAGACGCAAGCAATCTTCGACGAAGCCACCAATAGTACATGTTTAGAAAGAACAGAGAGGTTTAGAGAGAACTGAGAATTTGGAGAACGTGTATTTTCTAATTTATTTCAGATGGCAGATATAAAGAAAGTGGGTGACAGTATGTAGAGAGATTTTTCTCACCCACTTACCCCATCATACTAACAATTTGATTGTACAACAACAACAACAGAGCCTTTTTCCCAACTAGTTGGGGTCAGCTACATGAATCATATTTTTCCATTCTGTTCGGTTTAGCACAATATCTTCTGTAAGGTCACAAGCTATCATATCTTTTCTCATCGTTTCCACCCAAGTAAATTTAGGTATTCCCCTACCCCTAACTCTACCATCAATACTTATCAAATCACTCTTTCTAACGGGGCACGACTAAGTCTACGTGTGACATGTCCAAACCACCTGAGGAGATTCTCTCTTAACTTATTTTGGATAGGAGCTACCTTTAGCAAGTCTCGTATATGCTCATTTCTAATTCTATCCTTCTGGGTTTTACCACATATCCATCTTAGCATCCTCATCTCCGCTACACTTATTTTTTGGACATATTGTTACTTTGTTGCCCAACACTCTGCTCCATACATCATTGATGGTCTAACAGCCGTCCTATAAAAAAATTTCTTCAACTTCAAAGGTATACGTTTGTTACACAAAATACTACTAGCACTTCTCCACTTAGCCATCATGATTGGATCCTATGTATAACATCTTCACAAATCTGCTCATCTCTTTGTATAATCGAGCCTAAATATTGAAAACGATCTCTCTTAGGATCTCTTGACCATCAAGCTTCAATAATTCCTCAGTTATGTTCCGAATATCACTAAAATTACACTCTATATACTCTATTTTAGTTTTGCATATTCTAAAGCCTCCTCTAGCTTCCAAAATTTCTCTCCATAATTCTAATTTAGCATTGACTCCTGCTATAGTCATGTCCACTAAGACAACGTCATTGACAAAAAGCATACATCAAGGCACCTCATCTTATTCCTCGCGTCAATTCATCCATAACCAAAGCAAAGAGGTAGGGGCTTAAAGCCGAACCTTAGTATAAACCTACTGTAATAAGAAAATCAACGGTCTCTCATATGGTTGTTCTAATTGTGGTCTTTGTCCCTTCATACATATCCTTAATTACCTCAATATACCGAATAGTTACTCTTTAATTATTTAACATCCGCCATAGTAAGTTTCTAGCAACTTTATCATATGCTTTTTGTACATCCATAAACATCATATGTAGATATTTCTTATTCTCCCTATATTTTTTCATAAATCTCCTCAGTACATAAATTACCATAAGCTTTTTCTTTTGCATCTCTAACCGCTTTTTTAACTTTTTTCTAACGGTCTTATCTCTCCAAATCCTCTTCATTTCTACTCTTTTGTTATATTTTGAAGGTTGATCTTTTCTCACAATATTTTGGACTTCTTCTTGCCACCACCATGTTTCTTTAGTTAGCAACCCTCTATCTTTAGATTCTCCAAGTACCTCCTTTAAAATTTCTCTTATGTATGTAGGTATTTTAGTCCGCATCATATTTGTCTCCCCTTCCCACTAACAATTTGATTGTATGAAGAAAAAAAATCTGAATAATAAAAATAAAAATAATTTTATCAATCAAATGAACCCCTAAAGGGCCCAACTACACATGGTTTAAAGAGCATATCATGCACTACAAGATTCTAGTAAATCCATGCCCAAACCAAATAATCACCCTCTAAACTAAAATAGAAAGTGAAGGTTATACGTATAAAAGTCCTTTCCCAAAATTCCTGCCGTTATGGGACTATATGATTTCCCATATATGTGCAAAAGTCCACTTGAGACTATGGATTAAACTCGAACACTTTACATTTAAAATTGAAACATAACCCCCGTTAACTAAACATGAGTCGTGAAGAAAGTTACGTCGAACTACAGGGACTTGATGCACTTTTCGCACTTTGAGAACGCACCATGGTGGAAACTTCACGTCCATGTGTCCAACACCCAACACCTTAGTATCTGATGAGTTCCTCGATCAAAGACTTTCTATCAGCTATCTGGTTAAACACAAAAACAAAGTAATTGGAACAAAGATGTAAATTATCCCTCGGTGTTGACCAACTACTCATATGGCTCATATTTAGAAAGAAGTTCATGGTTAAACATAAACATACTCTCTTTTGGTTCTAACCACACTAGCCACCATGTTGACTTGTGCAGTTGGATCAGTGACAACCGCTAGCTTTGGCTATATTGGACATACCTTGACATAATGCCAAACCTGACCATGTGACGGCTGATCAGCGGAAGCGGAGGGACAAGAGAGTCTCAGCAAAGTTTATTTGTGTGTTATCCTTTTGGGATTTTGGCATTAAGTTTAGTATATATGTAAATCTTATGTATTTGTGTCAATCTCCTTACTACCATGTACTTATATTGCATGAGCTACAGCTCCTTAAGTTAGTAAGACCTTTGAGTCTGAGATTCCACAGTAAACCAAAAGCCAAGATCCAAAAGAAACCCAAAAAAACCGACTTTGCTAGAATTGTAAGTAGGATGGGCATTGGGCGACATATCCAGCAAAGAAGGCCAATGCTCAGCAGATTGTTATTCATGTAACTCCACAGCTCAACATGGTGACCAATGTGGTCGGATCCAGCAGAGCCTGTTACAGTTAACCCTGAACATTTTTCTATATATGATTCAGAAAAGTGGTTGGTTGACATTGTTGTTTGTGCTGATAAGTCTATCTTTTGTGTCTAACTAGACTACTGACGAAAATTATGTGATGATGGAGAACTCTTAGGCTACTAAGGTATTGGAAGTGTGGACCTTAAATTTCCATTCACAGTACGCACACACTGTATTACATCCCTGAAATTTGACAATTTAATATTAGTGGTTCACATTTAGTGAGAGGGAGTTCTGATTTCAACTTTAAATGAAAAATTTTAAAGTTTAATTTATAGTCTCAAGTGAATTTTTGTCCTCATGTAGATTTTTTATCTGTATACAGAAAATCATGTCGTCCCACGTTGGCTAGATGTGTGGGAGAGAACTTTAATATGTATTGACTTTGATCATGGTTCACTAAGATGGGTTTGATCATGGTTCACTAAGATCCATTAGTACATGTATGCTCTTTAAATTAGGTACTGGTGTGGGTCTTGAACCTTGGAGCTTGTTTGATTAACTAAAAATTTAAAAAAAACTATGTTAATGTTTTTCGATTTTTTTTCTCAACTAGTATGATTGTTAATCTATTGAGACACTGGAGATATTGGGGTAAGTGGATCAAAAAATCTCTCCTCGAGTTGTTGCTACCCACTTTCTCTATATCTTTTATTTTAAAAAAAAGTTAAAAGACCATAGAATGTGTGTTCTCCAAAATTCTGCTTCTCTAAAACTCTATGCTCTTTCTGTCATGTGTGTGCTCCTGGTCACTGAGGTTTCCAAGATTATTTGTGTCTTGGAGTACATGTGCATGGAAGGTCGTAGTATCTAGGAAGGGCTCATCGAAGAACCCTAATGCACCAATAAAGTAGGGTTGAATTCTTCTTTAAGGAGAGTCAAAACGACGATTCCCTAGCTTCAAACTTTATATCATGATACCGTATTGTGAAATATTGTGTGGCTTTCTTCTGTTACTACTTTGGATCTTGGTCTTGCAATCATATAAACAACATGTTCTTACCCGGTTTGAATATTTGTCTATAAATTTTCATATGCTACTTTGTTATTTATCTAATATCTCGCACGAGCACTTTTTATCTCAATAAAATTTATTGTTGATTGATGGGATAAAGTAACGAGACTTATTTTGCTGACATATAAAACCTATAATGAAAATGATGACAATTAATGACAATGGGGCTTCTAACGACTAGCATTATACAAAAAGACGAGCATCCGTACGCTAAATAACCTCTTCATCCAATAGATTGCCTAAAGTCCATCCCTAAAATTGATAAACAAGGTTTATAAATGAACTAACAATTAACATCTCGTATTATTACCAAAATGCAGATCCAAGATCCCCATCAAATCGAATAAAAAATGGAGAAAGATTTAAGACAGATACCAAATGATGCATAGAGGTGAACGAGACGAGATCGTGATGGGGGTGGGGTTTGATCACCAGATCAACCGACGGCTCCAACCGTACGGCCGCCCAGAAGTTGCCGAGAGAGAAGGAGATCGTACGGCCGAAGTAGACATCGCTAGGGTTTCCCAACAACCCCACGCGAGCGTAGGCCTTGTGCTCGATGACCGACGGCTCAGATTCGCCACCATTCTGAGATCCCATCACCGCCGGCCGGTGAGAATGGAAGGATTTTTTTTTTGTTTAGGGAGGGCGGTGAGCTTACCGGCGCAGGCGGATTTGAAGAAGAATGAAGTGGGGTCCACGACTTAGGTGTGACGTGTGATTTTATCGGTTGAGTTGTTACTCGGCGGTGATACTGAGATTTTTTTGCCGTACTAGGGCATTTTTGAAAATATTCACAAATATGAGCCACTTTTAAAACTAGTAGTGCTTCTGGCATAGTTGTTGCATAGTTGTTGCGACATCAACAGTTGTCGCTATTCCTATTAGCATTTAGCAATCTCTTCTTTAGTAGATCGTTAATCGGAATAGCGATTTTTCTTTTAATTTTTTTTGGAAATTTTGTTTGTAGTCGTTATTCTCATTAGCGACTACAGTATATGCGAAGTCGCTAATGAGAATAGCGACCTTATTTGAGAAGTATTTAGACACTTAACGTATTCTATACAACTAGTGCTCTCTGGAGAAAGAAAAAAAAAACTAAGATCGCTAGTGGGAATACCGACCACAGTATTCTCATTAGTGAGGTCGCTAGTCTCACTAGCGACCACAAGTGGCACAGTTTAGTGGGAATAGATAGTGACTAGGTTGTTGTGCATCCATTGATTGTGAATCATAATTGATTACAGCAGAAGGCACAATCCCCTCTTTCTTTGATTTGTGCAAATTTTATTAGTGGGCTATGGGACCCATCATTTACATCATATTTAACCATATGTCGATCTATGCTTCTTTAAATTTAAAAGTTGTTGTCGCTAGTGAGATTAGCGACTGCAATATACCGTACTCGTTATTTTCACTAGTGACCTCAATTTTAATTATTATTATTTTTCAGAGAGCACTAGTTGTCTAGAATTCGTCAAGTATCTAAGTACTTCTCAAATAAGGTTGTTATTCTCATTAGCGACTTCATATATACTGTGATCGCTAATAGAAATAGTGATTACAGACAAAAAATTCCAAAAAATTTAAAGCAGAGACCGCTATTCTGATTAGTGACCTACTAAAGGAAGATGCCGCTAATAGAAATAGCGGTCGCTGCTGACGTGACAACAACTAGCTCACAAATACTAATAATTTGAAATGTGGCCCATTTTTGTAAATATTTTCAAAAATGGCCTAGAACGGCAAAAAAAACTGATACTGATGTAGTGGTGGCGTGGAGGTGTGTAAGGATAAAGATGCAAAAATATTGTGGGAATGAATGATGCAATCCTCTCAAAAATGGAATTGTTTGTAACAAAAAGTGACTAGCGTACCATGTACAATATTGCACAAACTTATATAATATAATATAATATGTAGTATAATTCGTACAATATTATACATAATTTTTTTGAAAATAAGAAAATAATAAAACTTTTTTGAAAAAATCATCTAATAACATGTATATAATAATGCACGATTTGTAAGTTTGATTGAGGGATATGATTCTAATTCAAAATTTGGATGGAGAAATAGTGGGATGGTTGCCTCGTACTTTTGCTCTCATTTTTTTTATTTTAAAAAGAAAAAAGAAGAAAAATCTTGAACCAAAAGTGGTAGACTAGTAATATGCACGTGTTTTGCACGTCCTAATCTATATAATAAATCACAAGGCAATTTTGAAAAAAGCTGTCAAGTAGCTTCCCTTCAATTAAAACAAAATTAATGGCTAATATTCACCCTCCCAAAAAATATTTTTCCCCAAAGTTTTCCCTCCAGAACTAAAATTTTCCCGCAAAACAAAAAAAAACTTACTTTATTACTATCTATCTGTGATCTCTTCATTTTTTTTGGATCTCTCTCTCTCTCTTTCTCTCTCTCTCTCTCTCGACCCCGAAGTTACCCAGGTATGTAAATTTCTGGATTTTTCAAATTTTTATGCCTCTTTTGATTAGATATTTGGGTTAAATGAGATCTATTGATCTAATATGATTATATTTTCGGATATCTCTTTCTCTCTTTATACTTCACTAAGTTAAATAAACTTGAGCTACACAAACTTGAGCTATATAAACATTCTGAGTTAAATCTAAATTTTTCCAAATTTGATGGAAGTTTATTTAGATTTGGGTAAAGATATAAATTTTTCATATCTGGGTTAAAAGTTGGCTTAAATCTAAATGAACTTTTAAGAACATTCAAATTTGGGTAAATTTTAGGTAAAACTTGGCTGAAATGAAATGTTTCTGATTCAGGAATTGTTATATGAAAACTTTTAGATCTAAAGAATCTAAATAAACTTTGAGATTTCTGAAAATGTTAGCTGAAATGAAAAGTCTCTGAAATGTTTCAATGAATTGTCTTACTGTAATGAAAATACTCAACAAAATTTTTTACCCAAATCTGAAACTTTCTGAAGTTAAATAATCTTTTTGAGTTGACCCAAATTTTTTTTGTTAAAGCTATGTTTCATTAAACCTTTGGTGTTCTCAGTTTGATATACAGAGCACTGAGTATAATATCTAAACTGAATATATTTTAAAGTTGTATCTAAATTGAGTACAGCATAACCTATATTATACTTTTTTGTTAAAGCTTTGGCTTGAATGTTCTCAATTAGAAACATATCTATAATAAATCAATTTACATGTATAAAAGATTTTTGGTGTTCTCAGTTTAGAGTTAATCGTCAAATATTTGGTGTTAGTTGTGTTGGCTGGAGCCTTGATTGCTCTATCCGTATGATATAAAAAAAGAATTTATAAATACCTATGTGATGGTTTTACGCCATTCTAATTGTTTTTTTTTACTTATCGTTGAGTTTATAGCCCAGTGGTATTTGCATATAAATGTTGATACCTATTTGTTTTGTTAGTCAAACAAGATTGCATATATTTTACTGTTTACAGAGCTTTTCATATGCTGGAATCTTCTGAAAACATACAGTAGGCACGTGCCCACGGGCAAACATAGTAAATATATATTTAAAGTAAATACTAAGATGTAATCTGGCCTTGAACCTAAAACCACTTTTTACTCATCACATACTTTTTATAAATTATGTCTAGTAGCACCAACTTTAATTTTATATGAGTGACACTTTTGAAAATAATTATGTCGTAAATAAATTTAAACTTTAAGGATATTATGGTAACTAACAACAGTTGAGTAAATGAATGGTTAATATAACCCTCACTTAAAAATGTATGGTTGAGATTAGATGGTTGATTGTCCACATGTTACAATTTGTATACAAATTACACAACCCCAACTCTCACATTATAGTATTAGAGATAGGTGATTTGATTTAGGATGAGGGTAAGTATGACATTTTACAATAATCTTTAAAATTCATCAATCATAGTGTGGTACACTTGATTATCTGAAATGGCTTACATTTTGGAACCTAGAATGACTTATATTTTGGATCAGAATAATTACAACAATAAGAGAGGAGGTGGTTGTTGTTTGGAGTGGAGTGAGTATTTTTTATATGTCCCTCCAATTCTCTTAAATTGTTGTTGATATGGCTAAAAATATGACTAAATCGGGACCGTTCGAATCTGGCACGAATCTTGAAGCTCTCAGGGGTAAAACGGCAATTTCACCTACAAACGGGTTCGAAATGGGAACTGAGTCTCTTCTTCAAAGCCCAATAACCCATAGACGGATCTGTCCTATTGGATACGGGTACCAACCCGTTACAGACCAGTTTAGAAGGATAAAGAGGAAATCAGATTCGTAATTATCCCTAAGAGGTGGTTTTAACCACTTCTTATCCATCCACACCGGAAAGTAGAGATTTGTCCTTATCTCGAAACGGATCCCTAACGCAACTATAAATACCCCTCTCCCCCTACCGTTACAAGGTAATGAATCTTTTCCTACCTAAAGCTCTTTCTTAATCTTGGAGATTACTGACAAGAGCATCGGAGGATTTGTCGTCGGGATCCATCCCGGTGTATGGAACTTCGTGCAGGTTTGTGGCAGCGGCAAGGAACAAGTCAACACCCAGGTGGAGTCAACAGGTTCGATTTACTGTTTTCCTCAAAGAATTCACAAATTCATCTGTTTGCTCCCACACCCGAAATTAGCAACAATAGATTGGTGCCGTCTGTGGGAAACAGAAGCAGCGATCCAGTCCCCTCTCATTAGCCAAACCAGTTTCAAGCCATGCCTCACAAGAAGGGGAAGACAATGGTCTCAAACCACAGGGCCACTCCCGCACCTTCTCCTCCTCCAGTCCATGAGGTTCCCCCTCAACCCACTCAGTAAGTCCAACAACCTAGATAGCCTCTCCTTCAACCCGTCCAGCAACCACGGTCTGGACGGCCTCTTCCTCAATCACCACAGCCCCAGCAGGCTCCTCAAGGGTCACAAGAGATTGCCACAGGATCCTCCCGCCGAAGTCGGCAAGGGCCACATCCTCATCGCGATCATGTGTCAATACACAACCCCTCGTCTGACTCCATGGCCTCGCACAGTCTCCCTACGCCGAAGGACCTCCGGAACATCATCATCAACAGGCAGAATGGGGTGGATCTCCAGACCTGCCTAGATGAGAGGCGGACCCATGATGGGATATCCCGTCGAGAGCATCATAGGGTCCAACGATCCGGTCTCCTCGAGCTCGGTCCCCCCGTAGGCCGGATCGAAGAAGGTCCAACTCTCCCAGGAAACGGAGGGAGTCGCCCCAGTGCCATCAAAGGAGAAGCCGCTCTCTAGTCGGCCGAACCGCTCCTCGGGACCACCGAGAGCAGGAGGCCCCCGTCACGAGGGCAGAGTTCCAACAATTCCAAGAGGCAGTCTTGAGGGCCCTCAACGTTGCCCCCGACCACGGTCAGCGGGCGCCCAGTCTTCAACCTACCCAAGACCATAGGCGTCGCACGCCCAGTCCTCAACCAGCCCCGAGCTATCGTCATCGCACTCCCAGTCCCCTTCCGTGCAAGGACGAATCCTAGGCCTCAACAAGGTATGACCGAAGGGAAGATTTGGTCTACTGCCTGTCTTCACGAGATGGAGAGGTGCCTTGGCCGACTGGACAGAGAGGAAGAGCAACGGGCGAGGCATTTTCGCCCCAGCAGGCCCCCATTCTCTCGGACTATAATGGAGGCACTGGTCCTAGCTAACTTCAAGCTACCTCATTTTGAATCGTACAATGGGGAGTCCGACCCCACTGACCACATCGAGAGTTTTAAAACTCTCATGATGATACATCAAGGGTCAGACGTGCTCCTCTGCAAGACTTTTTCGGCCACGCTGAAGGGCCCTACAAGGGAATGGTACTCCCACCTGGCCCCGACCTCCATCTTCTCCTTCGATCAGTTCGAAGGCCTCTTCCTGACTCACTTCGTGAGCAATCGCCGAGCCGAAAAAACGAGCACCTCCCTGCTATTGCTTCACAAAAGGAAGGGCGAGCGGCTGAGAAACTATGTCAAACGTTTCACAGCAGAGGCCAGATCCATCGCCTCCCTGGACCAGCCTGTGGCCTCCACCGCCTTCCAATCCAATGTCGCTAACGACAGCCTCCGAGCATCCCTTACCAAGAAGCCTCCTCGGGATTTCTTAGAACTCCTGCTCAGGAGTGAGAAATACATCCGAGCGGAAGAGGCTCTCTCCCGCCCTGCTTTTGAAGGATCGCCCTCCGGGAACAAATGGAAGGGCACCGAAGAAGAAGGAGCTAAAAAGCTCCAGAAAGACAATGGAGGCCAGCGGCGCCCTCCTCCCCGCTTTGAGAAGTTCACTCTGCTCAACATGAGTGTCTCAGCCATCCTGATAGAGATTCGAAAAGAGGGTCTTCTTTCGCCACCTCCGAAGATGAACACCCCGGGGAAGAAGAGGAACTGGGACAAGTGGTGTCGCTTTCACAGGAACCACGGCCACGACACGGATGATTGTCGGGCCCTGAAAGACGAGATTGATGCCCTCTTTCAGAGAGGGCAGCTCTCTAGGTTCGTGAGGAAGGATAGGGTAGATCCTCCTTTGCCCCCTCAAGGGGGCTAATAAGCGACCCAAGCGGCATGCGGAGACCCCAAACTCTGAGCCAGAGGCCATCCTGCATTTCATCCACGGAGGCCCAATGGGGGAGATTCCAACTCCTTCCAAAAAGCCTTCATCTGGGAAGTAAATTCCGTGCAGAACCGTCCTCCCCCAAGGGGTCTGAGGGTGCTGATCACTTTTTCAGATAGAGATCTAGAGGGCATCTGAAACCCCCCATTGCTACACGTTGGTAATAAACCTCCACATGGCTAATTTTAACGTGCGCTGGGTCCTAGTTGACAATGGCAGTTCGGTCAATATTCTCTTTCTGGAGGCCTTGCAGGGGCTCAAGCTATCCAGGGATCGCCATAAGCCCACCGGCTACACTCTGCATGGGTTCACAGGAGTGCCAGTGACGATCGAGGGTGTCATAACTCTCGACGTAACCGCTGAAAAACTCCCACCACCCGAACCGAGTCGAAGGACTTCATGATGGTGGATGTGAAAGCCTCCTACAATGTCATCCTGGACCGACCAGGCCTAGCAGTTCTCTAGGACATACCCTCGGCCTACCACATAAAAATGAAATTTCCCACCACGGTAGGTAGGGGAGAAGTCAGAGGGAGCCAGGAGGCGGCCCGCAAATGCTACATGACCTCGGTGGAAGGACCAGTCCTCTCCCTCAAAGCACTTGAACTCCCCCAAGGGAGTAGTCCACCTATATTGGAGTCGGTCGATGAGCTGGAAGAGGTGGCCTTCTTAGAATAAGGCTTTATTCAACCTAGTGCATCACTTTGGGGAGCACCAGTGCTTTTGGTAAAGAATAAGGATAGATCGATGAGGATGTGGATCGATTACCGAGAGCTGAATAAGGTCACTGTTCAGAATAAGTATCTTATTCCCCGAATTGATGACTTGTTCGATAGTCTACAAGGAGCTGCTGTTTTCTCCAAAATAGATCTTCGATCAGGATATCATCAAGTTCGAGTGAAAGCTGAAGATATGCACAAAACTGCATTTAGAACTCGACGTGGGCATTACAAATTCTTAGTTATGCCATTTGGAGTGACGAATGCACCCGCAATCTTCATGGACATGATGAACAGAGTTCTGAGGCCGTTCATTGATTCTTTCATCGTGATGTTTATCGACGATATTCTCGTGTACTCTAAGTCAGAAGAAGAGCACACCGAGCATTTGGCAGCAGTTTTGAGGAAGCTGGAAGAGCGGGAGTTGTATGCCAAGCTGTCCAAGTGCGATTTCTAGAAATCTAAAGTGGCATTCCTAGGCCACATCCTTTCTAAGGAGGAAGTGGCAACTGATTCTCAGAAGATAAAGGCAGTGAGAGATTGGGCAAGGCCTACTACAGTGAAGGAAGTCAGGAGTTTTCTTGGATTGACTGGATACTACAGGAGATTCATTCAAGGTTATGCTCAGTTAGCCGTACCGCTCACTAGTTTGACTAAGAAGAATGTGAACTTCAAGTGGACTGAGCAATGTGAGGCAAGCTTTCAGGAGTTGAAAGAGAAGTTGACTACTGCACCTATTTTGGCTTTGCCCAGAGCAGGTGTTGAGTATGATGTTTACAGTGATGCTTCACATTATGGGCTTAGTTGTGTCTTAATGCAAGAAGGAAGAGTGATCGCTTATGGGTCTAGGCAACTAGATCACATGAGAAGAATTACCTGACTCATGATCTGGAGTTGGCTGCGATTATCTTTGTCTTGAAGCAATGGAGACACTACGTGTACGGTGAGAAATTGAATATGTACACGGACCACAAAAGTTTGAAGTACATATACCAGCAGAAGGATCTGAATTTGAGGCAGCGGAGATGGTTGGAAGTACTTGAAGACATGCGACCTGAGATCAAGTATCATCCTGGGAAGGCTAATGTTGTTGTTGATGCACTTAGTCGCAAGAGCAGTTTATCCAGTTTGATTATAACTCAGAGGTAGCTGGCAAAGGAATTGGACCGAGCCGGTATTGAAGTTGTCTTGCAAGGATTGGGAGCATCCTTAGCTCAGTTGAGGCTTCAACCTACATTGAATGGAAGGATTATTGCAAGTCAGGAGGTTGATGCTGATATCTTGGAAATGAAGGAGCAGGTTAGTGCTGGCAGGTTGTCCAGTTTTCAAATCAGGAATGGAGTGCTATGGTTCGGAGATAGACTGTGTGTTCCAAATCAGGCAGACCTGAAAGAGAGTATTCTTCAGGAGGTGCATGCTACTCTTTTGTCGGTACATCCTGGAGTACTAAGATGTACAAAGACATCAAACAGCATTTCTGGTGGTCAGGTTTGAAGCGGGATGTGGCTGAATTTGTGGCGAAGTGTGAGATTTGTCAGCAAGTCAAAGCCAAAAATTAGAGACCCGGAGGTCTATTACAGCCGTTACTAATTTTGGAATGGAAGTGGGATAGCATCAGTATGGATTTCATCACGGGGTTGCCCAAGAGTCCTAAAGGCAATGACGCGATTTGGGTTATAGTCGATAGACTAACCAAGTCCGCTCACTTTTTGGCGATGAAACTCACTGCTTCGATGGACAAGTTAGCTGAATTGTATGTTGGCGAGATCGTCAGGCTCCATAGTGTTCCATCAACTATTGTGTCTGATCAAGATGCGCGATTTACTTCGCATTTCTGGAGGAGTCTTCATACAGCTTTGGGTACCAAGACGGATTTCAGCACTGCTTTTCATCTGCAAACCGATGGGCAGATCGAGAGAGTCAACCATATTCTTGAGGATATGCTTCGGTGTTGTATACTTGACTTTGGATGCAGTTGGGAAAGGCATCTAGCTTTGGTGGAGTTTGCCTACAACAACAGTTTTCAGACCAGTATTGGGATGGCGCCGTACGAAGCTTTGTATGGCAGGAAGTGCAGAACACCTATCTGTTGGTTTGAAGTTGGGGAGCGTCAGTTGTTTGGGCCTGAGCTTGTGCAGCAAACCTCTGAAAAGATTGATCTGATCAGGAAGAGGTTGGTAGAGGCTCAGAGCAGGCAGAAGAGCTATGCAGACAACCGGAGAAGGGACCTTGAGTTTGAGGAAGGTGACTTCGTCTTTCTGAAAGTATCACCCAGTAAAGGTGTGATTCGATTTGGCAAAGGCGGGAAGTTAGCCCCGAGGTTTATAGGCCCATATAAGATATTGAAAAGGATCGGGAAAACTGCTTACCGGCTTAAGCTACCAGAAGAGTTATCTCAGGTGCACAATGTCTTTCATGTGTCTATGCTAAGAGGTTATATTCCAGATCCAAGTCATCATTTGCCTGAAGTGCCGGAAGGTTTGCAATTGGATCTCAATTACATCGAGTCTCCTGTCGAGATTGTTGATCATCGAGAGAAAGTCTTGAGGAATAAGACGATACCGATGGTCAAGGTAGTCTGGAGAAACCATTTGGTTGAAGAGGCTACTTGGGAGTCTGAGGAGAGGATGTTGAGGGATTATCCTAAGCTTTTTGCTTGATTTGTATTTTGTCTCTTTCTTTTTGCTTGTTGTGAGTGTTTTGTTTCTCACTCTTGACTGTAGTTCCGGGGACGGAACTATTCTAAGGAGGGAGTGTTGTAATACCCCGAATTTTCATTTATGAAAATTATTATTTTGTATTATTATTTTGTACGTAATGTGCACGTACAATCTTGTGATATAAATTTTTATAATTATTTTCATTACATAGACAAATGAGTATATATATATATATATATATATATATATATATATATATATATATATATGCTTTTCCATTATTTTTATTAAAGCCCATTTTTTTTAACAAACATAAGTTTTCTTTTATTTTGAGCCCAAATTAATTTATTTTAAATGTAAGCTAATTGGGCCCATTAAATAAAAGCCCATAAGTTTATTTTTCTTTTTAATACAACTTGTAATGTAGACAATTTTTATAGATTATTTTTATAAAGAATAAAATGTACAACTTTTAAAAATGGGGGACTATTGGAAACACGTGCATTGCACGTGCACGTGTTTTGTGCACCCTTGTTTGGCCGGATTTGAATGGGATGGAAAAAGAGAAGTGGAGCTTGTGGGAGGAAGTTTTTGTGATTATGGTTGGTTACTACAACTTCCCCTTGAATCCTAGCCTTTTTTTCTTAACTTCTAGATTAATCCTAGCCCTCTATTTGTCCCAAATTTTAGTACAAATACCCCCCCCCCCCTGCCTAGTTATTCTTGCACTCTTCATTCTCCAAACCTATAGTGAAAGAATACAAATTATTAGTAGTGGATTATTGGTAGGAGGTGAGAATAGAAGATTGAGAGATTGAGAGTGTGTGTGTGTGTGCTTGCATCAAGGAGGCCGGCATCATCTTTTGGAGGCTCGGGTTTGCACCTAGGAGGGCTCGGTTTGCACATCAAGCAAGGAGGAGGAGTACTCGTTTGGCAAGCTCATTCTAGGAGGAGAAGGGCTTTTCGTTAGGAGTGGTTGTGTGGTTTTTCTCTCCAAATAAGGTGGGTGGTTTTCTATATTTCTAATTTAGATACCATACTAGGAGTGATTGAAGTAACGATGCAAGAAAGAAACTAATAAGAGCACACTTAATTGTAAAAATGGACTTGCTAGTTGATTAAATTAATGTTTGATAAGATTGTATGATAAATTGTTATGAATCTTAATTTTGTGTGCGAATGGTTTGTAGTTATGGAAATATTGAATTGGGATTGTTGATAATGTCAAAATTAAGTGCAAAATGCTAGTAGATGAGATTATCCTTTATGTGCTAAATGGACTATCGTGATATTGTTACTAATGAATAAAATTATCATATTTGTATTTGGGTTTATGAAAGAGGGGAAAATAGGGTATTAATGCGAATCTTTTTATACCAAGTTGTATGTGAGAAATGTTAAAATGAATTATGAAAAGAATAGTATGCAAATTAAATCATTGCATGTGAAATGTGTATTTAATTACCGAAAAATTATTTTAAAAACACTGGGGTATTATTTTAAGTTGAAATATACATTCTGGAGATTTATACAATTTTTGGTGCAAGCAAAACAAAGATAAGAGCTTTTGAATATCGAAATGTTCTAATGAAACAGAGAGTCGAATTAAATAAAATTCAAGTTGTAGTTGTGACAACCTGAGTCTATAGCTCAAGTGGTCGGTGAGCCCTTTAGCGCTACAGTAGCGCGGGCGTGTGTGCTCTTTGAGGTCGCTGGTTTGATACTTGTGGCCACCTTCTTTTATTTGCGTTTTAAAAATTAACCCAATTCATGAACAGAGAGTATAAAACCCTCTGTCTCCTTTTCATATCGTTGAGTACAGTCGGCCTAGTGGCTAGCTTGTGTAGTTGTCTTCTCTGAGGCTGCGGGTTCGATTCTGGGCGCGGCCAAAATGTTTTTTTTTTAAATGATTTTTTTTGGGTTTTCTTGATGTGCAAAAAATCCGAAAAAAAATACCGTTATTATTCTAAAATCATATACGACTTATGAAAATTAATTGGGAGTTATTTGAATGAAATAAAGTGTATTTTTGAAGTAAAATTGTGTTTGAAGCTATGGTTCCATACTTGTATAATTTCATAAAAATGTGATTTCACGAGGTGAATAAGAAAAGAAAATTTGGTGAGAGAAAATATAAATGTGAATTTTTTTATATGAGTTATTTTGCTAAAGAGTAGCGTGACAATGGTGATTTATGAATATTCACTTTGAATAGATGTTTCGTATTATGACTTTAATGTGGAAATAAATATTGGTTATGGAATGCATGATTTAGAATTGAACTCCACGTGTGATAATTGATTCATGAAAAGATTGGAAATCATGTAATTGAAAAAGGGAAATGTTCTTGAATATGACAAACTCACATATGTGAAGTTGTGAATTGAAATTAAAAATTAGGGTGTAGCCAAAACTCACACAGGCAAGTAAAAGTGATGAGATATGATTATTGAAATTGAAAAGACCAAGTTTGGGTCAATGTGAAATGAAAGAAATAAGACCGGTATTGGTGAGAGGGCTAACTCTAAGAGATTGATTTTGTTCATGATCTCATTAAATTAAGAATTAGTACATAGTGAAGAGGTGATGAAAGTGAGAGAAAAACACAAGTATGAGGGCCTTGAGTCTACGATGTGGGTGTGATTCACAGTTTGTCTTCACGATGCATCGTGACATGACATGGGAACTACTCCGGAATTATCGGGATCTTGGCGACGCTTGTGGGGTGTTTGGTGACTGCGAGAGGATCGTGTGCCATGAAGGTAGCTGAATTGTCTATAGGTTGTCTTCACGATGCGTTGTGACATGACGTGGGATTCCCCTCCAGTTTTTCTGTACATGAGCTCGTACTCATAGGACATCTAGGATACTTACCGTAGTTACAGTATTAGATTAAGTCATGACGAGGGATTGAACCCTACAAGATGAAGAACGAATAACCCTCGGACCTATGTAGTATGGGATGCATAGAATCCGAACAAGTGCGCATTAGTGTCATGTAATATGAATAACTGCATTAAGGACTAAGCGCACAATCACAACACAACATCAAAAAGATATTCCCCTTAGTTTGATTTATGAACAAGTTTGCGTTTGTTAAATATGGAAAACCAATTATACTGTTTCTGACATAGAGAGGATGGTCGTGTATAATATTCGTCGGTTGAATAAACTGACCTACCCACAGTTTTGTATGCAGGATAAATGACATGATAAAGATTAAAGGAGAACTGATGCTTAGAGATTATTCAAATGTTGTTGTAATTTCATTTATATAAATGTTGTAATTTTGCTTCCGCTGTAAAATGTAAAGTGTAAAGATTTCTTATAACTCTAATGTAAAGTGAAAAGTTTTAAATTCCTTGTAAAATTGTACGAAATAAGTGTAAAGATCCTGTGGAATCTCGAATTCAGTTGTATTTGGAATTCGGGGTGTTACAAGACCTTCCAGTCTGGGACGAAGATCTTCTTGTGCTCCTCGGTTAGGAACATTTCGGCTTCGGCAGTCAGTGGCGGGGCCTCCAAGCCCAAGGCTGCGGCTAGGGGGAAGCCCCCCGTCTCCGCTGAAGCTGAGGTCGCCGTAGGGGTTACCGGTTTTTGGACGATCGCGGCTTGCTTCGTAGGCTGCTCGATGACAATGGCGAGGGTCTTCACCCTCGGCGAAGACACCTTGGAGACAACCCTTTTCCTCTTCTTCGGGGCCTTACCGCTCAAGACCCCACGCTTAGCCAGCATGTCGTCGAAGTCCATAGATTCTGCAAAAAAGAAAAAAAAGGAGGGGTTGAGTGCAAACAAAACTTCATCTACGAAGGGAAAAGTAGCGCCGACCTAAGTATAAAAAAAAACCATATTAGGGTTTATCTGGCTGAGACCCCCCCTGAAGAGCACCTCCTCGGCCAGGTCCTTCCAATCGAACTTCGGACGATCGAGGAAGGTCTGAACCATATCGTCCTCCTCGGAGCTAAGGACCAGACTCTCTTTAACCCTCTTCGAAATTGCTTCCACCCAAGCCGTTGGGATATCCCATGGTCCTCAACTACGGATGAGGAAGTATTTGTCCCATTAGTTCTTTATCGAGTCGGGACAACTAATGAGCATCACCCCATGCCTCCGAGTGAGGTAGAATCGATACTCTGATTTATGATGCTGATGCATCCGGTATACAGTTCGGAGCACACTAAACCTCAGCACGAGACCCGCCGCCTGGCAGTGGAGGACGAACCCGTTGATCAACCTTCAAACGTTCGGCATATACTGAACGGGGTTGATCCTGAACCACCTCAACACTTCGATGACGAAGTGATGAAGGGGGAGCCGAATCCTGCCAAGAAAGCGTCGACCGGCCAGAAATACATGTCTGCTAGCATCGATGAGTTGGCCCTCACCCCGGGTCCAGAAAGCATTAGGTCGAACTCTCTCGGGATTTGAAAACACTCCCGAATCAATGCCAGATCTGCCTTGTTAAGAATGGAGATCATCTCATCGGCCTCTGTAGTCTCCCTAGCTTCGTTTTCCTCGAAGCTCCACCCCATACCACAAATAATCCGCTCGGCCTGATCCTCCGGGATATCTCGAACCCTATGGAGTCTGGTTAGTTCCCCTGGCATTCTGCCGAACTCCCCTATTCTCTACTCAGCTTCAACCCTGGTCTCCACTATTGCCGAGGCTGACCCTACTATGGCCTTACCCTTGTCGATCGGGGGAACCTGACTAGAGGATGCCTCAGGGGTGAGGAGAGGGGAGGTCTCCCGCCTCGTAGGAACGATAGGCATTCTTTAAAAATAAACTAAGTGTCTGAGATTACCTTGATTTGACAGTCACGGTCGGAAAAATAACCGGAAGTCGGTAAAATCTCGCCTGAAGCTCCCGCTAGTGAAAAAGAATCGCCTTAGTAAAAAACAAGATAATAGGCAAATGAGAGGGGGGTGAAGTTTCATAGAGAGTGGGGTTGGCGGCACACTAACCAACGTTAAAAGGCCCCAAGAGCGTAAAGGCCTAGCCCATTTATTGCAAAACGACAAAAGATATGAGCAACTCAAGAGAAGATTGCACGCGGCCATGTGTTGCTCTCCAGGACTTCGGCAACATGCGCCGAGCACCCTTGCCACCGACGTCCAAATGCGAGAAAAAAATCTCCTGGACTTCGGCAACATGCGCCGAGCACCCTTGCCACTGACGTCCAAATGCGAGAAAAAATTCTCCTGGACTTCGGCAACATGTGCCGAGCACTCTTGCCACCAATGTCCAAATGCAAGAAAATGTGTTGTCTGGTCAACGGTCAATGGTCAACTCGACACGTGTCGCTCTCCTGGACTTCGGCAACCTGTGTCGAGCACTCTTGCCACCGACGTCCACACGCGAGAAAATGCATTGTTAGTCAACGGTCAACTCGACACGTGTCGCTCTCCTGGACTTTGGCAACAGGTGCCGAGCACTATTGCCACCGACGTCCAAACACAAGAAAATGCGTTGATTGGTCAACGGTCAACTCGACACGTGTTGCTCTCCTGGACTTCGGCAACCTGGGCCGAGCACTCTTGCCACCGACGCCCAAACGCGAGAAAATGCGTTGACTGGTCAACGGTCAATGGTCAACTCGACATGTGTCACTCTCATGGACTTCGGCAACAGGCACCGAGAACTCTTGCCACCAACGTCCAAACGCAAGAAAATGCGTTGACTGGTCAACGGTCAATGGTTAACTCGACACGTGTCGCTCTCTTGGACTTCGGCAACCTGGGCTGAGCACTCTTGCCACCGACGTCCAAACGCAAGAAAATGCGTTGACTGGTCAACGGTCAGCTCGACACGTGTCGCTCTCCTGGACTTCGGCAACAGGCACCGAGCACCCTTGCCCCCAACGTCCAAACGCAAGAAAATACATTGACTGGTCAACGGTCAACTTGACACATGTCGTCCTCTCGAGGTCCCTCTCGACTTTGGCAGCATTCATCGAACTTCCTCGACTTTGGCCTCCACCCAAACACGTGTCAACCTACCAAAGTAGCTAAGGAGGTCGGCAACTAGCGCTGAGCACTCTTGCCACCGATCCCCAAATGAAGAAAAAAATGCTTGCGCGCTAGATCAGCCGTCCGATTGCTCAAGAATTTGCGCCGAAGCTTGATCAACACCCCGATTTAACCACGCCGATATTTCGCTGATTGATTCATTTTTCTTATTTATTAATGAATTAATTATTTAAAAATTGCGAAAAATGATTAAAAATTCAAGAAAATTAATTTAAAATTCTTAAAAATAATTATAAATTTAGGAAAATATTTTGAGCCCCTGGATAAATAATTATTAATTAGAATGGTTAATTAGTACTTTTTGAAAATAGATCACTACTTGGCAAAATTGAATAAAAAATTTGAAAAATAATTAAAAAATTGGAAAAAAATACAGGAAAATCCAAGAATCATTTTGGGCACTTTGCAAGCATAACTCAGCGCCTTCACACCTCGAGCAAGACCCAAACCCCTTTAAAAACTCCGATAAAGTCTCGTACGCCATTGAAACAGCAAAACTACTCCTCAAAGACTGTAAAACACAGTCTTTAGGAGTGGGGGGCTCGTGATATGGCTAAAAATAGGACTAAATCGGGACCGTTCAAATCAGGCACGAATCTTGAAGCTTTCAGGAGTAAAAAGGTAATTTCACCTACAAACGGGTTCGAAATGGGAACTGTGTCTCTTCTTCAAAGCCCAATGACCCATAAATGGATCTGTCCTATTGGATACGGGTACCAACCCGTTACCGACCAGTTCAGAAGGATAAAGAGGAAGTCAGATTCGTGATTATCCCTAAGAGGTGGTTTTAACCACTTCTTATCCATCCACACCGGGAAGTAGAGATTTGTCCTTATCTCGAAACGGATCCCTAAGTGACTATAAATACCCCTCTCCCCCTACCGTTACAAGGTAATGAATCTTTTCCTACCTAAAGCTCTTTCTTAATCTTGGAGATTACTGACAAGAGAGTCGGAGGATTTGTCATCGAGATCCATCCCGGTGCATCGAACTTCGTGCAAGTTTATGGCAGCCGCAAGGAACAAGTCAACACACAGGTGGAGTCAACAGGTTCTCTTTACTGTTTTCCTCAAAGAACTCACAAATTCATCTGTTTGCTCCCACACCCGAAATCAGCAGCAACAGTTGTAATTATGATTCTTCAGTTAAGTTAACCGACGTTGATTTAACTTTTGTTGCGTGTGGCATTACCCCTAGCATAGTTATTGCATATAAATGTTGTTTGTGCAAGAGCATCCACAATCATTTAGCCAAAAAATGGCAAAATAGAATTGGCAAATTTGTTAGTTTGTTGCAGTCATGAAATACAAAATATAGCAAATTCGCAGACAAAATTAAACGGACGAAATATGATATTTATTCCGTCTAAATTCGCAGACAAAATTAAACGGATATTTCATCCATCTAAATTTGCAGACAAAATTAAACGGACGAAACATTATGTTTCGTCCATCTAAACGGACGAAACATATGTTCTGATCGCGGCCACTCGTAAGCTCCGCCCCTACTTCTAGGCACACTCCATCTTTGTCCTCACTGATCAATCCTCCAAGTGCTACACAAACCGGAGAACTCTGGGTGACTCATGAAGTGATCCATCGAGTTGAGCCAACACAGTATCAGCTACCTCCCAAAGACGGCTATCAAAGCCTTGCTCTCCATCCCCGATCCCCCCGAGGAAGACGAATATATCTGGTGAGGAGTGTCTATGTAGATGGATCATTTTGCACCGAAAGAAGTGGGGCTGGAGTCATCCTGCTTGGTCTAGACAAGTTCACCCTCCAGTACTCACTTTGCCTCAATTTTCGTGCCTCCAACAACGTGGCCGAATATGAGGCATTGATCGTTGGCCTCCTCATAGCTCGAAAAGTAAGAGCATAAAAATTCAAGGTATTTAGCGAATCCCAATTGATAACAAACCAAATCTAAGGAGACTATGAGGCTAGGGATGACCGCATGATCAAGTACCTAGTTTGAATAGGCTAGGGATGACCGCATGGTCAAGTACATAGCTTGCGTGAAGAAGCTCTTAGCTACATTCCAAGAGGCCAAAGTCACTCACATCCCTCATGAGGAAAACGAGTGAGCAAACGCCCTCTCCAAGCTAGAATCCTCTGTAACGACCATGCCCCAACACGGACAATTTATACAATTTATCAGACAAATTATTTATAGTATAGTAGAGCTGCCCACCACAGGCTGCCAAAGTCACTTACATCCCTCATGAGGAAAACGAGTGAGCAGACGCCCTCTCCAAGCTAGCATCCTCTGTAACGCCCATGCCCCAACATAGACAATTTATACAATTTATCAGACAAATTATTTATAGTATAGTACAGCTGCCCACCACAGGCTGCCTCTCAAAAGATGGTTAACCGGATTGGTGACTCTTGATCAAAGGCTATATTATTTATAGTAAAATATTTTTAGTTGTAATCCCGACATGGAACTATATAATACTCTCTCTCTCCTCTTGTACATAGAACCCGTGGGCCTCTTATGTCACGTCACCCTCTCACAAAGCAGCAACGCTGCCTTTTTTCCTTCAAACACACTGGGTGGGACCCTCGCTGAAGTCAGCAATGACATCATCTGAACACAATAGCACTTCTTGTTGTTTCGTTCAGCCTGTGGGACCCCCCCACCACTTCACTTTATTTACATTTTTGCCATCACCCTATATATATATATATATATATATATATATATATATATATATATATATATATATATGCCTTTAGAAATTATGGGGTGGTACATACCCCCCTTAAGAAATCATCGTCCCCGCTGAGCACGGGGCATGGACAATCTAGTGCAGGATCTACTTTCTAGCCAATGTGGAGCATCTGCTCTCCTATTCGCCGGATTAATCATGATCCCGAAATCCACCGCCCAATCAATCATAATCCCAGATTTAATTGAGGCTCGACTCGTTCACCACAGTCCCGGAATCCACCGCCCGACTGGGCTCGCTCACCATAGTCCCAAAATATACCGCCCAACTATATAGACATACCCCACACTCATTGTCGAAAGTAGGCTTTGATACCATTTGTAATGCCCCTGCCCCAGACTCAAATAATTTATAGAATTTATCAGACAAATTATTTATAGTATAGTACAAATGCCCACCACAGGCTGCCTCTCAAAAGGTGGTTAACCGGATTGGTGTCTCTTGATCATAGGCTATATTATTTATAGTTAATTATTGTTAGTTGTAATCCCAATATGGGACTATATAGTACTCTCTCTCTCCTCTTGTACACAGAACCCGTGGGCCCCTTATGCCACGTCACCCTCTCACAAAGCAGCAGCACTGCCTTTTTTCCTTCAAATACACCGGGTGGGACCCTCACTGATGTTAGCAATGACATCACTCGAACACAACAACACTTCTTGTTGTTTCGGTCAGCCCGTGGGACCCCCCCCTTTCACTTTATTTACATTTTTGCCAACACCCTATATATATATATATATATATATATATATATATATATATATATATATATATATATATATATATATATATGCCTTTAGAAATTATGGGGTGTTACATCCTCTGTCTTCGAAGGACTTGACACACATTGCTCATTAAGATCCTACTCAAGCCAAACATCAAAGTGGGAGCTTTAGAGTTCATGGTCATCACTTCTCAGACACCCGAGGATAATTGGATTAAACCCTTGGCCGACTACCTCGACAAAGAGATCCTCCCTGCAGATTCAAGAGAAGCAAGAAAGACTTAAGTAAGAGCGAAAAGGTACACACTTGTCGAATGAGTCTTGTATAAATGCTTTTATACTCCCATAGATGGCAGACATACTTGTGGTGCCTCTCCCCCGAAGAAGCCAAGTATGCTATCAGAGAAGTATATGAAGGAATTGACGGTGGCCACATGCAGCGAGGTCCCTTGCACAAAAAAATTCTTAATCATGGTTACTTTTGGCCTTCACTCCTTAACGACGCTCAAAAGCGTATTCGCTGATGCGCCGCCTGCCAAAAGTACTCCTCCATCAGGAGGGTACCCCAAGCCGACCTTAGCTCCATGTCAAGCCTGTTTCCCTTCACCATGTGGGGAATGGTAATGCTTGGGCCTATTCCCCCGCTACTGGACATATGAACTTTTTAATAGCAGTTATCAATTACGGATCAAAGCAAATCCACTGGCCTTCATCACCGAACATAGGATTCATCCCCGAATCATCTTCACTTAAAATGAAACCCAATTTGCTATTAAGGGGTTAAGCAAAATATGTGCAGATATGGGGATTGAACATCGTTTCTCTTCCATCTCCCACCCCTGGACCAACGACCAAGCTGAGAAAACCAACTGACATATCCTTGATGGACTCAAGAGGAGGCTGGATGAAGCTCCGAAGGGGCTATGGGTCGAAGAGCTCCCAAGTATACTCTGGTCCAACAGGATCACGAAAATGACCCCAACTAGAGAATCCCTATTCAACCTTGCTTTTAGCTCCAAATCGTTGATCCTCCTAGAGGTTGGACGACCCTCCCCCTGACTTCTCTTCTTTAATGAGCAACAAAATTCAGATGACCTCTGAGGCAACCTTGATCTCATTGAAGAAACTTGCAAAAAATCTGCCCTGCGAAGGCACATCTATCAGCAGAGGTTGGAAAGGTGCTACAAAAAAAAGGTCTGCCTGCCTAACCTCAAAGAGAGGGGCATCATCTTGAGATAGCTCAAAATTTCTGACCCCCACAAGAAGGGAAACTCTGTCCCAACTGGGAAGGGCAATACAAGATCTCCGAAGTCGTCCGTCCAGGAGCCTTCCAACTTAAAGACCTAGGGGACAAGAATATATCAAGGACATGGAACACCGAACATCTAATTAAGTACAACGAGGGCGCTTAACGCCTTCTACTAGTAAGTAGATTTTCAATTTGTAATCAGGTCGATCCTTATAAAGGCCAAGTGTATGTAATAAAGGCCAGCCACCAAGGCAGCCACTTAGATTTATTTTTCAATAAAATTTACCATTTCCTTTCGGAAAATTCTTGTACTACTCCCTGGATACAAACAATAAGTTTAGAGTTCATACTCGTGTCTCGAAGCTGCTCACGTAACTCGCTAGCAAGCAAGTTTAGAGTCGGGTTCGTCACTTGAAATTGCTCACATAACTCGTTAACCCCCTAAACAACAAGTTCAGAGTCCAAACTCGTAACACGAAGTTGCTCCCAAAACTCGCTATGCAAGCTTGGAGCCGGGCTCGTCACTCGAAACTGATCCCACAACCCCTTAACCTCCAAACAATAAGTTCGGAGTCCAAACTCGTGACTTGAAATTTCTCATGCAACTCGCTAGCAAGCAAGTTTGGAGTCGGTCTTGTCACTCGAAAATGCTCCCACAACTCGTTGACTCCTCAAATAACAAGTTCGAAATCTAAACTCGTGACTCGAAGCTACATCCGCAACTCTCTAGCAAGCAAGTTCGGAGCCGAGCCCATCACTCGAAACTGCTCTCGCAACTCGTTAATTCCTCAAATGGCAAGTTTGAAGTACAAAACTATGCCTCAATGTCGCTCCCATAACCCACATTCAAGCAAGTTCGGAGCTCGACTTGCCACTCAAAACTGCTCTCACAACTTGCTAAACTCTTGAACATGCAGTGCTCAGAGTCCAGCCATTCCCTAGAGCTACTATTACGACTCACTAATTTGAGCACATAGTGTCCGATGTCCAGCTCCCCCCATAACTTCCCCTGCGGTTCTCCGACTCTAAACAACAAGACATGGATAATGCAAAAGACAATACTTGAGTACTTAGAAGATATCTAGTTCATATTAGTATCTTATTACAAGCTCAAGAATACATGGGAAACATCTCGTTCACGTTGGCACAATTCTAAAGAGTTAAAGTACTTTGACCATCCCACAACTCCTTTCCACCCCAATCACTTATGCCTACGGAAGAAATGGGTATCTCGGTTAGAGACACGGTCTACTTGAGATGCCTTCTTTCTGAAGAAGATCCACTGTGTCCACCCGAGCCACCTTGGAAAGTCTCCAACCCCGCAGATCGGGTCCTGGCCTAGGCACGGAGATCACCACCCACCTTCCCAATAGGAGTCATACTTGAAGTCCCGACAGCTCCACTATGGGCATCCCCAAGGTTCCCCAAGCACTGGCATCCGAGGCTACTCCTCTAGTTGTCGCTCCAAGACTAGTACCGCTACGATGAGGGGTACTTCGCCCCTGCAACCTTCCAAGCCTCGCATCCAGGCCACAGATTCGCAAATCCTTTTCAACAATCAACTCCCTGAGTTGAACTGCTTCCCTGGGATTCCGTTCCCCTGATGCATAGAGATGTGTCGAACCATCGAGAGAAGCCTCCCTTAGGTGGGCGAACTCCAAGTCTCTATTGACTAACAGTGCCTTCAAGCGAGTGAGCTCCAACTCTATCTCGTATGACGCATCATGCGAACGTACAAGCCCCAACTCCATCACACTCAACTTTTTGCAGAGACGAGTAAGCTCAGCCTCCCAAAAATCCCCTGCAGAGTACACGACTATCTGCCAACAAAGAAGAGATTGGAGTTACTACATCGCTAGCAAACACAACTCCAATGATAAGAAGGCTCAAAGGCTATATACCAAGTTCTTGTGGACAAAGAAAACAAACACAAGTATTGGGCACCAAAAGTACTGTTATTCAATCAAATGGATGATACATCATGCAGTGGTATGTCCGCTATTATGCATATTTACAAAGTCAAAATGACAAAAATAGAAGATTAAAGCAAGGAGCAGAGGTCCGGGGTAAACCTCAGTCAACAAAGCTACGGGAGTGGAAGTCTCAACCACTTCCTTTCCCTTCGTCTCTGCATTCCCTGTCGGGCTCTTCACATCCTCATCCATAGGCTCCTTTTGAGCCACCTCCTCTTCCTTCTCTTCACTCACTTCCTCTGACTCCTCGCGACCAACTCCTCTCCTGGTTTCAATGCCAAGCGGTACCCATCCCCATAAAAGTGAGGGATGCGCTTGAACACATCCCTAATGGCCTCAGCGTAGGCCTTCTTCATGTTCGGGAATAGGTGCCCCTCCGCTTCGACCCTCACTTGGGCCATTGTAGTCTCCTTCTCCGCCGTCGTTGTCTCCTTCTCCTTCGCCGTCACTTCCCTCTCCCTCTTCTGCTTAGCCTCAAGCTAAGTGACTTAAGAAAGGAGGGCCTCCTCCCAATGCTCTGCCTCTTCCAATGCCAAATCACTAAGGAAGTCATCGTGCTGCATAACTCCCCAATTAGGCACATAGATCTTTTTCTGCTCACCGATGAGGATTGGCCTCAACAACCTATAGGGAAGTTCACCTACAATGAGCACAGCAAGGGAAAGACCGCCTGTTACGAAGCCCGATGATGCAGCTAGAGGTCTACCCAGAGCCACTACGGGGTAGAAGCTGAAAAGCTCCTAGCGGCCTTCACAGACACAGGCTTGTTCGCTGTCCTCTTCTTCTTCTTATCCTCGGCCGCCTTGTTGCTCAGACCGGAGCGAGCCACCATGATCACGTCAAAATCCATGCCCTTCTCTTCTGCGACGAAAACAAAAAGTAATATAAAGATAAGGCTAAATAGGAGCAAAAAGAAAATTGCAAATTAAACAAAGAACATGCAAGAAAAATGCTAGAGCTAAATTGTACTAGGGTCTACGGGCTCATACCCCCTCGAATTGGATCCACTTCGTAATCTCCAGCCACTTCAACGGCTTGTGCTTGAGGAAAGTATCGCTCAAAATCTTCTCCTAGTCACTCAGCATTGGGATCGGCCTTCAACCTCTTAGGAACAACCTCTTTCCACTTGGTGGGAATTCCCCATGGCTCAGAGCTACGGATAATCAGATACTTGCTCACCCAATGCTTAATAGAATCTGGGTTATTGATTAAGCATACGCATGGGGGAGGAGAAAGATAGAACCAATGCTCCATCTTATTTTTCTGGTGGATTTTGAAGAGCTTCCTCCACACAGTTAGGTTTAGCTCGAAACCAGCCTCCCGACACTGCAAAACAAAGTTGGTCACATGCCTCCACATGTTCGACATGAATTGCACCGAACTGAGGTATACCAGATCAGGATCTCCCTCATGAACGGATGCAAAGGAAGACATAACCCGACATGAAAAGCATCATAAGGGAAAATACAAAATTCCTTAGATATCACCGAACACACCCTAATTCTGGGGCAGGCAGAAGTAGTTCGAACTCGGGGGGAATCCTGAAAGCGGCTCTGACCTGCATGAGATCCTCCCTTGTCAAGATGGTCGTGACGAAGTTGGTCTTGGTGATCCCACGATAGTTAGGCTCCTTATATTGCATCCCATGCTCAATAAAATGCCCCAATCTTTAGGAAATTGGAAAATGAGACGAGAAAGAGTGGAGCGATATCTCCCAAACTCGCCTGACATTCGGTCATTCTCTACAATCTCTTCTACTATGACAAAAGGAGACTCAGCTAAACCCTTCCCCTTATGTTCCCCCGTATGTCCGGAAGAAATCGCTTCTTCTACTAAAAGGCCTGAAGAGGATGTGTCGTGGCCCGACTAGACCCTCGACATCGCTTATAATAAATAATATAAGTTACATGATAGTGACGATGGCTGATCGAAGAAAAAAACAAGAAGGAGATCGTTGGAGATTCTTGGGATTCTAGAGAGAGACTATGGAAGAGAGCGAAAGAGTTGGAGAATGAGAAGAGAGGGTGGAGATTTATAGGGGAGAACCCCTGATCATTGGGCCCCAAACAGTCGAAAAAGTCAAATGGTAAAAAAAATATCAAAAAATTACGATGATGTCAAAGCCATGTGGCATTTGCCTCCGCTCCACATTGGTGTTAAGATGTTGCCACATTGTCACCCTATTAGAGCCACGTGGCATTCACGTCAGCTCCACATCGGTGCCATGATGTCACCACATTCACCCTATCAGAGCCACGTGGTAGCCATGTCAGCTCCACAATAGTGCCACGTTGTGCCACATTACCATTGTGTCAGAGCCACGTGGCATTCACGTTAGCTCCACATCGGTTCCACGACGTTGTCACAAACCTGTCAGAGCCACGTAGTAACCATGTCAGCTCCACATTGGTGCCACGTTACCACTATGTATGTCACGCCCCGCTTCCCAAAAATACGGAATACGAGTGCGTAACGAAGCCCAGCGAATGATTTTAACATCATCCATAAGCTGTAGGATCGACTCAGCATCACAACAAGAATATAACAATATATATATATATATATATATATATATATATATATATAACCACGCATGCATGAAATATTTATTAAGCATCATAAAACAGCTGAAACATATAATAATATCCAAATAGTTTTCATGTCTGGATCAAAGATAAAACTTAGGAACATAAGCCCGTTACAAGTTTTTAAGTAGCAAGAAATAAATAACACAAAGAAAATAAATAATTTAAGCATGTCCTTTCTCCATTTGAAGCCTAAAATCTCTGCTCACCAATTCCAACAGGCAACACGTCTCCAAAGTCTGTTTAATAATTATAAAAAAGAAAAAATAGAGAAAACAAGAGAAAACGCCCTTAGTGCAAGTTAGGGCCACAAATAGTAAAAACGAGTACAAGAAATATAGAACAAAATTTGGAATCAAGAATATAATAGGGATGCAACAAGTAGTGGGGATTCAAGAACTAACTAGCAAGAAGGAAAACTCAAGTGATCAGGTTGGATAACAAATACTAATAGTGGAATAAGTGGCAAGTGAACATGTAAGGGTATCCAACATCAAGTGACAAGTATCAAGTACAAGTGTCAGGTAACAAGTCTCAAGTCTAGTGTCAAGTCGTGAGTCTCAAGTCTCAAGTCTCATGTATCATGTCATCAAGTATCAAGTAAGCATATGTATCAAGTAAACATGTATCAAGTTCAAGTTTCATGTATCAAGTCTTGTTATTACCATCTAGGTAGCACTTCATGCATCCATACTTTTACTACATGGTTGCTACAGTCACTGCAATTTCGTTTAGGCCTAGTAATGGAGTTTATAGAGCGGTGTACTCAGGTCATGTAGGAATACGAGTATGTGATCAAACCATGGGCACTAGAGGTGGTCCCCATCACCCATGATGTGGCACCTAGTTCTATGTAGCACTTAGTTCCATGTGATCGCAAATACATATCATATAATCACATAATGGGCTCTAGAGGTGGCCCCCGTAGGCTCTAGAGGTAGCCCCCGTCACCCATGATGTGGCACTTACTTCTACGTAGTACTTAGTTCCATTTAACATAAAATTATAGGAAACACGGGCCCCCTTCCGAGTACACTTACCTATATTGTCCACTACTATAGTCTTTCCCTTAAACCCCGGCTTATTATTTATTATTATCATCAAGCAAGCATGAAAGTGTGCAAAGTAAGTCCATTAATCATAATCATGAACATGGAACAAGTTTGAGATATTTATATAGCATATTCGAAGGTCAACACGAATCAAAATATCAAGAACAACGAAAATCTCAAATCTGGACAGCACGACGTTGCTGTACCAAAACTGCGATTTCCGCTGCTACAAGATAGGAAATATGGATCCGTCAGAAGGCCTAGAAACTAGACTCCTGCCCAGTTCCAACGCATATAATTAAGGTACATAAATGTTGTGGTAACATGTGTCAAAACAGCAAACTATACAGCTTTTGTGTTCAGCCAGAATTTGTGAATCTGAGTTTATACATGTGAAACAGGGTTGAAACATTACTAATTAATTCTGAGAAAATTAGGAAATGTTCTCTAGGGTTTTCAGCAATTGCATGCAAAATTTCAAGTCAATTACTTACTGGTAGCATTGTTAAAATAATTTGTAAACTAAAGAAGTGCAGCAGTTTTTTTGAATCTGTGACTACCGACACAGCAGCAGTAAAACTGCGATATCTCCTAGACCAAATTCTGGATGCTATCGACAATTAGACATTTAGAGCTACATTTATATTCAGGGCTCAAGTTCATATTTTGATTTTAAAGGGGTCGAAACAGCAAGTAAAATCCAGGACAACAACAAGTGTGAATGTCTTTCATATATAAGTTGCATGATAATTGGTTATTATGAGTCTAGATTTATGTGTGATACAAAATGGATGTAATGGGCATCAAATCTGCAAGTAACATCTATTTCTGAACTCAAGGGAATGCAAGATCATCACATACATGATACCACACACATCTACAAGTCTAGGGTTTCTTAGTTTCATGTGTTCATGTGACTAGGAGATAAAATGAGTCCAAGTAGTTTATAATATATCAACAAAGGGTTGTGACTCTTGAGATCATGGGATCGATGATGAATATAAATCAAGATCAACAAATGATGAGACAAGAAGGAGTCATAACTACTATCTATTTGCAGTATTTTCAATTAAATGCTTGTACTATGACAATAAATTGTACAAGGAGAATACTTGCCTTAGGGGAGTAGTCGACAAATCTGATGGAGATCACGATCGGCACGAATCTTGACGTAAAGATCAAGAACAAGGCAATCAACGGCTGCGATCAGATCTGATGGTGAAGATCAGATCAAGATCAGATCAGAAGTGGCACGGATCTCGGTGAATCCAACGGTCCAGATCAAATCAATCACCTTTCTTCACTTTCCCTCATCCTTCTTCTCGATCGGCAGACAGGGAGAAAAAGGGAGCTCCGATGGCTATGGCAGCAGGCGACAACGACGTCGGGGTTTGACTGGGGAGTAGTCGATGACGGCGACGACAGCAACTAGCGGTAGGCGGCGACGACGTTGAGAGGAAACTCGATGCGTGGGCGACTCTGTTCTAGGTTCAAAAGCAGGGGAGCGAAAAACAAGGTGGGCTCAGGGATTTAGGCTTGGGCGAGGCGACGAGGAGTGTGAGGCGATGCAGTGGTGGTGAGATGATGGCGGTGAGGTCGAATCGGAGTAATGGAGTTTTAGCGATGGCAAATGGGTTTCGGGAGTTGGGTTCGGCGAGGAAGACGATGGGGGTTCGCGATGGGGTTGACGAGGGGAGTGGCTAGAAGGTGGTCGGAGGGCGATGACGAGGCGGTGGTGGGTAGAGATCGAAGGCGAAGGCGATGGAGATTGGGTTTTCGATTTGAGCGGAGGAAGAAGACGGGGTGGGAGAAGGATGGTAGGTAGCTGAGAGAGAATATGGTTTGCACAGTAATTAGGGGGTTAGGTTTAGGGTTAGGCTAGGTTTAGGGTTTAAATAGTTGGGGTTTGGGTTAATGGGTATTTGGGTAGCGGGTTTGAGGGGATCCAACAAGTGATTTAGTCAAAATTCAATAAAATTGGGGAGAAAGAGATAGATGAGATGAAACAGTTTATTTCTTCATGAAGAATGACACAAAAGAGCAGAAACGAACAATACAATTGAATTAACTATTGGCACTAAAATTGAGTTGAAACAACTGGAATGAGTTTATACGAACTGGAACAAAAATACAGCTCTCAAATTGAATACAAGAATACAAGGAATGAAAATACAGTAGAAAAATACAGATACGGGAAATAGGAGTTACAATGTAAGAGTCACGTGACATCCACATTAGCGCCATGTTAGCACCCCCAAGTTGCTTGATCACACTGTGAAAGAGCCAAACCGAGCTAAACGATGCTTTAGGCATATCTCGACCTTTGGATCGCCTCATTCCTTGTGCGAATAAATCTAGACCATTGTCAAAAATTGCACTCACCTCCTAGGGATGAAGACAACAAAAATGACGTCATCATGTGTAACGCCCCGAATTCCAAATAAGACCAAATTCGAAGTTCCACAAGATCTTTACACTTCACTTCGTACAATTTTATCAGAAAATTTGAACTTTTCATCATACATCAAAGTTCTTTACATTTATTTACACAGCGGAAGATAAAATGAAGTACAACAATGTAAATAATATACAACTTGCAACGTCTTTAACATAAATCAACAACAGCATATCAACTTTATGTCTTCATAAACAATCCAACTCCTGCATATAAAACTGTGGGCACGTCAGTTGCTTACAACCGACGAAAATGTTATATACGGCCATCCTCTCTATGCCGGAAATATGACGATCTCAATACTTTAACAGATCACAAACTTGAATGCAAATAAAGTGTTAAATGTGACTACACTAAACATGTGAGTGTATGTCATGCCTTAATGCCCAATGCAGATATTTTATACTATGGTGACACTAATGCATACTTGTTCGGATTCGATGCATCCTATACTACATAGATTCGAGGGCAAGCACCTACGTACTCCACATTAAAAGGGTTCGATCCCTCGCCATGAAAACAACCCAGTAATAAAGCAAGATTTAGATCATTCCATGAGTACGGATCCCAGTCCCGGAATCCACCGCCTGACTGTTATAACAGACTTCTCATCGTGCGAATCATCCCGCAAGTGCCCCTCTAGCCCCGGTATACGTATATATATTGGAGTACGGTAAACTATCCGCCCGACTACGCAGAGTTCCGGATTTAAAATAAAAGCTCGTCTCCCACGAAGCAACCACGGTCTCGGAATCCTCTGCCCGACTGGGTCTATAGTCTCAGGAATCCTCCGCTCGAGTATATAGAGTGCCCCACTTACGTTTGCCCAAGTTACTACATCATCACTTAGTGCCTAGTTCTTAAGTTCAAGACATGAATAAATTATCATACCTAGAGTTAGTCTTACCCCCTACCGGACTTAATCACAATACCGAGATAGCTCCATAGCCATATCTCAAAAATATAACTCAATTATTTTATTTCAACAATGCCGGTACCCGAGGTCTTACTAATCTCTAGATCGCAACCTTTCATGTACAAGAATCCCCGGGTATTCATACCCTTCAATAATCATGTATTAAACTTGCTCTATCCGGTTCATCAAAAAAAAATAATCATGTATTAAACTCAAAATATTCTTATCTTCAACTTATTCACAATGTCTTATTTTGGCACTACTCATGACTCTTTTATTCATTCACAATTCAAAATGAAACAATATTTCTTTTCATGAACATAGATTCATCCTCTAAGTCTCAGATAGCAATTTCCACATCAATTATTTCTTATTCAACATAAGTATATGTTTACATCAAGAGAATTCCATAACATGACAATATTTTTCTCTTCTTTTCAAAATGAAGATCATATACTCAAATAAATAATTTTGAAATCAAAACTCATTTACTATCTCAATTCCTCTTTTTATTTCTCAAAATATACATGAAAATTTCTAAAACTATTTTTAATAAATTCTATATCACTTTATAGAAATACTAGAATTTCCCCCCAAATTTTATTTGCATTTAAACTCTCATTTTGATTATAACAAACCCAAAAAAAATGTTTAGAGCCATCAGGTTTCGAACCCGAGCTCCCCCGCCGGCTACTGTGAATGCCCTAAGGCCCAACCCGCTAGCCACTAAGTCCAAGTGGACTTGGTGTCAAGAAACCATAACGAAATCCCTATATACTCAATTTCGGGTTCAGATTTATTTAAACAAAAATCAAACTAAAAAATGTATCTAACAAGTTTTGAACCCAAGATCTCCTCAAGTACAGTACCGATTTATAGTGCACCAACTAGCCAATAAGTCCAAATGTGATTATTGATTAGGATTCACGCTATTGTAGTTTTGTTCATACGGTATAGTAATTAGATTATTTCACAAAACTCAAACATATGATCGATCTAATCTTTTTAATAGATTGTAAATATCTCATTCATACTAAGTTTATTTGAAATCAGTAATTCTCGAATTTCCAAACTTATATTTTTGACATAATTCAAATGATTTATTCTCTTTAGTAAACATGAATTTCATTTCTTTAATTTAATCAAAAAAATGGCAACTTGCATCGCTTACAAACAATTTAAAATGATTCTATGTGTATAAATTTTACTTCACAAAAGTTCATTTTAACCACAAGGGAAAATATATAAGTTTCATACAATTACTCAACATGCATATTTGTTCATGGTAATAATTTATTGTTTCTTTTTATTATTTTCCACTAACATGATGACAATTAGTTTCTTACTCATACAAAATTTTACTACCATTCATAGTTCATACAATAGTATAGATTTGTTCTACATTTATTTCATCAAATTTATCTATACTACTCATTAATCATTTCTAGCATGCATGTCTTATATTTAGAAAACACTAGATTTCCCACATCACATCAATTTGATCTACATTACTAATGTCATATTCTAGCATGCACAACTTATGAATTAGAAAGTATAAAGACCACCCACCTCTAATGAAGAATAAACATCCAAGAATGATGGAACACAACTCTTAGTTCCTAGCTCCAACAAACAACTCTTTGTCCTTCTCCTAGCAAGAGCACTTCAACAACCAACAAGAACACTCCAACTCTCTTTCTTTTTCCTCTCTCTAATTTGTTTAGTTTAGGTGTGAAATGTGAAGAAGAATAGGGGTGTATTTATAGTACAAAGTGAAGGGCTAAAATGCAAATTTCTCCACCTAATAAATTACTCAACTCTTCACTTTCCTAACTCCTCCAACTCTTCAACTCTCTAACCCCCCCATGGCCTCTCACATCCCAAATCGACCGGCGCCTTCTCATCGTCCAAACCGGCCAACTCTTTCTCTAATGTGCACGTGCACGTGTTGTGCACTAGTGCGCTGTAACGCCCCGAATCCCAAATACACTGAATTCGAGATGTTCTACAGGATCTTTTCACTTTCTTTAGTACAATTTTACAGGAAAATTTAAACTTTTCACTATACATCAGAGTTTACATCAATATTACACTTTACATTTGCACAACGGAAGTAAAAATTACAACAATTAAATAAATGTACAACAACATGGTATGATCTTTAAGCATCCATTCCTTTTTAATCTTTAACATGCCATTTACCTGCATATAAGACTGTGGGTACGTCAGTTTATTCAACCGACGAACATTATACACGGCCATCCTCTCTATGCCGGAAATAGTATAACTTAATTTTCCATATTTATCAAACACAAACTTGTCACATTTCAAACTAAAAGGACTACCCTATTGATGTCGTGCTGTGATTGTGCCCTTAGTCCTTAATGCAGTTGTTTAAGTTACATGACACTAATGCGCACTTGTTCGGATTCTATGCATCCCATACTACATAGGTCCGAGGGCAAGCCCTTATTCGTTCTTCATCTTTGTAGGGTTCAATCCCTCATTATGTCTTAATCTACTACTATAATTACGGTAGTATCTTAGATGTCCTATGATCTACGAGCCCATGTCCAGGCAGTCTGGAGGGGAATCCCACGCACTGACACGACGCATCGAGCAGGCAACCTATGGACAATTCAGCCTCCGCCATGGAACAATGGCACCACCCATAGCCACTCGAACATCCCACGAGCGTCGCCACTGGGACGATAATTCTGGAGTAGCGCCCACGCCATGTCTTGACGCATCAAGCAGGCAGCCTGTGGATCGCTCTCACACCGCTAATCCGATGGCCCCCATACTCGTGTTTTTCTTCTACTTTCATCACGTCTTCACTAATGTGCTAGTCCTTAGTTTAATAGAATCATGAATAAAATCAAATTTCTAGAGTTAGCCTCTCCGCTAAACCAGACTTATTCATTTATACAAACGTGACCAACCTTGGTCTTTCATTTCAATAATTCATTTCATTTTCTTTCCAATTGCCGGGGGAGACTTAGCTACTCTTTCGATTCAATCCCAATTCATAATGTCCACATTGAGTACTTATAACTCATAAAATTCATATTCATTGCCAACGAATTTCTTTTTCATCAACATGATCTCTAATTCATTCATTAAATCATACATGAACTCATGCACTTTATCAATTAATAATTCCACATTGGAAATTCACATCACTAATGAATATTCATACTTCATATTTTTTGCACATTATTCTCAAGTGAGAATAAATAGTATTATGTCACACGACAAGGTTTCTTTTTGCCAAATCATCTTCTAATACTCCATTTCAATTTATTCTTATAAGCTATAATTTTTCACAAGTATATAATCTAGAACCATAGTTCTATTTATGCCTTTTATTCACAAATCATGGTTTATTTCATTCAAATAATCCCCAAATCATCTTCATAAAATCCCTTACATTTTTATGAGAATAACCATATTTTTTTCATAATTTTTGGACACCTAGAAACCCAAAAAAAAAATATTTTTTCCATACATGCCGAGGGTAGGAATCGAACCAGGCACACGGAGAAAACAGCCAAGAGCACCCGCCGATAGGCCAACTGTGCTAGCGGTATAAGGAAGGGCTAGAGAGTATTTATTACTCTCGGTCGGTATTCTATTTGTTTTCAAAAAAGTGATATATATATATATATATGCGGCTAAGGGGATTCGAACCGTTCAACACAGAGAACCCAACCGCACCGCAAGACCACTTGAGCTACGCACTCAGTTGTCAAATGTATAGTTTCGAATCCATTTAACTTATGCTCTCTGTTATTTAGAACATTTCGATGTTCAACTAGCTTTTGTTTCACTTTGCTCTCATCAAAATCTACTGTATAATTCTAGAATAATCCTACTTCACATAATTTATATATCAGTGTGATCAAAATAATTTTTGTAATAATTAAAACATAATTTCCCACATTTAATTCAAATTATACATTCTAACACTCTCTTTTTGATGTTTCTTTGCCTCATAGTGTTCTAATCTTTTTGACAATACTCTTCACATCAATCTACTGATTTTAATCATTTATCTACATACAACTCTTATTTGAATTTATTCATACCCTTATTAACACAAAGGGCTTATTTAACACAAAACTCAAACTACTAACTTTGTGGGTAGTTCTTTGATAGTAAACAATGTAGTTTCATTAAATCAACAACATATGCTTCTAGTCAAATCATGTACATCACAAAATATATAACCACCTATCAATTAGCATGTTCACAACTCAAACATTCAAGAAAGTTACTCTTTTCAAAAGTGTGCTATTTCTTAATCAATTTCATGCTTCAAATTTCCAATTAAACTAGCATTCTTATTAGTATTTTCCATGCATCATGTCTCAATATCATACTAGCATCATTCTTAAGGAAATTTAACCACTATCATTCATTCATTCTAACAAGCATGGAGAATTTTACCCACAACTCAATTTTAACAATAGATACACATGCAAGTTGTTCATTAACATTCCAATCAATTTATGAACTAACTTTCCCATTAAAAAATGTATTCTTATTAATATTTTCCATGCACCATTTCTAATTAGAAATAAGGAAAATCAAACCCACATTGTATGGAGAGAAACAAACACAAAAGCAACAAAGTCCTTGCAAATGAATGCACCTCCTCCTAGACGCTCGCACACACCTCCAAGCCCAAGCAAAACCGAAAGCTTCCCCCCTTTGATGCCGGCCTTCTTCTCCTTGTTGAAAGCAACACAATCCCACACAATTCTCTCAATCTTTTTAACTCACAACTACTACTAAATAATGCTATTAGACTATAGATTTGGAAAGATATAATTTGCATAAGAATACTAGCCATGGGAGGGGGTATTTATACTAGAAATCAAATGGAATGGAGGGCTAGGATTAACTAGTTGGTTGTAGGATGGAAGGCCAAGATGAAAGTAGGAGTTATAAAAACTACCCACACCCAAATAACCACCATGCCATGACTACCACTCAAATTTTGAGTTTCCCTCCAAGAAGCAATCCGGCCTAGCACTTTTGTGCATGTTGCACGTGTACGTGGAATACACGTGCATGCCACTAGGCCTAAAAATTGTACATTTTAATTTTGTATAAAAATAAAATAGTATTAAAATAGTCTTCTACATGACAAGTTAAATAAAAATAGATTAATCCATGGGCTTTAGTTTTGGGCCAAAATAGTTATTTAAAATAAAATAAATAAATTACATTTTGGGCTTTTAAGAAAAAGGCCTTTAAAATAAGGCTTTCTATTTATTTAAAGAAAAAGGCTTTTGTGTAAAATAATTTGAAACCACATATTTAAATATTTATCACAATAAAAATAATTATGAGATTTAATTCAACCAAAATATTGCACGTGCACACTACGTGCAAAAATAAATAATTTTTCATTAACTGAAAAATCAGGGTATTACATGCGCACACACACAAAATAAATACAATTCCTATAATTTTAAAATGTGTATTAAAAATTGTTACATGTCATGTGTGAGTCCATGCACAACTGAAAATTAGATTTTATTAATGAACTTGTCTTGTGGGCTTGCTTTTTAATTAATTTAATTATTTAGTCTAGTGGGATAGAATCAAATCTTAGGTCCATGGTTTTAATAAAAGGCTAAATAAAAAGACTATGCATGCTAAAATAGTAAATGAGAGTAAGAAAAATAAAGATGGAAAAATTAGCACGTGCATCATACGTGCAAAAATTAAAAAATGCATTTTTAATTAAAATAAAAATACGGGGTGTTACATCATGACATCACTGCCCCCAGCAACTCAATCATGCCGATGAGGAGCCAAACCGACCCGTTCGACGTTTTGGGCACATCTAAATGTTCGATCACCTCGGGATGGTGCCAAGCTATCTCAATCGTCAAATTGCTCCAAAACTCGCGCTATGCTCCTTAGGGAGCTAACAAGGATGACTTGATCCGAGCAAGGGGCGCTTTTAACATATTAGCCACAATTGGATCTCTTCAAAATTTGCACCCATTCGATCTGCATGCTTGATTGCTGTAAATCTCGCACTAGGTTTGACTTTTTAGTTAAAATCTCATTTAATAATTAAAATTTTAGAAAATAATTAAAATTTTGGAGAAATTAATTAAAATTCTTAAAAAATAATTTAGTAATTCTAAAAAAAATAATTATAAAATTTTAATTTTTAACATTAAAAAAATCCAGGAATTGATTACAAATTGGGGAAATTAAGAAAAAAATCTGAAAAATAATTAAAATTTCAAAAAAAAACTAATTAAAATTTCTAAAAATTTGGGGAAATTATTTGAAGTGCTACAGAGGCTTCTACTAATAGTGGAAGCTTCAAACAAGATTTAAGCATCCCAAAGTTGAAGTATGTTCTCCCGATCACCCAAAAAATAGATTACTACTCCTCAAAGGTTGTGATATCCAACCTTCAACAGTAGGGGGCTTATGATGTATGTAAAAATTGCAACAAATCAGGGTCATATGATTCCAACACCCATCTTGAAGCTTCTCAGGGACAGAAAGAAAATTTTAAAAGAACTATAGGCCTACTGAAGGACATGGGCCATTTTCAAGCCCATCAGCTCAACCAGGCCAGCAATTAGGGTTTGTTTACATCCTAACATGGGGAATTTTTAGCAAATTAAAAATTTTAATTAAATCTCCTATCTAAAACAGAGTTATTAACTAACTCTATCACATCATCATAGGAATCAGCAGTTTAATCTCAAAAAGATACTCTTGTAAGTCTATCTTGTGGAGCAAACTCATAGGCTATAAATATCCTCCACATTTAATTAAAGTCAGATAATCAATCTTTTGCCACCAAAACTCATCTATTTTTATGAGTTACTGACTTGAGCAGCAAATGGTCTTTCACCACAACCAACCACAATGTTCAGACTTTGTGCATGTTTGTCCAATCCAGATCCAGACGCTCTCAGCAGTTCATTTTAAATCAAGTTGATTTTGGCCATTACAATCCAGATCTGATCGACAGTCCAGACTGTAAGTTTCCTCCTAAAAAGAACTCATCATCTGATTGCTCCCACATCATAAAAAGCAAGAACAATTTTTTGTTTATTTCTTTTATAGTTTAAAAACTAAATACAATTGATTGTAATAAGGATAAATTTCAGTTAACTCTACTCAAGTTTATATCTTTGGCAGTGTAATACCCCTAAATTTCTTACAATAAAAAAATATATATATTGTTATACATTGATATTTGTTATTTTAAAACCTAATATGTTTTCTTTTAAAAGCCCAACACTTTCTTTCTCAAAGTTCAATCCAATAAGATTTAGGGATTAAGCGCTACTTATTATTACTATTACTACTACTCTTACTACCTAATACTACTACTTGTACTGCTGTCTCTCACTACTTCTACTGCTGTTTATTGCTGTTTCTATTGTTGTTTGCTACTATAGTACTACTACTATCTACTGCTACAGTTACTACTATCTACCACTACTGCAGCTGCGTTACTACTTCCAACAACTACTACTACCTACTACTTCTTCAACAACTACTACTACCTACTACTACTGCTGATTATTCTACTGCTGCTTACTGCTCTCTACTACTGTTTACTACTGCTGTCTACTACTTCTACTACTACCACTTTTACTACTATCACTTCTACTACTACTATTTTTAGTACTTAGCTACTACTACTATTATACTACTATTGAAACAAGAAGACAAGGAAGAATCAAGGGAAGCAAGGAGGAGAAGGCGATTGAAGACTTTTCACCAAATCAAAAGTGGGTATTCTTCAAACCTCGTGTATTTTATTATTATTTTTCTTTATATATGGAATGAATGATTGAGGCTTGCTATTTCCTATTCTAAAAGCTACAACTTACTTGCATGAATGGTTGTTGATGTGTTAATTTAAAACATCATGAAAAGAAATTAGTTGTATAGTAATCTATATACGGTAAATGGTAAGTTATATAAAAAGTAGAATTGTTGGTATGATATGAAAGTCAAGTAATCACTTGTAGTAGTTTAGTTATTGTTGTAGTCACTTGTAGTAGAATAGTTTAATCACTTGTAGTAGTTACTTGTAGTAGTAGAAGAATGTTGTAGAGTTTATGTGTGTATTCAAAAGTTCATGTATTTGTAATAGGAGAGTGACTAGAATAACTATGTTAAGTTCATATGAATAATAAACTTCATGTTTAAAATCCTTTTATTAGCAAGTTAGCAAACTACTAGTTTTGTGGCTAGTAAGCTACTAACATTGTACTAGTAAGCTGCTAATAAAGTTAGTAAGCCTAATATGTGTTAGTAAGCTCCAATGTGTAGTTGAGACTATATAAGGATTTTCTTGTATAAGTAGTCATCATGTTAGTAAGTTAGTAGGTTAAATAGGTTAGTATGATAGTAAATTAGTAAAGTAAAAAATTATTGGTAGTATAGAAGAGATTGTGGGCATGAATATGGTGACTGATAGAATACCGTATGCATGTGTATGCGGGTATGCATACTGGAATATTTACATATGGTAGTGTTTTGCGCACATTGAGTGCACTAGTGTGGTGTATGTTGGGCCGACCTCTAGCATGATTTGAAAGCTAAGTTGAACTCAAATTAAATCTAGATAAGACTTGTTGAGATTCAACTAGGTTGGATTCACTTAGAACCTAGTTAGTGAATTAACTTAGTTAAGTAACTTGCTGAAGGGTAAAAGTGGAAACTAAGAGCACAGTTTAATTAACTTAGAAAATAGAAGTTGTGATAATAAAGCAATTAGAATCGGGTAAGTTGGTGAATTAAGAAATTAATTTAGGATGATTGGTAAGGACAGACACTAGTTGGGCGTGTACTACTCACCTGTCAAGGGGACACGTGCGGCGGCATCTCGTCTAGAACACGTGCGGCGTGGTCTCAACTGTTAATTTCTGGAATTTAGTGAAAAGAACGGGATGCAGACATAAGTCACAAGTCCTGTCAGAACTTAGGAGATGGACTCTTAAGTTTCCATGTATGTTCTGGGTTACCAATACGAACAAGGAGCAAGAGTGTAACTCTAAGTCTCTGGACGGAATAGGGGTGGTCTTATCGATTCGCCTTATGTTCATGATAACTTTGGTAGGGGCAGGAGTGGAGAAGGACCATGATTCCGGCAGAGCTGATGATCACCGGTCTGACTGGGAGTGGAGAGGGACCACGATCCTGTCGGAATGGAGAAGGACCATGATCTGAACGAACAGGATGATCACTGCCGTTCAGAGTGGAGAAGGACCACGATCCGACTGCAGGAGAAGAAATGGACCGCATGTGCTGCAGACTCTACCAGTCACTAGATGAATGTCAGAAACAGGAAAGAGTACAGAAGTAGGATGCATGGCGAGGGATAGAACCCTATCATCTAGAGAAAATAAACTCGATTTAGGGAGTATGTAGTATGGGATGCATACGTTTTCAAATCAAGTTTGCATTAGATTAAGATCATGGTGTGCATATGAGTTGTGCATTAGAATCCAAATCATGACATACACCGACATTTATGTTTGAATGACCTTCACGTTTCTCTTCTTCTGCTCAAATATTGATTATTGAGGATTTTAAAGATTACGGGTTTCATCCGTATTGCGTCAGTTGTATTCAACTGACGTACCCATAGTTTACTAATTGCAGGATTGCTGATTGTGGAGCAGGAGACTCGAGCTGCGGAAAGCATCCAAGTGGAAGATATAGTTTTCTTCTGTAATGTAAATTTCTAATTTCCTTTGATTTCTGTGTTGTGTACTCATTGAAGTAAAGATTCTGGGTAAGTATTATGAGCTCCCAGTGTGTGAAACTCGGGGCGCTACAGGCAGTTAATCACACTGAAGTTTTTATTTGGCAATTAACCCTACTTAAGTTTGTTCCGTTAGGCGTTATGGCATACTCCATCTATTGTTTAGGTGTTTTTTTGATCACGTGTTGCTGTTTCCACCTTTCAATGAGAAAAAAACCCTTAGAAGAATCTCCATATATAGGCTTTTACGATAATCAGTTAGAACCCTAGAGATATTAGGCGGGAAAATTGAGAGAAAAAGGCCTTGTGTATCGAGCTCAATGTCAAGGTGATTTTTTCTTTACCTCATGGTCTATCAGCTAATGAGATGTTGAAGATTGTATATTTAAAGAGTTGGACTAATTTATCCATCTAAATGGTTTCTGAAATTTTGAGTTAATTTGTTTGGGTTTTTAAGGTTGAGATCCATAGATTTGGTGTCAAAATTGTTTTGATTTGCTGAAAGACACTTGTTTTAATTTGATCATATGAAAAGGTAGAGGTTTTGATTATGTAATAGATGGGGGTACTCCTTTTTCCTGAGCATAAAGATCACAAATCACTTCTTGTTGTAATTTTTTTATTTGTTATAGGATGCCTAGTTCAAGCACAAATAGTAGGAATAAAATCATTGTCCTACTGCAGTCACTCAACAAACTTGGGGGAAGTTAACCAGTTCCTCCCTACACCCCCTTGCAAATGCAATCTTGGAACATGAGTGAAGCACTCAAACTTAGTAACTAATTTTGGTAAACCCTACATCAATTGCCCCAATTTTGCAAAGGGTTGCTAGCTTTTTCTGTGGTACTCGGAGTATGAAAGATTTTTTAAGTAGGCTGCCAATTACCACAATCTCGGTAGTCTAGCAGGCAATGAATTGTTGTATGATCATATTGATTTTCTGACTGAGGAGCTCAGCATGGCAAGGCAGGGGCTGAGGGAGGACTTTGTCAATTTTAGGATGAAGGGTTGGAAATAAGGGTTTGTTGTTGCCATGATTATGGGCGTGTTTCTATTTATTTTGTTGTATGTGTTCAAGAAGAACTAGAGTAACGTGGAAATGGTATTGAGTAGTTTGTGTTAATGTTGATGAAATGCATATGGTTTTGTAACTTTTTTTGAACTTATTATGAATCCATGAAATGGCAGTGATAGTATATTGTAGTATGTTGTTAAGTTATTTTTGTGATTGAGATGTTTTATATGTTGAAAGTTGTGAGTTATTTTGTGCATGGAAACTGATATATAGGGTGGAATCTGATATATGTTTTGAAAAATAGAGATGTTTTGTATGAGGAGAGTGGTAGATATTGTAATACCCTGATTTTCAAATACATGAAAGATTATTTATTTTTATATATGTTATGCTTGTGTAGCATGTTGACTAATATTTCTCAACATGACGAATTAAGTGTATTGTTTTCTATAAAATATTTTCTTAAAAGCCCAATGTTAATTTGCTTATTTTCTTTTTAAAATTATTTTGGCCCAACAAACTTTAGCCCATGAATTTAATTATATTTTTTTTACAACTTGTATGTGTAGCATTTTTCTTTTTTTTATCCGGGTACTTGGTGTACAAATCATGTAGTGTGATTTGTGTGTACACGTGCACTCAATGTACACGTGCTTTGAGCACCCTCTTTGTGGCCGGTTTGTGAGTAGGGTAGTGGGTTAGGTCATGGGTGGTTACTCTTGAGGGGTGGGTAGTTTCTCAACTCCCGAATGAATCCTAGCTCTTGATCTCCAACTCCCTAGTGCATCCTAACCCTCCATCTCACTCTAATTTGTGTATAAATACCCCCTCCTATTCTCCATTTCTTTTACACTAGATTCATATTATAAGAAAGGTATTTGTGAGAGTTGTGTGGGAGCTTTTCTGTGGAGGCCGAGTAGCATCTGAAGGTTCGGTGTGGAGCAAAGGAGCGAGGTGTAAGGAACAAGGAGGCGTTCACCACATTGAGGACTTTGCTGGATTTCGATTATTTCTTCATATAAGGTGGGTGTTTCTCAGGACTTCTAATGTAGGAAATATACTATGATAGTTATGATTGCTACCATATTGTGAAATGTGAATTCAATGTAGTAGAATTGCCATGAACATGCTGCTGTTAATAAGACGAGTTGTGTCGGTACAGTCGACTGTCGTGTAGATAAGTCGACTGGTACGAGACCATTAAATTGTGATGTGGTGATAAACTGTATGCAAATAGACAAAATAGTGTGACAAATGATGGAGGGAAGGTAAATGGATGAAAAGAACTAGCGATGATTTAACAAATTAAGAACTGTCGGAGCAGTCGACTGACACTGTGTTCAGCCGACTGATGCTTCAATTTGATTCTGATTATTTGGAAATTCCATGAGATGTTCTATTATGTTGACCCAGTGTGATGACTTGAGAATTATATCTTCAATTTCGTAAGAAAGTTATGAGCAGTATGAATGCATGTTTAAAGTATTTTCTTCAAAGAAAGAAGTATTTTAGTAACTTGAAATTCCATGTTTACGATGTTCCTGAACAATCAGAGACTCTGTGTTTATGAAACATGAATATATGTGTATTGTAAATTGATATCATGATGCAAGAACATATAAAAGCCATTAGATAATCCCTTAATTTGAATTATGGAATTGATCAGTCGACTTAGTGCGTGTAGCCAGTCGACTGAGCTGGACTTAGAATTGTGCTGTTGAAAATCCCAGAACAGACGACTGATGGATGAACAGTCGACTGTCATGCGGATGACACTGTGAACATGAAAAGTTGCGGGACAGCCGACTGACTGTGTGCAGCAGTCGACTATCCCGAGTAATTATGATGAACCTGAATTTGACTGTATGAGTCGACTGGTGTTCTTCCAAGTCGACTGTACAGAGTGAACTTTGATATGTATGAATTTCATTTTAATTGCTGCTGGAAATTGTGAACTTTATGATCGAATTCTATGAACTCTTTTATGGCTGTGTGGATTATGTAAAATGAATCATAAATGAGAATTGAGAATTAAATGAATATGAAAGGCTAAGATCATGATAAGAAAGTCTGTGAGACTCAAATTGAATTATGAGCTGAAGTGCTCAATTGGAAGTTGTGAATTGTAAATTGAAACCGAGAGTAGCTAAGTCTCCCCCGGCAGTGAAATGAATGAAATGAAATGAGAATTGAAAGACCAAGGTTGGTCATGTATTGAAATGAAATGATAAGTCCGGTTTGGCGGAGAGGCTAACTCTAGAGCTTGATTTATATTCATGATTCTAATATTTAGTGCATAGTGAAGAGGTGATGAAGGTGAGAGAAAAACATGAGTATGAGAACTAGGGTTTACGGTGCGGGTGTGTGAGCCGCAGAATGCATGCTTGATGAGTCAAGACATGGCGCGGGCACAACTCAGTAATGATCGGACTTTAGTCACACTTGTGGGATGTTTTGGTGACTGCAAGAGGATTGTGTTCAGGGAGGAGGCTGAATTGTCGCAGAATGCATGCTTGATGAGTCAAGACATGGCGCGAAATTCTACTCCAGGGGCCAGGATACATGCTTGTACTCATAGAATCATCTAGGATACTCACTGAAATTACAGAAGTAGAGTAAGTCATGGCGAGGGATTGAACCCTACAAAAATGAAGAGCGATTAAGAGGCTTGCCCTCGAACCTATGTAGTATGGGATGCATAGAATTCGAACAAGTGCGCATTAGTGTCATGTAAAATTAAATAAATTGCATTAAGGATTAAGTGCACAATCACGATACGACATCCTTAAGAGTTCCCTTTTATTTACATGCTTATATTGAACAAGTTTGTGATTTGTAAGAAATGAGATTCATTATACTGTTTCTGGCATAGAGAGGATGGCCATGTATAATTATCGTCGGTTGAATAAACTGACGTACCCACAATTTGTATGCAGGTAAATTGCATGTTAAAAAGAAATGGATGCATAAGGATTTTTACCATGTTGTTGTACATTCATGTAAATATTGTTTATTTTGCTTCCGCTGTGTAAATGTAAATGTAATATGATGTAAACTCTGATGTATGATGAAAAGTTTGAATTTCCTTGTAAAATTGTACTCAAAGAAAGTGAAAAGATCCTGTAGAACATCTCGAATTCAGTGATTTGGGATTCGGGGCGTTACAGATATAGTACAAACTCTATGCAAATCTGGATTGATTAACAATATCATAAAATGACGTACATGAAAAATCTGAACACTCTCACACACTTCATTCCTGTTGATACATGAACACATTTGGAATCCAACTGATACATACTAATATAGGATATGAGACATGTAAATATTTATAATCCAAACTAATACATGCACAAAACTCAAATGCTTCAGTGCATTTTTTAAGACAACTCACTTGATATATCAATATGACACAAGATTTGAGCATTGAAACATAAACATTGCATTAAGACACCCATAATATCTGATACTAGCCAAGAAGCATGCATTGGCTGCAGAAATCATCACAAAAAGTAGCACTCATTGTATTAAGCTTGGAAAATATACAGCCAAGCACATAACAACTGATATTTAGTGCATAAAGAGCATTTCACTTAAGAGTAAGTTATATACAATTGTTTAGTTGCACCAAAAAAGTCTACATAGTTATCAATATAGTACTCAAAAGTGTATTACTTAGCAAAATGGCTCAAAAGCTGTAGATGGTCTCCTATTGATGCAGTTGTCCATGTGAAGCTGGTATTGATGCTATATGAGATGCTTTCTTACAATTACTAATTGCAGATATTATTACTCCAACTACCAACAAGTCAAAAAATATTAGAAGCTGCATCTATGCTGCATTAACTCCATCTTCTCCAGTTTCAAAAGGGTAGATTCCTGCTAATATTGGCAACATAGTTCAAGTGTGGTTATAGCTTAACATGCTTAGAAAATTTTTCAGGATTACACATTGATGAAATGTTATGGAATGAAGATACCTATATACACATAAACCCAACACCATATTCTATTATTTTGGTCCTTATGAAGCTCCAGTTGTTGTTGCCTAAAATTCAGTATACAATTGAATGTTAGCCCGAGCAATTAGAATATTACTAGGTATGGAGTAATTAATAATATGCAAGTTGATACTTGGTTTGAATTATTTGGCATCCAAAGTAACCCTAGTTGGTGAGGCAAGGGAGACATTAATATGTGGAGCGATATTTGTTTCAGACCCCCCTAATCCAAGCACACTCATTTCTGCATGACTGAATACTCCAATGTTAGATGTTCCAACCTCTCCATTATTGAGCATAGATCTACCTCTGTCTCTACCACTCCCTCCTCCCATCTCCTGGAATAGCTGCCCTCCACCACCAACAAGCATCCAGCCTCTACCACCAATCCTGCCACTACTTCTGCCTATTCCTTTACCTCTATGTGTCCTGCCTCCTACTGATCTTCCCATACCACTGCCTCTTCTTGTGACTTCTTCTCTCTAATTATCAATAGTTGATGGATTATCACAAGGTTCTATTGATGCCATACTATCTTGAATTAGAACCTCAGTATTGATATCAAAGAATATTTTTTTGGCTTCCAATTTTCTCTCTTAGTATGAATGGTCTTTCTTCCTTTGACTTATGTTTTGTTGTATGTGGTACTTTTCTTAGTACCATATTTTGGCAATTCTTCTTATTGTGTCCTTCAACCCCACATCTGCCGCATTGAACCTTGTAGTTGCATCTCTTTCTCTTGATTCTATTGTCAGTCTCATCTGCAACTCTCTTTCTGTTCTTAGGTGGTCTTCCAGGCAATGTCTTCATGTTAGGTGGGAGTATTCTTCCATATCCACTATCAGGCCAGTGCTGTGAATCAGGAAGAGAATAAATTTGATGAGAGTAAGATTTTAGATATGTTGTAACCAAGTAGTAGTCATTATGAAGTATGTTGGGTTTTTCTTCTCTAACTTGAAGATAGCCAAAGCATGAATACAGGGGATACCACATATATCCCATTATCTACATGTACAAGTTCTAAGGCCAATATCAAAAAACATGGTCCCATGCTTGTATGTGCACTCCCACTCTGTTTCCCAGCATATAGTATGGTACAAGATGAAGACAACACTTGAAGCTTCTTCACTTTATCCATAATCCTAGGGCAGACATTGTGTGTGTGCTTCTCCATCTTCATTCTCTTAGCTTGTAGCCTAACCATAAGAGTTTTCTGATTCCCTCACACAATGAATTTCAATGGCTTACCTCTAGCTTCTTTGATGTACTTGTTGAATCCCTCATTAACATAGTTCCACAACTAGTCACTTTTATGGTAACCAGAATATGGTTTCTTGACTCCATTAGCCAATTAACTGCATCCTCATTTTCTTCATCTAAACATGCAGTGCTTCTTTGAAATCAGCCATTCTATATGCACAAGAAGCTTTCCAAAGTTGTTCTTTCATTGTCAATATTTTGAATCCATTCTCTTTAAAATTTGCATACATATGCCTATATAGTGAACAATAAAATGAAATAGAGAACAAACATTTTCAGTTCAATTACATAAAAGGAATTACCGAATAACAAAATGAAAACTCTTATTAGTTATCTAGCAAGGTGAATACACAAAAAAGTACAATGACAAATAGTTGAGGGCACTACATTGATGTATCAATGGTCTACAAAGACAATTGATATATCAATGCACTGCATTAGAAATTGGTATGTCAATTGAGCTGTCACAGTTATTTGTTACTATAATCAAAAGTAGATAAGATAAGCAAGTGCAACATGGTTGTCATCTAATATGAATAATCACACAGATAGTTTGTAAACTTTCACATATCAAGTACTTAATAACTATTTGATGTGCCTTAGTTTTCTAAGTTGGTTGAATACCTCACACTGAACATGTGCTCTGCTCTTGGGACCACTTCTTCACATGCTTGTATCAATCCCTACATTAAGTGTGTGTAATTAGCTTCAAGCAATTTATATTAACAATACAAAGATTCTGAAAAGTATATATTTAAATAAATACCTTCTAATACTTGTTACCATCCCCTCCTAGAGCTTCCACCAAAAGTTTCAAAAACTATTTCCATGTCTTCCTTGTTTCCCCTTCAGCCAATGCAAATGCTATTTGGTACATTTGATTGTTACCATCCTAGAGACAGTACTTAAGAGCATTACACTCAATTCATCTGAGATGACACATATCCAGACCAATCAGTGGTTTACATTCTTGTATGAATCTATCCACACAACCCTTGAATCCTATAAAGAGTATCTTGAAAGTTGGAAACCTGAATTGTGGTTCTTTGAAAACCTTAACTTTTATTATAGATCTTGCCTTCCTTCTCCTCAAAATGACTGTGTAATCCCCACAGCTTTGCGAATTGTTCCATTCCATCCCCTTTTATTAGCATGTTTGCTTTTCTTCTAGCCTTATACATTTGCCACTTTGAAGGAGACCGATTCATCTCCCTATATATCCTATTTTGTAAAACATTCACATTCCAATCAGGATCATTTCTCACATCTTCAAAATACTTCTCAGCATACCATGTGGACCTTGCACAATGTAGCTTATTCACCTTTGAACAATTACAGCTAGATATGAAACTGTGTATTTGGAAGTGAGTTTTTTCATGTTAGTTGAACCATAAATTCTCCAATCACAACCTACAAAGCTCACTGTCTCAGGGTCTCTCACTTTGTTTTTGCACCAAGCTGATATCTTTGAATTGTCATTCTGCATCATCTTTATGTCAATCATACTTGTAATACAGTAATGATGAAGCTTTTCCTAAATGCTTGTGGGCTCTCAAATATCATACCATCTTTCAGTTGTGGTTCCTTGACTATGTCAAAACTTGAAGCTAATTTGGATCTATCTCTTCTTACAATAAAGAATTCATTATCACTACTTTCAGGGGAGTTAAGTGTGTCACTGTCTTTATACTTTGAAACTACCTCACTAATGTCCACACCACCAATGTGGACATTGAGATTTTGAGCATATTGATTCTTTTCCTCATTCTCATGTGAGTTTTTTGATCCATCTTGTAGCTTTTTTCTCTCTGCTTATTTTTCTCCTTCTTAATTACTTCATTGACCTTGATCTATTCATCAACTTCTACATCAATCTGTGCACTCTCAACATTTCCTACCCTAGCTTCATTCTCCATCTCATTATCAGCAATCCCAACACTCTGAACATGTCCACCACCCTCTTCTGTCTCCATCTCCTTATCATCATCAATACTATCTCCACCTTCTAGATTAATGTTTGTATCTTCATCACGATTTTCATCCAACCCACCAACTTCATAATCATAATCTGACTCACTGTTTGATATGTTGTCTTCTTCAGAATCACCAAATTTTATATGTTCAACCTCTTCTTCATTTGCATCTTCACTATCTGATGAAGACACCTCATCATCAGTCACATTTGTGAACTTCCCTGTATCACTCCTTCTCTGATCCACAATTGTTGTTTCAACATCAATGTGACTTTCATTTACTCTTGTAGTAATATCCACAGTAGCTGTACGAGATACATCAGCAATTTTCTTTGCATCATTCCTTTTCTACTCCATAGTGGTTGTGTTTATGTAGTATTTTCCACCACATCAGCAGTTCTGCCAACACTCAAAACAGGATGAACTTCTGAGTTTATGTCATTGATGACTTCACCACTTCTACTCACAACAACATCCTCTTCATTAAGAAATTCAACAGTCCCACATGTAATCTCCAATCTGCCTCAATGTCAATAATTTTCTTTTTTTTCTTCCTGATTTTATCAATTTCTTCATCATGCAGATCATCCATGTCAACCAACTCTAGCATATCAGCCATATGTCCTATGTAAAGCTCTATTTTGCAAATATCTTTGTGAGAAACTACCAAATTGTAAAACAATTGGTCTGCTGTGATCGCTCTTACTGGTCCTTTAAGAAGCCCTGTCAACAATCTCATGTACATCTTGTATATACCACCATAACCACATATCTACATTGTGTCGCTTATTCAATTAGAGAAAGCTTATCTACATCTACATCATTCATAAAACTAATTTTCCGACCCATATACTCCATGTGCATCCTCCCAACAAACTTACCCCCATGATTTATCTCCAATAAATACCTAACTTCACACATTTGTAACTACAAAAACAAACAAACAATGAACCATGTATGTAAGTACTTATCAACTATACAACATAAGAACATGGTAATTTGATACTGAGACTACTTTATTAGCACATATATGCATCCAATTTCATAATTTTACAATCTACTAATTCTTAACTATATGTTAATTCACCAACAAGATTATCAACATTCAAACGAAACCTCTAAAAACCTACAATTAAAAGTGCACACTCTAACTCTAACAAAGTAACATAATCATCTAACTTTTCCAATGTTAAACAGGAATAGGTAGAAAACTTTCAAAATCTGAACACTTTTGACGATTAAATTGGTATTCATACAAATTGAAACCGCACATTCTAACCCTAACAAACTAACAAAATCAGCTAACTTTACAGCAAAGATATTCAATCTCTACATGGTAAATCCCACAAATTGAACACTTTTGACGATTTAATTGGAATTAATACTTCATTTGAGCTAAAATACAGAAAAGATTACAATTTTCCGTCTTTTCTGACAAATCACCGTCAGCCTGCAAGCCTTTCAACCCACTTCTACTCCAATGTCCTTCCCACTTATCCTTCCACGGCCTTCGAAGATGCAATCAAATTAATAATTCACAATTAAGACAATGATTAAGTATGAAAAGTATATTTTTTAACTTTCATTACTTTTAATCTATACCGGAGTGGTATTTTAGACAATCCAGAAAAAAAATAACGGCGTCAGTTAGTTTAGTGTGCGCCTAACGGAAAAATAACTTCAGTAGGGTTAATTTAAAAAAAAAACAAAAAAAAAACTTCAGCATCATTAACTGCCAAAGGTATAAACTTGAGTAGGGTTAACTGAAATAATTTTTTTCCCGAGCTGACCCACTTTTCGAAACTAGTTCCCAAGATGTCCCATTTTCCAAACTAATTCCTAGGGTGGACCAATCCTCAAAGACCGCACTTCCGAACTACAACATGTTCGATTGTGAGGTCGATGTTCCTAACTACAGCCCAAGTACATATCATTATCATGCTTGACTAATAGACTCAAGACTTGGGAGAAAATTTCCCTAGGCTAATTTGGAAAAAATAGACGACCGCAGATGGGTACTGCGGCCTCAGTTATATCGTTTATTTAACCCAGATCTTTATAATATTCTACTCTGCATTCTCCTACTCCATAAAATCTCTCCCAAATTGCCATTTCCACTTCAATTTATCTTCTTCTTCCCCATCAACATTCAATCCCTAAATCCCCAAACCCTAATTTCCATATTCGTCCAAATTTTCCAACTCTCGCCACCCACATTCAATCTGACAACACCCCCGACGCTTAGCACCTTCTTCGTCATCTCCGACATCATCTAAGCCGTCATCTTCGTGCTCAAACTTCAGGGTGTTTTTTAAGCTTTTCATAGAACTCTATGTATAGTATGTGTGTGTGTTATGTTTTTTATTAGATAATTACTCGCATATTCGTCCATTTACGTATATGTATGGATTACAAATTCATATTTGGTTATATTATGGGGGAGAAATAATTCGAGACCTAAAGTTAGGAGCTTGTTATAGTGATGTCGAACCGGAAGTATTTTGGGCTCCCCATAATATTACAAAGCAAGAACTGGTAGAGAAGCTGTATGAAATTACTAACCGAGATAGAGGTGAATGGAGTGTTAAAATCTGAGCTCGATATGTAGTTGGAAAAGGAGAATCACAATATTTTATGGCGGTGCCTGTAGTAAATTATGATGCTTTTACTTCCATGATTGCAAGAACATTTAATCCAAATTTTAGTTTGATTGCTTTGGTGTTATATGTTTGAGCAAATCAAGCTTCTAATAGTCTGCCACATGTTAATCGTATTTCAAGCCCAGTACATGAAGTGCTGACCCATGAGACTCATAAAAGATTGTCGCCTCAACAAGAAAACATGTTCACAAATCTTGTTGATAACGAAAACATTATTGAATACTTCAATCATGCTACGGTTAACAATTAGTTATTAGAAGATGATGAAAATGAATAGTACATGGTAGATGTAGAAAGGAGGAATATGAAGAAGATGAGTATCTTCCTGCATTTATTAATCACTCTGATGTCAAATGCATTATAGATAACGTATTATTTCAACACCCAAACACACACTAATTGCCGGTGGATGGCTAGAACGAGTGACAGTCCTAAATTACCCCTCGTTCGTGCCATCAGTGTAGTGATGACACTGCACAATTGTATTATGAACACTAGACAATGTTAATTAATATATAAGTAAGATGATATATGACATCTACAAATTGAAAGATTGACTAATAAGATGGAAATCGACAGAAGGAACGAAAAGAACACTAAATGTGTGGTATTATGTAATAACGTCAGCTGACATATGTAATGAATTCAATTCAATATTACATAACACAACAAACGTACTCTATTTTGCACATTGTTTGCCGACTACTACATATTTCAACCTCAACTGTTTTTTAAGAGCATCTGTAGTCGTTGGCTATATACCCATTTTTTGGGAAAAAATGGAAAAAATTTTGTTGCAGGCGTTGGCTATATACCCAAAATTTGGGCAGGGGATGAACAATGGTCTGCTATATTTGACACGCAAAATAGGATTTTGCAAAATATAGCGTCCGTTCAAGGTGCCGAAAGATCATCTTTCGTCCCGTTATTTTTTTTCAATTTTTATATATTAGACGGGAAATCAGTCTGATTATTTTTTTATATAAAAATGATTGATTTCCTGTCCGTCGATTAACAATAAAAAAAATTGTGGGACAGGAGATGATCTCCCCTACCAAACCCAAATTGAATTTTTAAAAAAAGAAGTTGGCTTATACAAATTATTATGGGGAATGTTGACATCGTTTTTTTTTAATTTAAAAAATCGATGGACGGGAAATGGTTTCCCGTTCGTTTGATTGTTATTATTATTATTATTTTATTTTTATTATTATTATTATTATTATTATTATTATTATTATTATTTTACGTGAGACGGGGAATGATTTTCCATCTGTCGATTTTTAATTTTGCAAACCCAAAATTTGGGTTTGAACGACTTGAACACAAACCCAAATTTCCTATTCCTAAATACCCAAATTTTGGCATTCTACGACTACACATGCTCTAAATTACCCCCCCCCCCCCCCCTCCCCAAATCATTTCATTCTCACAGGCAATTAATCAAACACACGGTGGACAATAAAAGTTCTTGCCATCAACAAGAGCCCCCAACCTTCAAAACAATACTTCGTACATTCAAACAAAACTATGTTACTCATTAAAATTTCATAAGGATTACGACAGACCAGCAAATAAATTATAGCAACTATTAAGAAACAACATGTTCTAACGAAGCAAGAAATACCTTCAACTTTGGGTGTTGTAGGAGATGATGTCGGAGATGACGAAAAAGGTGCTAAGCATCAGAGGTGTTGTCAGATTGAATGTGTGTGGCGAGAGTTGAAGAATTTGGACGAATATTGAAATTAGGGTTGGGGATTTGAGGATTGAATGTTGATAGGGAGAGGAAGATGAAGTGAAGTGGAGAGGGTAATTTGGGAGAGATTTTACGGAGTAGGAGGATAGTGATTTGGGTTCTAGGGTTTTAGGAGAATTGGGTTTTGGAGTTGGAGAGAGTGTTGGGAGAGATGAAGTGAAAAGGGAGAATGAAGAGGAGAAGATTATAAAGAACTGGGCCCAATTCACGATATAACTGAGGCGGCAGTTATGAACTGCGGCCTATGTAATCCTGAGGCCGCAGTACCCAACTGCGACTGTCTATTTTTTATTCAAATTAGCCTTAGGAAATTTTTTCCCAAGTCTCGAGTCTATTAGCCAAGAATGATATGATATGTACTTGAGTTGCAGTTGGGAACCGTGGCCTCACAATCAAACATGTCGCAGTTCGAAACTGCAGCCTTTAAGGACTGGCCCACCCTAGGAATTAGTTTGGAAACTGGATCATCTTGGAAATTAGTTTCAAAAAGTGGATCGGTTCAGGAATAATTAAAATTTATCCTTGTAATAATTTAAGACAATAGAACTTTAACAAAATAGTATATGGTTAAAGACGTAAATGCACCTAAAGTTTATATGAATGCCCTATACATACCTGATATTATAGTAATACCTCAATAGCACCCGAAGTTTTAAAAATTGGACCAAAAACCACTTTTGTTAATTTTTTAACAGAATTAACGTGAAATAACAAAAAATACCCTCCTCTCTTATTCTCATCTGTTCAGTTCGTATTTTTCTTCAGTTTTTCTTTTTTTTTTCTTTCAATTTTTTTCTTTTTTTTAAATTTTTTTTTATTGTTGTAGATGAAGGTGGTGGTAATGAGTTTCAGAGGTGGTGGAAATGGTGGTCGGGGTGGTGGTGGTCGGTGGATATGGGTTTTGGAGGCGATGGTGATGGATTTTGGTGGTGGTTGGAGATAGTGGTGGAGATGGTGGTCAATGATGGTGATGGTGATGGTGACAATGGTTGGAGGTGGTGATGGTGGTGGTTGAAGGGTTTAAGAGGTTGACAGAGATGAGTTTCGGTGGTTGAAGGAAATGATTTGATAGAGATGGTGGAGATTGTGGCGGTGGTAGTTGGCGGTGCAGATGGTTGTGGAGAGGATGGGTTATAAACCCGTTAAGTGATGAGGGTAAAATTGACATTTCACACTATTTTAAATAGGTTTAAACCCATTGAATATTCCATTTACTTAACGGCATGTGCTTTTTTGTCCAATTTTTGTAACTTCGGGTGCTATTGAAGTATTACTTTCATTTTAGGTGTATTTAGAAAATTCATATAAATTTTAGGTTTCTTTACATTCTTAACTCAATAGTACTAGTGTTACCCTGTGCAAATTGCACAAACAAAAATAATTTTAATGGACTCATAAAATTATATAGAACTTTAAAAAAGTAAGAGAATTAAGAAAAATTAACTCTTCAAGTGTATAGTTTAGTAAAATTTACCCTAAAAAATACGCTCACAGTCCGGCCTTTGTATATATCCTGACCGACAACACTCAGACCTTGACTCGCCTCATCTCAACCCCCCCCCCCCCCCAACAAAATTCACACCCTATCAGATGTCTTATCCCTCATCTCATGCATCTCTGCTGTCTTCGACCACAACGACGTCCCCTTCGCCAACATCCTCCTCCACCTCTCCGTTCGCCTCACCGTACTCTCTACCACCTACCTCATTTCCAAATCTCAGTCTTGGACCCGATACTACAGTCATTCTATCTTCAACTCATACTTTTTCCCAAATTCAAGTTTCAGGATTTCAAAAACACAAATTAAATTTTATTTTTTTTAAAATTAGGTAGTAAATTAGGGTTTCAAAAATTAAAACATATACTATACATAGATACAATTGATTTAGTTAAGCAAAGTTTTTATATAAAAAAAATTACAAACATATTATGTACTACTGTAACACCCCGCAAAATTGAAAATGACAATTTTGCCCTCGTGTGTTACGCACATAAATTTTGTAACGTGTTTTCACTGCATATTTTGGTTTTCAACTATTTATGCATTTTCCGTATTGAATTCAGTAGACAAAAATATAATATTTCAATCTCGGTAATTTTACGTGCTTTTTACGTGTTTGGATGCACGTATCGATCACATATTTTTTCACCGTCACGGGTGATATTTTCTGTGTTTCAATTATTCATTTTTCAAACCTATTTCATAAAACGGAAATTCATTTCCCCTATTTTTGATTAAGATAATTTTGTACGTGTAATGCACCTACGTACGTAGTGATTACATCGTAAAATAAATGAAATTAGTGAATATGCTTTCTTATGCTGTTTTCGATTATATTTTAATAATTTTCCATTTGATAAAATCGATTTTTCGTATTTAGGTATTTTACGTGTGACACACGTGTTTTGGTGCACGTATTTGAGCATATCCGTTTTCAAAATAAATTTTTGCAGTGTGTGTATTTATTTTATTTGTGCATAATATATTTTAGATTTTAAAGTAAACTACCTTTTATACTTACATTCTAATATACAGTATATATATATATATATATATATATATATATATATATATATATATATATATATATATATATATATATATATATATATATATATATATATATATATATTGATATAAATGGGCTAGTTTGATATGTGAAGTGTGAATAGTTAATGGGGGCCCACCTTATTGAACAACCAAGACATGTTGTTTGGGGTTATGGCTATGAGGACGTGGCATGAGATTGGAGTGGGTTAACTGTGCATGACCGGGTTGTTTTTTTTGGTAGGCCGGAGGGGGTTTTGGAAGAAGAAAGGGTGGGAGTTAGGGAATTAGAGAGGTGGTGAGATGAAGAGTTGAAGAATTAAGTAGAGTGATTTATTAGGTGGGTAATTTTGCACTTTGATCCCTAAACTTGTCCTATAAATACAACCTCATTCCTCCTTCTCTTTTGCACCAAAAAACAAAACAAAACAAGAGAAAGAAAAGAAAGAGAGTAGAGTGTTCTTGTGCTTGGAGGAGTCTTGCTAGGAGAAGGTGAAATTGCTAGGAGCTAGGATTACTTGGTTGGAGCTAGGAGCTAGAAGTAACCTCTTCTTCTTTATTTGCATCTTCATAAGAGGTGGGTGTTCTCATATTTTCTAATTGTAGAACAATGCATGCTAATAATAATGAATGAGTAGTATAGAAATTTTGATGTGCTAAAGTAGAACAAATCTATATTTGGATGTAGTGTGAATAATAGAAAATCATGTTATGATTGGTACATTAATTAACATCATGTTAGTTGATAAAGAGAAATGAAATTGTCATAAACTAGTATACATGAATGAAGAGATGTGTGATTACATGAACACATGTCGAGATTTTCCTTATGATAAGCAAATAATTTTTTGTAAAATAAATTTGATTGTTATAAGAGATATAATATGTTATCTTTGGTTAAAAGAAATGAATGCAATTTTTTGTTTATTAATAAGAGGAAACAATTTTGAAAGTTTGTTTTATTTTTCTAAAATATGAATTCTGAACCTATGAGTTACTGTTAATAAGTAAACTCAGTTTTTATAAACAAAATTCAGTCTAACTAAAGATTAGAACGAACGGAAAATCGAGTTTTATGAAAGAAAAGAAATAACATGAAGTTTTGAACAAAAGCAAATGAATAGACTTTGTACCGATGAGTGCATCTGGCCTCGTGGTCTAGCGTTGTGCTGGTCTCTTTGTCGGCCTAGGTTCGAATCCTGTTAAGCCCATCTTTTTTTGTTTTGTTTTAATACACTCAGAACCCAAGAATGGGCATAAGAGCATTTCGGTAAAGGATCTGAACACCACGGGTTCGAAACCCCACAACCACCTTTTATTTTTTGGGTGTTTTTAAGTGATTTAGTGAGTTTAATTGCAACTAAAAATTTGGGAAAAATAATTGAATTTTCTATAAATGAAATAGAGTTTGTTAAAAAGTGTTGCAAATTTTTCTAGTAAGATTTGAGATACAAAAATGGATATTTGAGATAGAAAGTGAATTGTAACTTAAGTTTTGATTAGTAAAGAGTATGAAATTTATATTTTTGAAGAAGAGAAAAATGTGTTTGTGTGAAGTGATTTCTTTTGAAAAGATTATTCTATTACCTGGTTTAAGAGTTGTTGAGATACAGTGTATGAACTTAAATTGTTAATAAGATTACAAGTGATGAAAGTGTGTTCATGAAAAGAATTATTAGAGTTTGAATTTGTTGATAAAATTTCATGTGATGAAGTTGTGTTCTTGAAAGGAATTATGTGCTTATAAAAATTATGAATGAATAAATAGATCATAAATAGTGACAAGACTATGATTACTTTGAGAATAAGTTGAAGATGAAAATATCTAAGTTTAAGACATGTTTATTAAAGGGTATGTGTACCCATTGATTCTTGTACATGAAAAAGTTGTGACTTAGAGTTAGTAAGACATCGGGTATCGGCACTATTGAATTGAAAATAGTTGAGATATATTTTGAGATATGGCCATGGAGCTATCTCGTATTTGTTGATAAAGTCCAGTAGGAGGTAAAACTAATTCTAGGCTTGGAAATTTATTCATGTCTTGAACTAAATAATTAGGCACATAAGTGAAGATGTAGTGAACCTAGGCAAAAGTAAGTGGGTTACTTCTATATAGTCGGCGGACTGTGGTTGCTCCGTGAGAGACGGACTTTTATTTTTAAATCCAGGATTTTGCATAGTCAGGCGGATAGTTGCCATACTCCAATGTATATACGTATACTGGGGCTAGAGGGGTACTTGCAGGATGATTCACACGATGAGGGATCTGTTATAACAATCAGTGGTGAACTCTGGGGCTGGGATCCATATTCCTGGAATGATCTAAATCTTGCTTTATTACTGGGTAGTTTCATGGCGAGGGATCGAACCCTTAAATGTGGAGTACGGAGGTGCTTGCCCTCGAACCTATGTAGTATGGGATGCATAGAATTCGAACAAGTATGCATTAGTGTCATCATTGTATAAATGTGTGCATTAGGCATTAAGGCATGACATACACTTATATGTTTAGCGTAGTCACAATTTAACACTTTATTGATCATTCAATTTTTCTGGTTTGTTATAGTAATGAGATCGTTATATGTACGGCATAGAGAGAATGGCCGAGTATAATAATTTCGTCAGTTGTAAGTGACTGACGTGCCCACAGCTTAAGATGCAGGTAATGGACTTTTTACGAAGAAGTGAAGATGTTATGATGCAGTTGATGACTTACATTGTTAAAGTTGTACAAGTTGTATTTTATTTCATTATTGTATTTCTTTTATTCTTTTGCTGTGTAAACAAAATGTAAAGAGCTCTGATGTTGTTGAAAAAGTTTTAATTTCCTTGTAAAATTATACGAAGTGAAGTAAAGATCCTGTGAAATCTCGAATTCGGTCTTATTTGGAATTCGGGGCGTTACAGATGGTATCAGGGTAGGCTTCACAAGTAGTACAAATTTATAAGGAACGACACCCTAGAGTGGACATTAGAGTATGAGTTTCAACTTATAGAGATTTAAATGTAAGTGATTTATATTTGTGTTGCTCTATAGACTGATGTTTTCTCTTCCTTTTGGATGGCTGGAGTTGTGAATGAAATAGTTATTGACTTCCATTCATGATACTATCCTCGTACACATTGATGTGAGATTGTATGCGAGCATGTTTTCTTTGTCAGAGTGGCACGTGGAAGCGTGGTTGGTTGACCCTACATTCATGATACATTACACATAGACACATTTCCCTTTCAAATTATTTTTTGTGGATTTTCATCCTAGTATTTTTTCAACATTCAATATTTTTCAAATAATTATTTTCTTATTCTATTAATCACTTGAATATCTATTATTTTGCCTATTTTCCCCAGTCTTGATCTTTAAATTTGTTTTATCGGTCTTTCAACTTTAAAGATTTGCCTTTGTGTTTTCGTGTCACTTTATGTTTATCCGTTTACATTTGTTATTACTTTTCGTATTATTGCAACTATTATTTTCTTTGTTAATTATTTCTATTATATTTTGAATTTTGCTTATGAATTTTGCTTATGTGCATTCATTTTATATGAATTGATTTTTGTGATACAATGTTTTTCATTATCTTATATTATCCTATATATTTCAATATATTTCTAACAAGATTGAAATTTTCTACCTATATAAATATGACCTACCATTTTATTTTATTGTCTACATTCGATACTATTGTTATTACATACTATTTGCTAATTTGTTTTGTTGTTAATCATTACTCATAAATTTTGTAATTTTACGCTTCTTCAATATAATACATATACTACATAATTATTGTTTTTCGTTTGTGTTTTCATCTCATGCATATGCTTTACACTATTTTTGTTTTAATATTATAAATTATTTTCATTTCTACAAATTATATTATCCTATATTTAAAATCTATCTATTTTAATATTTTATCGTCATAATTTCCTACTTTATTTGCAACCTTTTCATCCACTTTTATATCACTGATTTCAAACATAACACTATATTTTATTAAATATCCCAATATCCAAGTATACATGGAAGATTACATCTTCCCATTTCCTGTTTTGGTGCAACCTGATGTCGAGAGTGCAAATATGCAACTAGACGTCAATGGAGGCAAACTGTAATTGGATGTCGGGGAGTCAAAGTCTGCAACCGAATGTCCAGAAGGCAAACTGCAATCGGATGTCGTAGAGGGAAATTCCGCAACTTGGGATCATAGAGGCAAGTATGCAGTTGAATGCCAACGAGACGAACCTACACTAGAAGGAAATTGTCTACTTTGATAACCTCTATTTTGTTTTCTATAATATTTACTTACCACTATTCTAATTTTGTACAAACTTACACTATTTTATAATATTTTGCAACCTAGCATTATATTGTTTATACAAATGTCTATATCTATCTTACTTGTGCATTTGCTACTTAATCTCAACTAGCTTGCCGTCTTCTTCTTTATTTTGTATCTTTATATGAGTAAGTATTTCATACCACTTCATCGTGTTTTGCTGTTAACTTATCTTAATTTGGGGGCTACTCGCCTAACAAAATATACACACCTTATTAATTATATTTTTGTCTATGATCCATAATTTATTTCTATATAATTATTTTCGTATTACTTCGATGATGTGTTATTCTACTATGATGTTTGTTTTACTCCTACAAATCGTTTATAAATTTTCATGTCATAATATTGCTTATTCCACCCCTATAAACTTTTTGCCTATACGTATATAAATTTTGCATGTGGTTTTCTTGCTTTACTTAACAATTTGAAGGTATTTTTATGTATGTTTTCTATATCTTTAAATTTCAAATCGTATGCATAATTATTATAATTACCTCACAAACTTTTTTATTAATTGGTATAAAAAGTCATTTTATGTTATCTATACTTTCAACTAAGTCTCGTTCTCGTTTATTTTCCAAACGGTTATTCAATGGTCTTCGTCTAAATTGCTAATTCGATTTCGTTATACAATACCAATTCAGTTTGCAATTTTCTACCACTTATTACTTTAATGAAATTTGATTACTAAATCTACTTATAAATTATCTATTGGCTATGTTTTCTTTATTGTGTTGATTCTGAACTATTTCAAATTAATGACTAAGTTTATTTTTCTGTTTTATCTAATGCTTTACAAATTAGTATTTTGTATGGAACTTCTTTCAATCTATCCTATCTTTTATGATCATATTTATTTCCTTATGTTATTTCACCGAGTTTTCTCGTTTCGTTCTTATAAAATTTTGATACTCATAGTTTTCTTATATAGAGTTTGTCTTGTTTTTCCTCATTGCGTATTTTTCTACTACATTTATTCTTCGTAAAGTTTGCGGTTTTCTATATACAATAATGATATTTTCTTTGGTGTGTACAAAATACAACATTTACCCTAGCGAGTTCCGGGGACGGAACTATTCTAAGGGAGGACAGTGTAACACCCCGCAAAATTGAAAATAACAATTTTACCCTCGTGTGTTACGCACGTGTATTTTGTAACGTGTTTTCACTACGTATTTTGATTTCCAACTACTTATGCATTTCCAGTATTGATTTCAGTCGGCTAAAATATAATATTTCAATCTCAGTAATTTTACGTGCTTTTTACGTGTTTGGATGCACGTATCGATCACGTATTTTTTCACCACTACGGGTAATATTTTCTATGTTTCAATTATTTATTTTTCAAATCAATTTCATAAAACGAAAAATTCATTTTCCCTATTTTTGATTAAGATAATTTTATACGTGTAATGCACGTGTTTTATACGTACGTAGTGATTACGTCGTAAAATATATGAAATTAATGAATATGCTTTCTTATGTTGTTTTCAATTATATTTTAATAATTTTCCATTTGATAAAATTGATTTTTCGTATTTCAGTATTTTACGTGCGATGCACGTGTTTCGATGCGTGTATTTGAGCATATCCGTTTTCAAAATAAAATTTTGGAGTATGTGTATTTATTTTATTTGTGCATAATACATTTTAGATTTTAAAGTAAACTATCTTTTTTACTTACATTCTAATATACAGTATATATATGTGTGTGTGTGTGTGTGTGTGTGTGTGTGTGTGTGTGGGTGGGTTTTGCTCCATTGAAAACGGGTTCGTTTTCAATGGGCTGGAAAACAGCAATCCTGACCATCCGATCAAGCAAGATCATGATCAGCGGATGAGATCTGAACCAGTTAAGCATCCCACTAACGCTCCAAAAAGCGGAGGGGTAATTTCGTCACTTCACGCCAAATAACATTTGGGACTTAGCGTTTTTTTGGCGTGGAGTTTTTTTCGTCGAAAAATTCACTTAGGCCGTTGTTGAAACAACGGCCTAGGTTGTTTGAAGTTATTTTTTGTGAAAAATTGTACTTAGGCCATTGTTTGAAACAACGGTCCAGGTTGTTTTTTTTATAAAAAAATTACAACTTAGACCGTTGTTGGGAACAACGGCCTAAGTATGTACAAGTATTTTTTTCAAACACTTGTACATACTCAGATCTTCATCTCCCTCACAACTCTTTTTCTCACTAGTGGAGCTCGATAAACCCAATTTCCCAAACCGTAGCTCTCTCTCTATCGAACTGAAAACCTTACCTCTCTCTTGATCATTGCTTTTCACCGAATCTCTCCCTATTCTCAGTCTCTAGCCCTCTTCCTTTGAAGATCCCAATTACAAAAAAATCCTAACCCATACGAAATCTACCTAACCCTGAAACCATAATCCCCCCTAAATTAGCCAATCCCTACTCCCCTTCCTTTCTCTACAGTAGCAACTTTGCGGCCTCCCGAACACCCTCATTGTTAAAGGTACTAATTTGTTCCCACTTGAGTAGTTCTAACTAGGCTAATTGATTGGAATTTTTTCACCCATGTTTGAGTGTACAATTGCTATATTATGCGTAGGTATTTATAAAGTAGGTAATTCTAGTTTAATTGGGCAAGTAGATGTAGTATTAGTTGTTGTTGTTTGTTGTTCGATGTTTGCAATAGTGCACAAAGCGGAAAAAAATTTATGCAACTTTGCGAGTACGTCAGACACGCCATAGACAACCCAACACAATTCATGGAAGTGTGTTTGGATTCACGGTTTGAAGTGTACGGCCGTGTATCGCTTTCAATTAATTCCCGTGAGTGAAAGCGATACGTCAGCGTATTTTGCAAACCGTGAGTCGAAACTCACCTCTACAAATTTTGTTGGCTCATGTGTTTTGCCGCCGTCCCACTCCCAAAGTTTAGAATTTTTTTGATCTCGTTTATGCGAATTTGTACCAGATATCAAACAACAACCTCAGTTCAAGAATGAGGGGAATGTGAGCGAGACACGGCCTTATCTTGCAAACCGTGGATCGGAACTTACTTGTAGAAATTTCGTTACCTTGTGCGCGGCAAGCTGGACCCAATAGAAGAGTTTTGTATTTATATGACGTCGTTTTCGACGTGTTGTCACTTATTTTGTTTCGTATGTATATATATCACAATCGTTTGTTAACAAGCTGTTTTATATATAATGTGTTATTAATTGACCAATAATATATTTTTACCCCAGATGAACAACGATACGGAGAGTTCTGCTGCCGGCGATAATTTTGTGCGGGTAGAACCAATCACTGATTTCATGCCGTTAGTCGAAGACCGTCTAAAACCAAAGTTAGGTATGACATTCCCCACTTTAGTTGAGGCCGAGAATTTTTATTCTTCATATGCCCGTTGTGGGGGTTTTGCAATGCGTAAGGGTGAGAATAAATTAAAGGGAGGAATGGAAGTAGATAAGTCATATCTTTGTAATAAAGCTGGGTCGTCGCCGAGTCAACATAGTGATGGTAGATGGGGAACAACCTGTACAACGGGTTGCAAGGCTTGCGTTCGTATAAAATTGAACGAAGCAAGTAATACGTCGGTGGTGTATTCATTTCACAAAGAACACAATCACGAATTCACCTCACCCGGTAGAAGGCATCTTTTGCCCCAGAACAGGTCCGTGTCAAATACAGACAAAAGGATAATAGATCAAATGAACCAAGCTAATATCCAAATATGTCGACAAATGCTTTTCTTCAAAAGTGCTAGTGATGGTCACGATCAAGTAGGATTCACAGAAAAAGATGTTAGAAATTTACTTAGAGATTCGCAAGAAGCATTGAAAGGACACAATTCTACAATGCTAATTGATTTTTTCGAATCTAAAAAACAGACGGATCCTTTATTTTTTTTATGACATTCAAGTCGATCCCGAAGGGCAGCTGTCACATTGTATGTGGGTAGATGGAATTTGTAGAAAGAATTATGAAGAATTTGGCGATATAGTTTGCTTTGATGCTACGTACAATACGAACCGTTACAGAATGTTATTTGTTCCCTTTGTTGGAGTGAATCAACATTGGCAATCGACTTTCTTAGGAGGTGGATTCATTCCAAATGAGACGGGCTCTTCGTTTGAATGGTTCTTTCAAAAGTGGTTGGGGGTTATGAATCGTGCTCCATCCGGTATTGTCACCGATCAAGACCGTGGGATCGCCGCCGCAGTTAAGAAAGTTTTCCCCCAGACTAGGATTGTTTTTGTATTTGGCACATTCTGGATAAGTTACCCCAGGAGGTTCGTCTTTCGAACGATGTCGACAAGTTTAGGGAGTCCTTCAAGAATGTCATCTACAATTTCGAATATATATATGAACTAGGTTTGCCCATTGACACGTGCCTACGGCACGTCTTCGGAACGGTGCACCTTGTTTGATCATAAAAATAGTTTTGGAGGTCCAGCAAATTAATTGAAGTAGCAAACATAGAGCAAAAAACATATTATATGTTTTTTTTGATTTTTTTGAATTATTTTTTAAGTTTTTAAAATTTAAAAATTTTAAATTTTTTAATATTTTAATATTTTTATAAAAAATTAATTTCTTAATTTTTTAATATTATATAGAAGAGGGAGGGAGAGAGAGAGAAAAAAAATAATTAAATAAATATATGAGTTGTTTTGGGTGGGAGATTTGAATTTGAGTTTTGGGAGAAACTTTTGGGGGTAAATATGTTTTGTAAGGTTAGATCTGGGCCTTTGATTTTTGGGAGGATTGAAGGAGAGCCACTTGATAGCTTTCTTTGTGTTTTATTATATAGATTTGTAGAAAAATAGAATATTTTGATTTCGCAATACGGATTAGAGAGTAACAAATGGTTGAACGATATATTTGATATCCGTGAAAGTTGGGCACCCATCTACGCTAAAGATTCTTTTTGGGCCGGCATGTTGAGTAGCCAACGGGTTGAGTCCTCACATTCTGCCCTGAAGCATCATACAGAAAAAAAAAATATTCCCTGCATGAATTTGCCTTCATCTTCGACCGTTTTTTGGGAAGGCAAAGACACGATGAATTGAAAGAAAATCATCGTAACCGTGAGAAGTGACCGAAGTTGAAGAGCGAATGGGCTTTGGAGGCACAAATGGCAAAAACATATACTTTGAAAATATTTTACAAATTCCAAGATGAAGTCACAAAAAGCTTCATCTACAATGTGACATTCGTTGCCGATCTTGAGACACCGGATAGTTCAACCTTCCATGTGATACTATATGGAGAATTAGAACCAGCTCGCCTTCTTCAATTATGCAAAATTAATGGAATTATTACATGTGCATGTCACTTGTTCGAATTCGTTGCCATTCCTTGCAGGCAGATTTTAGCTGCACTTCGTTTCTGCCATCACACTTCCCTCCCGGATGTATATATTAAAATAAGATGGACCAGGGATGTGATGAGAAGAAGTTATACATCCATTCCAACCGAATCAAATACCGAGAATTTTGCTTCTCGATATTGTGAGCAGAGCTACCATGCAAAACAGATTGTCGATCTCGGTTGTTCCTCCAATGAGAGTTACAAATAGACGTTGGAGAATTTGTAGAAGATCATTGACGGTGTTTCTCGGCTACAACTCGGATTAGGTGAACAACCTGAACAGGCCTCACAATCACATGACAGTGTCGAACCCGGAGGTAGTTCACAACCGCATGGTAGTGCACAACCTCATGATCAAGGGAGTGGACACATACCTACACGCATTAGTGACCCACAGTAATGCACGACAAAGGAAAGGCCTCGCGCCAAAAGATTGAGGCCGATTAGAGAGCAACTCCGCATAAAAAAACTGAGAAAGTGCCGAAGATGCGGCATTATGCAAATGAATCATGATTCAAGAAATTGTCCAACTTTATTTGAGGGGTAAGACTCGTACTTTATTTGTTTGTCCCTCGGTTAAATATATATTCAAGTGCCACTTATCTTAACACAACTCGGGCTAATCGACTCCCAGCCTAGCGAAACCTGGTGAAAGCAATCAAGCCAAAGCAACACTTATTATTATACTTTATTTGTGGTAAATGAGTTTCTTACTAACTAAACCTAATCTTTCAATGAAGGCAAGAAGTAATTCCTTCCGATGAAGATAGTTCTGAGTCGAGATATGACGATCCACTGTGAATTGTAATTTATAAAATGTAATGTTTCGGTATATTTTGAACTCTTTGTGCAACTTGGTTAATTACCTTTGATTGGTAACTGTAAATGTTCTTGAGACATAAGTATCGTTTGTTTGTGTCGTTTGTTAATATTGTTGTTGTACATAAATGTTGATTTGTAACTCAATTGTATCAGCTGTAGGTGTACTTGCAGATGTAAATAATTATTTTTTTTTTAAACCTAGGCCGTTGTTGGACACAACGGCCTCAGTTATTTGTTGAATTTTGTTTGGTATTCAATATAACTAGTTAAAAAGAGCAACAAGTCACAGAGCAAAATAATATTTTTTTGATAACCTAGGAACAACAGCCTAGGTTATAGCAAAAAAGTTGTGATTTTGGGGGTGCTCTCTGATTTGGAGTAGACAAAAGAAGCAACAAGTCAGAGAGCTACACTATTTTATATAAATACCTTAGGCCGTTCTCTCCAACAACGACCTAGGTTATAGTCAAAAAGTTGTGATTTTGGGTGTGCTCTCTGACTTGGAGTGGAGAAAAGGAGCAACAAGTCAGAGAGCAGCACCATTTTTTAGTAAATACCTTAGGCCGTTGTCTCCAACAACGGCCAAGGTTATAGCAAAAAAGTTGTGATTTTGGGGGTTCTCTCTGACTTGGAGTAGACAAAAAGAGCAACAATTCAGAGAGCACCACTATTTTTTAGTAAATACCTTAGGCCGTTATCTCCAACAACGGCCAAGGTTATAGCAAAAAAGTTGTGATTTTGGGGGTTCTCTCTGACTTGGAGTAGACAAAAAGAGCAACAAGTCAGAGAGCACCACCATTTTTTAGTATATACCTTAGGCCGTCATTGTCTCCAACAACGGCCAAGGCTATAGCAAAAAAGTTGTGATTTTGGAGGTGCTCTCTGACTTGGAGTAGACAAAAAGAGCAACAAATCAGAGAGCACCACCATTTTTTAGTAAATACCTTAGGCCGTTGTCTCCAATAACGGCCAAGGTTATAGCAAAAAAGTTGTGATTTTGGGGGTGCGCTCTGACTTGGAGTAGACAAAAGGAGCAACAAGTCAGAGAGCACCACCATTTTTTAGTAAATACCTTAGGCCTAGGTTATAGCAAAAACGTTGTGACTTGGGGGTACTCTCTGACTTGGAGTAGACAAAAGGAGCAACAAGTCAGAGAGCACCATCATTTTTTAGTAAATACCTTAGGCCATTGTCTCCAACAACGGCCTAGGTTGTAGCTTAATACTTGAAAAAAAGAAAAAAGTCATGGAGAACCCCTTTATATGAATACCTTAAGCCGTTGTCTCTAATAACGGCCTAGGTATGAAATTTTGTGGGGTTTTACAATTTTTCTCTGCAGTCTTTACGTACAGTCTCTGGGGAAATTTATACCAAAGACAGATGATCTACAGTTGTATATCGTTTAGCTATATTTTTTTATTTGCCCATTACTTCCACCTTTCAAACCAATATATAATCATGGTGGTTAAATATGTACAAAAAATAATATAAAATAATTCATAAACATCCATTTTGGAAAGAAAAAAAACTCTCACATTTATGGTAAGGTTAGGGTTAGGGTTAGGGTTAGGGTTAGGTTAGGATTAGGGGTTATTTGTTAGATGGGTTTTCTGTTAGCGAACTCTGTTATTACGTGAAGCAATAGGGATATCATTATCATCATAGCTGCTCGAAGAACTGCACACAATTACTTCACGACGAGATTCCACATCTAAAATTTCCACAGAAGCAACAGTTGCAGGAAGTGTTTTAGAGTAATCTTTGAATTTTTTTGGGATACTCTTCAAATTCAAAAGAACCAGACTGCGTCTCCTTATGAGTCTTTGGAAATCACGTACCCGATGGGTTTTGCAACAACCCCTTCTTTCTCGTGTCAAATATAGAAGACTTAATCTCTTCTCTTATTGGCTTATACATGTGGGGATGTACATGTGGGTTTCTACATGTTCTTTTTTCCATATTGGTCATAAAGTTGTACATGTGGTTTATCCCAACATGTGATCTATATATGGGGATCTACATGTTGGTTTTCCCAATATATGATCTACATTTGGGGATCTACATGTGGTTTTCTGTTATGGTTTCCCAATACATGATGGTCCCTATTTAGACCATTTTTTCCGAAAATAATCAGATCAAGTTCTTGATGGCCAAGTAATTGGATCTAATTGCTCTCTGCTCTAAAGCGAACCGCATTCTTTTTTTGGTTTTCTTCTTGTCCATCATTATTATTGAATATTTTTAATATTCGGATATGAGTTATCCAATTTTGGAATGGTGTTTCCGGACATGTGCATTACATGAATTTCGCACCTCTTCGTATTTCGGCGTGAAAAAATCAGATATAGAAGAATTAATCTCTTACCTTATTGGTTTATACATGTGGGAAAAACTACATGTGGGTTTGTACATGTGATTTTTTCCATATTGGTCTTGATGTACATGTGGGAATCTACAGTGGTTTTTCCGATATATAGGCTACATGTGGGAATCTACATGTGGTTATGTACTTTAGGTTTTTCCCATATTGAACTTGTTCTACTACATGTGATGCCCAATTTTAAGTGTCTGCAATAATAGTAGGCTGGTGTTATCCTAAATAAAATGAACACTCCATTCCTCGACATAGACTTAACATGTTGTTTTTTCCATATATGATCTACATGTGGGGATCTACATGTGGTTTCTCCCATAATGAACTTGTTCTACTACATGTGATCAGATCCAGTTCTTGATAGCCAAGTAATTGGATTTGATGGCGTGGCGCTCTAAAGCGAACTTAGACTTTTCCAATAGGGATATCATCATCATCACAACGTCTCCAAGAACTGCACACAATTACTTCACGACGAGATTCCACATCCGTATTGGTCTTGTTGTACATGCATGTGGGGATGTACATATGGTTTTTCCCAATATATAGGTTACATGTGGGGATGTACATATGATTTTTCCTATATATAGGCTACATATGGGGATCTACATCTGGTTATGTACTTTAGGTTTTTTCCATACTAAATGTGCCTAGTCTTGCGTTGTGCTAACGTCACGCAGCTATCCCATTAATTCTCCTTCTTCATCTCTATCCTGATCTTATCTCCCATTCTACAACTTTCCCTTTAGTCTCTATTAACAGAGAATCTACACCACTCTGTTCATAATCTCTCTCATGAACAGCTTGTACACGTGAGATTCTTTAAAAAATGTGTCTACATGTGATTCTACATGTGGTTTTTTATACTACATGTGATCAGATCCATTTCTTGATGGCCAAGTAATTGGATCTGATGACTCTGCGCTCTAAAGTGAACTGAATCTAAAGCAATCTTTGAACTTTTTTTGTGATTTGCAGGAAGTTCACACCTCTTCTTCCCAATCTTGTGGAATTCTTCCCAGTTGCATGTCTGAAGAATGTCTTCAGGAACGTATTCATTGTAAACAACGTACAGGGATTTTGAAGATTATACATTCTTATTCAAGCCAGATATAGAAGAATTAATCTCTTACCTTATTGGTTTATACATGTGGGAAAAACTACATGTGGGTTTTCACATGTGATTTTTTCCATATTGGTCTTGCTGTACATGTGTGGATGTACATATGGTTTTTCCCATATATAGGCTACATGTGGGGATCTACATGTGGTTTTTACCATATATAAGCTACATGTGGAAATCAACATGTGGCTATGAACGGAAATAAATAAAATATATAAACAAAAAAACATATATATGAATGTCTATTTTGTAGAGTTTTGAAGACAATGTACGTAAAGAGTGGAGAGACACATGTGACTATACTGTTTTTCTTCTAATTTTCAGTAATTCAGAATGCTCTGAGTGGTACTAACTGAAAAGAGTTAAATGCTCCATTCATAACACAAACAAGTGGTTATATATTGGTCATAAAGAGAATTGATAGAACTTAAATATCTATAAACTCTTTACTGGAAACTTATTACCTATCAACTCCCAACTACAAATATTAACGTAATTAATGATAAACCAAAACAAGCTCTTACCGCAAATGTCTTCCTTGCAATAACCCTAACCCTACAATAACCCTAACCAAATCCCTAACCCCCGCTAACCCTAATCCTACCCTTAACCCCCGTTAACACTAACCCTACTTAATACACTAACCCTAACCCTAATCCTACCCTTAACCCCTGTTAACACTAACCCTACTTAATACATTAACCCTAACCCTAACCCTAACGAATGATAAATTTTTGTTATATTTTCTGGGGTGTTCTGTAGATATTAAAACATCGTAATTATATAGTGGTTAGTTAGGTGTAGTCAAATTAAAAAATAAAAAAACATATAAATGATATACAAGCCAAGTTATCATCTATCTTTTTATAAAGTTCTATGGAGATTGTTCGCAAAGAGTGAAGAGAAAATTGAAAAAAGCAAACGATGTGTAACATTTGGCCTACTTCCTAGGCCGTTGTTGGAGACAACGGCCTAGGGTATAAACATTATTTTGGGGTGCTCTCTGACTTGTTGCTATTTTTAATTCCAACAAACCAGAGAACAAGATCAAATTGACCATCTTCTTGTCCCACTTCCTAGGCCGTTGTTGGAGACAATGACCTAGGGTATAAACAAGAAGATGGTCTTGCTCTCTGACTTGTTGTTATTTTTAACACCAACAAGTCGAGAGCACCCCAAATTGTATATCTTTTTGGCCTACTACCTAAGCCGACAACGACCTAGGTATACACAATATAGGGGAGTTGCTCTCTGACTTATTGCTATTTTTAACACCAACAAGTCGAGAGTACCCCAAATTGTCTATCTTTTCTAGGGTATACACAAAATAGGGGATCTGCTCTCTGACTTGTTGCTATTTTTAACTCCAACAAGTCAGAGAGCAAGACAAATTGTCTATCTTTTGGTCAACTACTTAGGCCGTTGTCTCGGTGTTTTGACAAGAATATGGTCTTGCTCTCTGACTTGTTGCTATTTTTAACTCCAACAAGTCAGAGAGCAAGACAAAATGTCTTCTTTTTGGCCTACTACGTAGGCCGTTGTTGGAGACAACGGCGTAGGGTGTTTTGTTTAGAATATGGTCTTGTTCTCTGACTTGTTGCTATTTTTAACTCCAACAAGTCAGAGAGCAAGACAAAATATCTTCTTTTTGGCCTACTACTTAGGCCGTTGTAGGAGACAATGGCCTAGGGTATACACAAGAAGATAGTCTTGCTCTCTAACTCCTTGCTATTTTTAACTCCAACAAGTTAGAGAGTAAGACAAATTGTACAACCTTAGTCCTACTACCCAGACCGTTGTTGGAGACAACGACCTAGGTTAGAATAAAAAAAATAATCTACATATGTACACAGCTGCTGCTGCTGCTACACGTGATAATTGGTGAAATTCCAAACACTTTGCCATCACATACACTCTCCGAATATAATCATATCTACAGCCGCCAAAATTACCAACCATAATTGACTATTAGCAATTAATAATAACAACATCAACTACACTTAAACTTACGAACCACAATTTCCACAAGTTAAGTTACAACATGGATAAAACCAAACCAAAAAAAATACATAACTACAACAAACAAATTGTTTACGATATTGGCTAAGAAGCGGGCGTGTATGGATGTGGTGCTCGCCTCTTCCGAGCAGGATATCGACGCCGAGATGGGGTTGACGTCTTGGGGATTTCATCTTCTCCTCTCTCCTCTTGTTGTACGTCTCCAACAACCCTCTCCTCACTCTCTTCTTCCTGCTCTTGTTCTTGAGATGGATGTGAAGTTGATGCTTGTTGTTCTCTCAGCTCACGTTCCCGTTGTTGTCCTATCAGTCAAACTGGCCTACCCATCACGCTTTTACGTCGATTCCTCGGTAACCTTACTGCTCGATCCAAACGTCCAGCCTCTCCCAAAACATCAAAATTGGTACGGCATGAAGCGAACATCCTCGAAGCAAACCTCTTCATAGCCGTGCACGCATTACTTTTTAGTACGTCCGTGCATTCTTTTGCCATGTCCATTGTATTATCAATCTAAAACAAAAAAACTAACCAAAAAAAGACAATTATACAGTTTGGGAAAAGTAAACAATTCAATAATTTTATAATTAACAAACATTGAAAGAAATTTGAAGATTATACTTACCACTGTACGAATAGCTAATGCCTTCGGTTGGAACATGGGTTGTGAACTAGAATAGGCCGGTGGTGGTTCAATCTCCCTCTCCTCAATTTCTCGTTGAACATCAGCAGGTAGTACTGTATCGGAAAAGATGCACAAACGTGTATATGATCTGAACCAAGTTATGTACTTCCCTTGCACTCTTCCATCGTACTCTGGAACATTAACGAGTACAAGTTCAAACCGTCGCTCGTTCCATTCTGCAACGTGAACACGATGGAAATCTACCCAATCATGAGTAGGCATGCAGCCGGTACCCCTCACGGCATGTAACTCATGATCGTATAGGTTTGCGCAGCTTGGGGGACTATCTTGTTGAAGACCGAACTGACGAAGGACTCTCTCCGGTCGCGGATGCTCCACTATACCGAAGTTGATGAGTGGAGCCGTCGTCAGCCATAACTGCGACCCGGTGGTGCACATCGGCGGTAGTCTTCCCACCCAATCGGGTGTATACGGCACCCAAATCACGAACTCTTCTCGTAGTTGGTCGAGCTCATCTCTGTAGTACGTTATTACACCCTTGGGGTTGTCTTTGTAACTCCGACTACCAGCCCAATATACCCCTAAGGGTGCTAACATAGCAAGATTTTCTGGTTGGGCCATCCAACCGTCCGCCGGTCTCCTAATGCGGGGATGACACAAGTGCAGTCGCTCCGATGACCAAATTTGTAACAAAACAATCAGTCCGGTCATCTCCATCCCATCTAGCGCTACATGACACAATGCCCTATATAGCATTGCCAACGGGCAGCTTCCCCAGGTGTACCGGCCAGCTAAGCCTAGGTCGGTGAGCAATCGTAGGTACATGAGGTGCACCATATCTCCGGATGAATTAGGCAAGAGAACCCCTCCAATCACCGTTAGAATGTAAGCACTGGTGTAGGACTGTACATAGTCGTCGGGCGATGCATTGGTCAACGTCCCATCAAAACGTCCCTTCAACCAAGATAGTGGGATTGATTGTCCTTGAAAAATGTCATCATCTTCCGTGGCCGCCTCATCAAACTCTGTACCGAGCAGTTCATTGCACAGCTCTATTTTATCAAAGTTTATATTACCCATCACGACCAACCCATCTATTGGAAGACAAGATATCATTGCTATATCCTGTAGCGACACCGTCATCTCTCCGATCGGTAGATGGAACGTGTGCGACTCTGGCCTCCAGCGCTCCACGAGTGCCGAGATAAGTACTCGGTCGAGTTTAACCTGACCCATCTTGCTGATTCCGTAAAAACTGGCCACTACTAGGTACTCGACAATACGTGGATGCACCTTCATGGTCTCGTGGGTGCGGAAATTACACCTCCGCGTCGTCCCACCCCACACTGCCGCGGATCTGTGGCGATCTTGCAAGGTCAGTTCACCGGGATATATTGGTCCTGGACCACGACATCCTGACATCGAAGAGGATGCACAAATCTACACGAACCAAAAAACATAATTATTATTAGTCTAATATCAATATCACTAAATACAAAATTAGGGACAATACAAATTAATAGTTCTCACATTCTCTGTGGAATGTTCCCCCCGTGCTTCCTGGGATGTCCTTCCCCTTCCGGTTCCCCGCGTTCTAGCCATTTCTCTGTAACAAAGTTCGCATATATAAAACTAATTACTCGCAGAAAATTAGCAAATACAAACCAACGAGATGCAAAAATTTCAAAAATTCGCTTATACGCGTCAAAACAACACAAACGAGATGCAAAAATTCCTAAATTTTGCCGTCGATTAGGGTACACCAAACACAAGCCAACGCAACTTGTAGAAGTGAGTTCCGACCCACGGTTTGAAATATACGGCCGTGTATCACTTTCACTCTTTAAAAAAGAGCGGGGAGCGATACATTGATGTATCTCGCAAACTGTGGATCAGAACTCGCAAATACAAGTTGCATTGCGTTGTGAATGGTTAGCCAAACCTACTCGCACCGTTTCGTATTTTTTGGACTTCGTTTAAGCATTTTTGTATTGAGACCGTATTAAAAAGTTTCGAGGTAGATTGAAGTTTTTTTATATACGCGTCAAAACAACATAAACGAGTTGCAAAAATTCCAAAATTTGGCCGTTAGGTCGGGTTCCCCGCACACAAGCCAACGCAACTTGTACATGCGAGTTCCGACCCACGGTTTGAAAGATACGGCCGTGTATCGTTTTCACTCTTGAAAACTGAGCGGAAAGCGATACATTGACGTATCTCGCAAACCGTGGGTCGGAACTCGCATGTACAGGTTAGTATGACTTGTGAGTAGCGAGACTAACCTACTCGCACAGTTTCGTATTATTTGGACTTCGTTTAATCAATTTTCTATTCATAACGTATTCCAAAAATTCCGAGGTGGATTAAAGGTTTTTCATATATGCGTCAAAACAACAAAAACGAGAAGGAAAATTTCCTAAATTTGGGCATCAAGTCTGGCACACCAAACACAAGCCAGCGGAACTTGCAAAGGTGAGTTCTGACTCTCGGTTTGAAAGATACGTCACTTTATATCATTGTATTGAATAAAACTGATAAACGGACGTACCTCACAAATCGTGAGACGGAAATCGCCTCTACAAGTTCCGTTACCTTCTACGCGGTGAGTCTGACCTACTCGTACAAATTGAATTTTTGGATCTTGTTTATTTGTGTCTCCTATATTCCACCACTACAACTAACACTACATCTACGAAAATGTCAACAAAATATATACAACATACATGATCAGAGCTAATTATGTACTCTCTAAATTATAGACTAGACTACTATGCATAATACAAAAAAACCCAACTCCAAAATTGGGAAAAAATTCAATAAATTAACATAGTTCATTATAGTAAATTGGGATTAAGTCAATACCTGGTCGAAAGAGAGAGATAGAGAGTTGGCGAAGATGTTAGAAGCCGCTTCGCGCTGATGTAGAGAAATGAAGGGAATTTGTACTAGGGCTCAGATGATTTGGCAGTTTGGATGTTAAATTAGGGTTTGCTGTATTCAGGAGAGTGAGGGAGAGATAGAGAGCTTTCCACAAGATGGGGAGTTCAAGAAGGCAAAGAAATCGATGCCAAGGAGTTAGGAGAGTGAACTAAGGTTTGGGGATGGGTTTTGGGTGCTCAAGAGAAAGAGAGAGAGAGTGTGTGTGATGAAGACAGAGTGAGGTAGATTTAGGTATGTACAAGTGTTTAGAAAAACACTTGTACATACCTAGGCCGTTGTTGCCAACAACGGCCAAGGTATGTTTTTTTTAAAAAAAACTAAGTGAATTTTTCGACAAAAAAAAAACTTCACGCCAAAAAATGTTAAGTCCCAAACGTTATTTGGCATGAAGTGACGAAATTATCCCTCTGCTTTTTGGAGCGTTAGTGGGGTGCTTAACGGGTTCAGATCTCATCCGCTGATCATGATCTTGCTCGATCGGATGGTCAGGATTGCTGTTTTCCAGCCCATTGAAAACGAACCCGTTTTCAATGGAACAAAACCCTATATATATATATATATATATATATATATATATATATATATATGAAACATGGACTTTATACCCCAATTCATAATTATTTTTCAACATATACTAATGAAAACATGGACTTTTATTTACAACATATACTAATGAAAACATGGACTTTTATTTACAACTAATTATTGTCATACTATTCAAACTTGAGCTATATAATTGTTGATTTACTGTTTACAAGATTTTTCATATGCTGTATCGTTTTGAAGATGTGCCGTAGGCAAGTGCCCACGGGCAAATCTAGTACTAGCATATAGCATGTGAACTAGTATTATATTTTTTATATATTATACTAATAGGAGAGAGAATATCAATCGCTCACATTTCTCTATTTTGAAATAAAGAAAGGAAAGTAAAAGTAGGAATTCACATTTATTAATACGTGCATTATGCACATTTCATTAAAGAAAACAATATAAAAGCCCAAAACCTATAAATCTATAACTAAATTGCTGGAACTATGCTTTGATCATTAAGTATTCGATGAAATGCCTATGAAGTTGTAACGCCCCGAATTCCAAATAAGACCGAATTCGAGATTTCACAGGATCTTTACTTCACTTCGTACAATTTTACAAGGAGATTAAAACTTTTTCAACAACATCAGAGTTCTTTACATTTTGTTTACACAGCGGAAAAATAAAAGAAATACAACAATGAAATAAAATACAACTTGTACAACTTTAACAATGTAAGTCATCAACTGCATCATAACATCTTCACTTCTTCATAAAAAGTCCATTACCTGCATATTAAGCTGTGGGCACGTCAGTCACTTACAACTGACGAAAATGTTATATTCGACCATCATCTCTATGTCGTACATATAACGATCTCATTTCTTTAACAAACCACAAAAATTGAATGAACAATAAAGTGTTAAATTGTAACTACGCTAAACATGTAAGTGTATGACATGCCTTAATGCCTAATGCACACATTTATACTAGGATGACACTAATGCATACTTGTTCGGATTCTATGCATCTCATACTACATAGGTCCGAGGGCAAGCAGCTATGTACTCCACATTTAAGGGTTCGATTCCTCGCCATGAAATTACCTAGTTTTAAAGCAAGGTTTAGATCATTCCACGAATATGGATCCCAGCCCCGGAGTCTACTGCTGACTGTTATAACAGATCTTTCATCGTGTGAATCATCCCGCAAGTGCCCCTCTAGCCCCGGTATACGTATATACATTGGAGTATGGCAACTATCCGCCTGACTACGCAAAGTCCCGGATTTAAAATAAAAGCCCGTCTCCCATGGAGAAACCACAGTCCGCCGACTGGGTCTATAGCCATGGAGGTCCACCGCCGACAATATAAAAGCAACCCACTTACGTTTGCCCAGCTTCACTACATCTTCACTTATGTGCCTAATTATTTAGTTCAAGACATGAATAAATTTCCAAGCCTAGAATTAGTTTTACCTCCTACCGGACTTTCTCAACAAATACGAGATAGCTCCATGGCCATATCTCAAAATATATCTCAACTCTCTTCAATTCAATAGTTCCGGTACCCGAGGTCATACTAACTCTAAGTCACAATTTTTTCATGTACGAGAATCAATGGGTACACATACCCTTTAATAAACATGTCTTAAACTTAAATATTTTCATCTTCAACTTATTCTCAAAATAATCATAGTCTTGTCACTATTCATGATCTATTTATTCATTCATAATTTTTTTTTTGAGGAAATTATTCATTCATAATTTTTATAAGCACATAATTCCTTTCAAGAACACAACTTAATCACATTAAATTTTATCAACAAATTCAAACTCTAATAATTTTTCATGAACACACTTTCATCACTTGAAATCTTATTAACAATTTAAGCTCATACACTGTATCTCAACAACTCTTAAACCAAGTAATAGTATAATCTTTTCGAAAGAAATCATTTCACACAAACACATTTTTCTCTTCTTCAAAAATATAAATTTCATACTCTTTACTAATCAAAACTTAAGTTACAATTCACTTTCTATCTCAAATATTCAATTTTTGTATCTCAAATCTTACTATAAAATTTTGCAACTCTTTTTAACAAACTTTATTTCATTTATAGAAAATTCTATTATTTTTCCCAAAATTTTAGTTGCAATTAAACTCACTAAATCACTTAAAAACACCCAAAAAAAAGGCGGCTATGGGGTTTCGAACCCGTGGACACACAAACAGAACCCAAGGAACACACCGAAAGCCACTAAGTCCATATGGACTTGGTGTTTAAATCTTTTACCGAAATGCTTTTATGCCCATTCTTGGGTTATGAGTGTATTAAAATAAAACAAAAAAAGATGGGCTTAACAGGATTCAAACCTAGGCCGACAAAGAGACCAAGCGCAACGCCAGACCACGAGGCCAGATGCGCTCATCGGTACAAAGTCTATTCATTTGCTTTTGTTCAAAACTTCATGTTATTTCTTTTCTTTCATAAAACTCGATTTTCCATTCATTCTAATCTTTTGTTAGACTGGATTTTGTTTATAAAATCAGAGTTTACTTCTTAACAGTAACTCATAGGTTCAGAATTCATATTATAGAAAAATAACACAAACTTTCAAAATTGTTTCCTCTTATTAATAAACAGAAATTTGCATTCATTTCTTTTAACCAAAGATAGCATATTACATCTCTTATAACAATCAAATTTATTTTACAAAAATTAATTTGCTTATCATAAAAGGAAAAATCCCAACATGTGTTCATGTAAACACACATCTCTTCATTCATGTATACTAGTTTATGACAATTTCATCAATTATTTCTTTTTCTCTTTATCAACTAACATGATGTTAATTAATGTACCAATCATAACATAATTTACTATTATTCACACTACATCCAAATATAGATTTGTTCTACTTGAGCACATCAAAATTTCTATACTACTCATTCATTATTGTTAATCACCCTTAGCGGGGGTGAATAGGGTGATTGTGCGGAAATAAAAAAATTAAAAGAATGAAGTAAAATAAATCAAAGTAATGCAAGAGAGGCAAGAAAAGCAACTCAGATGACGCAGCGATATAACGTGGTTCGACCCCCAGGTCTACGTCCACACCACCTACTTGTAGCAATTCTCCGCTACAAGCGTTGCACTATACTCAAAACCCCTTAGTACAGTGATTCTCAGATTCGGGCCGAGAGATCTATTACATCCACAGGACTTCTAATCCAAGTCCCGTCAATCTCACCGAAGTGGAAAATAAAAGAAAATAAATCTCAATATCGTTTGAGATCTTGACTAAATAATACAACCAATTCAACGCTCACACTCGAAATGATTATCAAGAGATTAGTTAGAAGTAAACTTTTTTTCAGAAGTAATAGGTGAAGAAGACACAGTGGATTCGTTCTATTTAATAGAAGAGGAAGTGTATCGATCAAAAGAGGCAACGATACATTCCAAAAAAAGATATACAGCCAAGTTGCGGTCGACCGGTCAGCTCTCTGGTCGATCGCTGTTTTTGCCAATAGAAGTTGTGGTCGACTGCGACGGTCGACCGACATTAGGTACGGTCGACCGGACTGTGGCTGTATAGATCGAATCCACTTTGTTTTCTTACCATAAACTCATCTCTCTTTAATCAATCAACTACAACAAATATCTCACGAAAATCATGCTAAAAATCTAGACTTGATAGATTTCTTGGAGGCCAATTAATTGAGAGCTTTTTCCTCTTTAGCTTGTAGATGTAATCTCCCTTTATTTAATTGAGAGCTCTTTCCTCTTTAGCTTGTAGATGCAATCTCCCTTTATTACTTTCCTTATTTGTATGTTTGTGAATCTCTCTTGGATCTCTTTTTGATATTAATTCATCTTGAAAATCTGATACACTGAATTCAAACTTATTAGTACAAGTGAGCACGTTTTGTGCACACCAAACCAAGAGTCAACAATCTCTCCCTTTTGGTGTGAACAAAACATGCAAGAATGTTTGAAAATTAAAACAAAGTATGCAGATACTCCCTCTGAATTTAGTACATCCTGTAAAATAGATTTTCATATAGATAGAATTTTTAAGAGAGTGAATGAGAGTGAATACTCCCCCCTTAATATAATATTACTTGTAATATAGAACTTAATGCGCAAATATACGATAGGAGTGAGAGAATTAGTACATGAATTGATTTGAAAATCATTTGAAAATTGTTTTGAAAACATTTGAAAACCTTCGAACTTTTGAAAACATTCCAAAACAATTCTCCCCCTTTTTGGAACACACCAAGAGGGGATAGATAGAGTAAAATAATTCCGTGGAAAGTTGCTGAAAGCAATCATCAGTTTAAAATTTTGAAACACAAGACTAGAGAGAGCCGGTCGACCGTAAGCAAAACACTTTTTCGCAAAGATTATCCAGAGAGCATACCGGTCAGCCGTCACATGTGGTTTTTCGAAAAGAATTTTAAGATAGTAAACCGGTCGACCGCACAGTCGACCGCAAACCCATCAGGGGCCACAGAGGGCGAACCGGTCGACCGTACAATCGATCGACCAATAAACAGAATTTTTATGCTGAAAAATCAATGACATTTAATGCTCTTCTCAAGACATGAAAACGTTTTTCGTTTGAAGGTTTGGTGAAAATATCTGCAAGTTGTGAATCAGTATAAATATACTCAAGTAAAATATCTCCCTTTTGAAAGTGATCTTTAATGAAATGATACCTAATATCAATGTGTTTTGTGAGATTGTGTTGGTCAGAAATTTTAGTCATGTGTACGGTGCTAGTGTTGTCACACTTTATGGGGATGTGGTCAAAGAATACCTTATAATCTTCGAGTGTGTGTTTCATCCACAATACCTACGCACAACAGGATCATGCCGCAATGTATTCAGCTTTGGTAGTAGAAAGAGTGACAGAGTTTTGCTTCTTGGATGCCCACGAAATAAGGCAATCTCCCAAAAAGTGACATGTACCACTAGTGCTCTTTCTATCGGTTAAGCTTCCAGCATAATCTGCATCAGAATATCCTACAAGAGAGAAATTTCTATTTTTCGGGTACCAAAGACCAGTATTTGGTGTGCCCTTAAGATATCGAATGATACGCTTAACGGTAACCAAATGTGATTCTTTGGGACACGATTGAAAACGTGCACATAAACAGACACAGATTCGTCTTTGGATAGCTTAGTGGTAGTGGCCATTGGAGTTTTGTAGGCATTTGCATTCTCAAGTCCAAATTTTTTTATGAGTTCTTTGGCATGCTTGGATTGATTTATGAATATTCCATCTTTCCTTTGTTGTATTTGAAGTCCAAGGAAATAGGTTAGTTCACCCAACATGCTCATTTCGAACTCATCCTGCATTTGCTTTGAAAACTTCTTGTAAAGATTTTCATTAGGAGACCCGAATATGATATCATCAACATAAATTTACACAATCAAAATGTCTTTAAAAACATGTCTGATAAAAAGTGTGGTGTCTACTTTTCCTTTAGAAAACCCTTTGTGAAGAAGGAACGAACTCAGTCATTTATACCAAGCACGAGGGGCTTGCTTCAAACCATAAAGAGCTTTGTCAAGCCGAAAAATATGGTTTGGGTGTGTGGGATCAGTGAATCCAGGTGGTTGTGCTACATAAACTTCTTCAGAAATAAAACCATTTAAAAAAGCACTTTTGACATCTATTTGAAATAGAGTAAAATCCATGTATGCAGCAAAAGCAAGCAAAATACGAATAGCTTCTAGCCTAGCAACTGGAGCAAAAGTCTCATCAAAATCTACACCCTCTAGTTGATTATATCCTTGAGCAACAAGGCGGGCTTTATTCCTAGTTATTGAACCGGATTCGTCTAACTTGTTCCTAAACACCCACTTAGTACCAAGGATGGTCCTATTTTGAGGTCGAGGAACAAGTCTCCATACTTGATTCCATTCAAACTGATTAAGTTCTTCTTGCATGGCAATGATCCACTCATTGTCTTGCAGAGCCTCCTTAATGTTCTTAGGTTCAATCATGGAAACGAAAGCAGTAAAACACATAAAACTATTAGCTTGAGTGCGAGTAGTTACCCCTTTGGTCATATCACTTCGTATAAGAGATGGAGGATGACTAGCCATGATTTTCCATGCCGGATGTTTCTCACTTGTGGGGCCTTGATGTTGTATATTTTCATCTCCCATGACATCAATTTGTTCTATTGATGTTTCATCTAATTGATTTTGAGGTTCATCTTTGTCTTGAGGCATCATTTGATTTTGATCAATTGCTTGTGGTTCCTCTTCAACATGCACCTGTTTCTTTTCAACACGAACCCCTGCCTCATCATCATCAACAACATGTAATATTTCTTTCGAGTAGGGGTTAGTTTCATCAAATAACATCAATAGATTCTTGAATAGTGCATCTTCTTTTGTTAAAAACACGATATGCCTTGCTATTAAGAGAGTATCCCAGGAAAACACCTTCATCACTTGTACGATCAAACTTCCCCAAGTTGTCAAGAGTGTTTAAAATAAAAACTTTGCATCCGAAGACACGAAAATAGCTTAGGTTGGGAGTTTTGCCATAATATAGTTCAAATAGAGTTTTCTCAAGATATTTTCTAATAATAACTTGGTTGATGGTATAGCATATTGTATTGACAGCCTCTGCCCAAAATGACTTAGGCAAATCTTTTTCACTAAGCATTGTACGGGCCATTTCTTGGAGAGATCGATTCTTCCTTTCAACAATCCTATTTTGTTGGGGAGTGCGAGGACATGCGAACTCATGTTTTATCACCTTTTTTGTCACAAAATGATGTGAAGAGTTCATTTTGAAATTCCCCACCATGATCACTACGAATAGTAACAATGGTAAGGTTTTTCTCATTTTTCACTCTTCGACAGAATTTTTGAAATACATGTACTGTCTCATCTCTTTTGTGGCAAGAAGGCAACCCAAGTAAATCTACTATAGTCATCAACAATAACAAATGCATATCGTGCACCACCATGACTACGTGTTCGTGATGGACCAAAAAGATCGATGTGCAAAAGTTCAAGAGGTCTAGAGGTTGATACCATTTTCTTTGGTTTGTGAGAACTTTTGTTTGCTTACCAAATTGGCAGGACTCACATGGTTTGTGCTTTTCGAACTTAATTTTGGGGGTTCCTCTCACAAACTCTTTGCTTACAAGTTTGTTGAGGTTGTCTATGTGCGTGTGACCAAGCTTACGATGCCATAGCTAGCTAGCCATCCATCATCGTTTCGTGCAACAAAGCATCTCATATTTTCCTATGCTAATTCATTCGAGTTTATGACATATACATTATTGCATCTGTTAGAAAGAAGTAAACAATTTTTGTTGTTATTTAGTACAGTGCATGTGTTTTTATCAAAAGTAACAATATACCCTTTATCACATAATTGACTAATGCTAATTAAATTGTGCTTTAGACCTTTTACCAATAGGACATCCTCAATGGAGCATGAGAAACCAAAATTGATTTTACCTTTACCAATAGTTTGACCCGTGCTATTGTCTCCAAAGATGATGTCCTTCCCCTTTTCCTTGATAGTGATGAAAAGTATCTGCTGTCACCAGTCATGTGATTTGAGCATCCACTATCAAGGTACCACCGATCTTTAGTTTTGATGTGTTAGGGTACCTACACCAAGATTATTAGGCATAACTTTGAGTGCCCAAGTTTGTTTTGAACCTGCATTTGTGTCCTTTCTCACCCACGCAAGATTAGTATTCCTTTTCAGTGAGCAGTTATAAGATATATGTCCTAGTCTACAACAAAAATTGCATGTGATTCGACTATGTCTTGGGTCATGCGCACCTGCATAATTTATATTTTATTTGTAATTGTGTTGATTTTTATGCACGTGTGTATGACAAAATGATTTTTGGTGATGTATTAGCTCTTCGTAACCAAGCCCTCTATTATCATGATATGATTTTGACTTTTTGTAATAACATAATTGGGCCCTTCATGCTTTTCAATAATTTTTTCAAGCTTAGTTACCTTTTTACAAAGCCTCTTTCTAGTTATCTCATCATCTTTTGTATTCCAACGAAGAGTATCTAGTGTGGCATCAAGAATCCCATTTTGTTTAAGGGCTTCGTTACAACCTTCCACTACTTCATCAAAATTTCTTTTACATTCATCTAAGTCTTTTGTGAGCTTGGCAATATAAACTGACTTCTCCTGGATCTCTCTTAAGTAATCATCATGTTTTGCTAGAGATTCACAAATTTGTTGTTTCAAAGTCTCATTTTCATCTAGCAAAACATCATAATCTTTTTGACATGACTCAAGTTTTTCCAAAATAAGAGCATTTTTATTTTTCAGTTTGTGATTCTTTGTTATACACTCGCCATGTATTTCATTGAATTCTGTTTATACTGCCTAAGTTAACGACTTAGTTTCTTGGCATAGTCTTTCAAGTCATTACATATATCTACGAGTTCATCATAAGTAGGTTGTTCGATTACCTCTTCTTGAGAAGGTGATTGCACCTCACCACTCCCAAGAGCCATGAAACCAACGTCGTCGTGATCTTGCTCTTCCTCACTTGAGTCCGAGTCTAGCCAAGTTGCCTTTAGCGCCTTCTTCTTCTGTCTTGGATTTGAGCGATAATATTCTCTTTTCCTGTTTTGTTGACTGGGGCAGTTTGCACGGATGTGTCCGGGCTTTTTACACTTGTAGCACACTTCTTCCTTCTCCTTTTCTCTTTCCTCTTGATACCTACCATACATTTTATTTTTGAGGTACTTACGAAATTGTCTTGTCAAGACAGCAATGTCCTCATCTGACTCCGCATGTTCTGAATCAGCTTTTGATGACCGGGCCTTCTCTGCTTTAAGTGCAATAGTTCTCTCCTCAGTTTTTGATTCTATCCTGATATTTTGCCTGTATCTCTTTGTTTCCACCATTTTCATCTCGTACGTTTTTAGTTTTCCTTGAAATGTATAGTGGTCAAATCCCTTCTCTTCAAGTGTTTCTCTCATTGCCGCAGCCTTCACGTCCCATTCTGGCGTGAGACGGCTTATGAGCTTTCCGACCTTTCGGTCATCATCAAGCCCCTTACCCAAGCTTTCAAGTTCATGGACAATGATGTCAAACCGGGCGAGCATTTGATCCACGTTCTCCCCTGGTAACATGCGAAACACATCAAATTTATAAAAGCACAAATTCACTTTAGCTTTTAGCTCGGAAGCAGTTCCTTCATGCCGCTTCAGCATGTTGTTCCAAATCTCGTAAGCTGTTTTGCAGTTGCGCCCACATCGCATTAGCTCTTCATTGTTCAACCCTGCATAAAGAGCCGTCATTGCTTTGGAGTTTGCTATCTTGAGGGCCAACTCCACTTTTGTGAACTCCGTCTTTCCATCACTGGCTGGGATTTCGGTTTTGTTGATACATACGTTCCATACTTCTTCACCGAGCATCTGTAAAAAATGAGACATACGAACTTTCCAGACGTCATAGCATTTTCCATCAAAAAATGGTGATCGCGTAAGACCTGTCCCATTGGAGATGAAGGGCTCCGCTGAGTACAAGTTTTGGGGAGAAGGGATTTCGGCCAATGGACCTTTTGCTTAAGCTTTTAAACTTTTTACAAGTACCTCGCTCTGATACCACTGTTAATCACCCTTAGGGGGGTGAATAGGGTGATTATGCGGAAATAAAAAATTAAAAGAATAAAGTAAAATAAATCAAAGTAATGCAAGAGATGCAAGAAAAGCAAACTCAGATGACACAGCGATATAACGTGGTTCGACCCCCAGGTCTACGTCCACACCACCTACTTGTAGCAATTCTCCGCTACAAGCGTTCCCCTATACTCAAAAACCCTTAGTATAATGATTCTCGGATTCAGGCTGAGAGACCTATTACACCAACAGGACTTCTAATCCAAGTCCCGTCAATCTCATCGAAGTGGAAAAGAAAAGAAAATAAAACTCAAGATCGTTTGAGATTTGACTAAAGAATACAATCAATTCAACGCTCACACTCGGATTGAGTATCAAGAGATTAGTTAAAAGAAAATTTTTTTCCAGAAGGAATAGGTGAAGAAGACACAGTGGATTCGTTCTATTTAATAGAAGAGGAAGTGTATCGATCAAAAGAGGCAACGATACATTCGAAAAAAAGATATACAGCCAAATTGCGGTCGACCGGTCAAAATGTGCTGTCGACCATTCAGCTCTCTGGCATAGCTAGAGAGATGAAAGGTCGATCGCTGTTTTTGCCAATAGAAGTTGCGGTCGACTGCGATGGTCGATCGGACCATGGCTGTATAGATCGAATCCACTTTGTTCTCTTACCATAAACTCATCTCTCTTTAATCAATCAATTACAACAAATATCTCACGAAAATCATGCTAAAAATCCGGACTTGATAGATTGCTTGGAGGCCAATTAATTGAGAGCTCTTTCCTCTTTAGCTTGTAGATGTAATCTCCCTTTATTACTTTCCTTATTTGTATGTTTGTGAATCTCTCTTGGATCTCTTTTTGATATTAATTAATCCTGAAAATCTGATACACCAAATTCAAACTTATTAGTACAAGTGAGCACGTTTTGTGCACACCAAACCAAGAGTCAACAATTATTATTAGCATGCATTATTGTTCTACAATTAGAAAATATGAGAACACCCACCTTTTATGAAGATGTAAATAAAGAAGAAGAAGTTACTTCTAGCTCCTAGCTCCAACCAAGCAATCCTAGCTCCTAGCAATTTCTTTTTCTCCTAGCAAGACTCCTCCAAGCACAAGAGCACTCTACTCTCTTTCTTTTCTTTCTCTTGTTTTGTTTTGTCTTTTGGTGCAAAAGAGAAGGAGGAATGAGGTTGTATTTATAGGACAAGTTTAGGGATCAAAGTGCAAAATTACCCACCTAATAAATCACTCTACTTAATTCTTCAATTCTTCATCTCACCACCTCTCTAATTCTCTAACTCCCACCCTTTCTTCTTCCAAAACCCCCTCCGGCCTACCAAAAAAACAACCCGGTCATGCACAGTAAACCCACTCCAATCTCATGCCACGTCATCATGGCCATAACCCCAAACAGCATGTCTTGGATGTTCAATAAGGTGGGCCCCCATTAACTATTCACACTTCGCATATCACACCAGCCCATTTATATCAATATATATATTACATACATTATATATATATATATATATATATATATATATATATATATATATATATATATATATATATATATATATATATATATATATATATAATGTATGTATATATATATATATAATATATATATACCCGTTGGAAAACACCCTTCTCAGCCGTCCGATCTATCTTGATCATGATGAGCAGATCAGATATGGACCCGTTAAACATCCCACTAACGCTGAGAAAAGCGGAGGGGTATTTCGTCAATTCACGCCAAAAAACGTTTGGGACTTAGCGTTTTTTTGGCGTGAAGTTTTTTTTGTCCAAAAAATCACTTAGGCCGTTGTTTGAGACAACGGCCTAGGTTGTTTTTTTTATAAAAAAAACATACCTTGGCCGTTGTTTCCAACAACGGCCTAGGTATGTCCAAGTGTTTTTCCAAACACTTGTACATACTCAGATCTTCATCTCCCTCACTTCGTCACAAACACTATCTCTCTTTCTCTCGAGCTCCCGAAACCCATCCCCAAACCCTAGTTCACCCTCCCAACCCCTTTGGCATCGATTTCTTTGCCTTCTCGATCTCCGCCCCTTGTGGAAAGCTCCCTATCTCTCTCTTCCTCTCCCGAATACAGCAAACCCTAACTTCACATCCAAATTCCCAAATCATCTAAACCCTAGCACAAATTGTCTTCCTTTGTCTACAACAGCGTGCAGTGGCTTCTCACATCTTCGCCAACTCTCTATCACTCTCTCTTTGGACCAGGTATTTTCTTAATCCCAATCTACTATATTGAACTCTTTGAATTTATTGATTTTTTTTCCAATTTTGGAATTGGTTTTTTTGGTATTATGCGTAGTAGTGTAGTCTATAATTTAGAGAATATATAATTAGCTCTGATCATGTATGTTGTATACATTTTGTTGACATTTTCGTAGATGTAGTGATAGTTGTAGTGGTGGAATATAGGAGATGAAAAAAAACGAGATGAAAAAATTCAATTTGTACGAGTAGGTCGGACTCGCCGCGTAGAAGGTAACGGAACTTGTAGAGGCGATTTCCGTCTCACGATTTGTGAGATACGTCCGTTTATCATTTCAATTTAATACAACGGATATAAAGTGATACACGGCCGTATCTTTCAAACCGAGAGTCAAAACTCACCTTTGCAAGTTCCGGCGGCTCGTGTTTGGTGTGCCAGGGTTGACGCCCAAATTTAGGAAATAAGTTTATCATTTTTTTTGTTTTGACGCGTATATAAAAAAACCTTTAATCCAGCTCGGAACTTGTGGAATACGTTATGAGGTGAAAATAGCTTAAACGAAGTCCAAATAAAACGAAACTTTGCAAGTAGGTTGGTCTCGCCACTCACAAGTCATACCAACTTGTACATGCGAGTTCCGACCTGCGGTTTGCGAGATACGTTTATATATCGCTTTCCGCTCAGTTTTCAATAGTGAAAACGATACAAGGCCGTATCTTTCAAACCGTGGGTCGGAACTCTCATGTACAAGTTGCGTTGGCTTGTGGGCGGGGAGCCCGACCCAATGGCCAAATTTTGAAATTTTTGCATCTCGTTTATATTGTTTTGACGCGTATATGAAAAAACTTCAATCAACCTCGAAATTTTTTTAGTATGGTCTCAATACAAAAATGCTTAAACGAAGTCCAAAAAATACGAAACGGTGCACGTAGGTTGGGCTAACCATTCACAACGCAACGGAACTTGTATTTGCGAGTTCCGACCCACGGTTTGCGAGATACGTCAATGTATCGCTTCCCGCTCTATTTTAAAGAGTGAAATTGATACACGGGCGTATATTTCAAACCGTGGGTCGGAACTCACTTCTACAAGTTGCGTTGGCTTGTGTTTGGTGTGCCCTAGTTGACGGTGAAATTTAGGAATTTTTGCATCTCGTTTGTATTGTTTTGACGCGTATAAGCGAACTCTTGAAATTTTTTCATCTCGTTGGTTTGTGTTTGCTAATTTTCGGCGAGTAATTAGTTTCATATATGCAAACTTTGTTACAGAGAAATAGCCAGAACGAGGGGAACCGGAAGGGGAAGGACATCCCAGGAAGCACGGGGGGAACATTCCACAGAGAATGTGAGAACTAATAATTTATATTGTCCCTAATTTTGTATTTAGTGATATTTATTTTAGACTAATAATAATTATGTTTTTTGGTTCGTGTAGGTTGGTGCATCCTCTTCGATGACAGGACGTCGTGGTCCAGGACCAATAAATTCCGGTGAACTGACCTTGCAAGATCGCCACAGATCCACGGAAGTGTGGGGTGGGACGACGCGTAGGTGTAATTTCCGCACCCACGAGACCATGAAGGTGCATCCACGTATTGTCGAGCACCTTGTAGCGGCCGGTTTCTATGGAATCAGCATGATGGGGAATGTTAAACTCGACCGAGCACTTCTTTCCGCACTCGTGGAGCGCTGGAGGCCAGAGTTGCACACGTTCCATCTACCGGTCGGAGAGATGACGGTGTCGCTACAGGATATAGCGATGATATCCGGACTTCCAATAGATGGGTTGGCCGTGACGGGTAATATTAACTTTGATAAAATAGAGATGTGCAACGAACTGCTCGGTACAGAGTTTGATGAGTCGACTGCGGAAGATGATACCATTTTTCAAGGACAATCAATCCGACTATCTTGGTTGAAGGGACGTTTTGATGGGACGCTGACCAACGAATTGCCCGACGACTATGTACAGTCCTACACCAGAGCCTACATTCTAACGATGATCGGAGGGGTTCTATTGTCTAACTCAACGGGCGATACGGTGCACCTCATGTACCTACGATTGCTTGCCGACCTAGGCTTAGCTGGCCGGTACAGCTGGGAAAGCTGCGCGTTGGCAACGCTATACAGGGCTTTGTGTCATGTAGCGCTAGAATCATCAGAAATGACCAGACTACACTTGGGTCGTCCCCGCATTAGGAGACCAACGGCCGGTTGGATGGCCCAACCAGAAGATCCTGCTATGTTAGCACCCTTAGGGGTATATTGGGCTGGTAGTCGAAGTTACAAAGACAACCCCAAGGGTGTAATAACGTACTACAGAGATGAGCTCAACCAACTACGTGAAGAGTTCGTGATTTGGGCGCCGTATACACCCGAGCGTGTGGGAAGACTACCGCCAATGTGCACCACCGGGTCGCAGTTGTGGCTGACGACGGCTCCCCTCATCAACTTCGGTATAGTGGAGCATCCGCGACCGGAGAGAGTCCTTCGTCAGTTCAATCTTCAACAAGATAGTCTCCCAAGCTGTGCAAACCTATACGATCATGAGTTACATGCCGTTAGGGGTACCGGCCGCATGCCTACTCATGAATGAGCAGATTACCATCGTGTTCACGTTGCAGAATGGAACGAGCGATGGTTCGAACTTGTACTCGTCAATGTTCCAGAGTACGATGGAAGAGTGCAAGGAAAGTACATGACTTGGTTCCGACAATATACACGTTTGTACATCTCTCCCGATACAGTACTACCTGCTGGTATTCAACGAGAAATTGAGGAGAGGGAGATTGAACCATTACCCACATATTCCAATTCACAACCCATGTTCCAACCGAAGGCCACAGCTATACGTACAGTGGTAACTTTAATCTTCATATTTATTTTAATGTTCGTTATACGTGAAGTTCATGAATTCTTTAAATTATTGAATTTGTGTAATTATTTTTGTTGGTTTTTTCTGATTTAGATTGATAACACGATGGACATGGCAAGAGAATGCGCGGAGGTACTAAAAAGTAATGTGGGCACGGCTATGAAGAGTTTCGCTTAGAGGATGCTCTCTTCAAGCCGTAGCAATATGGATGCTTTGGGAGTGGCCGAACGTTTGGATCGAGCATTACACGGACCGAGGGGCCGACGTAAAAGTGTGAGGGGTAGGCCAGCTGCATTAATGGGGCAACGGGAACGTGAGATCAGAGAACAACAAGCTTTAACTTCACATCCATCTCACGAACAAGCGTAGGGTGAAGAGAGTGGGGAGAGGGTTGTCGGAGACGTACAACAAGAGGGGCGAGGATCTGAACAAATCCCCGACTCGCCAACCACGATGCGGTGCCGAAACCCTGCTCGGAAGAGGTGAGCACCACAGCATTTCACGCCCGGTACTTAGCCAATACATTTTGGAGGTTGTAATTTTTGTTTATTTATTTTGTGGGTTTTATCCTGTTGTAACTAAACTAGTGGAAAATGTGGTTCGTAAGTTTAAGTGTAGTTGATGTTGTTGTTATTAATTTCTAATAGTCAATTATGTTTGGTAATTTTGGCGGTGGTAGATATGAATTTATTCGGAGAGTGTAGGTGATGGCAAAATGTTTGGAATTTGGTGATACTTTCAAGTGTAGCAGCTTCAGCTGCTTTGTATAAATGTAGATTAAATTTTTTTTTAAACCTAAGCCGTTGTCCCAAACAACGGCCTAGGTAACAGGACTAAGGTGGAGGATTTGTCTTGCTGTCTGACTTGTTGGCATTAAAAATAGCAACAAGTCAGAGAGCAGCTCCACTTTATTGTTTATACCCAAGGCCGTTGTTGACGACAACGGCCTAAGTTGTAAGAGAAAATTATAGAAATTTTGTCTTGCTCTCTGACTTGTTGGCTTCAAAAATAGCAACAAGTCAGAGACCAGCTCCACTTTATTGTTTACACCCAAGGCCGTTGTTGGAGACAACGGCCTTAGTTGTAGGCGAAAAATATAGAAATTTTGTCTTGCTCTCTGACTTGTTGGCTTCAAAAATAACAACAAGTCAGAAAGCAGCTCCACTTTATTGTTTATACCCACGGCCATTGTTGGAGACAACGGCTTTAGTTGTAGGAGAAAAATATAGAAAATTTGTCTTCCTCTCTGACTTGTTGGCTTCAAAAATAGCAACAAGTCAGAGAGCAGCTCCACTTTATTGTTTATACCCAAGGCCGTTGTCGGAGACAACGACCTTAATTGTAGGAGAAAAATATGGAAAATTTGTCTTGCTCTCTGACTTGTTGGCTTCAAAAATAGCAACAAGTCAGAGAGCAGCTCCACTTTATTCTTTATACCCAAGGCCGTCGTTGGAGACAACGGCCTTAGTTGTAGGAGAAAAATATAGAAATTTTGTCTTGCTCTCTGACTTGTTGGCTTCAAAAATAGTAACAAGTCAGAGAGCAGCTCCACTTTATTGTTTATACCCAAGGCCGTTGTTGGAGACAACGGTTTAGGTTATACGCCAAAAAGACAGACAATTTGGGATGCCCTCGACTTGTTGGTATTTAAAAATAGCAACTGGTCAGAGAGCCCCCAATATAATGTTTACACCCTAGACCGTTGTCTTCAACAATGGCCTAGGAAGTAGGCCAAAAAATAATTGGTTGTTTGCTTTTTTCAATTTTCTCTTGACTTTTTACGAACAATATCTGTGGAACTTTATGCAAAAGATAGATGAGAACTTGGCTTGTATAACAATTTTAATTTTTTTTATTTTTTAGTTTGACTATACCTAACTAACCACTACATAATCACGATGTTTTAATATGTACAGAATAACCCAGAAAATATTAAAAAACAAAACTATTTCATTCGTTAGGGTTAGGGTTAGGGTTAGGGTTAGTGCTAACGGGGGTTAAGGGTAGGGTTAGGGTTAGCGGGGGTTAGTGGTTTGGTTTGGGTTATTGTAGGGGTTAGGGTAGGATTATTTATAGTTGGGAGTAGATAGGTAATAAGTTTCCAGTAAAGAGTTTATAGATATTTAAGTTCTATCATTAATCACATGTGTCTCTCCACTCTTTACGTGCATTGTCTTCTGAACTCTACACAATAGACGTTCATATCTATGTTTTATTATTTCTATTTTGTATTCAATTCCATTTCTAGCCACATAACTAACGAATATATTATATTTTTTGGTTTTTTTTGTTTATATATTTTTTTTTTTTTTGAATAATAATATATAATCTACAAAATCCTTGTACGTTGTTTACAATGAAGACGTTCCTGAAGACATTCTCCATACATGCAATTGGAAAGAATTCTACGAGATTGGGAAAAAGAGGTGTGATCACATGTAGTAGAACAAGTTCAATATGGAAAAAACCAATAAGGTAAAACCCCACATGTAAAGGAAAAACCACATGTAGCTCCCCACATGTGGACCATACTTGGAAAAAACCACATGTATAATGAAAGAGCGGACCTTTTTTTTTAGATTCTCACATGTACATTAGAGATATTATGAACAGAGTGGTGCAGATCCTCTGTTAATAGAGACATGTAGTTTAAGACCAAAATCGAAAAAATCACATGTACCCACATGATTCATTTGGACAATGTCGCATCTTCGGCACCTTCTCGGTTTTTTAATGCGGAGTTGCTCTCTAATCGGCCTCAATCTTTTAGCGCGAGGCCTTCCCTTTGTCGTGCACTGCTGTAGGTCACTAATGCGTGTAGGTATGTGTCCACTCCCTTGATCATGAGGTTGTGCACTACCATGCGGTTGTGAACTACCTCCAGGTTCGACACTATCATGTGGTTGTGAGGCCTGTTCCGGTTGTTCACCTAATTCGGGTTGTAGCCGAGAAACCCCGTCAATGATCTTCTGCAAATTCTCCAACGTGTATTTGTAACTCTTATTGGAGGATCAACCGAGATCGACAATTTGTTTTGCATGGTAGCTCAACTCACAATATCGAGAAGCAAAATTCTCGGTATTGGGTTCGGTTGGAACTGATGTGTAACTTCTTCTCATCACATCCCTAGTCCATCTTCTTTTAATATACACATCCGGAAGGGATGTGTGATGGCAGAAACGAAGTACAGCTAAAATATGCCTGCAAGGAATGGCAACAAATTCAAACAAGTGACATGCACATGTAATAATTCCATTGATTTTGGATAATTGAAGAAGGCAAGCCGGTTCTGATTCTCCACAGAGTATCACATGGAAGGTTGAACTATCCGATGTCTCAAGATCGGCAACAAATGTCACATTGTACATGAAGCTTTTTGTGATTTCATATTGGAATTTGTAAAATATTTTCAAAGTATATGTTTTTGTCATTTGTGCCTCCAAAGCCCATTCGCTCTTCAACTTCGGTCTCTTCTCACGGTTACTGTTGCCGCTAAATTCGGTGTGGGGGCAAACAGATGAATTTGTGAGTTCTTTGGGGAAACTGAATAGGAGAACCTGTATACCTGTTCCGTTGAACCCTGATCGTCGCTCCCGTCGTGTACCTGCAAAAAGTGCGAAACACCGGGGTTGTTCCCGGCGACGCACCCTCCGACGCTCAAGTCAGTAACCAGAATTGATTATGAAAGAGCGTTTTGCTAGAGAAAGATTGATTACCTCTTAATGGAGATGGGTGGGGGGTATTTATAGGCGTCTTAGAGAACAATTTAGGAATGTAATCCGCGTAGTCTGATATAGAACAATCTCCTTGTAAACAGATTGGGAAAGTAATCTGATAAGGTATATTCTGGTAATCAGATAAGGGATTTTAATCCCTAAATCCCAGTGTAAAGATTGACGTGAATCATGGCCGTTGATTTAGATCTAATCAGGGACCTTGATTGTGTCTTGCTGGATCGAGTTGGCAGCGGGTTGAAACCCGTGCCCAGCTGTGGTGGATCCGTTTGCGGGTTATTGGATCTGTGAGAAGGAGACCCAGTACCCGCTTCGGACCCGTTTGCATGTGAAATTACCGTCTCGTCCCTGAGCTGTAGGATTCGTGCCCCATTTGGACGGTCTCGATTGAACCCCTTGTTTTGACCATATCACGAGCCCCCCACTCCTAAAGACTGAGGGTGGTCAGTCTTTGAGGAGTAGTTTGACTAACTCAGTGGTCGGTGGAACTGTATCGCAGTCCGAATGGGTGATTTTTGAATCCTGGAGCACGGGGGTAGGCTAGTTCCTCCTTCTTTGATGCTCCGAAGCTGTGTCGAGTTTTTATCTATTTTTCCGGATGATTTATTTAATTTTGCGATGTGTTGGCTAATTGTTCGGGGGCTTTAACCGCGTATTCTAGGTAATAATTGCTCGTTCGGTGGCTTAGAAATATTCCCCGAATTTTTAATTATTTCCTGGAATTTTTAGCTAATTTTCCCGAATTTTTAGCGATTTTTCGCAATTTTTTAAATAAATAAACCGATTTAAATAAATAAAAACCAATTTTTAATACCTATTTATGGCGTGGCATCATCTGGGCCTTCGATCAAGATGGAGCGCGAATTTCGGAACGATCAGACGCCTCCTACTCCTCGGAAGGATTTTTTCCCAAAAACGAGGGTCGGCACTCCGTCACCCCGGCCCGGATGCGTTGCGCCGCGGTTCGAGGGGTCGGCGAGTTGGTTCGAATGGTCGGTACCTCGGTTCGGATCATCCGAGGTACGTGGCACCATCTAGACCGTCCATCTTTAGCGGGGATCCCAATAGAACGCTATCTTGTCGTTTTGTGGACGTGGCAAGATCTGGGACGTCCATCATGACGAGCGCGCTTTCCTACGAGATCCAACGGCTCCTGAGGGTCGGAAGGATTTTTTCCCAAAAACGAGGGTCGGTACCTCGGCACCGCGGCCCGGATGCGTAGCACCGCGGCTAGGGGGGTCGGCGACTCGGTTGGAAGGGTCGGTACCCCAGCACCACGGCCCGGATGCGTAGTGCCGCGGCTTGGGGGGTCGGCGACCTGGTTGGAAGGGTCGGTGCCTCGGTTCAAAGCATCCGAGGTACGTGGCATCATCTAGGCCGTCCATCTTTGGCGTGGATCCCCATAAAACGCTATCTTGTCGTTTTGTGGACGTGGCAAGATCTGGGACGTCCATCATGACGAGCGCGCTTTCCTACGAGATCCAACGGCTCCTGAGGGTCGGAAGGATTTTTTCCAAAAAACGAGGGTCGGTACCTCGGCACCGCGGCCCGGATGCGTAACACCGCGGCTAGGGGGGTCGGCGACTCGGTTGGAAGGGTCGGTACCCCAGCAACACGGCCCGGATGCGTAGCGCCGCGGCTAGGGGGGTCGGCGACCCGGTTGGAAGGGTCGGTACCCCAGCACCACGGCCCGGATGCGTAGTGCCGCGGCTTGGGGGGTCGGCGACTCGGTTGGAAGGGTCGGTACCCCAGCACCACGGCCCGGATGCGTAGCGCCGCGGCTAGGGGGGTCGGCGACTCGGTTGGAAGGGTCGGTGCCTCGGTTCAAAGCATCCGAGGTACGTGGCATCATCTAGGGCGCCCATCTCTGGCGTGGATCCCCATAAAACGCTATCTTGTCGTTTCGTCGACGTGGCAAGATCTGGGCCGTTTATCTGGGCACGCATCACGAGGATGGGGTTCAGATCACGAGAAAACGCTATCTTGTCGTTTTGTGGGCGTGGCGCAATCTGAACCGTTCATCAGATCCTGACGCGAATTTTGGAGAGATCCGACGGTGATTTTGATTCGGGAGGATTTTTTGCCAAAAACGAGGGTCGGTATCTCGTCACCTCGGTCCGCATACCTCGCGCTGTTTGTCGGGCGCGGAGTTGGGTATTTTTGGGCGAACTTGGTGGCTCGGCTCGGTGGGCCGGAGGCCGAGTCGTTTACTTGTCTTCTTGATGGTTCCGCCATTCCGTATTAAGTGGCTCGGTTGCTCGGCTGAGCTGTTCGGTAGCTCGACCGACCAAGCCGATGGCAAGCGGTTTGGAAGGTCTGCGTGGACGGATCTGGGCCGTTCATTTTGGCACGCATCACGAGGATGGGGTTCAGATCACGAGAAAACGCTATCTTGTCGTTTTGTGGGCGTGGCGCAATCTGAACCGTTCATCAGATCCTGACGCGAATTTTGGAGAGATCCGACGGTGATTTTGATTCGGGAGGATTTTTTGCCAAAAACGAGGGTCGGTATCTCGTCACCTCGGTCCGCGTACCTCGCGCTGTTTGCCGGGCGCGGGCTTGGGTATTTTTGGGCGAACTCGGTGGCTCGGTCACTGAGCGTTTCGTTCGATAGCTCGGCTCATTAGACCGGTGGCCGAGTCGCAACTTGTGTTTTTTGGGGAGTTCCGCCATCCCTCTCATACCGCCGCCTCTCTCTTGTAGGGCGTTTGGGATTCTTAGTGGGCCTTTGGGATTCCCAAGGAGGCCCGTTATCAGTTGAGGTTATAAGTTACCATTCCTTCACCCCTGAGCTCATTTCTCACTTTTCACTCTACGAATTTACTTTTGTTCTCTAAGTCTTCTGCTAGCGGCGCTCTTGCTCCACGGTGTTGTCGTTAGCTGTCGCGTGGGCCAGGCGATTTCCGGCGAGCATTCTCCGACCGTGAACGTCACTTCAAAGGTTAGTTTGTCTTTGCCTTAGCTTTTTCAAGAGATGTCAAGGGTAAGCTCGGGTAGTGGTGCCTCGTCCTCGGGCGGCGATGGCGCCGGGGAGAGGAGTAGGGCGGAAGCTCGCAGGAAGGGGAAGCAGATGGCCGAACCGCTGGCTGTCGAGTCGAGGATCGGGAAGAAGAAGAGGACAGGGGAGAACCCGCCCCCCATAGTGGGGGTGATTGTGGAGAACCCGAAACGAGCTCCCGAGATAGGACAATATCCTTCCGTCCTGTCCGGGCATTCGGGAGTCAGGCAGTACGAGGGTGATCTTCTGGAGAAAGCGATCTACGGAAAGTCGAAGATCGTCGAGGAGCCTAATCCGTTCCATCCCTCCGAAGCTGACGAGCTCATTTCGTCGTTGACCGAGAAGGATCTTCTTCGGATCAGGAAGGCCTTCGCTATCCCGTCGGAGTACAAGCTGATGGTCGCTGGCCCCGGGGTGCGAGCAAACACTAAGTTGCCTTCGTCGGACATGTGCATGTTTGACGTCGACTCCTTGAACGCGGGACTGCGTTTTCCGCTGCACCCTTTCATACTTCAGATCCTCGGTTGGTATTGTCTCGCCCCTACTCAGTTCAGTCCAAACACTTGGCGTCATGTGAACGCATTCTTGCTTCAGTGTCACCGAGCCGAGGTAGCGCCGGATCTGTCAGTTTTCCGGGGCCTCTATCGGATAAACAGGCAACACGGCTCGGAGTACCGGTACTATTTGGGGCCGAGGAGAGGTGTTAAGATTGTAGAGAATCCCGACTCTCTTAAGGGTTGGAGGGAGAAGTATTTTATCGTAAGGGGCGAAGCGATTTGGCACATTCCGTCCCGGTGGAAGGTGGAAGTGCCGAAATTTGCGCGGGGCGACCCCGCACTATCTGAGGCCGAGGAGGATGTAGCGAGGAGGATCACGGCCCTTCCGGTACTGAGTTGGAGGGAGTTGACCGAAGAGGTGTTGTTCGGGTCCGGACTAAGCCCCATCGACCCGAGTACGCTCTTGACATCTCATTCATTTTTTATTTTTTTTTTCTAAGTCTTCAATTCGTCTGTTTTGATTCGGTTTTCTCCCCCTCTTTTTTTTTTGTTGATGCAGAGTCGATGAAGATTGACTTTAAAGCTATGATGGCCGATAGGTCCAAGCTGACCGGGACCAGAAAAAGGAAGAGGGCGGCCGAGGGTGCGTCTTCGGGTGTTCAGCCCGCGGTCGCCACTAACGTTGCTCCGCCTCCCCCGGCTGCCGAGGTGCCTTCGGAGGTAGTGGTGGTGGAGGAGACCTCGGCCCCTGTCGCCCCGTCCGTGAACGAGGGTGTCTTTGATGTCAATGCGGCGCTGGCGCTCGAGCTTCCCCCATTGACTCAGAATGCCGAGGAAATCCTGACCGAGCAGCACAAGCAGTTGTTTGTGCCGAACTGGCTGGTGAGGAATCATGATGGTTTCCTCGGCAACTCGCAGATGTCAATGCAGGTCGTCAAACACTTGGCGACCCCGAAGGATAAGGCCGCGCTGAATGCGGGGAGGGTCGGCGACGACACTTACGAAGTCGCCCGGGGGCTTGTTTCGGTAAGTGTTCGCAAATTTCTTCAAGTTTGTTACTCGGTGCGTACTTCGTACTTATTGTTGTCTTCGTAGGCCACCGTTCACTTCGGCCATCTCATGGAGGCGTTCGCCGCACAGGAGAAGGAGCTGAAGTCCGCCAGCGAGAAAGACAGGCTGGCGAAGGTCCGGGCGGTCAAGGATCTCGAGGCCGAGCAGAGGCGGGCCGAGGCTCTGGACGTTCGGGTGGCCGACCTTACCGCCGACCTGAAGAAAGCGAAGGAGGGCCTCGAAGCGGAGTCCGCCAAAGCTGCCAAGGCCGCCCAAGATCTTGCCGCGGCATTGAAGTCCTTGGCCGACGAGAAGGCGGAGAGGGAAGCGCAGGCCGCGAGGATCCGGGCGGAGGTCGAAGCCGAGATTGAGGCAGAGGCGAAGAAACATATGGCTGAGAACATGGAGCGATCCTACCAGACGGCCCTGGACCATGTCCAGGCTCGTGTCCCCGGCTTCGAGCGAGTCGATTATCGACTGTGGCCCGGGTCGCCCGTGGACGACGAGGAGGGGGATGCCGAGGACGAGGTCGAAGGCGAAGACGGAGGGGGAGGGGATGACCCGGCTAAGGGAGAGATCGAGGGACCGCCCGTCGATGCGTCCGGGGTGGGAGCGGAGACGCAGGTGGACCCTTGATTCTTTCGTTAATCTTTTTGTAGTTTCTGTTCTGCTTTTTCTTCCGAGCTTTGTAACGCCTTTTGCGGACTGGCCACCGCTTTTTGATAAATGAAAAGACGTTTTGTCTTCGAAATTGTCTAAGTGTTTGGTTCGGTGGTAGGGTAGGCCCCCGTCACTACGATGGCTCGGCGACAAGTAGAGCTGTTCCATCTATCTCTCGTGAAACGCCTTGAGGGCGAGATCGACCTGACGAGGAGGATGCTGTACAATATGGAGATGAAGAACGGGGATCTGTTGGCCGAAGTGTACCACTTGCGGATAGCCGAAGCCGAGCTATTTGCTAAGGAAGAAGAATTGGCTTCTGTTTTGGCCGAACGAGATGAGCTCGTGAAGAAGGTCGAGCATTTGCAAAGGGTGACAGTCGACAAGAGTATCGAGGTGACCCATCTGCGTCGTGTCATATCTGACAGCGCCGAATACCCTGGATCGGCGAAGCTTCCTCGGTTCAAAATTGTCGTGAGGGACGAGGCGCTGAAGGACCGGATCGTCGAATTGGAGGAGGAGGTCGCTCGGCTCAAGCCTCAGCCGGTGAGGGCCAACGTCCGGAGCACCTCCTGTACCCGCGAAGAGATCGAGCGAGGTATCACGTTCTACCAAGCGGCGTCCCGGACTCCCATCATCGGGGCGTCAGCCGCCGATGCACAAAGTGGTGTGGCGGTGTCTTCAAGTGGCGCTTCGGTTGGGGCAACTGTGAGGCTAAGCGGCGAAGGGGCGTCCCGATTCGTCGGCCTGGAGACGAGCTCGGAGGCTAAGAAGCGCCGACCCAAAGTGTCGTTGAACCGGAGTGTCCCCCTTCCTCGGAGGAAATGAGCGGGTCATGCCTTCTAATATTTTGTTGAACTCGCTGTAGTAATCTTTTTGTAAACTCGTCCAAGTCATTAATAAAATTGGGGTCGATTTATCCGAAGTGTCTTCTATTGGCTGTTCGTCGAGTCTTTTGTCGCAATTCTGATCCTGTCGCTCGGCTATTGACGCCGGTCGACGTGGGGTGTCTACAACCGTTGGATGGTGGCGCGAATCCAGAGGCAGGCACAAGTCCCAAGAGAACGTTATCTTGTCGTTTTGTGGGCACGTGGCACTACTGGATCCACTCATCACGCTTTGGCACACAATTTGAGAGGATCTAACGGCGAGTTGACCTCGGGGTGATTTTTTTCCAAAACGAGGGTCGGTACCTCGTCAGCTCGGCACAATTGATGGCCGAAACGAATTCTCCAACAATGTGTTGTTCTGACTCCGCCGTTCGGCTCTTGGTGCCGATCGACGTGGGGTGTCCATAACCGTCGGATGGGGGCACGAATCCAGAGGCAGGCACGAGTACCAAGAAAACGTTATCTTGTCGTTTTGTGGGCACGTGGCACTACTGGATCCACTCATCACGCTTTGGCACACAATTTGAGAGGATCTAACGGCGAGTTGACCTCGGGGTGATTTTTCCCAAAACGAGGGTCGGTACCTCGTCAGCTCGGCACAGTCTACGGTCGGGACGGGTTCCGGACCGTTTAAGGACGAGTCGGAGAGATAGAGTCGAGCCGGAGGAAGGATCCGGTCGTTAGATTAGTTTAAGGGATGTAGGAGCAGTTTCGAATGGCGAGCTACTTCTAGTCCGCTTAGGAGCGGACTTGCGAAGCCAAATCGAGCCAAGTGTTGGACTCCGATCCATTCAACGGCTGCAGGAGCAATTTCGAACGGCGGTCTGCCCCCGGCCCGTCTGAAGGCGGGCCGAGTAGGAAGAGTCGAGCCGAGTGCTGGACTCCGAACCATTGTGTGATAAGTTTGAGGGATGTAGGAGCAGTTTCGAATGGCGAGCTACTTCTAGTCCGCTTAGGAGCGGATTTGCGAAGCAAAATCGAGCCAAGTGTTGGACTCCGATCCATTCAACGGCTGCAGGAGCAATTTCGAACGGCGATCTGCCCTCGGCCCGTCTGAAGACGGGCCAAGTAGGAAGAGTCGAGCCGAGTGCTGGACTCCGAACCATTGTGTGATAAGTTTGAGAGATGCAGGAGCAGTTTCGAATGGCGAGCTACTTCTAGTCCGCTTAGGAGCGGACTTGCGAAGCCAAATCGAGCCAAGTGTTGGACTCCGATCCATTCAACGGCTGCAGGAGCAATTTCGAACGGCGGTCTGCCCCCGGCCCGTCTGAAGGCGGGCCGAGTAGGAAGAGTCGAGCCGAGTGCTGGACTCCGAACCATTGTGTGATAAGGGAATTAGAGGCGGAAGTACGCGATAATGTAAAGAAAAACTTTATTTATTTATTAATATCTAATGGTCGGCTGCTTCTAAGGTTGCTAGCCGTTTATTACAATGAAAAAGAACAAAGGAAAAATTACTAGTAGCAGGAGTGGTTGCCCGACATCTCGAGTTACTTAGATAGGCGGGGTTGCCTTCTCTAGGTATTTCAAAAGATGGTCGGCGTTCCAAGTCCTGGGAATTTCTCTACCCTCAAGGTCTTCTAGCTTGTACGCACCGGGGCGGATCACTTTGGATACTTTGTACGGTCCCTCCCAATTTGGGGCCAATTTGCTCTTCTGTCCGGGGAACGAAATGGCCAGCTTTCGGAGGACCAGGTCCCCCTCTTTCAAGTTGGTTGGGCGGACCCGTTTGTTGTAGGCGAGTTCGATTCTTCTTCGGTAACCTTGCTGCCGTATGGCGGCTCTTTCCCGAATCTCGTCTACCAAATCTAGGCTCGTTCTGAGCTCCCTGGCATTCTGTTCTTCTTCGAAGGCAATCAGGCGAGGAGAGGGTATTCCAACTTCTAGTGGGATGAGGGCCTCGGCCCCATAGGTGAGATTGAACGGACTTTCGCCCGTCGGGATCCGCTTCGTGGTTCGGTAATTCCACAACACATTGGGCAGCTGATCGACCCACAATCCCTTGGAGCATTTGTCGAGTCTCTTCTTGATGCCGGAGAGGATCTGTCGGTTGGCGTTCTCGGCTTGGCCATTTGACTGGGGATGAGAGACTGAGGAGAAGCGGTGCTGTATAGCTAGGTCTTGACATAAGGCTCGGAAGGCAGCTCCAGCGAACTGCGTACCGTTATCTGTAACTACGACTCGGGGAACACCGAAACGACAGATTACACTTTTCCAGAAGAATTGGACGACTCTATGTTCGGTAATTGTGGCCAGGGGCTCGGCCTCGACCCATTTCGAGAAATAGTCGACTGCCACGACTAGAAACTTCAACTGTCCGGGGGCCGGTGGAAATGGCCCGAGTAGATCCATCCCCCACATTGCAAAGGGGATCGGACTCGACAAGGAGGAGAGTGGTGCTTGTGGAAGGCGTCGGATGTCGGAATACTTCTGGCAGGAGGTGCATTGTCGAACGTGTCGTTCGGCGTCCCTTAGGAGAGTGGGCCAGTAATACCCGTAGTTTAACACTTTACGTGCCAAGGCTCTGGAGCCGGAGTGGGCTCCGCCGATGCCCTCATGGAGCTCTTGCAGGGCGTAATCGGCTTGTCCGGGGGAGAGGCATCTTAGGTAGGGTCGACCATCCACCTGGGTGAAGGAGCGCTTATACAGAACGCCTTCGACCATTATGTAACGCTCGGCCCGGGTCCTTATCTTTCGGGCTTCCTTCGGATCCCTTGGTAGGAGTCCGTCTCTTAAAAACTCGACGAGGGGCTTCATCCAATTGTCTTCGAGGGGGAGCGGCAGCGTTTCGACGGAGTTGAAAGCCTCGTCCTCTATGTTGGGCTTGAGGAGGACTTCTATCAGAACGGTTTGTTCGAGGCCTTGCAGGGATGAGGAAGCTAATTTGGACAGGGCGTCGGCCTGGGCATTTTCCTCTCTGGGGATTCTTCGGATGAGGGCCTCGTCGAAGAGCGCCATGAGGCTCTTCACCTTGGCCAAGTACTTTACCATTCTGTCATCGCGGGCTTCATATTCGCCGAGGACCTGGTTGACGACCAATTGAGAGTCGCTGAAGATCTGCAGGCGTCGCGCCCCTGCGTTTCGGGCCATCCCGAGGCCGGCTATGAGTGCCTCGTATTCGGCTTCGTTATTCGAGGCTTTAAAGTTTATCCGGAGGGAATATTGAAGGACAAAGTCGTCTGGGCCCGCCAGGATGACTCCCGCCCCGCTCCCCTCGTTGCAAGAGGATCCATCGACATATACAGACCAGATAGGCGGTCCCTTCGTCGTCTGCTCGGAGTCGGGGATAGTCGTTTCAACTATGAATTCGGCCAGCGCCTGCGCCTTGATTGCGGTCCGAGGCTGATAAGTAATATCATGTTGGCTCAGCTCGATCGACCACTTCATGAGGCGGCCGGAAGTCTCTGGCTTGTGAAGGATCTGTTTCAACGGCTGGTCGGTAAGGACGACCACGGAATGAGACTGGAAGTATGGCCGAAGCTTTCTTGCAGCCATTATCAGGGCGTAGGCTATTTTCTCAATTTTCGGGTACCGGAGCTCGGCGTCCCGGAGCACTTTGCTGACGTAGTAAATGGGCTTTTGAGTTCTTTCTTCTTCCCTGACTAAGACCGCACTTAGTGTCTGTTCCGAGGCTGCCAAGTAGAGGTAGAGGGGCTCGCCCGGTATGGGTTTGCTGAGCAGGGGCGGATTGACGAGGTAAGCTTTAAGCTGGTCGAAGGAATCTTGTTGTGGCTGCCCCCACTCGAACCCCTTAGTCCCCCTCAGGGTTTTAAAGAACGGGAGGCATTTCTCCCCGGATTTCGACAAAAAGCGCCCAATGGCGGCTAAACGACCCGTCAGTTTCTGAACTTCTTTGACGTTTCTAGGCGGGGCCATGTCCAGTATGGCCCTGATCTTCTCCGGATTTGCCTCTATTCCTCGTTGGCTGACCATAAAGCCGAGGAACTTGCCTGATGAGACGCCGAACGCACACTTGTTCGGGTTGAGTCTCATATTGTGCTTTCTCAAAACATCGAACGCTTCTTGGAGGTCGGCCTCATGATCAATGCCTCGGATGCTTTTCACAAGCATGTCGTCCACGTAGACTTCCATGTTCCGACCAATCTGGGCCTGGAAAACCTTGTTGACGAGACGTTGATACGTTGCCCCTGCATTCTTCAGTCCGAACGGCATGACTCGGTAACAATAGAGTCCTTGGTCCGTTACAAAAGACGTCTTCGGAATATCCGGGGGGAACATCCTTATCTGATTGTAACCCGAGAAAGCGTCCATGAAGCTGAGGAGCTCATGTCCCGAGGTTGCGTCAATCAGAGTGTCAATGCTCGGCAGGGGGAAGGGATCTTTAGGGCAGGCCTTGTTGAGGTCAGTGAAATCAATACAGATTCTCCATGTCCCATTGGATTTCTTCACCATGACTACGTTGGACAACCACTCCGGATAATTCACCTCCTGTATGAATCGGGCTTTCAGCAATTTGTCTACCTCCTCTTTGATGGCGAGCTGGCGCTCGGGGGCGAACTTGCGCCTCTTCTGCTGGACCGGTTTGGACCCCGGATCCACGCTGAGGCGATGGACCAAGAGTTCTTCGGAGATACCGGGCATGTCCGCTGCTGACCATGCGAAGAGGTCCCGGTTGGCTCGGATGCATTTCACAATATTTGAATGTAGGGCGGACGGGAGTGCCTTGCTGACATAGAACTTACGGGTCGGCTCCTGCTCCGAGAAGAGTATTTCCTCCAGCTCATCGACTGGCTCGGGAGTCGGCCGAGCAGCATCTTGTGGAATCTCGAGTGTTTCTAAGGAGAGGACGGGTCCGAGCGTGGAGGTCATGTAACACTTGCGGGCCTGTTCCTGATTGCCCCTAACTTCTCCCACTCCAGCCCGAGTGGGGAATTTCATTTTGAGATGATAGGCAGAAGGGACGGCTTCAAGGGCGGCTAGGCCGGGCCGACCCAAAATGACGTTGTAGGCCGCGGGGACATCTACAACCATGAAATCCATTGACTCCGTGCGGGTAGTAGGAGTTTTGCCTGCTGTGACATCGAGGGTGATCACCCCTTCGATCGTCACCGGCACTCCCGTGAACCCATGGAGCGTATACCCGGCGGGCTTCAGTCTGTCTCGGGAGAGCTTCAGCCCCTTAAAAGCATCGAGGAATAGGATGTTAACGGAGGAGCCGTTATCCACTAGGATTCTTTCGACTTTGAAATTGGCCATGTGAAGGTTGATGACGAGTGCGTCGCAATGAGGGGTGCGGACGCCCTCGAGATCGTCGTCAGAGAAGGTGACGGGCACTCCGAGTCCTTTGGGGGGAGGGGTGGCCCGGACAGAATTTACTTCCCTAATAAAAGCTTTCCGAGAAGAGTTCGAGGAGCCCCCCATTGGACCCCCATGGATAAGGTGGAGGACTCGCTCTTCCTCGAATTCTGGCGTCTCTTCCCGTTCCGGACGTTTGTTAGCCCCCCGAGGCTGGGGAGGAAGTTCGGCCCCGTCCTTTCTTACAAACTTCGCCAGCTGCCCCCTCTGGATGAGGGCTTCGATCTCGTTTCTCAGAGCCCGGCAGTCGTTGGTGTCATGCCCATGGTCCCGGTGATAACGGCACCATTTGTCTTTATCCCTCCTTTTGGCTGGGGTGTTCATCTTTGGAGCTGGAGGCAGGACCCCTTCTTTTTCGACTTCCATGAAAATGGCGGAGATGTTTGTGGTGAGGGGAGTAAATTTTTCAAATCTAGGGGGAGGCCGGCGCTGGCCAGCATTATCCTTCTGAAACTTTTTGGGTCCCTCTTCTTCCGTTCCCTTCCTCTTAGACCCGGAGGCGGTTGCTTCCCAGTTGGGCGGTTCCTCGGCCTCTTCAGCTCGGATGTACTTTTCAGTACGGAGGAGGAGGTCAGAAAAGTCATGTGGCGGTTTTTTGGCGAGGGAGGAGCGGAGGTTAGAATTTAGGATGTTGGATTGGAACGCCGCGGTAGCAACGGATTGGTCGAGGGATGCAATAGTTCTGGCCTCGGCTGTGAACCTCTTCACGTAGTCCCTCAATCTCTCCCCCTTCTGCTGACGGAGGTGCAACAGGGAAATGCTGGTCTTCTCGGCCCTTCGGCTGCTGACGAAGTGGGTGATGAACAGGGTCTCGAACTGTTCAAAGGAGAATATTGACGCCGGGGCAAGGCGAGAGTACCATTCTCGAGCTGGGCCCTTCAGAGTTGCAGGGAATGTTTTGCAGAGGAGGGCGTCGGACGCTTGATGGAGGAGCATCAAAGTCTTAAAGCCTTCGATGTGGTCAACCGGATCGGTCTCTCCCGTGTAGTTCTCGAACTGGGGAGGTTTGAAACCGAAGGGAACAGGAGTATCCACTATGGTCCGGGAGAACGGGGGTTGGCTAGGACGGAGGGTCCTCCCCCTGAGTTCTTCTTCCCGGTTTATCCGTCCCAAGAGTTTTTCCACCTCGTTTAGGCGGCGGTTCATGGTGTTATCTCTCCGGCGGTGATCTGCCGAGCCACGGGACTCGTCTTCGTAGGATGGGGAGCGAGGGCTGCGGCGATGGTAGCTTCGGGAACGACGAGGACTTGGGGTGCGTCTGGAATTGGTAGGAGCGGGTCGAGGAGAAGGGGAACGTTGGCGAGGGCTCCGGACCGGACGAGGGGAGGGGGCCCTTGGCTCATTGGGATTTTGACGGAGATTGAGGGCCTGTTGTACCATAGCTTGGAATTGCTGGAACTCGGCACGGGTGATGGGTGCCTCATTGTTCCGATGCTGCTGCCGACCTGCCGGTGAGTGCCTCCCTCGGTAGTGATCGGGGGAGTCTTTTCTCCCTCTTCGGGCGGGGGATCCCCTGTGTCCCCGGTGTCGGGGGGATCGTTCTTGGTGGGAGGCTTCTCCCCGAGCCCGCTTTTCGTCCAGATGGTGACGAAGGTCCTTATCCTCCGGGCGTCTGGGATGGGCATCGTGGCGACCAGAGGCTCGGGGATGATGGGAGGCCATGGAGGCACTGGAGGCAGTGTGGTTGGGTATGTTCTCTGGATGAAGAGGCTGTTTCTGGGGGTTAGGCCCCTTCGGATCAGGATGTGGAGGGTTCCGCTGGAGCGGCTCTTCCACGGTAGGAGGGAGCTGCCCTTGTTGTTGAGTGGGATCAGGAAGGACTTCCTGCTGGTCAGGGATGGGCGCTCGATTGGAGCCCCTAGATCTGACTTTGCGAGGCGGCATGGCTGGAGAAAACCTGTTCACCGGGAAGAGGAGAGGTCTCTATTCGTTAGTTTCCCACAGACGGCGCCAATCTGTTGCCGCTAAATTCGGTGTGGGGGCAAACAGATGAATTTGTGAGTTCTTTGGGGAAACTGAATAGGAGAACCTGTATACCTGTTCCGTTGAACCCTGATCGTCGCTCCCGTCGTGTACCTGCAAAAAGTGCGAAACACCGGGGTTGTTCCCGGCGACGCACCCTCCGACGCTCAAGTCAGTAACCAGAATTGATTATGAAAGAGCGTTTTGCTAGAGAAAGATTGATTACCTCTTAATGGAGATGGGTGGGGGGTATTTATAGGCGTCTTAGAGAACAATTTAGGAATGTAATCCGCGTAGTCTGATATAGAACAATCTCCTTGTAAACAGATTGGGAAAGTAATCTGATAAGGTATATTCTGGTAATCAGATAAGGGATTTTAATCCCTAAATCCCAGTGTAAAGATTGACGTGAATCATGGCCGTTGATTTAGATCTAATCAGGGACCTTGATTGTGTCTTGCTGGATCGAGTTGGCAGCGGGTTGAAACCCGTGCCCAGCTGTGGTGGATCCGTTTGCGGGTTATTGGATCTGTGAGAAGGAGACCCAGTACCCGCTTCGGACCCGTTTGCATGTGAAATTACCGTCTCGTCCCTGAGCTGTAGGATTCGTGCCCCATTTGGACGGTCTCGATTGAACCCCTTGTTTTGACCATATCAGTTACGATGATTTTCTTTCAATTCATCGTGTCTTTGCCTTCCCAAAAAATGGTCGAAGATGACGGCAAATTCATGCAGGGAATAATTTTTTTCTGTATGATGCTTCAGAGCAGAATGTGCCGACTCAACCCGTTGGCTACTCAACATGCCGGCCCAAAATGAATCTTTAGCATAGATGGGTGCCCAACTTTCATGGATATCGAATATATTGTTCAATCATTTGTTACTCTCTAATCCGTATTGCGAAATCAAAATATTCTACTTTTCTACAAATTCATGTATATATTCGGAATTGTAGATTACATTCTTCAAGGACTCCCTAAACTTGTCGACATCGAAACCAAGACGAACCTCTTGGGGTAACTTATCCAGAATGTGCCAAATACAAAAGTGATGCCGAGTTTGGGAAAAAACTTTCTTAACTGCGGCGGCGATCCCACGGTCTTGATCGGTGACAATACCGGATGGAGCACGATTCATAACCCCTAACCACTTTTCAAAGAACCATTCAAACGAAGAGGCCGTCTCATTTGGAATGAACCCACCTCCTAAGAAAGTCGATTGCCAATGTTGATTCACTCCAACAAACGGAACAAATAACATTCCGTAACGGTTCGTATTGTACGTGGCATCAAAGCAAACTACATTGCCAAATTCTTCGTAATTTATCCTACAAATACCATCTACCCACATACAATGTGACAACTGCCCTTCGGGATCAACTTGAATGTCATAAAAAAATGAAGGATCCGTCTGTTTCTTAGATTCGAAAAAATCAATTAGCATTGTAGAATTGTGTTCTTTCAATGCTTCTTGCGAATCTCTAACTAAATTTCTAACATCTTTTTCTGTGAATCCTACTTGATCATGACCACCACTAGCACTTTCGAAGAAGAGCATTTGTCGACATGTTTGGATATTAGCTTGGTTCATTTGATCTATAATCCTTTTGTCCGTATTTGACACGAACCTGTTCCCGGGCAAAAGGTGCCTTTCTACCGGGTGAGGTGAATTCGTGATTGTGTTATTCGTGAAATGAATACACCACCCACGTATTACTTGTTTCGTTCAATTTTACACGAACGTAAGCCTTACAACCCGTTCTACTAGTTGTTCCACGTCTACCATCACTATGTTGACCCGGCGACGACCCAGCTTTGTTGACCCGGCGACGACCCAGCTTTGTTACAAAGATATGACTTATCTACTTCCATTCCCCCCTATAATTTATTCCCACCTTGCGTTCATCGTCGCCGGGGGGAATGGAAGTAGATAAGTCATATCTTTGTAACAAAGTTGGGTCGTCGCCGGGTCAACAAAGCTGGGAATAAATTAAAGGCAAAGACACGATGAATTGAAAGTCACATGAATTTGTCGTCATCTTTGACCTTTTTTGGGAAGGCAAAGACACGATGAATTGAAAGAAAATCATCGTAACTGTGAGAAGAGACCGAAGTTGAAGAGCGAATGGGCTTTGGAGGCACAAATGGCAAAAACATATACTTTGAAAATATTTTACAAATTCCAAGATGAAGTCACAAAAAGCTTCATGTACAATGTGACATTTGTTGCCGATTTTGAGACACCAGATAGTTCAACATTCCATGTGATACTCTGTGGAGAATCAGAACTGGCTCGCCTTCTTCAATTATCCAAAATCAATGGAATTATCACATGTGCATGTCACTTGTTCGAATTTGTTGCAATTCCTTGCAAGCATATTTTAGCTGTACTTTGTTTCTGCCATCACACATCCCTCCCAGATGTATATATTAAAAGAAGATGGACTAGGGATGTGATGAGAAGAAGTTACACATCAGTTCCAACCGAACCCAATACCAAGAATTTTGCTTCTCGATATTGTGAGTTGAGCTACCATATAAAACAAATTGTTGATCTCGGTTGTTCCTCCAATGAGAGTTACAAATACATGTTGGAGAATTTGCAGAAGATCATTGACGGGGTTTCTCGGCTACAACCCGGATTAGGTGAACAACCGGAACAGGCCTCACAACCACATGATAGTGTCGAACCTGAAGGTAGTTTACAACCGTATGGTAGTACACAACCTCATGATCAAGGAAGTGGAAACATACCTACACGCATTAGTGACCCACAGCAGTGCACGACAAAGGGAAGGCCTCGTGCCAAAAGATTGAGGCCGATTAGAGAGCAACTCCGCATAAAAAAATCGAGAAGGTGCCGAAGATGCGGCATTGTCCAAATGAATCACGATTTAAGAAATTGTCCAACTTTATTTGAGGGGTATGACTCGTAACTTTTATGTTTGTGACTCGTTTAAATTTATTATACTCAAATGAGTTTCTTACTAACTAAACCTAATCTTTCAATGAAGGCAAGAAGTAATTCCTTCCGAAGAAGACAGTTCTGAGTCGAGATATGACGATCCACTGTGAATTGTAATTTTTAAAATGTAATTGTTCGGTATATTTATAACTCTTTATGCAACTTGGTTAATTACCTTTGATTGGTAACTGTAAATGTAATTCTCGAGACTTAAGTGTCGTTTGTTTGTGTCGTTTGTTAATATTTTTGTTGTACGCAAATGTTGGCTTATAACTCAATTGTATCAGCTGTAGCTGCACCTGTATTTGTAAATATTTTTTTTTTTAAACCAAGGCCGTTGTTGGAGACAACGGCCTCAGTTATTTCATGAATTTGGTTTTTTATTTAATATAACTAGTTAAAAAAAAGCAACAAGCCACAGAGCAAAACAATATGTACATGATAAACCTAGGCCGTTGTTGGAGACAACAGCCTAAGATAACCTCAAAAAAAGTGGTGATTTAGGGGGTGCTCTCTGACTTGGAGAAGAGAAAAGGAGCAACAAGTCAGAGAGCAACCCCATTTTTTATAAATACCTTAGGCCGTTGTTGGAGACAACGGTCTAGGTTATAGTCAAAAAGTTGTAATTTTGGGGGTGCTCTCTGACTTGTTGAAGACAAAAGGACCAACAAGTCAGAGAGCAACCCCATTTCTTATAAATACCTTAGGCCGTTGCTGGAGACAACGGCTTAAGTTATAGTCAAAAAATTGTGATTTTGGGGGTGCTCTCTGACTTGGAGAAGAGAAAAGGAACAACAAGTCAGAAAGCAACCCCATTTCTTATAAATACCTTAGGCCGTTGTTGGAGATAACGGTCTAGGTTATAGTCACAAAGTTGTGATTTTGGGGGTGCTCTCTGACTTGTTGAAGACAAAAGGAGCAACAAGTCAGAAAGCAACCCCATTTCTTATAAATACCTTAGGCCGTTGCTGGAGACAACGGCCTAAGTTATAGTCAAAAGGTTGTGATTTTGGGGGTGCTCTCTGACTTGGAGAAGACAAAAGGAGCAACAAGTCAGAGAGCAACCCCATTTCTTATAAATACCTTAGGCCGTTATTGGAGAGCACACCCATTCCAACAACGGCCTAAGTTGTAGCTTAATATTTGAAAAGAGGAAAAAATCATGGAGGACCCCTTTAATTCAATGCCTTAAGCCGTTGTTTGTAACAACGGACTACGTATGATGTTTTTGGTGTTTTTATAATTTTTGAAGTTACTCTTTACGTACCGTCTCTGTGGAAATTTATACCAAAGACAGATGATCTACACTTGTATATCTTTCCGCAACATTTTTTTTAAGTGCCAATTGCTACCACCTTTCAAACCAATATATAATCATGGTGGTTAAACATGTAAAAAAATGATAAAAAATAATTCATAATCATCCATTTTAGGGAAATTTTTTTCCAAAAAATAAAATAAATTTTATCTGTCTTTACGAACAGTCTCTCTGGAACTCTACACGAATAAAATAAATTTTTATTGGTTATATACAAAATATCTATAAACTCTTTACTGGAAACTTATTACCTGTCAACTCCCAACTACTGCAAGTTAGGGTGAGGGTTAGGAGTTTTTTGTTATATGGGTTTACATGTGGGGATGTACATGTGGTTTTTCCCATATATAAGCTACATGTGGGGATCTACATGTGGTTGTGTACTTTATGTATTTCCCATATTGACGTGTCTGCAATAATAGTAGGCGGGTGTTGAAAACTACTTTGAGATTGAGTTCTACTTGCTTAGCTTAGTGCCTTTTCCCATTTAGGTGTATGTTGAAAGTCTGCTGGCATGTATTTTGTTGAGCTTAACAACAATGAAGAAACTAGGAAAACAACAACATTGTTGAGTCCTAATGGCAAAACATGGGAAGTTGGGTTAATTAGAGTAGGGCAGAATCATGTGTGCATTGGTGGAGAGAAGTGGAGAGAATTCACAGGTTCTAATAAACTAGAAGTAGGATATATGTTAGTGTTTCATTATAAAGGGAATATGTTCAGCTTTAGGGGTATTGATTTTTCCTGCATTATATTTGTGATCATTTCTAATATGTTTGTGATCTTTTTTAGTATGATATATATAGATTTGATTATGCTAATACAATACCCACATATCCAAAAAATATATACCGGGTTGGTTTACAAGTATAAGGTCAAGATTAAGGTTAGGGTTGTGCTAACCCTACGATAACCCCAACCCTAACCCTTAACCCTACTCTGCTAACCTTACAATAACCCTAACCCTACATTAACCCTAACCCTAACCTACAGATGATGTTTTATTGATTTTTATTGGTTATATACAGAACATCTATAAACTTTTTTGTGGAAACTTATTACCTGTCTGCTCCCAACAACCACAAATTGATGATAAACGAAAACCAGATATTACCGCAAATGTCTTTCTTGCAATAACCTTAACCCTACAATAACCCTAACCAAACCCCTGACCCCCGCTAACCCTAATCCTACCCATAACCCCCATTAACACTAATTACCAAACTGAATACCCTAACCCTAACCCTAACCCTAACCCTAGCCAAGTCGAGAACACCCCAATTTATCTCTTTTTGGCCTAGGGTTCAAGGCCGTTGTTGCAGACAACGACCTAGGTTAAATACCTTAGGCCGTTGTCTCCAACAACAGCCTAAGTTTTAGCTTAATACTTTTAAAATGCAAAAAAGTAATAAAGGACCCCTTTATATGAATGCCTTAAGCCGTTGTCGTCAATAACGGCCTGGGTATGAAATTTTTGGGATTTATACAATATTCTCTTTACTCTTTACGCACAGTCTCTGTGGAAATTTATACCAAAGATAGATAATCTACACTTGTATATCGTATAGGTATATTTGTTTATTTTCCCATTACTTCCACCTTTCAAAGTGAATCGAAGAACTGCACACAATTACTTCACAACGAGATTCCACATCCAAAATTTCCACAGAAGCAACAGTTCGCGGTAGTGCTTGAGAGTAATCTTTGAACTTTTTTGGAATACTCGTCACATTGGTTTATACATGTGGTCAAATATACTTGTGGTTTTCTATTACGGTTTCCCAATACATAATGGTCCCTATTTAGACCGATTTTTCCCAAAAAATAGTCAGATCCAGTTCTTGATGGCCAAGTAGTTTGATCTGATTACTCTCCGCTCAAACTATAAACTGAATCTTTTTAATTTTTGATTTCTTCTTGTCCATCATAATTATTAGATATTTTTGATATTCGGAGATGGGTTTTTGTATTTTTAGGAGGGTGTTTTTGGAAGAGTGCAAAAAATGGGAAAACTACATGTGGTGATGTACATGTGATTTTTTCGATTTTGGTCTTAAACTAAATGTCTCTATTAACAGAGGATCTGTACCACTCTGTTCATAATATCTCTAATGTACATGTGAGAATCTAAAAAAAATGGCCTGCTTTTTCATTATACATGTGGTTTTTTCCAAGTATGGTCCACATGTGGGGAGCTACATGTGGTTTTTCCTTTACATGTGGGGTTTTACCTTATTGGTTTTTTCCATATTGAACTTGTTCTACTACATGTGATCACACATCTTCTTCCCAATCTCGTAGAATTCTTCCCAGTTGCATGTATGGAGAATGTCTTCAGGAACGTCTTCATTGTAAACAACGTACAAGGATTTTGTAGATTATATATTATTATTCAAAAAAATAATAATATATAAACAAAAAAAACCAAAAAATATAATATATTCGTTAGTTACGTGGCTAGAAATGAAATTGAATACAAAATATAAACAATAAAACATAGATATGAACGTCTATTTTGTAGAGTTCAGAAGATAATGCACGTAAAGAGTGGAGAGACACATGTGATTAATGATAGAACTTAAATATCTATAAACTCTTTACTGGAAACTTATTACCTATCTACTCCCAATTATAAATAATTCTACCCTAACCCCTACAATAACCCAAACCAAACCACTAACCCCCGCTAACCCTAACCCCACCCTTAACCCCCGTTAGCACTAACCCTAACCCCAACCCTAACGAATGAAATAGTTTTGTTTTTTTATATTTTCTGGGTTGTTCTGTACATATTAAAACATTGTGATTATGTAGTGGTTAGTTAGGTGTAGTCAAACTAAAAAATAAAAAAAATTAAAATTGTTATACAAGCCAAGTTCTCATCTATCTTTTGTATAAAGTTCCACAGATATTGTTCGTAAAGAGTCAAGAGAAAATTGAAAAAAGCAAACAACCAATTATTTTTTGTCCTACTTCCTAGGCCGTTGTTGAAGACAACGGTCTAGGGTATAAACATTATATTGGGGGGCTCTCTGACCAGTTGCTATTTTTAAATACCAACAAGTTGTCTGTCTTTTTGGCGTATAACCTAAACCGTTGTCTCCAACGACGGCCTTGGGTATAAACTATAAAGTGGAGCTGCTCTCTGACTTGTTGCTATTTTTGAAGCCAACAAGTCAGAGAGCAAGACAAAATTTCTATATTTTTCTCCTACAATTAAGGTCGTTGTCTCCAACGACGGCCTTAGGTATAAAGAATAAAGTGGAGCTGCTCTCTGACTTGTTGCTATTTTTGAAGCCAACAAGTCAGAGAGCAAGACACATTTTCTATATTTTTCTCCTACAACTAAGGCCGTTGTCTCCAACAACGGCCTTGGGTATAAACAATAAAGTGGAGCTGCTCTCTGACTTATTGCTATTTTTGAAGCCAACAAGTCAGAGAGGAAGACAAATTTTCTATATTTTTCTCCTACAACTAAAGCCGTTGTCTCCAACAACGGCCTTGGGTATAAACAATAAAGTGGAGCTGCTCTCTGACTTGTTGCTATTTTTGAAGCCAACAAGTCAGAGAGCAAGACAAAATTTCTATATTTTTCGCCAACAACTAAGGTCGTTGTCTCCAACAACGGCCCTGAGTATAAACAATAAAGTGGAGCTACTCTCTGACTTGTTGCTATTTTTGAAGCCAACAAGTCATAGAGCAAGACAAAATTTCTATATTTTTCTCCTACAACTTAGGCCGTTGTCGTCAACAACGGCCTTGGGTATAAACAATAAAGTGGAGCTGCTATCTGACTTGTTGCTATTTTTTAAGCCAACAAGTCAGACAGCAAGACAAATCCTCCAACCGTAGTCCTGTTACCTAGGCCGTTGTTTGGGACAACGGCTTAGGTTTAAAAAAAAATAAAATTAATCTACATTTATACAAAGCAGCCGAAGCTGCTACACTTGAAAATATCACCAAATTTCAAACACTTTGCCATCACCTACACTCTCCGAATAAATTCATATCTACCACCGCCAAAATTACCAAATATAATTGACTATTAGAAATTAATAACAACAACATCAACTACACTTAAACTTACGAACCACATTTTTCACTAGTTTAGTTACAACAGGATAAAATCCACAAAATAAATAAATAAAAATTACAACCTCCAAAATGTATTGGCTAAGTATCGGGCGTGAAATGCTGTGGTGCTCGCCTCTTCCGAGCAGGGTTTCGGCGCCGCATCGTGGTTGGCGAGTCGGGAATTTGTTCAGATCCTCCCCCCTCTTGTTGTACGTCTCCGACAACTCTTTCCCTACTCTCTTCACCCTGCGCTTGTTCGTGAGATGAATGTGAAGTTGAAGCTTGTTGTTCTCTGATCTCACGTTCCCGTTGCCCCATTAATGCAGCTGGTCTACCCCTCACACTTTTATTTATTTAATTTTCTCCCCAAAACTCACAAAACATATTTTCCCCCCAAAACTCAAATTCAAATCCCCCACCCAAAACAACTCTTATATTTATTTAAATTTTTTTTTTCTCTCTCTCTCTCCTTCCCTCTTCTATTCAAAAAATTAAGAAAATAAAAATTTTAAAAATTTTTACAAAACAAAAAATTTAAAAAGTAAAAAAAATTAAAAATTTAAAAACTTTAAAAATGATTCAAAAAAATAAAAAAAAATCATATAATATGTTTTTTGCTAGACCTCCAAAATTTTCTCATATAATATGTTTGCTACTTTAGTTAATTTGCTGGAGCTCCAAAGCTATTTTATATAATCAAATAAGGTGCACCGTTCCAAAGACGTGCCGTAGGCACATGTAAACGGGCAAACCTAGTATATATATATAGAGAGAGAGAGAGAGATAAATAATTAAATAAATAAATAAGTTGTTTTGAGAGGGATTTGAATTTGAGTTTTGGGGGAAAACTTTTGGGCTGGAAAATATGTTTTGTGAGGTTAAATCTAGACTATTGATTTCAACCCTATTGAATGAGAGTCACTTGATAGCTTGCTTTGTATTTTATTATGGGAAAAAGGGGTATGAGCAACTTGCTCATTTAGTAAATAAGCAATTGATGATGTGACATATATGTGATTCGAAAATTCTTAACGGAATAGTTATCCAATGTATTATATGTATGCCACATAATCAATTACTCATTTACTAAATGAGCAAGTTGCACATATCCTTTTTACCCTTAATTATATAGATTGTAAAAAGAACCGAGAGCACCAAAGGTCCCCTCTCCACCGTTCTCCCAGACTCCCTAACGTCTGCAATAGCCTCCACACTATCATATAGAGGGAGAGAAGAAAAAGGGAAAAAAAGGAGGGAGAAAATGAGGGCTTGGATTCGAATTCCTCGAATCCAATTCTACTCCCACCACCCTCTTCCTCTCTCTCTCAGTTCACCCTTCTGCTCCATTATCTCCTCCTCTCCCTCTCCCCCTCCTTCACTACAGAAGGTACTCAAACAAATAAAATTGAAAAAAAAGAGTTAATCGTTTTTTTTTAATATAATAAAAATATTATATTTTAAGAAATTAATTTCTGTTAAATTTATTCAGGATTGGAGTCAGCTGCACAGAGAATGCAGCGAGTTCTTGCCGTGGCTGCGACAGAAGACAGGCACTGAAATATCATCAGTGCTATCTGTTGGGTTTTCAAGCCATGGCAGGTATTTAGTTTATTGATTCTTTCTCTTCTTATTACGATGAAATTTGAAATAGTTGATAGTTTAAAATGAGAGAGAATCAGATAGACCACTGATGGTCCGCTTTAGGAGAGTGGGAAGATTGTAGGTAGTGGATTAAGAAGGATAGAACATATGTTTATTTGACGGAGCTGAACGGAAGAAAAGGGCTTCCTTGTTATTGTTGGTGATGTGGATGAGTCATTCATGAGAAATTAGAGGTAGCTCCAGGTGAGGGTAAAATGAGGGAGAATCAAGATGAGATGGATCAGGCATAGCATTGGTATAAATACCTGAAACCCGGATCCGACCCGGATCTGACCGGGACCCGGCATTGGACCGGAACCGACCCGGCCTATTCGGGTCCGGGTCCTAAAATGGGACCCGTTGTACTTTCGAGTCCGGGTCTGCTCAAAAGAGACCCAACCCGGACCCGGATCCGGACCTGTTAAAAAAACCTAAAAAAACAACATAAAAATAGATATTCCATCCTCATCCCTCCCCTTATTCCTCCTCAATTCTAAATCTTCCTCTTCCAATTTCAAAACTTATGCTTTTTTCTTCTCTCATCTATTCTAAATCCTCCACTCGCCGCCTCCGCTCGCCGCTCGCCACTCACACTCCCACTCCTACCCGAACGGGTAGGAATATTTTAATAGGACTCGGACCCGGTCCTTACGGGTCCGGATAGTGAAGGACCCGACCTGATCCGATACCAATGCTAATCAGGCATATGCAAAAATATGACAGTAATGGTGCTAGTTAGAAGTGTGATTGAATTGTAGTTAGTGGAGTGACGATCAGAGGCAGGTGTATCTTGGATTGAGGATCCTAGGAAGGATATGGTAGGTGTTATTTAATAGAGCTGAATGGAGGAAAAAGGGTTTCATGTGGCTGATGCCTAAGATTTGGGATAAGGATGCTGGTTAGGCAAAGAAGGGAAACATATTCAAATAAATTTCCCCATCTATTAGGTTAAGGGTGACTGGGTGAGGCTATCCAGCTTATTCATCCAAAACGTAGTTTAGTAATTAGAAGGAGATTAGCAATTGTGAAGTGAGATTAGAATCCAGTTAGAATCTTGGGTTGCTGTTATTTATTTATTTATTTATTTATGTTTACTGTGTAGGTGTATAAATGCCTAGAGTGTCTTCGTGTACCAGCAGGACTGGAAAAGAAATCTCCCTAAAAAATAAGCAGATTGTATAAGTATCCAAGTTGGGTTGTAAGTTGGAATTTGGAAATGACTAATTATAAAAGAAAAGTAGATTAGATAATGATAAGTGCATAGTATATTCGTTAGGTGAAATGACATTTGGTTAGTTTGGTTGTTACTGTGTGTGCTTGTTTTCAATTCATATAAGGCCTTGCCTTGCAGAACACGACGAAGGGTTGATTAACATTCATTTTCCATGTACCTTAAAGCTAAAATCATCGTATTTTATCATAAGGTATTTTCCCTCCTTAATTTCAGGTCCTTATTTGCATCCAAATCAATCAAAGCTGGCGACTGTATTCTAAAGATTCCCTACGATGCTGTATGTTTCCCCCTATTTGTGTTTGTTGTCTAATATAAGCTTCAATTAACTATTTAAAATTAGAAGTGATACCGTTGGAAATTGTCTTTACTTGGGAATTTTGCAGCAAATCACGACTGCTAATATCCGTCCAGAAATTGAATCGCTTCTTGTTGATGACGTAGATAATATATCGAGACTTGCTGTAGTCCTTCTTACTGAGCAAAAACTGGGACAGGTAATACCTAATTTGATATATTTTTGGTAATGTAGGTATCCTGGATTTGCCAAATGTGACAGATCCGTAAAAACTCTGCAGCTAAAATAACTCTTTTTTTCCCGCAGGATTCTGAATGGGAACCCTACATCAGTAGTCTTCCTTGCATCAAAGAGATGCATAACATGGTATATATGTATTATGATTAATGAAAATATATACTACAAAAAACATATGAATATCTGAACTGCTCTATGTCCATTGAACTTAGCATATGGTTTAATCATGATTGTTGAGCTATTCTTGTTTCTGATTGTTGATTTGAACCAGGGTTCAATTTCTGGACACTGGTTTTAATTTCAGATAGTTACTTTTGGTATAGTATTGTCAGTATAGGTCTTTGTATCAGAGTATTGGTGTTGCATGCAACTTCAATTTTTATAAATAATTAAGATTCAGGCCACTACTCAAATGTTTATAGATATTCATATCCAATTCTATTTATATACATTCTAAGGTACACAAATTAATTTCAAGACAAGTTGCATAAAAGACTTTATTATTATAAATACAATTGGGCTTCATGTACACATTGGCTTTCCATCAGTCACAACCGTATGTATATCACATCAATTTATTTGATTAAATCATGACCATCCATTTCAAATTTAAATTTCCCTATCCCATTTTGCACTATTCCTTTTCCGTAAGATTCCCAAGGACTATAGTTTGAATGCTAAAGCTCTAAGGCTCTACATATTCCAAGAGGCCCTTTCATTTATCAAGGCCAAGGCATCTATTTTATACAAATGCAGCTTTTGTATGATTTTTTTTGGTATTCACGTGCATCACATGCACATTTGTGCTAGCTTACTTTTGTTTAAGGTCATTTTGTATTAAAAAAGTTTATAGGTAGTTCAGGCCAACATTCAAGACCATTCTCTTCGTCTAGTTTGATTCAATTTTGGGCCCTGGACTTATAGAAAGATGGACTTTAACCCAGATCTTGTACGAGTGCGGTCCAAACCCGCCGAGCGTGTTACCACAACTGCTTGAGATGTCTGTCAATGAAATAATTAGTTTCTGGTGATTTTTTTTGGTCAGATCTTACACCATGGTTTCTTCTTTTGATTCATCGTAGATCCCAAGCAGCCGCTTGGTTCATGGTCAGAGAGATTTATTTAAAAAAAATATTTTTTAAAATATTATAGTCAACAAAAAATGTATTAGCTTCTTACCTGGGGCGGAATCAAATGGAAAGTAAGGGGGTCAATTGACCCTTTAAAATTTTCAATTTCTAAAGGTAGTATGTATGCATAGGTTAGGTTATCTACAAATAAATATAACTTTGATCCCTTCAACTTACTAACTTTAAACTTTGACCCCCTTTAACTCTCTAGCTCTTGGCTAAAAATAATTTGATGTAAATTTGTAAATATTTTAGCTATTGACCTCTTTTTTTAAGGAAATGGAGCCTCATATTTGTAGGAAAAAAAAATTCTCATGTAGTATACACATTGCACATAGTGGGACTCTATATAAATGATTCACAATGTTCATCATATTTCTTATGCTGTAAGACTCATGTGTATTAAAAGTGAACTTGTTTGGAGGCTTTTTTCTATGCATCGTATGAAGCCAATTGTTATATTACCGAAACCATTTATTTTGCAGCCACTTACAACATAATAAAAAATAATCTGAAGAACTTAATTTTTCATACACACATATATTATGACGTGCAAATCAATATAAACGATGTTAATCATCCATAGTAGGACCCCATCATATATGTGCAACTACTCTATGAGGAATCACCTCATATAAATTTGATGTTTCTCCCTATACTCTCTTTTTCCTTTGATTTTTATTTTCTTTCAATTTTTTATATTAAATTAAATTTTATTTTTTTGCTGAGAAGTGAGAAGGAGTTTTGCTATTATGGCTTAGACCTTTGCCTTGATACTGAATTTCTCTTAGGCCCTTTAACTTTTTATCTCTATTATAAACCTCCCAAATAGTACGTAACCCCAATGACAGTTCGTAACTGATAAAACTAGTACATAAGTACTGAGAGTTATGTATGGTATTGCTTATATATTGTTTGCGGGATTTCTAACGAAGTTGACAAAGTCAAGGGCCCACCAGAAATTCATTGTTAAGTCAAGGGGCCTAACAATGTATAAACCCTTTTTCTTCCTATTATCAATTATATGGTAAACTTGCATCATATATTGAATCAGCGTTAAGTTTCTTAAACTATTTGAAAGATATTAGTTTGTTTTATTTTTTGACCTCCTTGAACAAGTTTTCTGGGTCCGCCCGCCCCTGCTTCTTGCCACGATGAGCTTATGTTAAACTTGATCCAGTTCTTAAAAGTTTGTAGACATAAATTTTCTTGTATATCATTGTAGATCCTTGCATTTCCGTATAGGTATTCAGTATTAATTTATTATTTGTTTGAAATCTCAACTGTTATCTTTTAAACTCCCTCCTTTGAATTTTTTCATCGCTTTAATTTATGTAGCTCCTTGTAGTTTCTGGTACTGAAGTTCTTGTTAATGTTGGTTATTTGTTTCCAGATGTTTTGGAGTAAACAGGAATTACATATGATTCAAGCGAGCTCAATTTATCAGGACATTATCGATCAGAAATCCCACTTAGAAAAGGAATTTTTGGCACTTAAACCTGTAAGTTGTTCATCCTTAAACTGAATTATTTGGGCTATTAGATTATCACATATACTTATTATGCACATATTGTTAGATGTGAGTGCTCTACTTTTTTACTTTGTAGTTCAGGTAATTGATGATGAACAAAAATTACTCTTTTTTTTTGTGCTTACAAATTTTCATTTCCCTTCTTCTTAATGCATTTTCCTTACCCTTTTGCCCTTTCTAGTTTAAGTTCCATTCTATTAGGGGGTGCCATTCAGAAGAAAATTTGAAAACGTAGGATGATTTTTAAATGAAGGTGATTTCGGAGACAAATCATGGTGATTTCAAAATGCATGCGATTTTTATTGTGGCTGTCAAATACACTCCTAGTGTGAGTTAGAAATCACTCAACATAAATTTAAGGTAATTTATTTTAGTTGTTTATTAGTATAGAATTATGAAAATTACCATGTTTATCATTTTTTCATGATTTAGAATCACATGGTTAGAAGTGTGATTTCAAATGAAGGATTTGAGACCATTTATAGTATAGTTGGATTTCAAAGTTAAGGCAAATGGGATTTCCATAAAATTATCATGTTTGTAAAACCATATTTGACTAACACCCGACTTTGAAATCCTTCCCCATTAACACCTAACTTTGAAACGTCCTGATTATGAAAGGATGGTTTCAAAATCCGACTAACACCCCCTTAATAACTGTTCATTTACATGCGGACACTTTTTGTTATTTCCCTTTTCATTTATTTTCCTCATAACTTGTTATTGTTATTTATATGATTGTACAATGGGAGGGAGTGTGTACAGTTGTTCTCCACTCTTTATTTGTCTAGTAAAAAAAAGTTTTGAGCGTGACTCACTTTTTGGATGTCTCTACAAATGTATGTGGGTTTTTACTCGCTGCACTTTAAATACTCTTCTCCACAATTGCCACGCCCCGCTTCCCGTTATACGGAAACACAGGCACGTAACTGAGACCCAACGAATGATATAAGTATGCCAACTCATATCATCCATAAGTTGTACAATACAAGTAAGCTCAACAATACAATAATAATAATTACATGAACAAGATTATTATACAATAACCAATATCTTGGATACAAGAATATACAAAAAGTCCAAGAATGCACAATGCAGTAACAGTTTGTCAAGTTATTTCAGTATGCCATTATCTATACCTGTATAAACATTAACTCAAAGAATGAGGGATGGTACCCGTTAGAGCAAGCTACGGGCTGTAAGTAGTACAAACAAAATACGAGCAAAAAACAAGGTATACAGGGAAAACAGTAAGAATTGGGAATTCAAATACAAAACAAACATGCTAACGAAAAACAATATATATATAACAAGAAAGAAACAAGGACTAAACAAGAAGGAAAACAAGAACTGGCGATGCAATTGTAATACAACATGATCAAGTGTAATGCTAGTAACAACCGGAACAAGTCTCAAAATATAACCAACACGGAACAAGAAATCATGTAACAAGAACATATCATGTAAACGGGAATCATGTAACTTGTAAACAGGAATCATGTAACTTATAAACAGGAATCAGAAATCATGTACGTGCTGTGTCAATCTTATGTCTATCAATCTTTTATCAATCCTATCTAATGCACACAATCCTACATCCCATACCATAGGTTCAAGTGCATACAATCAAGTTAACGTTTAGACTCTAGTGATGAATTTTATAGGATTGTGTACTCGGGTCTTGCAGTGACAATAACAAGAATCATATCATATCATGTAATCAGGAATCATATAATATCTTGTAAACATATAAAGAGTCACTATTACAGAAAATACGGGTCCCCTTCCGAGTACACTTTTCTATATTGTACACTACTATATTCTTTTTCTTATTACTCCAGCTTGTTATTCTTTTACAATAATTAAACACGAATATGCAACAACGAGAATGGTACCAGGACAAGATCAAGGAGGTATCAAGGGCTATGCAATGACATGATATGCAAGTTCAATCAATTAAATGCAAGAAATAAACATATTTACAATCAAGGACGTGAAGTTATAATTTTGGACAACAATACGTTGTTGTACAAAAATTCACTTTCTCGTTGCTACATGAAAGAGAATCAGGTATCGTCAGGGATTCCAGAAAATAGACTTAATGCTGGTTCCAATGCATATTCACACGACATATTATAATCAGGGTAACTAGGTTTTCCAGTCGATTCTCTACTAGTCTAGTGTTCAGGCAGCATGTCAAGGTCAAATTCTTATATATATAAAGTGATTGTAAATTCGTTTGAAATCTTATAAAAATCATAAATAAATTTCTTATCATGTTTAGTAACATAATGGTAAATGTCAGGTCATAATTCTACTGATAACATGATATTTTAATTAGTCAATCGAGAAGATATGCTTCTAAACGGTTATCTGGAATTAAAAATGTCACAATACTAAAATCAGTACATCTTACAATCTACAAGTCGAATTTCATATCCGTCAGTAGTTCCCGAAACTAGATTCAGGGGGGGCTACAATTTTTATTTATAAAGTTCTGAATTATATTATTATTAACAAGGTCTAAATCTTAGTACAAATTAGAGAAAACAGTAGGGCAAAAATATACCAATTTCAATTGTAACGATATTCATTTGCAAACATATAGTTGATGTAAACTTAACCCCCAGTAGAGAATTTTCAAGAATATTAAAAGATTAAGTTTATCAACATGTAATGCAGATCAAGTTAAAAATTAAAACAGTTAATCAGTTCGATGGATTTTCAAGAATTGAACTAAGTTTAACAAGCCTAATTAACGATTCAGTTCTAACAATCAATAATTATATACCTAAGTGTCCTTAGTAAGTAAAATATACAATAATGATTTGTACTTTAATTGGCAAGTAGAAACATACACTCAATATTTGTGGACGACAGATAAATCAAATAATATTATAGAGATGATGAAGCAGTAACACAAATAATTGAGAAGTGGAAAGAGTTTACTGGGTTTGAAGAAAGTGTCGCGATTGCACGAAAAGTTGGGATATGTTGCTGCTGGACTTGCGGCACTGCAAGATCGAGGCAGTGGCAGCAATGGCGGAACTAAGAGGAGGCGGCTTCGGTGATCGGAGCGTGGAATCGAGGCAGCAAACAACGAGGGTAGCAATGGGGTTGACGGCAGTTAGTGGCGAGGGTGGAGCAGTTGTGTGTTGCAGGCTGTCGAGCACGACGATGGTGCTGGTTGCGGTGGACGTCGATGGTACTCGGGGTGAAGCGAGCAAGGGAGACGATCGGGGATCGAGGATGGGTTGCTTCGGAACCAGAAGAGAAGAAGATAGAGGAAGGAGTTGGCCGCTGTATGGGGATGGATTATATAGGGTTTCGATTTGAAATGGATTTGGGAGGATTAGGGTTTCAACTTGAGGTGGGTTTGGGGAACTAGGGTGTAGGGTGGTTGTGGTGGAGATGTGAAGAGAAGGAAGGGTGGCGGTGACTCATCTATAAGAGAATTTTTAGGGTTAAATTTTGGGCTTTCATAGAGTACTAAATTCTCCATATTGAAAGTCTTACTTATGCCAAAACCTTCATGAAAATCAACGACATAGGCATTATCATTGATTTTATGCAGAATTTTAAATGGGTATGCGGCATGTATGTTCAATTTCTTCACGGATCTAGCTGGAAACCGTTCCGAACGAATCCGAACCATCACTTCGTCACCAGCATCAAACGTTTTAAATTTTCTTCTAGTATATGTTATTAACTTGTAGTTAAAATTATTCTCATTAATTTTCTTGAAAATTTCTCTATGCAAATTATGAATGCGAGATGCAAATGTTGATGCAGACTCTGAGACTCTATGATGTTCTAACACATGGATAAAATCAAAAGGCTGCCAAGTGACTTGGAAAGGAATATGTGACTCAGGTATATTCAATAGAGGTGATTGGATTGACCGAATACAGTTGAGAGGTTAATCATCCTCTTCTTCATCAAAGTCATCACTTACATGAGGTTCATAGGTAAACTCATTGTCGGGCTCATCAGTAATGACCGCGGTACCCTCTACTATATTGATCCTACTGGGGTTGGGACAGTTGTCAGCAACATGGCCGTATCCCTTACATTTATAGCACTTAGTGAGAGGATCAATCTTAGAGTAGTTCCTTTCGGTGTTCTTACCCTTATTGTCATTTCTAGGTGGATAAGAATTTGAATTAGGCTTGCCAGGGTAAGATTTGTTGGGGTATTGAAAATAAGAGGTCTTAGGCCTAGAGGGGTCAATGGAGGTCATTCTTGAGGAATGATTTCTCGAATCATTGGACTTATAATAGGAACTTGCTTTAAGGGAATGCATATTGAGGACAAAGGCATAAGCTGCTGCTAAGGAGTCTACGTTTTTATGAATTAGCTTGTTCCTAAGATCGGCTCGTAATATAGCTATGAATGAACCTAGAGAGAGTTTGTTCTTTGCTCTCTTTATCTACAGCATTGCACCGAATCAGGAAGTCATCGGACTTATCCACATACTCTTAGGTGGATTTACTTTCCTGATAGAGTTGATTCCACGAATCAAGCATTCGGGTGTGAAAAGATAGGGGCACATATCTCTCAGTGAGCTTCTCTTTCATTGCCTCCCAAGTGGCTATGGGTGTCAGACCTCGACCTCTACGGGCGTGTTCAAGATTGGTCCAATGTTGTTGAGCTTTACCAGTTGATTTCATAGTGGCAAATTTAACCTTCAGGGCTTCGCTCATGTCAAACCATACGAAGTAGTGGTCCATGGCACAGTTCCAATCGAGATAATCTTGGGGTTCCATACAACCTTCAAAGTGGGGAACGTCAGCTTTACTGTTCTTCTTGTATTGTTTGTCAGGGTCACGATCTTGACGTTGGTCGTCACGATTATTCTCTTGAGGGATCTGATGATGAAGCTCAGGGGCAATATTTTGATTCAATTTCACTTTCTCAAGACTCTGATTGATATTGGCAAGAGTTGCTTGAATGACAGCGAGAGTAGTGAAAATATCAGAATTGTCCATTTCAGTGCAAGAAAGGTCTTGCTGAATTCTAGGATTTCTGATTGAGTGGTTTGAGAGGGATAAGAAAGGTTCTTCAGGATTCGTGATGGTGCTGTGAAGACGCATTCACTAACGGTAGAAAACTAGGGGTCGTGGGGACGTGTGTTTGCTGAAATTTGAAGAAATGTGTCCTAAGTGCACCTATTTTTTTTTTGAAATGATCCAAAAGAAAGGGAAAACAAGGCTAAATATGGAAAAAACCCTGAACTATACCCTTTATGCAGAAAACCTCAATGAACCTTTTTTTAACGCAGAAAACCCCCATGAAGTATGTTTTCAAAAAAACCCCTTGAAGTATGTTTTCAAAAAACCACATCTAACTTTTCTGCTTGTATTAGATAACCCCATTCATCTTTGCAAGTTGGTTCAGGAAACATCCTGCATCTTTCTCATTATGGTAAAAAAACCTCACTCAACTTTAGTAGAAAGCTCATGCTGTTGGAGTGAGTTTATTGCAACCATACTTGAGTGTGGTTTTATGCGTAAAAAAAGTTCAGTGAGGTTTTCTGCATAAAGGGGATAATTCAAGGGGTTTTCCCCCTTCAAATTTAGCAAAAAAAAGAAGTCTCAAACAATCCAAAATGAATGCAAAAATTATGACTAAATGATGCAAGAACTAGGATTTTTAAAAACCTTTGCTCTGATACCAAAATGAAGTAAACTTAACCCTAAGTAGAGAATTTCCAAGAATATTAAAAGATTATGTTTACAAACATGTAATGCAGATCAAGTTAGAAATTAAAACAGTTAATCGGTTCGATGAATTTTGAAAAATCTAACTAAGTTTAACAAGCCCAGTTAATGATTCAGTTCTAACAATTAATAATTATATACTTAAGCGTTCTTAGCAAGTAAAATATGCAATAATGATTCGTACTCTAAGTGGCAAGTAGAAGTACACATTCTCAATATTTGTGGACGATAGATAAATCAAATAATATTATAGAGATGATAAAGCAGTAATACAAATATTTGAGAAGTGGAAAGAGTTTACCGGGTTCAAAGAAAGTGTCGCGATTGCACGAAAAGATGGGATCTGTTGCTGTTGGACTTGTGGCGCTACAAGATCGAGGCAGTGGCAGCGATGGCAGAACAACGAGGAGGCGGCGGCGGCTACGGTGATCGGAGTGTGAAATTGAGGTAGCGAACAGCGAGGGCAGCAACGGGGTTGACGGCAGTTGGTGGCGAGGGTGAAGCAGCTGGGTGTTGCAGGCTGTCGAGCACATCGGCGGTGCTGGTTGCGGTGGAGGTCAATGGTACTCGGGGTGAAGCGGGCAAGGGAGACGATTGGGGGTCGAGGATGGGTTGCTTCGGAACCAGAAGATAAGAAGAAGAAGATAAAGGAAGGAGTTGGCCGCTGTATGGGGATGGATTAAATAGGGTTTCGATTTGAAGTGTATTTGGGAGGATTAGGGTTTCAACTTGAGGTGGGTTTGGGGGAACTACGGTGTAGGGTGGTTGTAGTGGAGATGTGAAGAGGAGGGGTGGCTGTAGCGCCCCGAGTTCCGCATTCTGGAAGCTCGTGACACTTACCCAGAATCTGTACTTCAATGAGTCCACAACACAGAATTCACAGGAAATTAGAAACTTACATTACAGAAGGAAACTATATTTTCCACTTGGATGCTTTCCGCAGCTCGAGTCCCCTGCTCCACGATCAGCAATCCTGCAAAGCAAACTGTGGGTATGTCAGTTGAATACAACTGCCGCAATGCGGATGAAACCCGAAATCTCCAAAATCCTCAACAATCAATATTTGATGCAGAAGAAAAGAAACGTGAAGGTCATACAAACATAAATGTCGGTGTATGTCATGACCTAGAATTTAATGCACAACTCATATGCACACCGTGCTCTTAATCTAATGCAAACTTGATTTGGAAATGTATGCATCCCATACTACATACTTTCCAAATCGAGTTCGTATTCTCCAGATGATAGGGTTCAATCCCTCGCCATGCATCATACTCTTGTACTCATTCCTGTTTCTGACATTCGTTTAGTGACTAGTAGAGTCTGCAGCACAGCGGTCCATTTTCGCTCCTGCAGTCGGATCGTGGTCCTTCTCCACTCTGAACGGCAGTGATCACCCTGTTCGTTCAGATCATGGTCCTCCACTCCGATAGGATCATGGTCCCTCCACTCCTGGTCAGGCCGGTGATCATCAGCTCTGTCGGAATCATGGTCCTTCTCCACTCCTGCCCCTATCAAAGTTATCATGAACATAAGGCGAATCGATAAGGCCACCCTTACTCTGCCCAGAGACTTAGAGTTACACTCTTGCTCCTTGTTTATATTGATAACCCAGAACATAGACGGAAACTTAAGAGTCCATCTCCTAAGTTCCGCAGGACTTGTGACTTACGTCTGCATCCCGTTCTTATCACTAAATCTCATAAATTAACAGTCGAGACCACGTCGCATATGTCCCAAACGAGATGACTTCGCACGTGTCCCCTTGACAGGTGAGTACACGCCCAACTAGTGTCTGTCCTTACCAACAATCCTAAATTAATTTCTTAATTCACCAATTGAGCTAAGGTCGGCCCAACATGCACCACACTAGTGCACTCAATGTGCACAAAACACTACCATATGTAAAAATTCAAGTATGCATACCCGCATACACATACATATGGTATTCCATCAATCACCGTATTCATGCCTACAATCTCTTCTTTATTACCAATAGTTCTTTACTTTACTAATTTACTATCATACTAACCTATTGAACTTACTTACTAACATTTCAACCAAGCTTACTAACATTTTTAGCATAATGCAAGTAGCTTACTATCAATGTAAAATTTTACTAATCAAGATACTAACTGGCTAATCATAAAGACTTTAAGCATTCAAATATGAAAATTTAATTAGACAGTTCACTACACAACACTACTATTTATTACAACAAACCTGTATATACTACAAAGTCTTTCTTCATTGTATGAACATCTTTTATACATATTTCTCAACTACTTTTCTATATTATGTTGTTTAGACAAGTACATGTGTGAACTTGTATTCATGAAACAACCAAATATTCATTTACTCAATTTCAAAATTGTGTAATTATCTACACAAACGTATCTTTTCTATCCTTTCTACTTTGTTTTTTTTTCGTTTCCTTTGTTTCCTTAATCCGGCCATTTCAACCATACACACAAGCATGCATACATAACCATTTGTATTTACTCTATTAACAATTACTACAATAACCATTAGCACTTTAATACTTTTTAATCACTACTATTAATGATTACAACCGATAACAATTCAAGCTTTCAATTTTAATTCATCAAACAATCTATACCATCTACCAAAGCAATCTATTATCAACAATTTTCTTTTTGCTACAAATAAACTACTGCACAATCATGTCAATAAACTACTACACAATCATTTAAATATAAATAATAAAGTACATGAGGTGTGAAGAATACCCACTTTGATTGTTTGCAAGCTTCAAGTTGCTATCTTCTCCTCCTTGCACCTTTAGTCTTCTTGACTTCTTGCTCCAATACAAAAGTAGTAGTAGTAAAGTAGTATAGTAGTAGTAGTAGGAGTAGTAGGTAGTAGTGAAGTAGTAGTAGGTAGTAGTAGTAGTAGTAGTTGAGTAGCAGTAGAAGTAGTATAGGCAGTAACAGTAGTAGTAGTTAGTAGTAGTAGTAGTTAGAAGTAGTAAATAGCAGCTGCAGTAGTAGCTGCAATAGTGGTAGATAGTAGTAATGGTAGTAATAGTGAGCTGCAGTAATAGTAGAAGTAACAACACTAGTAAAAGTGGTAGTAGTAGAAGTAGATAGCAACAATAGTAGTGGACAACAGCAGCAACAGTAGAAATCAGCAGTAGCAGCAGTAGAAATCAGCAGTTGTGATAGTAGAAGTAGTAGTATTAGTAGAAGTAAATATATATAGAGAAAGGGGGTGGAGGGGGGCTGTCGGCCACTGCAGGAAGAAAGACAGAAAGAGAGAAGTGGAGAGAAGTGTGGAATTGTCTAGGAAATGCTTAGGTGTCCCACTTTTTTACATTTAACCCCCTTAGATTTATGTAATTACACTTAACCCCCAATTGTTTTTTGTTGAGCTGGACTTCTTCTTTCTTTCTTTTTTTCTTTTTTTGTAAACAATGTTTGTGCTTTAAGGCTAAAAAAAATTATTGCAATACTAATAGTATACAATAATACTAATAGTATAGGATAATAACTATGTATGATAAAGATAACAATAACAATGTATATGTATATTCATTGTAAGAAATTTAGGGGTATTACAGTGGCGGCCGTTGAAGGTGGTGCTGGCGACGAGTCGGGGTGCGAGGGTGGGGAGGAGGACGATGAGGGTTTGGGTTGTGATGGGTTCAGGTTCCCAACGAAGAGGAAGAAGAAAGAGAGAAGGGGGGAAATTAGTTTAGAGTTTAATTAATTGAGTTTGGGAGATTTGTGGTGTAGTTTTAGAGTTTATCACAAACCCAAATAATTCTCTCAATTGTCTCACACAAAAAAGAGAGATGAAGAGCAATAACTCAACACAATAATTTTTTAAATCAAGAATATCATAACTGCTCATTATTCTCAAGGCCTGTATTTAGGCACAAAACAAATCTCAAACAAATCCAAAACAAATCTCTCAAATCTAAAACAAATCTCTCAAATAAACTACATATGGCTAAATCTCAAATTAAAAATAAAACAGAACCGATGTCCTCATCAATAGTTTTATAGCTAGAATTGAACATGCATTCAAATCTAGTAATTAGAATAAGTTTCTATTGTTAACATGATAGAGATTATCATTCCTACGACATTTATATACGGATATAACCATACTATCACATACAACCGAATCCATTCAAATCATCTCATTTATTTATATACACCTGTTTATATAACTCTAACTCGTGTTCATGCAATGTATATGGTGACAATGAAGTTTACGATCTTTCAGTGGGCATTGAATCACATAGGCAATTGGGTTGATTCAATGCAATATATAATGACTGATTCAATCATGGAAAGATTCCTATGCATGAACAATATGATGGTTTAATCAATTGAAACTTATATAAAACACTTTTCATAAACATGGACGGTAACGGGATTCAAAACACGATAATCAAATATGAATACTAATTGTGGATGTCAAATAAAATGCTTGTCGGAACAACAAAAATATACAAGAGATACTTGCCTTTAGATGCCGATTACGAACATGGTGAGAACCATGAGAAAAAACGAAGTGACGTCGGCACCACGGGCAGGGAGCATGCAAGGATGGCAGCACACAACCGATGGTAGCAACAACAACAACTTGGCAGCGACAATGACAAGAACCGTAGCGACGCAGCAACAACGGCGGCGCGAACAACGATGTCGAGCGATGGCAACAAGTGAAGAGGAGTAGTCATCGAGGGTGGTTGCCAGGTTTGATGTAGCAAGGAGGCAGTGGGTTGCTGCGGTTGAGGTGTGCAGGGGCTTGCGGTGATGAAGGTGAGCGCAAAGGAGGAGATGAGGAGCTCGGGGCAGCCATTAATCACAACGGCAACAAGGTGATGGTCGGAAGTGGAGCTTCCGACGGTGATGCTGCGGGATGAAGACAGTGGGGTTGTCGACAGTCGGGCTCGAGTTGGGTGGTTCTGTAGTGAGGGTGAAGTAGTTGGTGCGGTGGGCGAGGGAAGCACCGGCGAGGCAGTGGAGGGAGATGGTTAGGGGTGCTGGAGTTGAGGTGAGGAAGGCGAGGTAATGGTGATGGCGAAGGGGATGGAGGTTCAGTGATCGGGGAGAGTGGCCAAGGAGGAGGACGGGGCGTTCCGGTGGCTGCCAATGGAGGAGGGCAGCAGGCGAGGTTGAGAGAAGGTGGCGCTCGGGGGTGAGTCAAGGTGCTTGGTGGCTAAGGAAGCGTTGGGGATGGTTGATGGTGGCTAGGGCTGCAATCGAGCCGAGCCGAGCTGAATACCTTCAGGCTCGAGCTCGGCTCGTTTACGAAACGAACTCAGTTTTGAGTTCGAGCTCGGCTCGAGCCGAGCTTTGACCGTATTCGAGCTGAATAGCTCGCGAGCTTAGCCTAAAAAAACAACCAAGCTCGAGCTCGGCTCGTTTACGAACCGAGCTCAGTTTTGAGCTCGAGCTCGGTTCGAGCCGAGCTTTAACCGAGCTCGAGCCAAATAGCTCGCGAATAGCTCGATTCGTTTGCAGCCCTAATGGTGGCCGGTGATGTGGCAAGCGTCAGTGGAGTTTTGGAGAGAGGGTGGACCTTTGGAGGTGGGGTTGCTGGCTGTCGAGACTGAGGTGTGATGAGGTGCAGGAGAGGCCGTTGCGGTGGTCGGGTGCAGGTGAGGAGCTCGGGGATGAGAGGCAATGGAAATGCTGCTGGTGGTCGTGAGGTCGAGGAAGTGTCGAGGTCATGCGAGGTCGAACGACAATGGCGGCTGCAAACGGTGGTTGCGGCGACGAGGCGCGAAGCTTAGGGAGGTAGTCGTGAGGAGCTCTGCAATGGTGGGGCTTGGCATTTGGGCTCGAGGACGCAGCGGGGTTGCTGGGGGCTGCACAAGGTGGAGCTTCGGGTGAGGTGTTGATGGCGGTGCTGGCGATGGAGGGATAGCGGGGGGCTTCGAGGTTGAAGAAGATGATCGGGTGCGGAGTTGAGGCAGAGGAGGAAGAAGAAAGGAGAAGACGAAGTAGGGCCCGGGTAGCTAAGATGTGGGTTTTTAATTGATTTAATGGGGATTAAGTGGTTAATTGAAGAGAAGAAATAGGAGATTATGGGGATGTTGTTAAGATTTAGGGGGAGATTAATGGAGAGATTATTGGGGTTGTGGGGTTACAGGATTGTTAGGATTTAGTGGGGGAGTTATGCAGTTGGAGTTTGGGCTTGGATTATGGGCTTGGGTTTTAAATTCAAATAAAGATCTACAAAAATACAAGGGCTTTAACATAGGAGATCCAAAAAAATAAATTTAGTACAAAAAAATATAGGCTCATCAAAAGGGTAAGTAATAACCTGATAATACAATATAGAGTGGGCTAAGTTTGGATTTTGGGCTTCAAAAAAAATAAATAATAAAAAAGGAGAGAAAACAAGATTATAGTATGGAATATGATTTTTATGCATTAATCAAGATACCAATTAAGAATAAGATAAAATGAAGTATGATTTGGGTTTGCGTTTTAAAAATAATAAATCCAATAACATAAGTAAAATGGGTTAAAATTGAACTTGAGTTAAATTAACGGGCTTCATATTTAATAAATAATAATAATAATAATAATAATAAATGGATTAAGATATATGGGCTTTAACAAATCAATAAACAACCAAGAAAGAAGAAGAAGAAGAAGAATAATAGGATTTGAGTTTAACACATTTATTAAAATATCCAATGATAATAATATATTTGATTTGGGCTAAAACATAAATAATTAACCAAAAAAAAAACTCAGAATAGAGTAAAATTTGTGTTAAAATATATGATGATTAGATGAGGCTTTAATAATAGGTCCTACATAAATAATTAACCAAAAAAAAAAACTCAGAATAGAGTAAAATTTGTGTTAAAATATATGATGATTAGATGAGGCTTTAATAATAGGTCCTAAATATAAATTTAAAACAAAATGAATTTAAGATCAGAAAAGAATATATATATATATATATATATATATATATATATATATATATATATATATATATATATATATATATATATATAAAATCGGAATGCAGAAAATACACAGAAAATATGTTTGGGCGGAAACGGGAGTTGCAACAACTTTTTATATCAGTTGTATATATTTTTATTCTAATATATCTCTTCTAATTCCTTAGTAGCGCACATGCAATAGACTTAATATTCTAATAAAATATCTTTTCCTTTTAACTCTTACTTTAACTTCTCCATCGAAGTTTTATAATCTCTTTATATTTTTGTTTTGTTTTGAATTTTTTTTTGTTTTGATTTTTTTTGCGCATTTTCCTGTGTCACAGACCTAGTATGAATTGCTTAGCATTACAACAAAAGTTTTCACATGCTGAATCTTTAGTCGTCTGATCTGAAAATGAGCATGCTTTGCTGTAAAAAATGCAGTAAAAAGTGAAATTGCTAATTTGATTAGATGATATCTTATCTTTCTTCCCAATTGTACAACTACAAAAAGAACAACAAAGCCTTTATACCAAAATTTTGGGGTCAGCTACATGAATCCTTCTCTTCCATTCAACTCTATTGTGGGCCACCTCCTTTGTCACTTTAACGCATTCCATTTCCTTATTAATAGCTTCCCTAGTCCTTTTTTCCTTCCCATTTGTTACATGCTTTAATTTTTCTTCCCTTTGGATGAAATTGTAGCTCGACTTTCTAAGTTACATTGTAATTACGTGTATAATTCTTTAAGTAGACATGGATACAGAATAATTTTTAAAAATATTTAAGACTGGTGTAAGTATTATATTTATCTTGTAAGCAATCTTGGTTTTCTGCATTATATTCTGTAGTTGGATACCTTTTTCCATAAGAAATAATGCCAGACACAAATCACATTGTATATATTTGTATACATGCAGATCTAATTTTATTTAGGCCATCATGTTTCTTTTCAGGCTCTGGAACGTTTCCCCCAACTATTTGGTGACTTAATGCTGGAAGATTTCTTGCATGCCTATGCTCTGAGTATGTTTCTCATATACTATCTGTAGAGTCTGCTACCATCCTTTATCTACTGCCTAACATATGCTACAAATCCATTTCTTGTTTATTTGACTAAAACTAGATTCTGGGTTCATGTCCTGCACAGGTATGAATGGTAGGTATTATGCGTAAAGAATGAATATAGATGAGTGCATGTGCATGCATAGTCCAGAGTCATATATGTAACTGAAAAAAAAGAAGAAAACATTTTCAGGTGATAGATTATACATATAATTATTTACATTGTTTAGAACGACAAAATTGTCTGAAACAAGTATGGTTACACTTTCGGGTGTTTTGTGTGTAATCTTTAATTTTTCATGTCAAAATGTAGATATGATTTATGTGGACTATCTTGTAGTCTTGAATTTCTTTTTCAAGATTTTGAAGTGCCTGGATACGGATCTAGTACCAAATTTAGGGGGGTGTATTGGATTAGGATTTTAAAGGACTTTTTTGGTTTAAAAAAGTCTTGTGGATTTTAAAAGACTATGTAGGAATGTAATGACTTATAAGATTTTTTTATGATTGTTATAATCCAGATTGTCTTGTTGGGATTTTAAAACATTTGCATCATAAGAATTTATAGCATTTGAAAGGATTATATGGATTTATAAGATATGAAAAAATACATGGATTTTTAGCAAACATTCAATTATCAATTTTCAATTTAATCAAAATTACACCAAAGTATAATCAAAACATTAGCATTTCTCCATAGTATAATCAAAATTAAACCAAAGTATAATTAATACACTAAAAAATTAACCCAATACAAAATTTTCAATCTTTTAATAGCCAATTTGATATAGCTTCATGTCCTCCTAAGTAGCACTTCACCTCCTCAAGTATGCAGAGTGAAATGCGAATAGATACACCGATTTATTTTATTTTTTTTCCTTGTTTTCCCCCCCTTTCTTTCAAGGAAAGAGATAAACCCAAAAGGCTGATGGCAACCAGATCGAATTTTTTTGTTCACAAATAGTAAATCCTCAATCTTTCCTTGGATTCTTATGATCACGAGTTAGGTCAATCAAGGTTCAAACAGATACTTCATTCGTTAAAAAAGATAGTAAATTCGTGAACTATAAAAGATAGTAAATTGTGAACTTTATACTATGATAGTAACTCTGAACTATTAAAGTACAGTTCAGAATTTCTATTTCCTTGAGACAAAATACTAGGATAACATATTACTGCCCAAAAATCAAAACCAGATTAATCTCAAATTAGAAGGGAAATAAAATTTGATCGTTCATTTCTTCCTATGAAGTAGGCGCAAACTAATCTTCCACTATGACTGGAAATCTCTGTTTTGATTAAAACCCTAATAAAACATAATTCAAAAAACCCTAATAATAATCAGAACTTCGGATTGCAAAAAAGGGAGACAAACAAATCTAATCTTTAAAACATAATACATGAGTGATTAGAGAAAGAAGAAAAAGGGTTTGAGAGAAAGAAAGGGTTTGAGAGAAAGAAGTTTCTAACCTGAAATGAAAGAGTAGGGAATAGTCTCATGGGTTTGGGTGGGATTTTGAGAGTGATTTGGTATTTATATATCTCACAAAAAAGTCTCACAAAATCCACTCTACAAAACAATCCATGGAAATTAGTGACTTTTGAATACCAGAAGACTTTTTTAAGTTATAAAAAGTCTTGATTGAATACCACTAGATTTGGACACACTCTTTAAAAAATCATGATAGTCTTTGATTGAATACCAAAAGACTTTTTAGATTATTTAAAAGTCTTGATTGAATACCACAAGACTTTTTTATCACAAAAAAGTCTTTTAAAATCGCATGAAATCCTAATCCAATACACCCCCCTTATCCTCTCCTCTTCCAGACTTCTTCTAGAATGTAACAATCTTACCTTGGGTACAATTATTAGTAAAGCGAGTGAATATTTAGGCTACTATATCATGTGTGGCACAAGTCGTATTTGGTAACCATTATTCCTTTCCCAATATGGTTAATTCGTTTTCTTGTGTAGAGTATCCAATCTTCTTCATTATCTCTGCACATAGTTTCCTTCATATACCCCTCTTCTGACAAATTAACAATAAATCATATTGACCAATCAATACAGCAATAATTTCTGTTTCTCAGTTTGAACTTCATAGAATTCCCACCTTTAATAATTAATGGGAGTTATAACTTCATTGTTTAGAAGTCAACTAATGCTCAATACATTGTATGACATCTATAGGATGTTAAGAAGTTGGGTAGTGTACACCTATTGAAACCAAACACGGTCTATACTTTTGCCCAATATTTGGTGTGGACCAAATTCAATTATGTTATTCTCCATTATTTTATATTTACTTGGTCAACTACTCATCTCATCTCATCTCATCTCATCAATAGTGTTACCAGTTCAGCTCATGAACATATTCATCTGGATTATCTTGGTAAAGTTTGACAACTTGAGAATATTCTTGTTTGAACATGTATTTAAGTCAACATCGGTCATCCAACAGAAACAATCAAATTGCAGTTGTCCACCCCCTAACACACATGCACGCACACACCTCCTCCTTATATTTTGGGCGTTTGAGGTGCATCTGAATATATATGTTAGAAGAATAGTTTATAAATTTTGAATTTCTAAATGTATAAGCAAAATTCCTTTGCAAACTTGCAAAATGCTCTACATTTTGAATCATAAATTAACTCCACTGAAAGTTCCACATGGTCATGCACGAAGAATCCCTTATTACTCTTATCATTGTCATTCTGGATTAAACCATCCATTGAATGTTCAGTATCTAACTTTGTAACTTCAGCTTCGCATACTTACCATGACCCCCCCCCCCCCCCCCCCCCCCCCCCCCCCCACTTCTGTGTTACCAAAAGGCATGCCTCTTAGATCATAGTGCTACTACTGTATATTCATGTCATTTTTGATGTAAGATTTTCTTGAGATAATAAAGATGAAATCTAAGCCAATAAGTAATGGAACCTTGCAGTTATATCTCGAGCTTGGAGAACTTCAAAGGGCATATCTTTGGTATATTTATTTCTTGCATTTATTACTTCTCGTGCTTTCTTTTAGTAAATCATGCTGCCAGAACTTATTTTTTTAAAGTAGATTTTAGATCCCGTTTGCAGATTTCCATAATCATGATGGTGCTTCAAAGGCGATGTTGCTAAGTGATGATGCTAAGGAAATTTCAGAGGTACTTAAATAAATAAAAAATATTTATAGAGCCTTATCGCTTGTTTTCTTGTTTAAATAATTTTTTATATAGCGATTTTCAAATTTTCATTTGCTCACATTCATGAAAGCACTCTACTGAAGGTTACAATTGTATGAATCTTCAACTTTTCTGTTTGCAAATATTTGAAACATTTATCAACATGCTTAATTAATCTCAACTTTATGAATTTCCACTTTACAAGATATATATATATATATATATATATATATATATAGTAAGTCTATTATGAGCTGGGAAGCTGGAATCCTTATCGGGCGCTGGAGATTTCAGCCATCCGATCGATCTTGATCGCGATCGAGCTGGGATTAGGGTTTCGCATGAGAGCCTCTCAAAGATAGAGAGCGGGAGAGAGGAGAGCGTGAGCAGATAAGAGATAGGGGGAATTCGATTATACCCCTTTTACCCCTGATCAAATCAAAGTGTAAGGGGCTGGAGATCTCAGCCGTTCGATCGCGATCAAGATCGATCGGATGGCTGAAATCTCCTGCTCCCGATAAGGATTCCAGCTTCCCAGCTCTTAATAGACTTACTATATATATATATATATATATATATATATATATATATATAAACTATGTGTAGGGATGGGGCTAAGTTTATTTTCTTATTCCTTGGTTTTGAACTCTCTTTCAACCAATATGCGAGCTGTTCCCTTGTGCAGAGGTAATGTGGTGTCTTATGTACACTTATAATCTAGGGGAAAATTCCCTTTAGGCCACTTGTTTTATGATTTATACCTTATAATCCCCTTAACTTTTCAAAACTTTTAACCCCAAGGTACAAGAAAAGTTGGCAATAGGCCGCTGATTTTATGAGTATGTTAGATATATGTGATGAGTATGTATGTTATTTTGCCACATGTGTGATTGAGATATAATGAGTTTGTTATCTTTGTATGGTTGTGATTGCAACTAGGTTATTAAAACCATGTAGGGATAGTTATGTAATAACTTAATGATACCTTAGTAATTAGTGTACATAAAAGGCTACATTGTAGTTGGGATATTTTCTAATGAGAATTATGAACTAACCTATTCGTCTTTTCAACCAAAATATGACCATCAACATACAATATACAAATGAAGTCTAGTGGTGTCAAACCCAATTTAACTATTTCGCTAACAAAACAATTAGGGCACAAATCATAGTCGAACACCTTGTTGCGGTTGTAACGTTTGTAGGAACAATCAACAAAGCAAAGATTGCATTCATTGCATTCATACTCACAGGAATTTTGTCGAACAGCTGGTGATCGCCAAGAACCACCTTTACCTTCTGATTCTTCTCCACTGTCTTCCGACTTCCCATGCTCCTTTCCCTCGTCGAGAGTGATGATAACGTCGTTGTTCTAGAACCTCCCGATTCATCGCCACCCCAATCATTTAAATCGCTCCTCGATTTCTTGATTGAAGACTTGGTCAAGAAATCGATGATCTCGAAGGAAAGAATTACCCCCACCGCCGTCATCAGAACCATCCCGGTGAATCCTTGACCTCCGGTGCCAGTGACGAGAATCAAGAATCGATCGTTTAAGGTAATCAAGAACCTTCAACGTAACTCTAATTGCTCCAATCAGCCTTCAAACCGCCATCCGAAATCGTACCACTTTTGGAATTCAACACCGTAATCAGTGGAACTCCTCGTTGTTTGGTCATTTTAACCGACCTTGGATCGAAATCCATAGTCAAGATTCCTCGGACTCTCGATCTCACCGTTGAATTTGGTCATCGCCGTCGCCATTGCAGGATCTTGAAGCACTGATACTATTGTTCCAGCTCGACCTCCAGCGGCGTCGTTGGACGCGGCAGGTCGTCTCTTCAGCATTCGATCTGCACCAAAGCTAGGGTTTGGGTGGTTCAAGAATGAGGGGAGGAAGAAGACGATGAACAGTGGACTTTAAGTCTCAGTTTATATTCATGATCAAACAGATTTACAAGGGGTCATTTATACAATCTGAATACACATGCATAGAGCATGTTTGGACAGTTAGTTACATGCTGTTGGACTTTTATGTAAGATTACAAGCCACTTTGCAAGATAACCCTAAGCTGATATATGAACTGACACAAAATACTCCAGCACCAGCAACAAAGAGAACATCAGCTATCACCTGAGTAGGATCCAACTGAGGATTGGATCAGGTTGATGGAATGACACTTTGGATTGCAATCATATTCTAAGCATAAATATTCATCGCCTCGGTGCACCTAGATAGATTATTAAAAAAAGGATATAGTCTTTGAATTTCACTGTTTTCTCTGGACTTTTTCTTTGAATGACCAAGTTAATGCAACCTTTTGTACATAGGTAACTATTTTCTTAAGGATATGTAACATTGACGACAAGTAGATTAAAGGAAATGTAGGAGTGAAATTTCTCCGAAGTATCTCAACTTCACTTGAAAAGCAAGCCAGATTTTACAAGGTAGTTTTCGTTCCATCCATCTCATAGTCGGATGCAAAAAATAACTTTTTTTATGCTACCTAGGTAATGTGTTTCAATCGCTGCATTCTCGAGTATCACTGGATTACAGAAGCTCTCCTGATACAGGAGATTCTTCCTTCGCATGCAATTTTCTTTCTACCTACATGACTCGATCATCAACTCACTAAGTTGGGGGAGCCCTCCTTACCGAAGTGTTAGGGACGAGTACAAGATCAAGTAATAAAAGAAAAGGGGGAAATTAAAAATTTTATAGGTTGAAAATTAATAATTTTAGAGGTTTCTTAGGCGGGCAATAATGGAGGGAAGAAAGTCGTTCAGGGGAAAACAATACAACTTGAAGGGAAATCAAAAGCGGAGCTAGTAATTAAATTCAAGTTGAGCATGAATAAATTTATTTTTGTTAATTTTTAACATCAAGAAATAAAGAACTGAAAATTATTGAGATTTCTTGCACATATCGTACATTGAAGAAACCCTCCTTAATCTATTTCTATTATATATGCAGATGAAACACCATAAATGTAGTCACATGTCAGAATTAAAATCGACATGTGATTAAACTTATGTCACAAGGAGGGAAGGGTCGTTAGTTTTAATTGGAGAATGTGTACATACACACACACAAAAACAACAGATGTAGTTTTTTAAATATTATTCACAATTACATTTAGCTATTTATATCTTCTTCAAATAGAGAGTGTGTGTGTGGGCGTATGGACATGTGGCCTCTCGGTGTATATTGCAAATACTTTTTAGTTTTTATATCTATTTATCATATTAATTTTGTGCAACATAAGAATTTACCGGCATTTACATTCATTCAAGGAATAATGGTTATTAGACTCTCTCTTCCCTCAAGGTGTAGAACTTTTGAAGGTCCTAGGATGATACTTAGTTTGCTTCATAAGGCAACTTTGACCAAAGAGCGCTAAAGGTAAAGGCATGACCATGAGAGTAAGTGGAGTAGATCCCTTTGCTAAGCACTGAGCAGAAGCATCCGAGCACACTGTAGGATACAAATCTTCACTCTCTCCTGCTTGGTCCCAGCTTTGGGATTGAATTCGTTCTTTCCGTTATATTTTAGTACCGCTATTGTGACTGTGCACTTGGCCTTTTTTTAATACTAATCTCTCTTCGTAAGTTAGATTACTAAGATCAAAAGATTGAAATTACGTAAGATTGGAAGGTAGTTTTGAGAATGGGTTCAGAAAGTTGACTTCATCTTCAATGACTAGCAACACATGTGGATTGTTTATGAGCCTTGAATGAGAGTGAGGTTTAAACATTGGATAAATATGTATATAAAAGAAAAGATTTTGTATTTGACTAAGTCTTTTAGATGAAGGTAAAAATCACAGCAAATCAGGACCGGCCACATGATCGAGGCACGAATCTAGAAGCTTCTAAGGGCAGAACATCAATTTCAGCGACAACAGGTCCGTAAAAAGAAAGTTGGGTTGCTTTCGGGCTTATCAACTCAAATAGGCCTACCATACTGGGTTGCCATAGTAGCCCAACATGGAGGAGTTCAGGTTTATCCAAAGTTATCATCTTAAATTCTCTATCCTTAGAGAGCAATAACTTCTATCTCTTCATGAGGAAGTTGATAACTAACCTTATCACTCCATAGGGAATCAAGAGAAAATCTAATATCTTGAAATTGTCCCCCAAATGCTATAAATACCCTTCACCTCTTTCAGAATTAGGTAATCATAATTTTGCCACAAAAAAGCTCCACTATTTTTTCTGAGTTTCGACTTGAGCGTTGGAGGGTCTTTCGCTGGGGCGAACTCCGGTGTTTAGACTTCTTGTAGGTTTGCTATAGCGATCTTGGCCATCCAAATCAGATCCAAGCATCCACAATAGTCAGAAAATCCAATTAAGGAGTTAACTACGATCTATGAAGTACCGATACTCTGCGGGGGGGGGGGGGGGGGGCGCGTACCAAGTAACCTGGCGATACGCGTATCGTACGCGTCCGATATGTATCCGATATGTATTGGAATAAATTTAAAAATAAAAAAATTTAAAAAATATCCGATACTCTCCCGATACGCTGCGATATGCATCCGATACGTCGGGATACGCCGCCGATACGTTTTTTGTTTTTTTGTTTTTGTTTTTTGTTTTCTTTCGGCCTGGCCCAAAGCCACCTCCCTTTTCCTTTCTGTCTCTCATTGCTCTTCTCTCTGTCTCTTAACGCTCTTCTCTCTCTCTCACACACGATCTCTTTTCAAACCCTAGCCCTCCTCTCTCTCTCACCCCGACCGAAACCCTAGCCGGCGAGCCGTCTTCTTCCTCTCTCACCCCGATCGGCAATCGAAAATCGAAACCCTAGCCATTGGCCCTCTCTCTCTCTCTCAAATCTCCTCTCTCTCTCACCTCGATCGTAGACGGCGACGGTGCCCTCTTCTCTCTCTCTCACCCGGATCAGCGATCGAAACCCTAGCCGAACCGAAATCTTCTTTCTCTCTCTTACCTCAGATAAAGGTATTGTAATACCCCGCAAAATAGCATATGACTATTTTGCCTCACAATCTGTGTGCAATTGAGAATTGCACGTGGTTATGTATTTTTCTAGTAACAATTGATTTTTACTGAGAAATATTAGATTTATTGTCTACTTTATTTTATAATTTTGAAGGATTAATATGAGGTAATTTTAATGTATTTTGTATTGTTTATACTATTAAAGTGGAGATTTTTGGGTTTATTTGAAATATATTTAGACTTGGGGGGCTTATATGAAATTTTCCCTTACATTAATTATTTATTTTTCCTTTTATAAAAAACCACCCCACCTCCTTCTTTCTCCTTCTCTTTCTCCCGTTCCTTTCCCCAACCGACATAAAGAAACCGAATGAAACCCATTCGGCTCCTCCTCTCCCCACCTCAAATCCCCTCCATTTCTCCATCGTTTTCAAATTAAATTGAGGGGTAGACTAATAGAAGAGTTCTCTACGTCGTGGCGGTGTCCGTTTTTCGAAAGGATTTCAGAAAGGTAAATCCTAGATTTTATTATTGTATGAAATTTAGTGTGGTTAATTTCTTTTGAGTAGGAGTAGTATGGTAGGAAGATTAGGAGATGTTGGGAAGGGTAGATGTGAGAAATTAGCAAGTTGTTAGAGAATTTGTAAGTTGCTAATAAATTAGGGTTTTGAGTTTGTAAAAGAGAACTATATGTGTATGAATTAGTTCTCGTATGGTAGTAGAAATTGTAGTTGGATTATTAGAATAATTTGGGAGTGCTTTTGGTAATTGTTCGAAAATAAGAACCTTGTCGGAATTCGAATGTCACGTGCAAGGCACGTGTGTATCCCAGGCGTTCAATAGAATGCCTGTGTGATATTGGAATTAGTATTATTATTTTCCTGTAACTGGCTTGGATGCTTGAGCCTTGATTGCTTTGAATTTTGATGATAGGAAATACTGGCGACTTCGGATGCGTGGTGATGCTTGGAGTCTTCGCGGGACAATTTGTGAGTATGGTCTCTTTTATTTTATGTACATGATGTGTTATGAAGATTTTAAATTATGATTTGCTGTGTATTTTCGATTTCGTATCTCAGTGCAGCCTAGGTGTTTTGAACTAGGGATTTTCGTGGACACTCTCGTATGTGTCCACAACTATAGTTTAAATTTCATAAATTATCGAGGTCGTTTGATACCTCAAAAATTTGTGGAGTGTAGCTGGTCTAAAAGGACAGAGCTGAAGCCGATTGCATTTGAACTGAAGTCCAAAAGGTCATAACCAATTGTATATGTTTGATCTTGCTGTGTAATTGTTTTTCATAGGCCAGATAAGGGCCAAGTGGGGTCACTAATTGAGAACAGGACTATAGTGTTATTTTTATTGTAATATTTATTGTAAATGTGAACAATAAGACCTTGAGTATTGATAGTTTCACCTAGAAACCAAGTGGAGATTAATAAAGGAATTAAGCAGTGTTAGATGAAACACGGTTATACATGGGTATGTATATAATCAATGCATGCTTATATGCGTACTTGTTGTGAAGTGGTGCACATTGAGTGCACTAGTTTGGTGCATGTGTGGGTCAACTCATAGCATGATTGGAGGCTAGGTTGAACCCCAACTAAATCTAGATGGGACTTGTTGAGATTCAACTAGGTTGGATTCACTTGAACCTAGTTGGTAGATTAAGAAATTAATTTAGATGATTAGAAAGGACAGGCACTAGTTGGGCGTGTACTACTCACCTGTCAAGGGGACACGTGCGGCGTGATCTCGACTGTTAATTCCTGAGATTTAGTGATAGAGATATCGAAATCTAGGGGAATGGATCCCTATGAGTACGTTATGTTCTAAGTTATCCATATGAACAAGGAGCTAGAGTGTAACTCTCAGTCTCTGGCGGAGTAGGGAAAGGCCCTGCCGATTCGCCCTGTGTTCGGATAACTTATGGTAGAGTCCGGGTGTGGAGAAGGACCACCGATTCCGACGGGATTGCAGCGGAGCTGGATGATCACCAGCCTGTCGGGAGTGGAGAGAGACCACCGGCCGGGTAGAGTGGAGAGAGACCACCGATTCCGATAGATCGGAGTGATCACCGACTTTCGGGAGTGGAGAGAGACCACCGATCTGATGCAGTAGACGGAATAGACCGTATTTACTGCAGCTCTACCAGTCACTAAATAAATGTCAGGAACAGGAAGGAGTACAAGAGTAAGATGCATGACGAGGGATTGAACCCTATCATTTGGTGAATACGAACTCGAATTGGGAAATATGTAGTATGGGATGCATACGTTTCCAAATCAAGTTTGCATTAGATTAAGAGCATGGTGTGCATATGAGTTGTGCATTAGAATCTATTTCATGACATACACGAACACTAGGAAATCAGGATACACGTTTATTTTTCATTCATGATGAAATGTGAGGATGATAGTAGAAGTGTATAATGAGTACGAAAGTAATGTATTGCGAGACGTGATGATATACGTTGTAAGAATGAATGAATGCGATGTTAGGTGATATGAAATTGCGAAGGAATATAAGTCGTGAGTCTGTAAATGCAAATGAATGATAAATAAGGTGCAGTTATGTGGAAGTAGAGTTATTTTGTGAATATAAAGCTTTATGGGAAAATAAAGCTATAGGAATACTTGTGTAAAACATAAAGTGAGGGGCGTTAAGCGACCTTTTTTTGAATGATTTTCCAACTAAGGACAAGTTTGTTGTGAGCGGGTATGGATATACATACAAGAAATGACTCGGAGAGTATTTGAGGTGAATTCCCATTTATGATGTTTACATGTTCAGGTTTATCTTGATATTCGTAAGTTCGTTCCGTTTTTACTTATAAAGTTTAATTTATTTGCTTAATCAATAGATTATACTCACACCAGCAATGGCTAACCCCTTAGTGTTTGGGGGTTAGGGGGGAGTCTCTGGACTACCCTAGACCCCTAATGTTGCAGGTCCTCAGCAGTGCAGAGGTGAGGTGTAGATTCATATTTCTGTGGTATGTATTATAAGTATTTTCTAAATACCTTACATCGTTTTCAAAGAAACTTATGGTTTTTATTTGATATTTGATATTCTAGTATGAGTTTGGCCCCCAGAGCATATATATATGTATTGCCTGTGTGATTCTGCTCATTTTGGTCTGGAGAGCCCGTGATATTATTGCCTGTGATGTGAGCTACGGAATTTAGAGCAGAATTCCGTAAGCCTTTTGTGTTTCGGGACAGAAATTTTCACTGGAAACTTTGCCCGGATTTTCTTTGAAATATAACTATCTTAGTTTATGTTTAAAGTAATATAGAAATGGAAAGAATTGAATTGGAGCCAAAAGGGGGCATTGCAGTTTGGTATGATAAATTGATATTCGTAATTATTGATGTATTAACTCTGATGGCAATAAAAGTGTTTTAAATTTCCGTGCCATTTACTGTGTTGAGATGCATTTGAAGGCAAAGATCTTGGTTGTGTCACGGATGTCCGATGAAGGGAATCCGGGGCGCTACAGGTATTTTTCAATTTTTAATTTTTAATTATTCAATTGTTAATTTTTTGCCTGTTATTAGGGATTTGTTAATTTTTTTATTTGGGGTTATCATACTGAGCTGGATTCAATTGTAGCCTGAGATTTAACTGCTATTAGGGAAATTTCTCATTCAAGTTATCATAACTGTTTGGGGTTAATTTTTGCCTGCTATTAGGGAAATTTCTCAGTGAATATGGAGTATTCTCTGAGAATTAACCCAGCATAAGATTCAGTATAAGATTGAGTGAATTCTCACATACATGTATAATTTAGTATAAGATTGAGTGAATTCAGTATTGAGTGAATTCAGCATAAGATTGAGTGAATTCTCACATACATTTGAATTCATTTGAATTCAGTATAAGATTCAATACTAGAGTAGTAGAGTGATTCTCATTTCTCACATACATGCCACATTAAGAAAATATTACAAAAACCAAATAACATTACATAATTGTCATAAATTTAACAAATGGTATTCATGAACTCCTTGTAAGTTATCCCTGTATTGGCCTCTTTCTTTTTGTCCTGCTTGCAAGTTGCAACCTGTTTAACATAGGAAAATTCGATGAGAAAAAATAGTTTAAATACTTGCATAAGATAGATTAAATTAGTTTAACTGTTTAAGTATATAATAGTATAAAACATAATAGCTTACAGCCTTACACTGGTCAAATAATTTTAACTATTTATTTTTTCTGAAGGATCATGTCAATGTCGGGAGGCAGTGGTACTAGTGGTAGTGGGTCGAGTGCTAGTTCCACTAGTGTATTTTATATTGTCTATGTATAACTTAAGGAATTCAATTTTTATTTATAAAATATATTATTAATTATTTTTTATTTATTTTATTTAAGCGTATCCTAATGTACCCGTATCCTAGTTTTTGAGAAATCGACGTATCCGCGTATCCGATACGTACCGTATCGGATACGCATACTCGTATCCGTGCTTTGTAGACTACGATTAATTCTGATCAAAGAAAATGTAGATCTTGATAATTTTTCATTAAAGAATTCACATAATCTATTTGCTCCCACACAAAAAATAGCAACAACACTTTTCAAGTAGTAGCTCTGCTCCCATGATTTCTTTATAGAGAGGTCTAACTCGATACTTTGGGACCTATGGTTGATGTCATGTGGTTGTGATTCTTGATTAGAAATTTCTTGGTTTGCTCAAAGATGGTGTTTATGAGTTCAGCACTTCCTACCTTTGCCATTGGTTACCCACATCATAGACTGGCCCTTTCATCTGTGTTGCTCAGTTAATTTGATGTAAAATGTAATCCTAAATAGAGAATTTCCAAGAATCTTAAAGGATTAATTTTACCAACATGTAGTGCGAATCAAAGTTAGAATTTTAAACAATTAATCGGTTTGATGGATTTTCAAGAATTGAATTAAGTTTAACAAGCCCAATTACTAATTCAATGCTAACAATCAATAATTAAATCCCTAAGTGTTCTTAGCAAGTAAAAGATGCAATATTGATTCGTACTCTAATTAGGCAAGTGGAACACTCAATCTCGATATTTATGGTTGACAGTTAAATTAAATAATATAATAGAGATGATAAAGCAGTATAATACAAATATTGAAAAAGTGGAAAGAGTATACCGAGGTTCGAAGCAACTAGTGTTAGATCTCAGCTTGGCAGTAAGGGGTGAGGAGCAGCACAGGGGAGTCGCAGGGGTGCTGGCGCGACTGGTTGTAGGCGGCGGCGGGATCGACGCGATAGGAGAGGGCGGACGACGTCGCGGTTGACGTCAACGAAGTGGGTCGATGGGGGATTTGGTTTTGGCTGTCGTTGCTGACGAGGACAAACGAGGGGGTTTGGGTGGTTTTCTGTGGTGGCACTGGCCGTCGAGGGGAAGTGGGGCGGCGCTGGAAGGAGGTCAGGAGGTGGCGTCGAGGAGGGCGGCTGAAGTTGGCTGGGGAGGACGATCGGAGACGGGTTTGGGGTGTTTAGGCGGGAAACAGATCGGTAGAGAGAGAGAACGGGAGTAGCGGCTAGGGGTGTTGTGAGGGGGAAGAAGCAGGATTAGGGTTTTGGATTTGGAGATTAGGATTTTGATTTTAATTGATTTGGAGATTTGGGGTAGTTTTAGAGTTTATCACAAATCCTAAAATTTTATTAGGACTTATTACAAATCCTAATAATTGGATCCCAATTGTATCACAAAAAAAGAGAGGAAGAGCAAAACTCTAACACAATAATTTTTTTAGTCAAGAATGACATAACTTCTCATTAATCTCAAGGCCTATATATAGGCTCAAAACAAATCTCGATACAAATCTCAAAATATTATAAAATCTCAGAAATATTCTAATGCATAAAAGAAAGATTACATATGGCTATAATTGCCAAAAACAAATATGGTAATGAAATAAAATACTACACTAAACAGAATAGATGTCCTCATCATAATTATTTTTGAATATTATATGTCTAAGTTAGATTATATTTGATGCACGAAGTCGAAGTATGCATCAATATCCGCTGTAATTTATGAATATCATACATAGAAAAAAAGCAATCCTAGGTAGACTGTCTTATCTTCCCATGTTGAGCTTGGCTTGGCGTATTCGCCTGGCCAGCTTTGCGTTGTATGTTTAGTACCACTTATGTATACGCTTTCGTTAGGATGACGTAGATGAGGTGGTTCCCCAGGAGATGTCTGATGCTTCTTGCTCCTGCTTATGTGCTCAGCTTGCAATGCACCCAACGAGAAAACTCCGGTGTGCGGGAGGAGACCTAATTTCACCTACACATTATGGTAGCACTAACGAGAGCACCCATGTCAACAACATGGGGGGGAGTAAGTCGGGGTGGGGTGAGAACATTTGCGCACGCACGGGGTCGAGGCTTATAATGACTCAGCCAAGATCTTTTTGGAAAGAGCGCAATAGTGTGTACATTGAGGTTCAAAAATAAAACTTCATGTATTGCATGTGCTTACTATCTCAAAAATCAGATGTATTTCCCTAATATATATAGATGGAAAACAAGTATAAATATGGATGTGCCACACAACGAATATCCACATAGCTAAAAGCTCAACTCTTTAATTATACAGTAAAGGTATAATATCGAGGAGACTGAGTTTGATAATTTTTTGCGAATGTAGCAAGTTTGTTTTAAGGAAGCTTAGGTCAGCATACTTGAAGAAAATGTTTAGAATATTCTTAATTATTGGATCCTTTACCTTTTCTTTCGCTGGAGTACCCACTGCATTTGATTCAGTTATATATCAATAATCTGAGATACATGCCTCCATTGGTGGTTTGCTGAACCTCCACTTCCAGAGAAGACACATCTCACATGCAACGGCAAAAAAAAAAAAATTGTACAAATACTACTACTTTTATTTATTTATTTATTTTTTTGATGAAAGATGACCACAGTCACCGTTTCATTAACGATAAGTAAGGAAACAAAGTAGTAGAGTAGCGTCCGTAAAAAGCCGACCTACGAATCATAAGAACAACATCAAAAGCGAACTACAAAAGTTTCAACGTAAACATCAGACATAAAAGGCAAACATGAAAAGTATGGAGTGACACCAACAACCCTCTAACTGCCTGTGTGGCGTCCCTCTCTACGCTGCTCTCCTCGGCTAATCTCCCTCGTTGATCTTCATCTTCTTGGCCGCCTCAGCCGCTCCTGCCCATTCATGAATCAGAAGAAAAATTTTATGCATTGAAGTTTGGAATCTGTATGAACTATTGCGGAATATAAAATTGTTTCGATCTAGCTATAGGTTCCACATTGAGGCCGCGATTGCTATGTCCCACGCCCTTTTATCTTCTAGTCTAATATGATCTTTTCTTAATACCCCCCATATGTCAGTGGTTGAGTTAGGGACCAGAGTATACCCAAATTCCCTGCAAACTATCTCTCATGTTAGTCTTGCCTTAGGACATATAAATAGGATGTGGTTCACATCCTCTTCCGCGCTTAGACACTCCACATCTAAAGTCGATTTGCATGTTTCTCTTCCTGAGGTTTACTTTGGAAAGGATCGCGTCGTTGTGAGCTAACCAGCAGAAAACTTTTACTTTCAGGGCACCTGAGTTCCCCAAATGACGGATTGTTTTTTACATCTCATTCCTCCGTCGTTGATCCATTTATATATCGATGAAACTGAGAATGTTTTTGAAGCATCCCTATCCCACCATCTTTCGTCTTCGGTTCCTATCGCCTGTCCCTCTTCTTGTAGGATCAGTCTGTTCATTTCTTCGAACTGAACGATACTCTCCGGAGCTAGTTATCGTATACTATAAATCTGAGTTTACCGTTCTTTCAGACGTCTGCCACCAAGAGGTCTCAGTTATGCGTAGCAGCTGCCGCCTGTGGGAATTGGTTTTGAAGTGTAGTGTTGCCGCACTATTTATCCTTCCAAAACCTGGTCCCTTTTCCATTTCCAACCCTGCATCTAGTATTAGTGTAGAAAATCTTTCCTTGCTTAGAAATTCCTTTCCAGAGAAATGAAACTTTGGCAGACGAACTTCTGCCTCCGAATCGATATTTTCTCCTTCTACGGAACAGATCGAACGAGTAGCTCCATCAGCCCTTGCGCTTGTTAGCGATCTTCCACCACCACTTGCTTAGTAGTGCTCTATTCATATCGTGGAGGTTCATGATGCCCAATCCACCGTATTCCCTGCTCTTACAGACTCTGCCCCACCTCACCAGGGGTAATCCTCTGTTGTCCTCGTCCGTTCCTTTCCATAAGAATCTTCTTCTGAGCTTATCGATCTTATTGATAACCCACTTTGGAAGTTCGTATATGGACATCATATACAGCGGAATCGCACTAAGAACTGAATTTAACAATATAATCCTTCCCCCCGAGATAGGAATCGGCTCTTCCAACCTGCAAGTTTCTTTGCTATCTTTTCGACAAGGAACGTCCAATCCTTCTTTATAAGGGCTCCAGGCCTAATGGGCGTGCCTAGGTATTTGATTGGAAAATCACTCTTTCTGCATTGTAATATATTCGTTATCTCTGTAACAGTGGTAGAAAGGTGGTCACTAATGGGGGTGATGCTAGTCTTATTTAAGTTAACCTTCAGGCCTGACCACCCTTGGAAGCATACCAGAACTGCCTTTATAGCCACCACTTCTTCGGTTGTGGTCCTTCCGAATAGTAATGTGTCGTCTGCGTATTGTAAAATCGTCATCGGCTGTTCGATTCCTTTAATCTGGATCCCTTTGATAATGTTGTGTTCTTGAGCCCTCTTTATCATTTCTGCTAGCCCATCCGCAACGATTGCAAATAGAAGAGAAGATAGGGGATCCCCTTGTCGGAGACCTCTTTTACATCTAATCTCTTTTCCTTGTCTTCTGTTCAATTGGATGAACAATTTTCCGCCCTGAACAGACGTTTTCATCCACATCCTCCATTTCACACCAAAACCTTTGAGGTGTAGGGCTTCATCCAGACAGTCTCAATGCACTGAATCATAAGCCTTCTGGAAGTCTAGTTTAAGAAGAAATCCGTCCGCCGTTGCTCTGTTGCCTCTGTAAACTATTTCGTGTGCTGATGCTATGCTGTCCATGATGCCCCTATCACGAATGAAGCCACATTGTGATGGAGCCATGACATCATCTAGATGCAGAGCCAATCTTTGGGCTAGGACTTTCGTGATGATTTTGAACGACCCATTAAGCAGGCTAATTGGTCTGAGATCTTCATACGTGGTAACCTCATGCTTCTTAGGCACCAGAACTACTAAGGCATAGTTTATCCTATTCAGATTTGCAACTCCTTCATAAAGCTCATGAAATATGTTCATTAGATCCTCGTTGATGATTTGCCAGTATACTTTGTAAAAGAAAATTGGCAGCCCGTCTGGGCCAGGTGACTTGTCCTGGCCGAGATTCTTAATTGCATCGAAAACCTCTATCTCTGAGAATCTTGCTTCAATACCTTCGCAGCCATCTATTCTGGAAAAGCTCCACATATCCGGTGCCAGCTTGCATCTACCAGTTGTGTTACTACCCAATAAGTCGTGAAATTGTCTGTCTAAATGGTCTTTGATGCGCCCTTCATTCTCAGTCCAAGTACCGTTCACTGAAAGCCTAGTGATGTGATTTTGTCTTCTTCTCCCGTTAGTCACCTTATGGAAATATTTTGTATTTGCATCCCCGTCTCTTAGCCATTATATCCTAGATATCTGTCTCCAGTACATCTCCTCCATTGATCCTATCTGTTGCAGCTCCAGTCTTTTGCTTGCTAGTTCGTCGTTCTCCTCCTCCAAAAGTTACCTATTCTCTTGAATAGTCTCCAGAGCGTCGATTCTGATGCATAATGTCTCTCTTCTAAGGTTAATGTCGCTCATCTTTTGCCTTGCTCACCCTTTTAATACCTCCTGAATATCCGACCGCCGGTTTGAATCTCCAGTGGAAGTCTCCCATTCCTCTAAGGCTATTAAAAGTAGTACTACTTTTATTTTGATAGCATATAAGTCGTACTACTAACTTTGTGTCTTATATAGACAAGTTGTCTAGCACGTGCAATGAATGTGCTTTATCTTTGTAAGAGTTTGATTTCCTCATTTAACTGGAATATTTTAATAAAAATAATCTTTAAGTTTAAACAAAATTCGATCATTATCTATAATCCACATGGCCATACAGCCCTAACTCCTTTTGGTTATAAACTTATAATAATAGAGATTAGATATAAATCAAGCCATAAACCTCAATACAATAGTTTAAAGAAATCTACATATTTCATTAGAAAAATGCTTAAAATAGAGAGTGCAATAATATTCACAATTAGTTGAACATCTATACAATATATTATGCTAAGACCACTTTTGGTCAAGGATTTTCCTCATTTTTCTTTTTAAAATAAAAGAAATGAGAGGAAATGTAGGAGGCAACCACACACGTCCAAAATTTAAACTGAATTCTTATCTCTTAATCAAACATAAAAATTGTGCAATAAATTAGATGTTATTAGATGAATTTTAATTTTTTTTTTTTTTGCTATGTTCTCATTTTTTGAAAATTATGTGCAATATTGCACATGATTATACTAGTATTTAATTAAAGAGGACGGACATTTTTGTGATGGTATTTTTGTAACTTTATTATTAACATGTTTAACTAAAAGGATATTTATTTTTTGTTACACTAAGGTATTTTTTAATAAGAGTGTAGAAATATAAACGACCTGAAATAATTAAAGTAATTGAGCTACTTGAGAAAGGGGGAAAGGGACTCAAAAAGTTTACCCTTTAGGAAGAAATAAACTAAAAGAATTGATACTTTTAGAATCTGCACAGTTTGTCGGCCACCATCAGCATCTACACTGTCTTCACCTCCCACCACCTCTCCCTACATCTTGGTTCAATCCATCGTAACACTATTGTTGATCTTTGACAATCACTTTTACAATGTGCAATCCCCTACAAACGGGCTGACAGCACAGTGAGTTAGGGTAGATGATAGGAAAGATGAAGGAAAAAAGAGAAAGGAGAGATGGAATGAAAGGTGACTTATCCACTAGCTGGAGGTGACTAGAACTAACGTTGAAAACATGTGGTGCAAACCTGGCGATGAATATTATCATTTCTCAATATCTAGAGTCCACTAATTGATCAATTGAGAATTTTGCTTTTTAATTTAACTTCAACGCATATGTAACCCACTACAAAATAAAATAATAAGATCCATTGATAACTAAATCAGATCCAATCATATTTAACTACTTCTTTCATGCATATCCCAAATAAATTCTGCTTTAGCATTATTTCAAAATTTTAGATGCCTTTATACATGCAAAATGAAAAAGAAATAAATGGTAAAATTTGGAAACACATGTAGTTGAGGGGTGTTTTTTCAAATTTAGCCTAAATAAAATCATCATACAGCCTCTCAAATTCTGCTTAAATGATCATCACTTTTCTTCACTAATGATTGTAGTGAACGTTCTCTCAAGAAAAGAAAAGAAAAAAAGGGGAGATTGCAATTAGATTGGTATTAAAAAAGACAAAGGATTGGTTCAAAACTTCCAATGATAACCTGAAGGATAAGTAGCAGTTATAGTGACGTTTCATGTAAACTTGTTCAATGCTCCCATAGCTATTGTCTGGCATATTTAGAGTATTAGTAGAATATGGATTAGTCATCAATATGACTGACAATTTTTCTCTGAAATTGGTGGAACTGTTTCAATGTAGGTTATTGCTGATCGGGATTATGCAATTGGTGAACAGGTCAGATTATACTTGAAATCATTTCCTTCATTATCTCATCCTCAGTAAATCGACAGTTTTGGTGGGAAATTTGTAAGAGGGTAATGTCATTTATCTCTTTAAACTAGCTAAAATATTTGTTAAGATAGCGTAATGAATATCTACTTGATTTACCATGTTTTTACTTCCATAAACTAAGAAGCACATTGTTATATTTTGACAAAAATTCCGTCTTTCATGATTCCATCCCTTTTCTTTACATCTCTCCTTTTCAGCCCAACCTTACAAAACCAACCCCTGTTTACTTTCTTTCTTCAACATCTTTGTATCTAATTCTAAATTCAATTGCAAAATCAACTTCATTTTTTTCTTCTAGACGAAGCCTACCTTGAACCCATGCACTCTCCCTCTCTCTTTGATCTCTCTCTCCTTTCTAAATATGAATGTAAAATTGATGGAGAAAGCAAAGAAGAATCTTTTTGAAGAATAAGATATTTTTTTTAAAAATATTTTCTTGGTTTATTTAGTTTAATTTTTGTTAATTTTCCATAGTAGAGAGAAAAATACTTTATTGAGATGATTTAATAGAGAATATAATAGGAGAGTAGAAAGAGAACTACTTATTTTTTCGATATGGAATTACTTTAGCATTACTTTAACACTCCGCAGAGATATTATTAAGCCAAGCTTGCTGAAGAAGGTTTGAAAAAGCTTATAAGTTAGTGCTTTAGTAAGGATATCAACAAGTTGTTCATCGGATCCAACATTGAGAATTAAACAACCTTCTTTTCTCACTCATCACTAACAAAGTGATAGTCAACTTCAATATGTTTTATGCGCTCATGAAACACTGGATTTTCAAAATGCTTAGCAACCTGGTTATCACAGTAGAGTGGAACTGGAGATGATAATTAGATCGCCAAGTCTCGTGGGAGAGATCTCAGCTACCGAGACCAAATGTCCGATGGCTCGGTATTCAAATTGTGCACTTGATTTAGCAACAATTGACTACTTCTTGCTTTTCCATGATACAAGATTTCCTCCAGAAAATACAAAGTATTCTCTAATGGAGCACTTATCATCAACAGATCATGTCCAATCAACATTAGAATAACCTCGTAAAGAAATAGAATTACCGAGCTTGAAGAGAAGTCCTCACCTACGGACCTTCTTAAAGTAGTGAAGAATAATAACCACTGCTTCCCAATGAGTGATGGTCGGTGCTTGCATAAACTAACTCGACGAACTGCATAGGCAATATATGGCATAGTCACCGAGAGATATATGAGTTTGTCAACCAATCTGCATTGTCTTCCTGAGTCGGAGAACTCTGCATCGTTGGAGAAGGAGGATAGCTTAACATTAGTATCCATAGGTCACTGAGACGAAATCCCAACATTCTCGTCTCAGTAATTACTGCTTGAAAGGTTTGCCTTAATTACTGCTTGATGTCTGCAATATCTTGCAAATCACTGCTTGTGATAATAATATCATTAACATAGATTAACTAGATCACAATGCCTTGAAGAGAGTGGTCTACTTGCTTCTAGAGATTCACAGGAGCACACAACTTTGCCAAACTTTTCAAACTAAGCCTGAGGAGATTGTTTGAGGCCATAAAGAGATATTTTGAAGTCATACAAGATTCTTTCATTCTCGCTCAAAATCAGGAGGTTATTGCATATACACCACCTCTTTCAAGTCCCCATTCAGAAATGCATTTTTTACATCAAGCTGGTGAAGAGGCCATGAATGAGTCGATGCAAGAGAGATCAGAACCTAAATAGATGTGAGTTTTGTAACTGGAGAAAATATCTCTGCATAGTCGACTCCAAATTACTGAGTATATCCTTTAGCTACAAGATAGACTTTGAATCGTTCACCTACGCCATCGGGATTGTTTGACTATGAATACCCGCTTCTAGCCAACTGTCTTGCCATTCATAGGAAGCCAAACCAACATCTAAATATCATTATGCTGAAGAGCATGTATTTTTACTTTCATGGCTATTGTCCAACTAGGATGCTTGAGTGTTTCCTGAACATTCTTATGAATAGAGATGGAGTCCAATGAAGAGGTAAAGGCTCGAAAAGGTATGTTTAGTTTATAAGAAGGAACAAACTTGGCAATAGGATGACGAGTACAAATATGCTCAGTACTACGTTGAGCAATAAGTAAATTATCTGTGTTAAAGATATTACTGATAGAAGTAGTTGACCATGGTTCGACAACAAAAGGTACCGTTATAATTGTCGAATTGGAACAAGTTTTTCGTTTCCTTACACAAACTCAATGTGGTGGAGAAGGTGGGAAATCAAACTCTTTACAACAACCATTCATAAATTGGGAGTTTTAGAAGGAGATTGGTCAAAGAAAGGAATTATCTGTTTATGTAAACATTTTCTTTCGTAAAGGACAATAGCGAAGATAACCCTTCGAAAAACATGAATATCCAAAAACATACACATTTAATAGCACGTGGGTCAAGTTTATCGGCGCCCGGACCACGATTTTGATCAAAATGTGTGCAACCAGAAACGCTAGGTGAGATTGAAAATGGGTCTTGAGAGGGAATCACCAGGTTAAATGAGGATTTATTTTGAAGAATCACACTAAGCATACGGTTGATTAAAAAAAAAGGTAGTGAGAATTGCATAACTTCAATAGAACGTTGGCACTCTCGGTTCAAACATCAGATAGTAAGCTGTGCTAAGTAAATGTTGATTTTTGTATTCTGCCACTCCATTTTGTTGAGGAATGTAGGTGCAAGAAGCTTGTTTGATTAATCCATGTTGAGAAAAAAATTGTTGAAAATCAGAACTCACATATTTTTTGGCATTATCATATAGGAAACATTTAGGAGTGTCGAATTGTGTTCTTATCTCCAAGAAAAATTCTTGAAAAATTTTAAACAATTCTGAATGATCTCTCAAGAAAAACAACCAAGTCGTGCGAGAGAAATAATTAATAAACGTAACAAAATAACGATATTTATTAAACATGTGAAAGCCAGCAAGGCCTCAAACACTAGAGTGCAATAAATTAAACAAATTCTCACTGCGTTATTGACATGTCAGGTGTACAAAGCTCTATGATGTTTACCTAACTCACAAGACTCACATTAAAAGAAGGCTCACAACAAAAAACCAAGTGCTTGAGAGTAGTAGAAGATGTCCTAGTTGGCAATGCCACAATGCAGGATCAATAGAGGAACTAAAAGCTGAAACTTAGACTAACGTCAATCACCTTTCTCATCATAATATCCTGAAAATACACAATGAGAAGGAAAGCTTGTTACTGAACAATTTAAATCTTTGCGAATTTTAGGAATAGACTATTCGCTATTAGGAAAGGTATGAACATGCAAGACAGATTTAAGAGAAAAAGTGTGTAAATAAGATATTTTCCACCCCTTCAACAGGGTTGGTTGAGCCATCAACAACACATGATAATTTGGAAGTAAAGAAAATTTAAAAAAGGGTAAAGGAAACGTATGTTTAGAAACACTTTAGTCAATATTTCATTGATGTGATGAAACGTGACAAACATTACCTAAGTGAACTGAGTTATCAAAGGGAAGAGACATCATATTGTGGAAGACTTGATACTCTTTAGCAGAAATAGTATATTAGGAGGAGGATATTGCATATGTGGAAGCAGCAGTAGAAGGAAGTTTCATAGTGGAAGATTGAGTCGTAGGATGACCAAGACGTTTCCAACATGTCTCATACTAATGAGATTTGCCATGACAGCAGGTGGAATACTTGGTGTTGAAGCGGCGACCATCACCTCGACCACGACCCTGACCACGATCCCCATGGCCCCTAAGAGAGCAAGAACCATGACCTCTAAGGTGGAGGAGACTGCTGCGAGTAATCAGTAAAATTATAGTATCAGCCAGAGGCTAGTGCAGACAGAGCTAGAGTGTCAACAATAGCAGGAGGGGTAACCCGGAAAAACTGAATATGAAGATTAGGAAGAGATGGACTATCGTTGGTGGTCAGAATATGAGAACAAACACTCTCAAATTAGGGGCGAAATTGCCCAAGGCAAGAAAGGTGAGAAGAGGTTCATGTTGCTTCTGCTAAATAACAGGATCAGGAGAGTATGGCCGATAGATCTTCCACTATTCTAAGAACTGGTTAAATCTATAGAGATATGCATGAATGTGATCGCCCTATTTGGTCTCATCCATATCGCGAAATATACCGTACATGCGTTGCATGTTATTGGATGAACAATGCATTTGATGAAGACTGTCCAAAATTTGCTTTGTTGTGTCAAGAAAAGTGATGGACTGATAGGCATATCGTTCCATGTAATTGGTCATCATATTGATGATCAAGTTGTCATCACGATCCCATGCCTTAAACTTGGGATTCTCAGTTTCAGGAGGTTTTTCCGTGATGTGATGGTACATTTTGCACCCCTTGAGAAAGCACATTATAGAACGGGACCATGTCATGTAGTTATTTAATAAAGCAGGCTTATATTTTGAGAGATTAATTGGAAATGTTGCATACTTTCCATAGGTTGCACGTCATCATCTATCTTCTCTTATTCAGCCTTAATCGGTTTGAAAGCTAAATCCTGAACTTTTTTTATTTTTCTGTTCGATTACCCCAATGCCACACAAAAACTCCTTTCTTTGTATAGGAAAAATACCACTAATCCTGTTTACGGGAAACCTGTGTCGAAGAGAGAGGGGGGGAGGGGGAGGGGGGGGGGGGGGGGGATGAAAGAAAACTATGGAATTCTAAGATGTATGTGCAGGCCTTCTTAAAATGAAGGAATCTCTGAGACAAAAGTCCAACAGATATGCAAAAAAGATCTGCCCAATATTAGAAGGGATAATCTCAAGTTTCAGGATGAGTTTTATCAGCTTTTGGATGAAAAGAAAGGTGATGAAGACGATCAATCTTTTAAATCCTCAGTCACGACTTCAGCTTTGCTGAAGCCATCATTGCCCACTTTGATTTCTCCTGGGGAAGTTTCATAGCCACCTTTTTCTTTAATGAAAGATTTATAAGTGGAGATCCATTGCTTGAGCCGCTACAACAAAAACAAAGCTTTTATCCCAAACTTTTGGGGTCGGCTACACATGTTCAAAATCCGCTTGATTAAGCAGATCTCAATCGAAAGTGGAGCATCTTATTTTTTTTCTTGCTTCTCCTTCAGCGTGTTTTCTACCATACTGTGTCACATTCAGTTGGAAATATTTAGTTCGTTGGAATGATCAATCATGCTTCTCTGAATTTGTCGATTAGGACGTCAAGTTTTTCTCACCCAAAGAGAATGATTAAGGAATGCAAGAAGAATCTTCTAGAAGTAGAAGAAGATATTTTTTAAGTTATATTTAGTTGGGTTTTGTTTTCTTATAGTTTATTTTGATAAGGTGTGAGTGGTTTAGGATTTTATTTGGTTTATATTTTAGTTTCGTTTAGTGAGACAAAAATAATTTAGGATTTATTTATTCTATTTTGTAAGCCTATTGAAAGGGCAATTTATTATTGAATAAAGTATACTTGAATTTGGAGAAAGTTTTAAAAGGCAAGTGCTGTTGAGTACATGCCCCCCTCTTTAAATTTTAGTTCTTTCTTTAACAAAAACTAAAACCCAAACACATGCCCACTTTCTTTCCTTTCTATGAACCAAAACCCATACCATCTCTTTTTCTCCAGATTTTTTTGTTCCTAAGATCCAAAGCTCTATTTCCTCTCTTTCTTCAACCTGTCTCTATTTTCATTTTTTTAAACCCTAGCCTAATCTTATCTTTCCCTTTCTGAACCATACCTGAAACTAAAACCCTGCAGTGGATAAGAATGTAATTTCAACTCTTTTTTTTAAAACCCAAAATTTATGGAAGATGCACATCATAAAGTACTTAGTAGTTTTTTGGAGAACACCTCAAAGTCTGTGCTAGTTTGATGTACTTGTATGAATAGGGTAAAATCCTATTAACAGATGTGTGGTACTTATCTATAAAATAAAGGTTTTACAGTAGCTACAGATACTAAAGCAAGTTTGTGGTAGTTTCTTAAAAAGCTATGAAAGTTCATGGTGCTCTTTTTGTAATTTAGCCTATGTTTTGGAAACCTTCAGTTTGTTATGTACTATGAGCATTATTCTGAATAATTTATTTATGTTTCTAAAATACTTCTTCTAATCACAATATGCATAGGTTCCTCCTTCAACCCCTATTTCTCTTCAATTTTGTAGCTTATCTGATCATATTTTAGAGAGTATATTTGTGCTGTATATGTTATTGCATGTGCATCTAAGAGTACAGGAGAATTGTTTAAAATGCTTGTTTATAACTGTATTATCACTTGCCTAGTTCAGAGATTCTTAATTGTTAATTTGGTTGGCAGGTTTTAATTAGGTATGGGAAGTTTTGTAATGCTACGCTAATGTTGGATTTCGGGTTTACTCTTCCATATAATATTCATGATCAGGTTATATACCTCCCACTTGCAGCCGAATCGTGTTTTTATTTCCTTTATTTTCTTTTTCTTCAGTAACCTAGTTTAAGGTAGTTCTATCTCCTTAAGTTGCAGCACATTTTTTTTCTTCTTGTTTGTTTTGCTTTCCTGCTGACTTTTGTGTCAAAATATTATCTAAGGAACAAGAAGGCATTGAAAGGCCGCATAATTAATGGTCACAGCAACAAGTATTAATATAGTTAGAGAAATTCATCACTTAGGGCAAGACTCATTTGAAACTTCATTTAAAGCAGAGCAAGCCTATGTCATGTCCAAGTTCAAACTCAAGCTCAAGTTCGTGTGGAAGTTCAAGCTTGATCCTGGACCTGAAGATCACTGCTAATTCAGTTCGGTCTCATGATAAACATCTTGTAACACCCCAAGCATTAACTGCTATCTCTGTTCGGTCCCGTTATCAACATCTTGAAATGCCCCAACCCACATCTGTTGCTAATACAACTCAGCGAGGTCTTTAACATCTTTCCAACTCATTCTAGAGCTTATACACTAAATTTGGCAGGGTGTCCGTTGTACAAAGAGCAATTGTTGAATACAAAGCACCTGATTTTCAGATTTGCAACCGAAATATTGAATTTTATTTCAAAGATCATTATTCATGAAGAGGTGTGAATGTTGGAAATCTAACTACTAGGAGGTTTATATTCAGGAATTACTATCTGCAGAGACTATGTAGTTAGCTGCTCTCTGTACGAGGAATTGTCACAACTTATTGTGTACGAGGATGACTATGTAGTTAGCTGCTCTGGAACAAGTTTAGAAACCTAGCTAGGGGTGGCATTCGGGCTCACCGGGCAGGGCCGGGCCAACAACCACCAGGCCAGACCCGGGCCCGGATCACGGTAGGCCGGGCTGGGGGGATTCCCGGGCGGGGCTAGAGTGGGGAAGGAGAGGCCCGGACCCGACCCTAGGCCCCGACCTTGGGGTTCGGTTCGGGCCTACGCGGGTTTATATATATATATATAGGAAAATCTTCCATTGTGCACCACCCTTCCGTGTGCACTCGTGTGCACTCGGCCTTCCCGCCTTCGTATCGACGATCCGAACCGTTCACATTGATCTACACATCTAAATTAGTCTAAATATGTAAAATTAAATCATTTGAAATTCATTTGCCCATCCATCATGTGACTATAAAAAACAATGATTTTCAGCTATACAATCATTGTTTTTTATAGTCACATGATGGATGAGCAAATGAATTTCAAATGATTTGATTTTACATATTTAGACTAATTTAGATGTGTAGATCAATGTGAACGGTTCGGATCGTCGATACGAAGGCGGGAAGGCCGAGTGCACACAGAGGGGTGGTGCACAACGGAAGACTTGTGCACCACCCCTCCGTGTGCACTTGGCCTTTCCGCCTTCGTATCGACGATCCGAACCGTTCACATTGATCTACACATCAAAATTATTCTAAATATGTAAAATCAAATTATTTAAAATTTATTTGCCCATCCATCATGTGACTATAAAAAACAATGATTTTCAGCCATACAATTTTGTAACACTTCAATGGATGGGCAAATGAATTTCAAATGATTTGATTTTATATAGTTAGACTAATTTAGATGTGTAGATCATGTGAACGGTTCAGATCGTCGATACGAAGACGGGAAGGCCGAGTGCACACGCCGTGCGCACCATAGGTGGTGCACAACGGAAGACTTCCTATATATATATATATATATATATATATAATAGAGTAGAATAAAGGGGAAAATTTTGAGTGATTGAATTTAGACAACAATTGTAAGAACATATATGATGAGGGTAAAAAAAGCGGACGATCTACGCCGCTTGATTCTAGCACGAATATCGATGAGATCCCATAACAGCTTGTGAGGAAATTATGGGCCTATCGCCTAAATCCAACTCAACGTGAATCAGGTCCCCTCTAATCAGGGGATCGGAGAATATTCTCTAATCAGGCTCTCACTAGCTTATAAATACAATCTTACCTCTACAGTAACCAGGTAATCACTTTTTTTAATTTCACCACTTAAAGTCTCTTAATCCTCTGGTTTTTGACTTGAGCGTCGGAGGGTCTGTCACCGGGAATCCTCCCGGTGTTTCAGACTTTTTTGCAGGTATCCAGCGACGGTCAATCATTCCCAGATCCACCAAATCCAATCACACATCTGCATTACAGTAGGGTCAGATCGGTGACCGATATCTGAGTTCTCTCACCAAAAGAACTCATTATCTGTTGCTCCCACACCCGAAAATAAGCAGCATCAGATTTGCGTCGTCTGTGGAAAACATAGACCGGAGCCTCTTCTTCAGACTCTACTCCATGACCATCGCTTCCTATGGCTCCCAAAGCCAAGAAAACCCCACCCGAGGGGCATCAGTCCGACCCTCCACTTCCTCCTCCATGCCTGATGCGAAGTCGAACGGCCACTCAAGGATCACGACAGCCGCAGGACCAAGGGTTGCAGAAACGCGCTTCGAGCGCATCTTGCTCGGTAGCACGAGAGGTCACCCATCTGGTGGTGAGAAATGGTCTATCAAGCTTGATGGATTCACCCTCTAAAACAAGTTCTAGTCCTGGAGGTATAATATCAACCACTTGGCTGTGGAAGAATCATCCGTTGTTTGAGCAGCAAAAAAAGATGTCGAAGACACTCTGTAACACCCCGAATTCCAAAATACAACTGAATTCGAGATTCCACGGATCTTTACACTTCATTTAGTACAATTTTACAAGGAAATAAAAACTTTTCACTTTACATCAGAGTTACATGAGATTTTTACACTTTACATTTTACAGCGGAAGCATATATCACAAATAATTTATATGTAATGACAGCCGAAGCAATTTACAACATTTATACAAGGTACAACGATGAATATTCTCTAAGCATCAGTTCTCCTTTAATCTTTATCATGCCATTTACCTTGCATACAACACTGTGGGTACGTCAGTTTATTCAACCGACGAAAATTATACATGGCCATCCTCTCTATGCCAGAAACAGTATAATGATTCTCATTTCTTAACAAACCACAAACTTGTTCACAAACAAACTAAAGGGGCTATCCTGTTGATGTCGTGTTGTGATTGTGCACTTAGTCCTTAATGCAATTATTATGTTATATGCCACTAATGCGCACTTGTTCGGATTCTATGCATCCCATACTACATAGGTCCGAGGGCAAGCCCTCAACGTACTTCATTTTATAGGGTTCAATCCCTCGCCATGACTTATTCTACTACGGTAACTACAGTAAGTATCCTAGATGTTCTATGATCCACGAGCCCATGTCCAGACAGCCTGGAGGGGAATCCCACGCACTGACACGACGCATCGAGCAAGCAACCTATGGACAATTCAGCCTCCGCCATGGAACAATGGCACCACCCGTAGCCACTCAAAACACCCCACAAGCGTCGCCACCGGGACGATAATTCTGGAGTAGTGCCCACGCCATGTCTTGACGTATCAAGCAGGCAGCCTGTGGATCACTCTCACACCGCCAATCCGATGGCCCTCATACTTGTGGTTTTCTCTTACTTTCATCACATCTTCACTATGTATCTAGTCCTTAGTTTATTAGAATCATGAACAAAATCGAATATCTAGAGTTAGCCTCTCCACTATACCGGTCTTAATCATTCATTCAACGTGACCCAAATCTTGGTCTTTCATCTCAACCATTTATTACAGTTCATTTCCTTTCAATTGCCGGTGGGAGACTTAGCTATCCTTTAGTTTCAATTTCAATTCACAATTACCAAAAATTGAGCCTTTCAAGCCCATAAGTTCATTTTTCATAATCACCATAGATTTTCCTTTTCATGTTCATAGCTTTCACAATCATAAAACTTTCATAAATTCAATAAAATGATTTACTTCATTTCATGTATAATTTCATGCAAAGACAAATAGAATTTACTTCTTCTAAATTGTCACAACCAATCTTTATTCATCAACAGTAGGTACATAATCTTTATCATAAAGCAAATTTAAAATTCTGAGATGTCAAAGAGGGTCTGGACAGTCGACTCAAAACACATTCAGTCGACTTGTTCAGCAAGGGAAATTATTCAAGAAAAGCTTCGGAATAGTCGACTGCTGCACATAGCCAGTCGACTTGTTCCGCAGTGTTTAAACTCTAAAGTGTCAATCACGGGGCAGTCGACTGTTACCCAAACCAGTCGGCTGTTCTGCAGGGTTTTGATTCGAAAACTTTTAATGTTCAGGACAGTCGACTACTACATTTATTCGGTCGACTGACAAGAGTTAAACTTCGAATTAGGGAAATATTTCTTCCTTCTTTCTTTCGATTTGCACACAGCATTTGGTTAGACTATAGTATATTCAATATCGATACAAACATGCAATTTTATCCGGTTACCATCATCATAAACATAGTTTACAATCTAATGTAAGATTCTCATAACTAGTATTTTTCTTTCACACAATTACGATTTCTAACCATATACTTTTCTTTTACTCATTGTCTGTCTACGAAGATGAATATTACTCCGAATTAACTTGCTAGAAAAGTCAAGATAATAACACACATCATTTCATGGAATTTCGAACTACAAATTTTATTTCATCATACCAGTCGACTTTTCGACATGATCGGTGGACTGTACAGGTACGTTCCAATTTCTCAAAATGTGTTTAGTTCTATACCATTCATTCAATTTCTACATCATGTATAGCATGGAAGATTTCAATATAACAGTCATTCTATCAATTCAATTTACACACACATAATAACAAATCAATCTCAATCCTAGCATGATTTCTATACTAGAAGTCATGAGAAACACCCACCTTTTGAAGAGATAAACGAAATTCCTTAAAGCTTCCTAGTGCGATGTACGTCTCCTCCTCCTTGCTCCTTGCCAAAACTGAGAACTTCTTCTGTAGTGATGACCGGCCTCCAAAGAACACTCACTCTCAACTCTCCTTAAAATTACTCTTAATAGATTTTTAGTGTAGAAAATAATTAAATGGGAGGGGTATTTATATACAATTTAGGAGTTGATTGGAGGGCTAAGATCAGATAGATAGTTATAGGATGGAGGGTTAGGATGAGAGTAGGAGTTATAGCAACCACCCACACACTCAAATAACTACCCACACCCACTCCACTCAAATGCACAAACCGGCCTCCCTTATTTGGTGTGTTCATGCACGTATACGTGCAATGCACGTGCACTCACTAGTTCCCAAAAATATGTACATTTTATTTTATGAAAATAATCTTATAAATATTTAACATTACAAGTTGTAATTAAATAAGGAATAGTTCATGGGCCTTATTTAATGGGCCAAAATAATATTAAAAAAAACAAAAGGAATTGCTTTTGTTTATTTGAAGAAAATGGGCCTTTATATAAAAGAATAATTAGAGAATACATATACGTATATATACATATACACATTATTCATAAAGAAGATAATTATAAGATTTTATACTACAAAAATTGCACGTGCACACTACGTGCAAAGAAAAATAAATAATTTTCATAAATGAAAATCGGGGCATTACACACTAAATGTCATCAACAACCGACAGATTGAGGATGACCTCCAAAATCGTCTCAACCGATCCCAGAATAGAAGGGAGCCCTCGAACCACAACCCAGGTCGGAGTCACCACTGTTCAAACCTCCACTGTTCGAAACCTATAACGGAGAAATAGATCATGCTGATCACGTCAAGGGCTTCAAAATTCTTATGATGATTCACAACGCCTCAGATTCCCTTATCTGCTGTGCTTTCCCGGCCACCCTGAGAGGCCTCGCACGAGAATGGTTCACCAAACTTGCCCCCGGTTCAATTTACTCCTTCGACCAACTTGAGGAGAATTTTCTCGCTTGTTTCGTGACTAACCGAAAGGCTGAAAAGACGAGTGCCTCCTTACTGGACCTCAGACAGAAGGACGGGGAATCCCTTCGAGATTTCATCCAGAGATTTACGGCCGAAGCACGGTAGCAGCAGCAGCTTTTCGACATAATGTCCTCCGTGACTCGTTAAAGGCCTCCCTGGCCAAGAAGCCAACCATCGACTTTTCCGAAATTCTCCATAGGAGTGAGAAGTACATCCGGGCCGAGGAGGCCCTTCACCCCGGGGGTCGGAAGGGATCGCCCACTAATGGAAAGAGGAAGACGAAGAACTCCAAACCTCCCAAGAAGGCCCAAAAAGATGTCTTGGGGCAGCGACGCCTCCCCCCGCATCCACGGTTCGATAAATTCACTCCGCTCAATGCGAGCATGTTAGCTATCCTGATGGAAGTAGAAGGCGACGATATACTCCAACACCCTACTCGGTCCAACAACCCTAACAAGAAGAGAGACTGGAGGTTTTACTGCTGTTTCCATCGGGACCACAACCACGAAACCGATAACTGCCAAGCTCTGGATGATGAAATCGAGGCTCTCATCCGGAGAGGATATATTATCAAATTCACTCAGAATGGCCCGAGAGTTGCTCCGCCTCGAGGAGCGAACAGGTGTCCAGAGTTGGAGCCCAAGCATCAGGACACTGAGAATCTGGCCCTCCTCCACTGCATCCATGGCAGACCCATGGGCGGAGAGTCGAGCTCCTCCTGCAAGGCTTTCATCCGGGAGGTAAACTCCATTCACAATTGTCCCCCTCCTCCAGGTCTCGGGTTGGCGGTCTCTTTCTCGGACGAAGACCTCGAATGTGTTCGGGTCCCGCACTGTGACGCCTCGGTCATCAGCCTTGCGCTGGCCAATCACGAGGTCCGCCGTATCCTTGTCGACAACGGAAATTCAGTGAACATCCTGTTCCTAGCAGCCTTCGAAGCCTTAAAGCTCTTTCGGGAGAGACTGAAACTAGCGGGGTACACCCTCCACAGCTTCTCCGATGCCCCAGTCCAGATTGAGGGAATGAGAATCGTTACCTTTGACGTCATCGCAGGGAAATCCCCAACTGCTCGAATAGAGGCAATGGATTTCATGGTAGTCAATGTCAAAGCCGCCTGTAACGCCATTCTAGGTCGTCTTGCCCTCGCTTCCCTCCAGGCAGTACCCTCTGTAATGCCCCGATTTTCATTTATGAAAATTATTTATTTTGCACGTAGTGTGCACGTGCAATATTTTTGGTTGAATTAAATGTTATGATTATTTCCATTATGATGGGTATGGATTTTTAAATATGTGTTTTTAAATTATTTTCACAAAGCTTTCTTTCAATTAGACAAAAATCTTTTTCTTTTAAAAGCCCAAAGTTAATTTAATTTATTATAATTATTTTGGCCCATTAAACTAGAGCCCATTAGTTAATTTATTTTTTTAAATATGACTTGTAATGTAGAATACAAAAATTAAAGTTTATTTTTATATAAAATAAAATGTACAATTTTTGGACCTAGTTGCATGCATGTGCACTACACGTACATGTGCAATATGCACTCCTATGATGGCCGGTTTTGATCTTTTTGGGAGGGAAACCAAAAATTTGAGTGGAGATCATGCTTGGTGGTTACTTGGTTGTGGGTAGTTAATGTAACTCCTACTTTCATCTTAGCCCTCCATCTTATAACCAATTACTTGATCCTAGCCCTCCATTCCATCAAGATTTTAGTATAAATACCCCCTCCATGGCTAGTCATTCTTGTGCCCATTACTTTCTACAAACCTATAGTCTAAATTATATTATCTAGTAGTGATTTTGTGAGTTAAAAGATTGAGAGTGTGTGGGATTTTTGCTTGCAACTAGAAGAGGGAGAGGCCGGCATCATGGAAGGAGGAGCTCTCGGATTGCTTGGGTGTGCTTGGAGGCTTGTGTGCACGTGTTCAAGGAGGAGCATTTCGTTGCAAGGACATTCGTCTAGGGATTGCTAGTTGTATTTTTCTCTCCATACAAGGTGGGTAAATTTTCTATATTCTAATTAGGGATGCATGCTAGATTAAATTGAATGAATGAGGCATGAAAAATATTAATAAGAGTACGCTTTAATGGGAAAATTGACCTATGAATTGATTGGAATGTGGATGTGCAATTGTATGTGATTTGATTAATAAAAATCTAAGTTTGTATGGATTAATTATAGGCTAAATTTAAAAAAACATCACAATAGTTTGGCGCTATTTAAAAAAACATCACAAAACTTTGACTTTTTAAAAAAACATCACAATGTTTAACTTTCAGTTAACGGAGTTATCCAACCGTTAACTGGGTTATACGTAATGTTTAAAAAAACATCACAAAACTATTGTTTTGTTTAAAAAAACAACACAGAACTATTATTCTGTTTAAAAAAACATCACAAAAGTTCCCATTTGTTTAAAAAAACATCACATAACTATTATCCCAGTTAACGGTTGGATAACTCCGTTAACTAAAAGTTAAACATTGTGATGTTTTTTTAAAAAGTGAAAGTTTTGTGATGTTTTTTTAAACAGCGCCAAACTATTGTGATGTTTTTTTAAATTTAGCCATTAATTATACCCATGGATTGTTAAAGAAAGTCTCATTATCTACATCACAAATTATATACACAAAGTTAGTAGATTGGCAATGCTACTTCATGTGATTAAATGGATCATTGTGTGATATTGAAATAAATGAATTAAGATATAGATTAGTATGTTTGGTAAAAGGTTAAAAACAGAGAATTAATCCTTAGTTTGCTAATAAAGAGATTAGTGGTATTATTTGTTAATAAATGTCGAAATGAAGAATGTGGTAGTTATAATGTAGAATTCGAATTAATTGTATGAAAATATGTTTTAATTGTTGAAAAAAATTATTTTTTCATACTGATATGTAAATTAGACAAGAAATAACCAATCTGGAATTTTACAGTAATTTTTTATAAAAGCAAAGTGAAATGAGGACTAGTTGAACATCGAGACGTTTTAATAACAGAGAGAATTGGTTCAAATGAGTTTTGAGTTGCGTTCTTGACAACTTGAGCGCGTAGCTCAAGTGGTCGGGACGGCTCTGGTCGCTACAGTAGCCTTAGGTTCCCTGTGGTGGCCGGTTCGAATCCCTGTGGCACCATATTTGTTTCATGAATTTTTAAAACAAAGAATCAGTGGCCGAGAGCATTAAATACTTTCTGCTCTCCTTTGATACTGCTGGCGCAGTTGGCCTAGTGGCCGGTGCCTTTGGCTGTGTTCTCTCCGTGCTGGGTTCGAATCTTGCCCTCGGCAAGATTGAAAAAACTTATTTTTTAACATTTTGGTGATCAAAAAATTGTGGAAAAAATATGATTATTCTTCTAAAAATATGTAGGACTTATGAAAAATAATTTGGAAATTATTTGCATAAAATAAAACATGATTTGAGAATAAAATGTGTAAATAGAACTATGGTTTTATATTTATATTTTTGTGAAATTATATCTTGCAAAAAGAATGAAGGATTAGAAAATTAATTTGGTAAAAAGAAATTATATTGCGTGATGTGATGCAAATTATTCTCATTTGAGAATAGTGTGGAAATTATGAAGTGTAAATGTTCACCTTTGATTGAATAATTAATGATGTGGTTTTTATGTGAAAATAACATTTCATGAGTTACATGATGAATAGTTGAATTTCATGTATAGTTATGGACTATTTGAACGAATTAGAAATCATGATTGGAAAAGAGAAATACTTTTGAGTATGATAACTCAACATGAGAATTTATGAGTTGGAAATGCTCAAATTGGAAATTGTGAATTGAAAATTGATACAAAAAGAGTAGCTAAGTCTCCCCCGGCATTTGGAAATAAATGAAATGAAAATTGAAAAGAAAGACCAAGGTTGGTCATGTTTGAATGAATGAATAAGTCCGGTTTAGTGGAGAGGCTAACTCTAGAGCTTTGATTTTTGTTCATGATTTTGATAAAAACTAAGGATTAGTACATAGTAGAGACGTGATGAAAGTAGGAGAAAAACATGAGTATGAGGGCCATCGGATTGGCGGTGTGAGAGTGATCCATAGACTGCCTGCTTGATGCATCAAGACATGGCGTGAGCACTACTCCAGAATTATCGTCCCGGTGGCGACGCTTGTGGGATGTTTGAGTGGCTGTGGGTGATGCCATTGTTCCATGGCGGAGGCTGAATTGTCCATAGGTTGCCTGCTCGATGCGTCGTGTCAGTGCGTGGGATTCCCCTCCAGGCTGCCTGGACATGGGCTCGTAGATCATAGAATATCTAAGATACTTACCGTAATTACAGTAGTAGATTAAGTCATGGCGAAGGATTGAACCCTACAAAGATGAAGAACGATTAAGGGCTTGCCCTCGGACCTATGTAGTATGGGATGCATAGAATCCGAACAAGTGCGCATTAGTGTCATGTAACATAATTAACTGCATTAAGGACTAAGTGCACATTCACAACACGACATCAATAGGGTAGTCCCTTTAGTTTGATATGTGACAAGTTTGTGTTTGCTAAATATGAAAAATAAGTTATACTATTTCCGGCATAGAGAGGATGGCCGTGTATAATGATCGTCGGTTGAATAAACTGACGTACCCTCAGTCTTATATGCAGGTAAATGGCATGATAAAGATTAAAGAACATATGCTTAAAGATTATTCAATGTTGTTGTACATTTTTTTCATTGTTGTAAAGTTTACTTCCGCTGTGCAATGTAAATTGTAAATGTATTCATGTAAATTCTGATGTAAAGTGAAAAGTTCAAATTTCCTTGTAAAATTGTACTAAATGGAGAGGAAAGATCCTGTAGAACATATCGAATTCAGTGTATTTGGGATTCGGGGCGTTACACCCTCAGCCTGCCACATGCGCATGAAGTTCCCTACCAAGTCAGGGATCGAGGTCGTCAAGGAAACCAGGTGGCGGCTCGGGCTTGTTACACCGCCACGGTGGGGGCGCCATCCTCCCTCTTGAAGCGGTAGAACCCCCGTTAGACTGGAGTTCAATGGCTTCGAGCCGGTGGACGAGTTGGAGGAAATTCCGTTCTCCGAGGCCGATCCCGTCAAGTGCTTCATGGTGAGCAAGTCTCTCCCCCTGTCCTCAAGGGGAAAGTTATCTGCTGTATCTGCCGGAATCGAGACCTGTTCGCTTGGACACCGTCGGATATGCCAGGGGATATTCGAGGACCTCATCATACGTAAACTAAGTGTCCTCCCAAACTCCAAGCCGGTGCAACCGAGATGCCGACAGTTCGTCCCCAAAAGGCAACAAATGATGAAGGAGATCGACAAACTCCTCTCTGTCCGTTTCATCCAAGAGGTTAACTACCCATAGTGGTTGGCTAACGTCATGTTAGTCAAAAAGTCTAACGACAAATGGAGAATGTGCATTGACTTTACCAACCTCAACAAAGTCTGCCCGAAAGGTCCTTTCCTGCTTCCCAGCATCGCTGCCTTGATCGATGCTACCTCTGGACACGAATTGTTAAGCTTCTTGGTCGCCTACTCCTGTTACAATCAGAATCAGATGTTCCCTCCGGACATTCCGAAGATGGCTTTTATCACCGATCAGGGACTACATGCCTTTCGGGTTGAAGAATGCACGCACCACTTATCAGAGGCTCGTTAACCGGGTTTTCAAATAGCAGATCGGACGGAACATGGAGGTCTATATTGACGACATGCTCTTCAAAAGCCTCCAGGGCAGAGATAAACGACCGAGAGGAGGCATTCGGGGTCTTGAGAAAGCATAATATGAGGCTCAACCCCTCTAAGTGTGCCTTCGACGTCACCGCAGGAATGTTCCTCAGCTTTATGGTCAACCAACAAGAGATAGAAGTTAATCTTGAGAAAATTTAGGCCATCCTGAACGATGTCAAGGAAGTACAATGGCTCATAGGTCGTCTGGCAGCCATTAGCCATTTCTTTTCGAGGTCGGGGGTGAAGTTCCTCCGCCCTCAGGGGGGCAAAAAATTTCGAATGGGGGGAGCTTCAGAAACAGACTTTCGATCAGCTCAAAAACTACCTCTCCAATCCCCCTCTCCTCAGCAAGCCGGATCCAGGTGAGATGCTACACCTCTACGTGGCAGCTTCAGAGCAAGCCCTCAGTGCGGTCCTGATTAGGGAGGAAGACGGAGCCCAAAGGCCCATCTACTATGTCAGCAAAATCCTTCGCGACACCGAACGCCGATAAACAAAGATGGAAAAGGTCGCCTACGTCTTGGTCATGGCCGCGCGATAATTCCGTACGCATTTTCAACCTCACTCTATTCAGGTCCTTACGGATCAGCCGCCTCCTCCATAAACCCGAGACCTCTGGTCGCCTGATCAAATTATGGTCCATCGAGCTGAACCAACACGACATCAGCTATAAGTCGTGGTCGGCCATCAAGGGACAGGTGCTCGCCGAATTCATAACTGAATACGCCATCCTAGTGGTCCCTAATACTCCAAAAGACAAGCCCATTTGGGAACTCTACGTAGACGGATCATCCTGTGAAGAAGGTAGCAGGGCCGGAGTCATCTTAAGCGGTTCAGATGGCTTTTTTCCTCTAATCCTCCATGCGCTTCAGCTTCAAGGCATTTAACAACGACTATGAGGCGGAGTACGAGGCCCTGGTAGCCGGACTCCTCCTAGCTTGAAAAGCATGAGCCAAACGGGTCACAGCCTCCAGCGACTCCCAACTCATTGTCAATCAAGTATGCGGAGAGTATGAAGCCCGCGACACCCGGATGGTCAAGTATCTGGCCCAGGTCAAGCTCCTCTTGGCTGACTTTGAGGATGCCTCCGTCGTCAGGATCCCCCGAGAAATGAACAGTTAGGCAGACGCTCTATCCAAACTAATATCCTCCTCATTCTAAGGTATCGATCGTACAGTCCTGGTGGAGGTCCTTGTTCGACCAAGCATTAACAAGGAAAACTCTGAAGTCCTCTATCTCGACCCACCACCCTGCAACCAACTTGGATGTACTCGATCTTGAGCTACCTAAGAAACGGGAAACTCCCCCAAGATGCCTCCGAGGCTAAAAGGGTCCGAGTCAGGGCTGAGAGGTTTGTGCTCATCGGCGGCGTGCTCTTCAAGTGCTCCTACACAAAGGCCGATGACAGACCTTACCTTTGATGCCTGTCACCGGAGGAGGCCAAGTATGCTCTCGGGGAAATGCATGCGGGAGTCAGCAACTACCATATGGGCAGCAGATCGCTTGCAAGGAAAGACTTAACCACGGGTACTACTAGCCGACCCTCCTGTAAGACGCTCAGGACCTCGTGAAGAAATGTGGCCCATGCCAAAGGTTTTCTTCGGTTCGACATTTATCCCAAGCCAATCTCCAGTTGCTTGCTAGTCCAACTCCTTTTGCCATGTGGGGGATGAACTTGGTCGGCCCGTTCCCCAAAGCTACAGTCTAAAGGTGCTTCCTCATTGTGGCTATCGACTATTTCACAAAATGGATCGAGGCAGAGCCCCTAGCCATTATCACTGAGCACCAGACCCAACAATTCTTCTAGAAGCACACCGTCTGCCAATTTTGGGATTCCTCGGATCCTCATCACTGACAATGGTACTTAGTTTGCCGGAAAGGGTTTTCGCAAATTTTGCGATGATCTAGGAATCTAGCAGAGATTCTCCTTCATCTCACACCCCCAGTCGAACGGCCAGGCCGAAAACGCCAACTGACAAATTCTCGATGGCCTCAAGAAGAGATTAGATAAATCCCCTAAGGGACTGTGGGTCGATGAGCTGCCCAGCATACTGTGGCCCTATCGCACAACCAATAGGATCCCTACGGGCGAGTCACCTTTCAACTTGACCTTCGACACCGAGGCTGTAATCCCCCTGGAAGTCGGGTTGCCATTGCCACGGATTATGAGCTTTGACGAAGGTTCAAACTCAGACGGCCTCAGGGCCAACCTGGACCTCCTCGACGAAGTTCGTGAAAGAGAAGCCATCAGAAGAAACGTCTACCAATAGAGGATAGAATGTTTTTACAATCAGAAGGTCTGACCCGCCAACATCAAAGAGGGCGATCTAGTGCTCAGACGACTCGAGATACCCGAACCGAGTAGAAAAGGGAAACTTGTGCTCACCTGGGAGGGCCCGTATAGTCTCCAAAGTGGTCCATCCAGGCACATACTGACGTGAAGACCCGGAAGGCAGGATAGTCAAGAGGACCTGGAATGTTGAGCACTTGATGAAATTCTACGAAGGCCCCTAGGGGTCTGACTTGTAATGAGGGCCTAAAAAGCCTACACATGTACTTGCCCTTTGGCATCCAATAAATATAAATTTAATTTTCATTCTAAATTCAACTTATTGGATCACTTGCAATGGGCACCCGAGACCCAACCTCAATTAGAACTTGTCTCGAAGGACATCTCCTTCGGGATTGCATCCGATGCTGAAGGCTTCAACACAAAAAATCCTTGAAGGATCCCCTTCGGGATGGCATCCGACGCCGAAGGCTTCAACGCCAAAATTCTCGAAGGATATTTCCTTCGGCATGACATCTAATGCAGAAGGGTTCAACACCAAATATCCCTGAAGGATATCTCCTTCGGCATGGCATCTGACGTCGAAGGCTTCAAAACCAAAAATCCCTGAAGGATATCTCCTTCAGCATGGCATCCGACGCTGAAGGCTTTCATGCCAAAATTCTCGGACCCATCCCTTCAGGATGGTATTCGACGATTAAGGCTTCAACTCCAAAATCCCCGAAGGATATCTCCTTTGGCATGGCATCCGATGCCGAAGGCTTCCATGCCCATCCCTTTAGGATGGTATCCCACGACGAAGGCTTCAGCGCCAAAATCCTCGAAGGATACCTCCTTCGGGATGACATCCGACGTCGAAGGCTTCAACTCCAAAAATCTTATAAGGTTACCCCCTCAGATCTATCCCCCCGGGATGGCATCCGATGCTGAGAGTTTGTGTCAAAAATTATCTGCACACGACACTCGTGCAAACAATTTTTGGGGCGAATGTTTTTCAAAGAAAGGGAAACAATTACAAAGGGGGCAGTGGTCAGTCCGCAATTGACAAGTCAAGTACAACAAAACAAGTGAACTATCACCTAAACGGCTAAACCCTCTTATGGTCGTCTCGCACTTCAGCATCAGCCGGCCGTCATGTGGTCATCTCGCACTTCAGCATTAGCTATCGCCACCAGTTGGCAACGACCTCACTCATGACCGCTTTGCGCTTCGGCTCATCGCCCATCTCCAACGCCTCGAGTGCAAAAGAGGCTTCACAAAGACAGAAAGCAATGATGATGAAGGGTACCGAATCGGCCGAGCCGGACAACGATCCCTACAAGCGAATAACTTGCCACACTGAAGAGGCACCATACACGTACCCCCGCCTCGACGGCGAGACCTTCATGTAGAGAGAGTTCTCTGATGATGGGAACTCTTTGACCTCAACTCCGGCTAGGGACGTCAGATCCCGAAATTCGGGATACCCCTGCTGACCCCAAGGAGTACTTTGATCCTCTATGAGCCTCGGTGAAGCAGCAGCATCCGCACGAGGGGCCATAGCCGGGAAGGCTCACCAAGCACCGAAGGGAAAGAATAGAGCAACATCGTCACCCCTCAGGACCCGATGGGCAGAACTCTCAAAATTTGGGACAAGAACAAGTTCCCCGACCGAATACCGATCCCGGTGGGACTGAGCCCAGCCTCTCCAGACACTTCCCCACCGTCCTCGACATGCGGACGATTATTTGGGCCACTCAACGTAGGGCCCGCTGAGTACTGGGACATCGCAAGATGAAGACGGAATCTGAGAAGTTTGCGGGTTAACCACCCAGCGACGGGATTTTATAGACACCATGGAGAACTCCCCTAATTCCCTCATTTATTGCGGGCATCACTACAACTCCCAAGGCACCTCGAATGCCACAATTGGTGACGTAAGCAAACACGTGCTATGTCACGCAACTAGCAAAGCTCGGGGTTGCTCCTTGGCGTGGCGTCCGAGACCGAGTTCAGCCTGAAGATCCCCCCTTAGCACTGCTCTTGGAACGGTATCCGATCCCAAGGGCCTCTACCAAATTCCTGAATGTTCCTCTCAGTATCGCGCCTCGGCCTGATATTTGAGACCGAGACTTAGTGATGAAACCTTGAGGATACCTCCTCGGGTTAACACCCTCAGTTCGGTACCCAACTACGGATCTCTCCGAAACTCAGTTGTCTCAGACACCACTTCAACAAAAATGACTCAACTAGTTCAACGACTTACACAGATTTATAACAAGTCTTCTATTAAGCAAAGATATTACAAGATGGGTGGTGGCCAGTCCGCGGTCGGCAACTGAAACAACAAAGTTACAACTAAATACTCGTACAAATTAACCTCTCGAAGCAGCTCCTAGAAGCCCTGCCGCCGATGACACACCGAACCAAACGCGCCTCGACAGCCGAGGCCCTGCAGGAATATTGAGTTTAAACTTTAATGAGTCGACTACTCCTTGAAGAAGACCGAAAGGTCACCTCCAAGAGTGGGGGGCTTATGATGAGGATAAAAATAGCGGATAATCTGTACTGCTTGATCCTAGCTCGAATATCGAGGAGATCCCATAACTTGTGAGCCAATTATGGGCCCATCTCCCTAATCCAACCCAACGTAAATCAGGTTCCCCCTAATCAGGGGATCGGGGAATATTTCTCACTAGCCTATAAATATAGTCCTACCTCTACAATAACCAGGTAATCATTATTTCACCCCTTAAGTCTCTCTTAATCCTCTGGTTATTGACTTAAGCATTGGAGGGTTTGTCGCTGGGAATCCTCTCGGTGTTTCAGACTTTTTGCAGGTATCTGGCGACGGTCAATCGTTCCTAAATTCACCAAATCCAATCACACATCAGCGTCACAGTAGGGTCAAATCCGTGGCTGAGATCTGAGTTTCCTCTTCACCAAAAGAACTCATTATTTGTTGCTCCCACACCTGAAAACAAGCAGCATCAATACAAAATAAAGGGAAAGATTTTTTTATTAAATTTTTTCAATGAATTACAAAATTTAAAATATAATCAAATAGATGCGCAACATTTCATACAAAGTGGTTGAATTTTGAGTTTAGACTTTAGAGTTTCAAGATGACCTATATTTAGATTGAAGAGAAGGCATTGGACTACTGTCGTGCACTTCTACTTAACCTAAATATAGAATCGCATCGCCCTAAATTCTCCAAATTTTTGAAATACTTGATCCGTAGTGCATCTTCAATTTTCATTCGTCACTACTTGATCTGTTTTGTGCCGTTTGAAGTAAATCTTGGGTCTTTTTTCCGCTTTCTTCTAATCTTCCGCGCATACTAGTATCTCCAAATTCTTCAAAAGCAAGTGATTCTTGTTCGGACTCATAATCCTGTCACTAAGAGAAAAAACACTTTCCGATACAACATTTGACACTGGGGGAGTTAGCAAATCTTTAGCCATACGAGAAAGAATAGGAAAAGTAGTTTCATTGTGGTTTCAAAATGATAACACATCAACTGTATCATCGCCGGAAGGTTGTGCATTATACCAATTTAACTCATTACTCATTAGGTGCATTTGTTCTTCTTTTTATTATTATTTTACAAGATTTAAAACACCATTTGTTGTAAATGCAATAAAAATTAAACACAAACAATAAATTATTAACTACTAAAATCTAAAAAGAGCAAGAGAAGAGAACAATGCTACTATAAAAATTAAACAAATACAATGTTACCGAACGGATGTAGATTGAAGAATGAGAGTAGAGAGAGTTGAAAGCTTGTTCTTGCAAGATTGAGAGCACTTGAGTCTTGAGAGAGTTGAGAAAGTTGAGAGATTAAGCGCGCTTGATGTTGATCACTTGATTCCACAAATTGCAAGAGAATATAGTGTAAACGATAGAATTTGTGAAGAGAAATGAATGAAATGGGGTTGTATATACAGATTATGTTTATTTTTGGATTTCCTATAATACCTCCAAAAACTAGCTAGTAAATATCTGTTGGGGGGTAGTTTAGTAATTCAATAAGCTATTTTTTTTCAAAAAATCATAAAAAGGGGGCAATAGTCGGTCGGCCGGTCTGGCACGGACCGGACCAGTTCAACACGGGCTGGTTCGACGTGGGTTTTCGACGCCAATGGTGCAGCCCGGCCAAGCCTAGGCTCGCGGGGTGGTTCGGATCCGGTTTGGACCAGTTTGGTGGCGGGCCGGACCAGTCCTGAGCTGAACTAGCCCCATTGCGACCCCTAAACCTAGCCGAGTTGAATGGGCAGTTAATTCGCACTTGTTAATATTGATGGTTAGCCAATACTGTCAAATTCGAGGCCTAAATTTATTCAGCGTAAGCATTTTTGCAAAATCTTATCAAACTGAACCTTGCACTGTTTTTTATTTTAATATTACTAGCATTGCATGGATATATAAATTAGGAGAGTCAAGTCTTCGAGTTTAAGCAAGTAGTATGCTCATAGTGTTCAAATGGTTTCAACTTTCAATGTTATTCAGTATTACTGTCATCATCTAAAGCCCCTTACCATGGCTTGGGGGCTACCCGTGGTGCACAAAACTCAAAAAATATGAAAATTTTGATTGATAGCATGATGTGAACCCACAATCTGTAGTTGCCAAATTCCTGGTCGAGGGAATATGGTCAAGATAAGATCTTGTCATAATCATAAATGACTCTTTGGTTCCAGATTTTCCTAACTGTGGTAAAACATCCAGAAGAAGGGAAAGGCGTAGCCGCGTAGGCTTGCTAGAAAGAATTTCATTCAACTCTGAGCACAGATAAGAAACCAATAGCCAAACATAGTACACCCACAAATAATAACGACCACATTTTTTTCATGTTAACTTATAAAACCCCATCTAGCTTTAAAATACTTTGGATAAAAAAAATGCAAACCCTAGACTGCGGCTCTTAACATCAGTTGAAAGTTCTATCAGATTGGAAGATACTATACGTGCACAAATTCTAAACTTTTCTAGGGGAATTTATTTTCCTCATATTAATTCAAGCTATTACATTTCAGAACTGATTTCTGAGCTCACTGTGCTATGCTGAGTTTTTTTTTCTTGGTTGCATGGATTTAAGCTATATGACTGTAACTAGTAATAAATAATCAAGTTCACTTCTTTTGTGTACAATCGTTTGAAAATTTTCACTTAGATAAGCAAGCATTTATTCACTTGATAGATGTCCAACTACTTTTTATGGTAGTAGTCTTGTTCTCAATAAAGGTCCATTTTCCAGTTGTTATGAGATGCTTTTACACTTAGTGATGAAGATTCATTCGTCAAAATTGATTAGCGGTTGAGACCCATTACTGATTAGCTCTTTTTGCTTGTCATGGTCATGTAATTGAGCACGATGAGAAATGATATGGCTTATTATTAATTCATCAAATTTTCCATGTAATTAAACACAATGGTATATTTGTTTTCGAAAGTTAAATAATTTAAAAATATATATATATTAAGGTTAAATATTTCTATTCATTTTCATTGGCTAAATTGAAGCATAGACGGGTATTGGGTGTAGGTTGTCGGTACAACATGTATGGGTCATGGATTTAGATAAGTAGTTTATGCAAATAATAGAACAACTGGATTGGAATTTTTTTAATATACGAGGTTGGATACAGAGTAAAACTGATCATGCAAAATCTAAAAACAATTATAGAGCCAACATTCTGCAGTCAACATGGGTCTAACACTCAATTTGTGGGAGACTTGGAATTTGTGTAACGATTTTTTTTTATTACTAATCTGCTGGAAATATGTGCCGGGTGGGAATTGACCTTGCGACTTATATCAAAAACTCCGAACTTACAGCGAGGATTGAAGGATTTATATGTATATTCTGACATCCTTTGGAGAGCCCTGAACTTTTTCCACATAAAGTTTACAGGAATTTTTTCCCAAAACGACCCTTTTTTGTAAAGTTTTTTCCAAACCGCCCTACTTTTTTTTAATTTCCCAAAGCGCCCCACTCGGTCTTTGAAAGACCGAGTTTGGTTAAAACAAGGTCAGTCTTTCAAAGACCGAGTCTTGCTCTTTGATTTTTCAAAGTGCAAGACTCGGTCTTTGAAAGACCGACCTTGTTTTAACCAGACTCGGTCTTTCAAAGACCGAGTCTTGGACTTTGGCGTTTTTAATAACGCAGATCCCTTTTCTTCTTCTTCTCTCTCTCTACTTTAACCTATTCTATTTCTCTAACCCATCTTCCTAAATCTAGGGCGACCTCCTACCCACAAAATCTCATCTTAACAGAAATATATTTACCAATTTCTTCCTAACCCACTAAGCATCTCCACTATAAAAACCCTAAACCCATCTTTTGAAAGATCCCTATTTCGGATTTTTGCTAAATTTGAAGAGGATAGCAACTTCAACTCTTTTACCCAAATATCTACGGCTCTATCCTTGACGCTTGTAAAGATATGATGAATATTGGCCTTTAATTTTCTATCTTTTTTTATAGATTTTTTTTGTGGTTAGATAATAACTCACATATTCGTATAAATATACGTAGGTATGGATCTTGAGATTCCTATTTGGTTATACTTTGGTGGTGAAATAATTCGTGATCCAAAGATTGGTAGTTGTTACAGTGTGTTGGATCCGGAAATAGTTTGGGTACCTCGTACCATAACATTTGCAGAACTAGTTGAGAAAATTTATGAAGTTACTAATTGGGATAGGAATCAATGGAAGGTGAAAATTTTAGCTCGATACGCAGCTGGTAGAGGAGATGGTCAGTATTTTATGACAGTGCCCGTACCTACTGATAATGCGCTGAAGTCATTGATTGCTAGGACATTTGATCCCAATTGTGCTTGGTCTGCATTAGAGTTATATATTCAGCAAATTCAAAATTTGGATGCTTAGCCATATGATATTCTCAGTTCAAGCTTCATAAGGGTAGTACCTACACAGCAGATGAGGTCTAACCCCGCTCAACCTTCACAACCAAATCCACTGTCCTCACAAGAAAACACCTCCACAAATACAAGAAACGCTGATTCTACAGATGTTGAGTTGCCACCCCAACCTAGTCCGGTTCCTGACTATGTTCCAAATGACAGTGTATTTGAGCTCTTTCAAAATGCAGTGGTTAACGACAACTTATTAGATGATGATGAAGAAGAGGAAGAAACAGACGATGATGAAAGTGTAGAAAATGATGATGGAGAAGAAGATGATGATGTAGCAAATGTAAATCCTACGAACAACAGTTCTAACGAAGTGAGAGCTACTGATAGCTATGCTAATGTTAACGCTCATGTTACGGAGGAGATGGCTCAAGCTGCTAGAGTCCTCCCATTTCCACAAGAGTCCTCTGGTTCATCCAATGTAGACGAATTTTACGTTGGACAGGAGTTTGTAAGCAAAGAGTCCATTCAGCAAGCTGTGAAGGTGTATTCTATCAAGAAACATCGTGAATTTGTCACATTGAAAACAACACCGTCACTGTACACTGTTAAATGCAAAATGGCACCTAGAAAACGTACAATTGAGGAGATCGTACAAGGTCTCCCAGGAGTAAGTGATGGTGGATGTCCTTGGAGATTACGAGCTATTGTTCCAAAAGGGGAGAGAAATTTTGTGGTGAAGAAGATAGTTGGGCCTCATACTTGTATGAATTCCACGTTGAATCAAGACCACTGTAAAATAGATGCTAACCTTGTTAGTAATTTGATTGTGGGTGTGGTGAAGAAGGATATTGCTTTATCACCGGGGGCAATTATTGAGATTGTGAAAATAGAATATAATTATCAGATTTCATATAAGAAAGTTTGGAAAGCAAAATAAAAGGCAATTGAGAGGTTGTACGGTACCTTCGAAAAAGCATACACGAAGCTGCCTTTTCTACTAACAGCAATTCAAGCAGCAAATCCAGGAACCGTTGTCCACTGGGATAAATATGAGTCTAGCCCCAGCGAGGAAACATTCAAGGGAGTATTTTGGGCATTTGGTCCTTCGATTGAAGGTTTCATGTCTTGCAGACCGGTTATTAGTGTAGATGGAACTCACTTGTACGGTAAGTACAAGGGTTGTTTGCTAATTGCTGTTTTTCCGGATGCGAATGGTTGCTTATTTCCATTTGCATTTGCATTGGTTGATGGAGAGAGTATAAATACGTGGACATGGTTTATGACTTGCATCCGGTATTATGTCACCGATCGCACTGAGTTGTGTGTTATCTCGGATCGTCATTCTGGTATATTGTCTGCTATGGATTTGCAAAACGGAGCTTGGAACGAACCGAATGGATTTCATCGATATTGTATGCATCATTTTGCCACAAAATTTTCAAGTAAATTTGGTAGCAAGGCATTGCGGAAAAAGGTCAAAATTATAGCTTGTCAACACCAACCCAAAAAGTTCATGGCCAAACTCGCTGAACTTGAAACCGTCAATGTCGAGGCGGCTAATTGGTTGAAAGAGAAGCCGGTTGAGAAATGGGCACTTTATGCAGATGAAGGTCGACGATATGGAATGATGACTACGAACCTGTCAGAATGCTTCAATTCAGTATTGAAAGGAGTCCGTAGTTTACCAGTAACTGCGATTGTTGAGACGATCTTTTTACGTCTCAACTCTTACTTTACTACTCGTCGACAGGAAGCTAGTAAGCTTTTATGTGAAGGGAAGATTTTTGCTAAAAGTGTACATGATTTGATTGATAGTTGCCGTGAAAGAGCAAATCAACATGAGGTTACAATGTTTCATCATCAGCCTGGAGTTTTTTCCGTAAAAACGGGTATACGCATGGTTAATGGAGAACGGAAGGGCGGGAACTTGCACACCGTGAACTTGGGTACGAAAACATGCACATGTATGAAGTTTCATCTAATCATATTCCCTGTTCTCATGTATTAGCAGCCTGTGCATATCGTGCAATCGATCACAAGCCTTATGTTGATAAATTTTATCTTGTCACGTCATTAACACAAACATGGGCTCCTGTGTTTAGTCCTATTCTAGATCAAGCATATTGGCCTACTATTAACGGTCCACGACTCGTACCGGATGCTAGTTTGCGACGTTCACGGAAAGGCCGGCCTAAATCCACGAGAATACGCAACGATATGGATGTGAGAGATAGTTCTAGTAGGGGTACAAGAATGAAATGTTCAAGTTGCGGGTTGGAAGGACACAACAAGCGTCGATGTACTAACAGAGCATCTCAAAACAATTAAAATTTGATTATGTGCTTTCTAGTGTGTTTGTAATATTTATATCGAACTAAGCATTTAGTTTGGATGTGTTTAATTGTCGAAAATGTATGATGTTATGTTGATGTTATGAGTTAGTATAATTTTGTAATATTTTGAATTTTTTAGTTAGTTTGATTTTGTAATTTTTTTTTATGTTCTTAATGTTGGGCATATGTTGAGATTGTGGTTGTGAAGATGTTCTTAATGTTCTTATTGTGGAGATGTTAATAAGATTGTTGATGTGGTTGTGGAGATGTGGAGATGTGGTTGTGGAGTTGTGGAGATGTGGAGATGCGGCGATGTGGTTGTGGAGTTGTGGAGATGTGGGGATGCGGCGATGTGGTTGTGGAGTTGTGATGATGTTGAAGAAATTGTATGTGGCTGTAGTTACTTGTAAGCAACTAGACTCACTTGTAAGCAAAAAATCAATCAGCCTCAGGACTCGGTCTTTCAAAGACCGATGTCATTTTAACTAGACTCGGTCTTTGAAAGACCGAGCCTTGAAGCTGATTGCAAAATTTGGCTATCAGACTTAAGACTCGGTCTTTCAAAGACCGAGTCTAGTTATATTGAGCTCGGTCTTTGAAAGACCGACTCTTGAGTTCAATCTCTTCCAGAGACCAAGCGACTCTCTGGAAATGATTGAACATCACAGTCGGTCTTTCAAAGACCGAGCTAAATATAACTAGACTCGGTCTTTGAAAGACCGAGTCTTCAATCTGTGAAATTTTGACTGAAGACTCGGTCTTTCAAAGACCGAGTCTAGTTATATTTAGCTCGGTCTTTGAAAGACCGACTGTGATGTTCAATCATTTAGAGAGTCGCTTGGTCTCTGGAAGAGATTGAACTCAAGAGTCGGTCTTTCAAAGACCGAGCTCAATATAACTAGACTCGGTCTTTGAAAGACCGAGTCTTAAGTCTGATAGCCAAATTTTGCAATCAGCTTCAAGACTCGGTCTTTCAAAGACCGAGTCTAGTTAAAATGACATCGGTCTTTGAAAGACCGAGTCTTGAGTCTGATTGATTTTTTTGCTACATCCAGATATAACATCTTTCAAATCATCTCCCTTTACAAATATACTCTTCTTCAACCACATCAACTTCTCAATTTTTCATTCTATAACTTACACAACAACATCAACTTTCACAACCACATCAACTTCCACAACCACATCATCTTCACAACCTACAGCACAACACAAATTTGAACTCAACCAAAAGCACAACACATATTTGAACTCAAACTTTTCATCTTCATTAACTCAAACTTTTCAAACTTTTCAAACTTTTCATCTTCAGTAACCGAAAGCACAAAACAAATTTCATCTTCAGTAACTGAAACTTTTCCACAACACAAATTTGAACAACCAAACCAATTTTGCATCCTTCCACAACCACAAACACTTCATCTTCACAACCACATCTTCTTCACAACCACATCTCAACCACATCTCAACCACATCAACAATGTTGTTAATATCATCTTCACAACCACATCAACAATATTAATAACTTCTTCACAAACACAAGAACATTTTTAAAAAAACTACAAAATCAAAATAACTAAAAATATTACAACACCTACCAAATTCAAAAAATATTACAACAAACTAACATCTACATAACATCAAAAGTCAAGGGTTAGGTGTGTAGAAGTTGGTGGGTCTTCGTTGTCGTCTACCACGTTGTGGAGTTGCCTGTGTTAGTGCGGACAACGGGATGTCCTCTTCTTGAATCTCATCCCCAATCTCAGGCCCTGCTTGTTCTTCGTGTTCTGAATCGCTTTGAGGTTGAGGTGGGGGCCTTTGAACAACTCTCTTTCGTCGAATACCAGTACGGCCGCTCGTTCGATGTGTGGGGATCCTTAGTATTGCATCTAATGTTGCGCCCTCCCCCACAAGATCAGCTTGTGCACGACAACACGATAACATCTCCCGTAAGGTATCCTTCGCCTGATCGGCGATGTTGCTATTCAACATAGTTGCACACTTCTTTCCAATGGACCAAGTCTGCACTGACTGAGAAACATGAAAAGTTGAATGATTAGGTTACTTAGAAATACACATACATATATGAAAACAAATTTATATATAAACTTTAACAATTTAAAACGAAACTTAAAAAACTTACAAAATTCCGAACAGTGGATCCCTTCGGTTGGTACATCGGCAACTTAACGGAATGTTGATCTGCTGGTTCGGTCTCTGGTCGACGGATCGGGACTGCAACTCCAGCAGGAGTCTGCAACGTTGGAGAAATGAAACGTCTAGTGACTCTCTCGTACCAAGCCATGTATATCCCATGCACCGAGAGGTCAAAGGTGGAATGTCACCGATGACTTCTTGGAAACGGTGAACATTCCATCTCTGAACGTATTCGAAGAAGCAAGCGGCCCAATTGTGACCGGGGGTACGGCCCATTCCTGTGATGTTGTGCATCTCGGCATTGAATGGTGCGGCAACTGGAATCCCTTGATGAAGACCAAACTAGCGTAACACTCTATCGGGGTAATAAAACTCGACAACCCCAAAGTTGATTAACGGTGCTTTCGTGAGCCACAAATCACGCCTGTACGTGCAAATAGGCGGCAGTCGAATCAGTCGCTCCTCCGTGTAAGGGGACTACACTACACAGTCAGCGGCCAACCTATCGAGCTCATCGCGGTAGTATGTCAAGCACCTGTTGGGGTTGGCTGTCCATGTCAGTTTGCCTGTCCAGTACACACCGATTAGGAGGTAGCATGTCAATATCATCGGTAAGAACTCTCCAATGTTGAGATTGGATCCGTACTACGGGCCGACCTATGTGAATCTGCTCCCAACTCCATATCTGCAGTAAAATCAGAGGCCCATTCATCTGGTTCGAACCTATACTGCACAAACACAGACTCCGATACAGTGACGAAAGTACTGCACTGCCCCAACTGTAACGGTTGACCCTACCTAGATCGGCGATTAAGGGCAAGAACATCAATGAGATGCTATTTCCGATCGAATTTGGAAACAAGACGGTGCCGAATAGCGTGAGAATATACGCCCTACAATAGCACTCCACCACCGCTGCAGTTGAACCGTCATTCAATCTATCTTTAAACGTGTCCTTCAACCACTTTAAATGGATAAATTTTCCATTTATCGCACCGGCTTCTACTTCAACCCCTAAGTACTCCACTATATACACTGGGTCGAAGTCCATCGATCCTGTGACTGTCTCTCCATCGATTGGAAGCCCGGTAAGTATGGCAACGTCCTGTAGAGTGACCGTCATCTCCCCAACTGGCAGATGAAATGAGTGTGTCTCGGGCCTCCATCTTCCAAGCAGTGCTTCCAAAAGAGGACGATCGCACTTGATGGATGTCATCCTGGCAATACCGTAGAACCCACAGTCTCTTAGTATCTCGTGTATACGTGGGTGCACAGGTAGCGGATGACCTGTCCTAAAGCGGCACTCCGTAGCCTCACCGTTCAAACATTCTGCGATCGGTGCAACGGCTGAAGAGTGAGGAGTGAAGGGTCGAGGGGTCTTGGCCCTCCAGAAGGGACATATGATGACGAAGGGACTTCAACCTACATAACAATAACATTTACATCAATAGACCGAAATGTAATATAATTCTATTACAATCAACAATTAATTACTTACATTGGTACCCTCGGTACGAGCACGACCACGACCACGAACACGTCCACCGCGAGTACGTGGTCCATCACGTGTACCTCTACTACTTTCTCCTACCTCCATGTTACCCCTTGTGCGTGTCATTGACAATAGACTCCAAATCCTACAGCTTCAACAAAAATGTTATTAACTATACATAACCTAGATATAAAAAACAACAATCTCGAAACATCTTCACAACCACAACATCTCAACAACAAAAACATCAAAAATCTCGAAACTTATCCACAACCACAACATCTCAACAACAAAAACAACAACAATCTTGAAACATCTCCACAACAACAAATTCTATATAACAATGCCGTTAATTCTCTAAAATTAGCAAATCAGAGAATTTTAACTCTTTCTTAGCAAAATTCTATATAGAATTCTATATAACAAATTCAACTTCAAAAGATTCTGAAATTTCTAACTCTTTCTTAATTTTAGCAAAAATCTATATAGAATTCAACAAATACTATATAACAATGCCGTTGATAGCAACAACTTCAACTCTTTCAACTCTTTCTTTTTCAACAAAATTAAAACTAAAATTAACAAGAATAGCTACTCTACATTGTCAACAATAAGTCAAATTCAACTCATCAACTTCACAATAGCATCAAGAGTAACACAATTTTTGCTTAGCAAATTAGAGTAACAATAGCATCAAGAGTAACACAATTTTTGCTTAGCAAATTAGAGTAACACAAATTCTATATAACAATGCCGTTGATTCTCTAAAATTAGCAAATTAGAGAATTTTAACTCTTTCTTAGCAAAATTCTATATAGAATTCTATATAACAAATTCAAGTTCAAAAAATTCTAAAATTTCTAACTCTTTCTTAATTTTAGCAAAAATCTATATAGAATTCAACAAATACTATATAGCAATACCGTTGATAGCAACAACTTCAACTCTTTCAACTCTTTCTTTTTCAACAAAATTAAAACTAAAAATAACAACAATAGCTACTCTATATTGTCAACAATAAGTCAAATTCAACTCATCAACTTCACAATAGCATCAAGAGTAACACAATTTTTGCTTCGCAAAAGCTTAAGAATTATACCTTTCAAGTAGGAGATTCCAAAGCGAGCTACTGACAAGATAGAGAAGAGCAAGATCCTTCAACCAAGATCTTCCAAAGACGAAGACGAAATTAAACTAGGTCTACGAAATTGGGTATTCGGGGTTTAGGGTTTTAAGAAATAATCAAATTTGGTGAATAGGATTGGGGAAAATCGAAAATGGATTAGAGATTAATTGGTTTTGGGGAGTGTATCGATCGATTAAAGGCGTAATCGACCACAAAATTGGCGAGGGCGATGGGTTCGTTGAGGGACAGAGAGAAGAAGAAAAAGTTTCTAAAAACTCGAGAAGAAGAAGAAAGGGGATCTGCGTTATTAAAAACGCCAAAGTCCAAGACTCGGTCTTTGAAAGACCAAGTCTGGTTAAAACAAGATCGGTCTTTCAAAGACCGAGTCTTGCACTTTGAAAAATCAACTAGCAAGACTCGGTCTTTGAAAGACCGACCTTGTTTTAACCAAACTCAGTCTTTCAAAGACCGAGTGGGGCGCTTTGGGAAATAAAAAAAAAGTAGGGCGGTTTGGGAAAAACTTTACAAAAAAGGGTCGTTTTGGGAAAAAGAATAATTTTCTGGATGCTTGTGATTAACTGAGGATTTTTTGCTACTAAATGTATTGTATGGATTCTACATCTCAAAGTTATTGTGGAAGTCATAACTCATTATAACTCATCCCGTGCAAATTAGAAATAAGTTATGAATTCCTTGAGATTTTTAAATTTGTGTCAATTGCATGTTTCACTCCTTTGATATAGGCAAAAGGATCGGATTTATTTTATACTACCATTATCCTTCTGTGTAAGAATTGATTAGTGCAAATAGTTTCAGTTAATTGTATATATAGACCTCTAATTCAAACTCTTTTTATTTAAACAATTTCAGGTTCAGATTTGGATGGACATAGCAAAGCATGATCCTCTGTATCCACTGAAGTCAGAGCTTCTTCATGAACATTGTTTCCCTAAGAAGAATGCTCTCAAATCTTCAAAAAGTTCGTTCATTATTAGGTCTGCCTCAGTTGTTAAATTATTGTTGGATAACATGTAGATTGCACATAAGCCACTTATGGAGCGCATCACTATGTTAGATTGCATTCATTTTAACTTATCTCGATCTCCAGCTAGAGTTCTGCATACTCTTAAGTGTGTATGTGCAGGTTATGAGTGTAAAAAACCTAAGAATAAATGACCACTGGGATAATAGCTAAATTGATTTATGTTGCTCCACATGCAATACATGACAATACTAAAGATTGTGTAGGTATCTGGACTATTATAACTTGAGATTTGGGGTTAGTGTGTAGTGGACAACGGTCCACTTATAAAAGACAGTCTCTTTCCTCTCTTTTTTTGAAAGGAATCTTGTATGGTATGAATTCCCTAGCTTTTCCTCTACAAACTAGTCCATATTTTCTCTACTCATTAACTAATTCTTATTGACTGACTAGACCAGGATCTACATAAGAGATCTAGAGAATAAATTTTACTTTTTATTGTTATATAATACTCCATGAATTGCTTGTATTATTGAACATTACTGTAGGAAGGGAAAGGTATTCCAATTTGTGCAATGCATGTTTACATTTGCTACTTCTATTCTCCATTTCAAATTTACATTAAGTTTTAAATTGTGATCAGGGAAGTTAAATCTCCTACTGGGAAAGGTAAAGGTATTCCACAGGCACTTCGCGCATATGCCCGAGTTTTATCTATCACAACTCATGAAGGTTTAACATGTTCTTCCTGTTCGTCTCAGTTTATTCTAGGCTTACTCTTCTAATAATTAATCAATGAAATTTTAATTTTTTAGAATTGAAAGCTCTGCAAATGGAGACTACTGAAAATGATGGACGATTAGCTAGACGCCCTTTAAAAAACAAGAGAAGTGAGATCCAAGCCCACCAAAATTTGCTTTCACAATTAACGCAAATGTTTCAGGATCTTGATTCTGCTGTAAAGGTAACGATCACACATCTTTAGTGTGATGTATATAGTGGTATTTAACAGTCAGAACTAGATTTTTCCATTGAATGTTTTGGTATTTAAGACCCATCTTTTACTATTATAACCAGAAAAAAATTGTGTAGATTGCACTGATTTTTATCGTGTGTGAAGCCAAGCTGACGTGAAATGCATGGTTTCTCTTTTCCCTACTGAAGCTTAATTTGGAATTGCGAACATCATTTAATGACTTGTACTTAAACAATGGTGTCCAATTCTCTATACTTAATATCCCCCTTTAAGATATTTATTTTCATACTACTGTGAAAGTCCTACCACTAAGCTAAAACTTTGAAGTTGTAGAATAGTTGAGGAAAATTGTACTTGTATTCTAATACGCCCCTTCATGTCAAGAGCCCATTTTTTAGGCCGAGATCTGGACAATACACAGCGGTTTTTTTTTTTAAATCTGCATTTAAATTGCGTAGCTGGTGAGCTTCGAAGCTGGGTTGCTCCAATACCATGTGGAAGTCTGTGCCACTAAGCTAAAACTTACCAAGGACTTTCACATGTGAAAGTGGACTAGGAAGTGCATTCAGTAGAAAATTAACCAAGGCTTTCAAATGGGAGTTTGCTTCTCTTCACTTACAGTCTATGTCACATGCAATTTTCTTATTATCTATCTTTACAGGTTCTTGAATCCATCAACTCGAATGAAAATAGTAGCCAACTTAATGCAAGAAGAAAGATGGCAATAGATCTCCTACATGGCGAGCTTCGAGTATTGAAGTCTGCTTGTGCCTGGCTTACCAATTACTGTGCAGATGAACCACTAGTATCCACTGATGCAAAAGTTTGAACTGTTAAGATAGTATGCAAGTTTCTGTTGAGTGCATGTAAAATTGAACAAGGAAAAAGGAAAGAAATGGGAGAAAAAAAAGGAAGAATGTAAATTTTGTAGGCTCTTAAAGTAGTGTTACATATATACATGGTCCATGAGTTTTACAATGTATAAATGAAGCACAACACTCACAACTTCTATCCTTTATCCTTCCTTTGTCTACTAGCTGTGCAGTATATCTCATCAAATTGTCGATAGCTGATCACTCGTCATGCTTTTATGCTCTCTGCCTTACAAGAAGTATCTGGTCATTTCCATATATTGACTATGTTAGATTCTTGTTTCAATTCTTTCAATCAGATAACAATAATTTCCTACTATATTTGTTTATGTAAGTGATTGTGGATCACATAGTGCGACTCCACTCATGATTTTCCCAATCTGTGAGTGTGTGCTCATCATCAACAAGGGAAGATTTCGCAAATGAAACTGAACCCAATCTACTCCCATGATGCGATCAACAAGGCTTCTCGTCAGAGCGAGACCGTTCTGCACTTCATCAATTGTTTGCTCGATAGCCAGTCTCCATCTTGATATAACCAGGATAGTCGGCCTTTTTCGTCTCACTGCACTTATTAGTCACATTGTGTGTGCCGCATAGACTAATTGATCTACAGTCCACAGACATCCTAAAGTCTTCACACTTCGGTATCAATGACGTTCTCCTGCCGCTCTAGCAAATTTTCTGCCGTACTGACCCACTTTTTGAAAATATTTGGCGCTCTGATCCACTTCCGAAAATATTTACCGATCTGATTCAGTTTTGGACACGTCAGCAAAAAACGTTATTGAGAACAACGGCATAGGTTATTTACATGCTATTGTTCCCAATAACGGCATCTATTTTTTTAAAAAAAAACTCTCGTGCTGCTATTTGGAGTAACAGCATATGTTATTTTAATTCTCAACCGCTTGCACCCTCACTTGTGGAAAAAAAATTGCAAGTGTGAAAAGCCTATAACATATGCCGCTATTTCCAATAACGGCATTCTCATAACTGATGCCGTTGTTTTGAATAACGGCATCAATTTTAAGTTTTTTTGCATATAAACAATGACCCCCTCTTCTCCTTCGCCTTTCTCAATCGATCTGCTTTCTCTCTCTCTCTCACTCCCGAAACCCACAAACTCTAGATCCCTAAAACCGAAAATCCCAAGTATTAGAGGCTCTCAAACTTTCCAAACAAAACAATTAAATACCTATACATAAACCATAATTGTGATTCCCTCCTATCTCCATTAACATTGATGTTTGGCGCTTATTTCTTTTACAACTCTTCGAAATTCTGAAATTGTGGTAAGTATTCAAAATCCCTAAATTTATTTTTAAATGTTCATTTTGATTAATGACAGCTATATATATATGTAAATGTTAAGATAAATCAGAGAGAATGAAAACAATAAATATTGAATTGAGAAATAACTGAGTACAATATTTCCTATATATAGGAGGAACCAAATACAAAACTAACCAACTACCCAATGTGGGACTATAATCTCTAACACCCTCTCTCAAATTCACGATGGGTCAAACAATATGAGTTTGCCTACTAAGTGTCGGAATCTCTGAACAGTATGGGATTTGGTGAACAAGTCTGCAGTCTGCTGGGAAGAGGTAACAGAATGGAGAGAGATGGTCCCTGCCTCAAAACGCTCACGAACATAATGACAATCAATCTCAATATGCTTCGTTCGTTCATGAAAGACCGGGTTGCTTGCAATATGCAATGCACTCCGGTTATCACAATAAAGTGGGGTAGCTCCTGTAAGAGTGACACTCATATCTGATAACAGCCAACGAACATGAATAATCTCTCTAGTAATAACTGCCATTGCTCTGTACTCAGCCTCGGTGAAAGAACATGCAACAACTGCCTGTTTCTTGCTCCGCCATGAGATCAGTGAATCACCAAGAAATAGACAGAAACCTGTGGTAGACCTTCTGATAGTTGGATCACCTAACCAATCAGAATCAGAATATGCACTGAGCTCTAGTTTGGATGTAGAAGGCATGAATAATGAGCGAGTGATAGTGCCCCGAAGATATCTGAGGATCCGAAGAAGAGCATCGTAGCAAACTGATGTAGGAGCAGAAAAAAACTGACTGACAATACTAACTGCATGAGCAATATCAGGTCTGGTCATGCATAAGTAGACAATCTGCCTGTATCTAGTGGGATCAGGAAGGAGCTCACCATCTGTGGAACGAAGCTTCACATGAAGCTCTAAGGGTGTATCAACTGATCGACTGTCAGAGAGACATGCAGCGGAAATAATATCTGATGTGTATTTCTGCTGAGAAATGAGTATCCCTTGAGATCCATGAGCAATCTCTAAACCCAGAAAGTAACGTAGCTTACCAAGGTCTTTCATATGAAATTGCTGGTGAAGGTATTTCTGTGTGGATGTAATGCCGGCAGAGTTATCCCCAGTAATGATCATATCATCAACATATAGTAGTAGAAGTGCCCACCCTTGCGATGATGATCGTATAAACATAGAATGGTCCTGTGAAATCTGACGAAAGCCAGCCTTGGTGATGACAAAGCGAAAATACTCAAACCAGGCTCGAGGGGCCTGTTTCAGACCATATATAGCACAGAAAGTTCTACAAACATGATGAGGAGGAGTAGTAAGGCCAGGAGGAGGATGCATATAAACTACTTCAGATAAGGTACCATCAAGAAAAGCATTCTTCACGTCCAACTGGTATAGCGGCCACTGACGAACGGCAGCAACAGCAAGAAGAGTGCGAACTGTAGTCATTTGAGCCACTGGGGGTAAAAGTCTCACCATAAACAATGCCATGCTCCTGAGTAAATCCCTGGACAACTAGACAAGCCTTGTGCCGCTCAATGGAGCCATCAGGTCGATATTTGACCTTAAAGATCCACTTGCAGCTAACAGGCTGAACACCCATGGGCAGTGGAACAACATCCCAAGTACCAGTCTGATTAAAGGCACTGAACTCTTCTGCAATAGCTATTCGCCACTCGGGGTATTGAACGACTTCCTTATAGGTTTTGGGTTCACGTGTAGAGTGTATAGCAGTGAGATATGCATGAAACTGGGGTGAGTAAGAAGCTAGTATGACAAAACCAAATTTGTCAGAGGGACCAGTGGCATCAGGTGTGTAGCGGGGTGGTGGGACGCCCGCAGTAGAACATGCAGACTGATGCACTGGTGGTGGAAGGGCAGTATATGGAGGTGAGTTAGGTGGTGTGGGTGTAGGCAACTGTGGGGATGCAGGTGGTGGAGAAATAGGGGTTGTCTCTGTAGGAATAATGGGGGGACTGTCTATAGTAGGAGAGAAAGGAGCCAAAGGAGTGGGATCAAAAGGGATAGGTGGAGTGGAAGTAGGCCTAATGGGTGAAGGATCGAGAAAACTAGTGTTCTGAGGAGTGGTTAAGTAGTAGGGAGAGTCTTCTACAAATGAGACATGTCGAGAAATTCGAATACGACCTGCCCAGGATCAAAACAACGATAACCTTTATGTTCAGGACTGAGACCTAGATGAACACACTTAGCAGCGCGAGCAGTGAGTTTCGTGCACTCAGTGGGAGGGAGAAGGACATAACACGTGCAACCAAAAATACAGAGCATGTTGTAGTCAGGGGATGAGTGATAGAGGGCCTTATAAGGAGTGATTCCAGAGAGGGCAGACGAAGGAATAATGTTAATGAGACTGACGGAAGTCATGACAGCTTCAGCCCAGAAAGAGCGAGGAACAGAAGAGGAGAGTAGAAGAGCGCGAGCCGTCTCAAGGATGTGACGATGCTTGCGTTCAGCTACACCATTCTGCTCATGGGTGTGGGGGCATGATTGCTGAAAAAGAGTGCCATGGGACTGAAGAATCGATCGCATAGAAGCAAACGTGTACTCATGAGCACCATCTAAGCGAAAAGTTTTGATACGAACCCCAAACTTGGTGTGAACCATGGTCGTAAAGAATCGGTAAATGTCAGGTTTCTCAGAACGTTGGCGCATAAAAAATACCCATGTGTGTCTAGTGAAATCATCGATGAAACTAACATAATAGAGATAACCTTTTTGAGAAGGTGTGGGAGATGGACCCCATATGTCAGAGTGAATAAGTTGAAAAGCATGAGTAGAATGAGAAGTGCTTTTATTGTTAAAAGGGAGGGCTAAGTGTTTTGCCAACTTACAACCCTGACAAACAGATAATGAAGTAAAATTAAAACGACCTAGAGCACCACTACGAACTAAATCTTTCAAACGAGATGCACTAATGTGACCTAAGCGTCTGTGCCACAAATCGGCATCAGAACTGACAACACCAGCAAAACTAGAAGTGGAATCTGGAGCATGAAGAAAATCTAGATGATATAGACGTCCATATCTGTAACGTCCCGTCCCAATACTCAGACAATTTTTAATATTTTTAGAAATACAAATTAGATACTATGTAGTACAACTGCCCACCACAGGCTGTCTCTCAAAAGGTGGTTAACCGGATTGGTGACTGTTGATCATTGGCTAATAGTATTTATACTCAAATTATCATATCAAACTTCCCATGTGGGACTAAATTTCTCAATCCTTCTCAAATTCTCAAATCCCGCGCAGACCGGTCGACTGCTCAAACCACCAGTCGACTGTTCGCTCAAGATCTGGGGTATTACATACCACATTGAATGCCATCAGCGTGTTCAACGTCGGATACACTTTGGCAAATTCAGCCTCAAGATCGATCCCATTTCCTCGGGAACTACCAGATCCATCCTCATTGTTGCCTCCATTTCTGCCTCTGGGTGCAACCATGTTGAATACTGCAAAACGAAGGTAAAGTTAGAGCATCACACACACAATTCAAATTCACATCAATATCCTTTGACAAATTCTCAATTGAATCCCAAAGGTAAAACATCATATTCAGTTCTATGTGATACTCACTCTTTAATGTCCACACCTAGGTACTCACACTCTAGTGTCCACACCTAGGTTATTTTTATGTCATGTTTAGTATTACTATTGAAGCGTCGCTCTGATACCAATCTCTGTAGCGCCCCGAATTTCCAGATTAATAACATAGAAATTACGTGGTACATTCCCAGTGATCCACTTCAATACAATATTAAACATAAACAACACCACTAAAATTTTCAACATTTTATTACAACAAAATCATTTACAATGCACAGCGGAACTCAAAACAAACTCAACTCAATAATCTTCTTCATTTACAACCCAATTTATCTCAAGATTGCTATTACAAATGTACCCAAATCTCTTATAAGTCAAATATGTCTCAAAACCCAACTTAAGCATTCCATTTCCAACTCTAAGCACAACCTGCAACATGTGAGGCTAGAGATGGTCCCTAACCCCCAAACTAAAGAGGTCAGCCATAAATGGTGTGAGAAATATAAAAATAAACAAACAACAACATAAAGCTCATACCTCATAAATTCATAAACAACAAGTGCCAAGTAAGAATATGGAAAATACGAAATGAAAGGTAACATAAAACATCAAGTGATACTAAGCTAAGTGTCATGTGTAGAAAACAAGAAAAAACACATGCATAAACAAAACTAAGAAAACACAAGTCTATATGCAGACTCTCTAATGCGTACTTGTCGAAGTCTATACATCCCATTCTACATAGGTTCGGTGCAAGCCCATAACGTCTTCACTTCATAGGGTTCAATCCCCACGTTATGAACTAATCCTAACACGATGACTACTACGAGATAAAGATAAACCATGGATAGTATCACATGCCCGATAATTTCGGAGATGGATCCCACACCCAAGATATTTTACTTGAATAATTCCGGAGATCATCCCACACCGAAACATTGACACATCCCCACACGAATACCACATGTGCTTCACCTCGACTCCGATAATTCCGGAGATCAATCCCACACCACAATAGTTACCGTGATAATTCCGGAGATTGTCCCACACCACAAGACTGTGATAATTCCGGAGATATATCCCACACCACTAATAATCTACAGTGATAATTCCGGAGATTAAATCCCACACCGAAAGCCATGCTGAGGTTCGTGACTCATGTTCCCATTCATCATATCACCACTAGTGCCTGTCCTTATAATTTTGGTTAATTGATTACTTAACGAATCTCCTAGAGTGATGTACCCTACCGGCCTAAATTCAAATTCAAATAACTGAAATGTCTCAATGGGCCTCAACCAAATACTCAACACCGGTATACTAGGGTCATTCGCCTCTAGAGACTCATACTCAAAGTCTAAACTAAATTCCACTAAACAAAGTGGCTCAACTAAAAGTCTCAAATGATATACTCAATTGAATATCTCAAGGTCAATTGCTTAATCTTAAACTGAACTGAAATATCAAGTATATAAAAACTAATCATTCGAATTAACACTGAAGTTTACAAATGTCCTTCAGTACCAGTCGACTCATACTGGCGATAAGTCGACTGTCCAGAGGACCAAATTCAAGATTTTTCAATTCAAGATTTGACAAAAATAAACTAAGTCTCGTATCAGTCGACTTACAAGAGGGTCAGTCGACTTACCCGAGGGAAATTCCAGTAATCCTCTCAAAAATATTCTAAGTGTTTAAGTCGACTTAACTGGGTTATAGGTCGACTATCCAGAAAGACAAATAATTCTTACGAAAATAACTTCTATAGTGGACCAGTCGACTGCCTAGGGGCTAGGTCGACTGTCCAGAGAAACTATTTCAACAAATTCAATAAAGTATCAGGCTCGTACCAGTCGACTGCACCGTAGGCCAGTCGACTGTCGGCCTACAGAATTTCAAAATCAGGTCTGATTACAAAATCGAATTTAGAGTTTCTAATGAACTAATGATCATGTAAATAGTACTTAATCAGAGGAAAATAATGATTCTCAATGAATCTCATCAGGTATAAGTATATTTCACCCAAACATTAATGTGTCAAGATCTAAACTCTCATATTCTAAATCACAAATCCTTGGTTAGGGTTTTACAAGATCTAAGTTTCTTTCACAAAATCAATAAGAATCTGATTTATAATTTTAATGTCCAGGTGTTCATGCACAAATCTCAACATGCTTTTAGCTACCAATTTTAATAATAAGGGTCTACTATTTCATCCACCAATTCCACATGATTCATACCACTTTACGAGATCTAAATCGTTCACCACAACCAATCATTACATCATGATATTTGCACACATAGATCAACCACAAGACAAATTTCTTCCATGCGTGATATCAATCAAACAACAAACATACATCAAACAACAAACAAATTTTTATATTACTCACCTTTAGATATTGAGAATAGTCCACAAAAATCTCCCCTTTTGCTAGATCCCAAAAGCTCTTGCTCCACCAAAAGATCTCCAAAATTCTGTATATTATCAGTAATGACGGCTGGGAAAAATCCCTTAAATATGCCGGGTTGATTATTAGGGTTTTACCCGCAACTTTGCAAAACACCCCATTTCCAAAATACAATTCACATATATAGATTATTCTTTGGAAATTCCATCAAAACTCAATTAAATTTGGATTTATAAGAAAATATATATTCTAATCTCCATTTATACTGTTCAAAACGTCCAGAAATCACATTTTGCACTTTAACCCCTAAAAATATCAAATTTGCAAAAAGGTCCTTCTTTTCTTAAAAATTGCAAATAGCTCCAATAAATTTCAGAAAAATCTGGAAAAATACTAATTAAATCTCAAATATTAAATAAAGATTTTTCATAAAGAAAACTAAATTTTCACACTTCTCATAAAAGCATTTGCACGTGTTTTGCACGTGTACAAAAGATAAATTTTTCTGAAAATGTTCATTAATTCTCCAAAAATAAATTTAAATTCATTTTCAAATATAAAAAATAATATTTGAAAATACGGGGTTCTACATCACTCCCTCCTTAGAAGAGTTCTGTCCTCAGAACTACTACTAATGAGTCCAAACGACATATCATCAAAGAAATAATATCCCATAAATAGAACATAGTCCAAACAATATATCAACAAGGAAATCAACATCTCATAATGGAAACATAGTTCAAACAATTGCATATCAAAATAAGAGAAGTACAACTTAAACCAAGTACAATCATTCAAAAGAATTACAATCACATAACAGAAATACACTCATGTAAAAAGTTCAGGAAAATCCTTCTGCATGCGATCCTCAGGCTCCCAAGTAGCCTCCTCAAACTGCTGATTCCTCTACAACACCTTGACCATAGGTATCACCTTGCTCCTGAGAACTTTCTCCCTACGATCAACGATCTCAACAGGCTGTTCCTTATAACTCAAGTTCACCTGTAATCCTTCAGGAATCTCTGCCAACTGATGACTCTGATCTGGCACATACTTTCTCAATAATGACACATGGAATACATCATGCACTTGTGCCAACTCTTCTGGAAGCATCAATCTATAAGCGGTCTTGCCAATCCGCTCCAAGATCCTGAATGGACCAATGTACCTTGGCGCCAACTTGCCTCCCTTACCAAACCTGATCACTCCTTTGGTCGGAGAAACCTTGAGAAAAACTGCATCCCCAACCTCAAACTCCAAATCTCTTCGTCGAGTATCAGCATAACTCTTCTGATGACTCTGAGCCTCAACCAACCTCTTGCGTATCAGCTCAATCTGCTCGGATGTCTGTTGTACGATCTCAGGACCATACATCTGCCTCTCGCCAACCTCATACCAACAAACAGGTGTCCTGCACCTCCGCCTGTACAAAGCCTCATACGGTGCCATCCCAATACTCGCATGGTAACTGTTGTTATAAGCAAACTCAACCAATGCCAAGTATCTCTCCCAACTACCACCGAAATCCATAACACAAGCCCTCAACATATCTTCCAGCACTCGATTCACCCTCTCAGTCTGACCTTAAATATGTAACGTCCCGCCCCAATACTCAGACAATTTTTAATATTTTTAGAAATACAAATTAGATACTATGTAGTACAACTGCCCACCACAGGCTGCCTCTCAAAAGGTGGTTAACCGGATTGGTGACTCTTGATCATTGGCTAATAGTATTTATACTCAAATTATCATATCAAACTTCCCATGTGGGACTAAATTTCTCAACCCTTCTCAAATTCTCAAATCCCGCGCAGACCAGTCGACTGCTCAAACCACCAGTCGACTGTTCGCTCAAGATCTGGGGTATTATATACACCCCACCTTTAGAAATCAGCGTCCTCGCTGAGTACAGGGCACACATCTAGTGTAGGACCGCCCTTTCTAGCCCATGTAGTATAGTCCTCGATCCCAGAGATAAATCACTCTCAACACCGCAGATCCTTTCCTGATCCCGGAGATAAGTGACTCTCAACACCGCAGATCTCCTGACCTCTTCTACACCCGATGTCGAAAGTCGGCTCTGATACCATTTGTAACGTCCCGCCCCAATACTCAGACAATTTTTAATATTTTTAGAAATACAAATTAGATACTATGTAGTACAACTGCCCACCATAGGCTGCCTCTCAAAAGGTGGTTACCCGGATTGGTGACTCTTGATCATTGGCTAATAGTATTTATACTCAAATTATCATATCTAACTTCCCATGTGGGACTAAATTTCTCAATCCTTCTCAAATTCTCAAATCCCGCGCAGACCAGTCGACTGCTCAAACCACCAGTCGACTGTTCGCTCAAGATCTGGGGTATTACAATATCTGCCAGCGCATCCAATCATATAACAAGTCCGAGGATCCTGTATGGTACAGTCCAAAGAAGTAAAGGTAACGGTAAGGCCACTATCACATAAAGCACTAATGGAAATAAGGTTCGTAGATAAACGAGGGGCATAAAGGACGAAAGGTAAAGTGAGAGTTGGAATGTTAATAGATCCAGAGTGTGTAGTGAGAAGTAGTGAACCATCGGCAGTGTAAAGTGATGGTGAATGAGAGGTAAGTGGAGTGCGACTGGTGAGTAGTATACAATTGCTAGTGAGGTGATGTGAAGCACCAGAATCTAAAAGCCAGGAAGAAGACATACCAGGAGTGACAGAGAAAGCAGGGACAGATGAACCAGCACTAATAGACTGATCCGAGTTCTGAAGATCCAGCTGAGCTAGACGGTGTTGTGGAATATCATAGGGAGCAGGAGAAGGCATGGCTGGAGTGACGACCATTGCACCAGGTGTGTGGAGAGGAGGTAAACCCTATTGCTGTCTGCACTGCTGTGCTTGAGCTAGGAGCTGAGGGTGAAGAATAAAGCAGTTACTATGAGTATGACCATCCCGCTGACAGTGGGTGCAATGGGAACGACGATCAGGAACACTGCGATGGACAGAAGGAGTAGGTGTAGAGCTGGGGTGAGGCTTGCGTGAGAAGGATGGACGATGAGCAACGGCAAGGACACTTTCACTGGTAGAGGATGAGTGAGAAGTAGGAGTTGGGAGAGCACGTAACCGGGTTTCTTCAGCAACAAGCTCAGCAATAGCAGCTTCAACACGAGGGACCGGATCCTGATGGATCAATTGACTGCATAAAGACTGATATTCTGGTCGAAGACCCATCATGAAGAACATAAACTGACGACGTTCACGAGTGACATGCACCTCATTGTTCTTTAGTTGCTGTAATTTGCGCCAGATATTATGCATGGCGGTGTAATGTTCCTAAATACTGCGATCACCCTGCCGATCAAGAATGGACTGAACAAGGAGCTGATACTCACGAGCCCCACTATTCTGAACATACTGGGTAACCAAGTGTTTCCAAAGAGCCTTGGCAGGACGAACTCCAAGTAGATCAGCACGAAGACTACGGTCAACAGAGGATGTGAGGAAGGAAATAACTCGACTGTCATGATCATCCCGAGTGGTTTGAGATGTGTGAATCAATTGCTTATCGGCAGCGAAAGCGATAGTATCGGGATCTTTGGGGCAAACAGTGGAACCATCAATGTGACCCCATAAAGAATGACCGAGAAGAGTGGCCTCAACAGAAGTAGACCAATCAGTCCAATCCTTAGCAGAGGAAAGAAGGAAATCAGTAGAGACTGGAAGGTACTAACGAAATTGAGGCTCCATGAGAGATTCAAGTACCTGCAATTTTTTTAATTTTATTATAACAATACGGAAGTAGGGTTTCGGGTTGTAACAGGTAATGGGTTTCAGGTAGGGTTAATACAGAAGTAGGGTTACAAAGTTGAGGTGGGAGAGGAGAGGAGGCGGCTAGGGTTTGTGAGGGGTGGCTAGTGACAACGAGGACACAGGAGGAGGATCTGATGGTGAAGTTGAAGTTGAAGGATGATCTGATGACGACGAGGACAGTTGAGGTAGGATCTGGATGGCAAAGTTGAAGTTGAAGGAGGATCTGATGACGATGAGTTGGGATTTGACGAGGACAGTTGAGGTAGGATCTGGAGTTGGAATCGAATGACGAAGTTGAAATTTGGATCTGATGGCGGCGGGATTTTTAAGTTCGAATCTGTAGTTGGAGATTGGTATCGACGCTGGATTTGATGACGATCTGATGGCGGCGGGATTTTGAAGTTCGGATTTGATCTGGAGTTGAAGAACATTGGAAGAAATTTGTATAACTTTGGCTGTTGGAATTTGAGGATTTTTGGATGGAAAAATTTTAAGAGAAAAAAATTTGAGTAATTGGCTCTGATACCATGTTAAGATAAATCAGAGAAAACGAAAACAATACTGAATATTGAATTGAGAAATAACTGAGTACAATATCTCCTATATATAGGAGGAACCAAATACAAAACTAACCAACTACCCAATGTGGGACTATAATCTGTAACAGTAAAAACATGCACAACCTTTCACAGGCAGAGAATCATTTATCACAATCATATTTCTCATACTCAATTGATGACATTACCATATCTATATAATAAATTACAAAGAAAGCTATCAAGTGGCTCTCATTCAATCTCCCCTAAAATCAATGGCCTAGATTGATTCTTACAATACATATTTTCCCGCCCAAAATTTCAAACCCCAAAATTAAATTCCCGCCCCAAACTAAAAAACTCATTACTTTATTATTATCTCTCTCTTCTCTCTTCACTTTTTCATATTTTTCTCTTTCTCCATCTCCCCCCCTCTCTCTCATTCTTTCTTTATTTACTTAAAAATTTAGATTTTAAGATTTTATGTTTGTAAAATTTTCGGAATTTTTATATTTTTTTTATTGCACATGTTATATTGAAAATAGCAAATATCTCTTCAACAGTTAAATTTCATCATTTTCCATCCTTAAAGTTCTAAGAAGTTGGATTTTACACCCTCATTTATAATTATTTTTCAACATATACTAATAGAAATATGGACTTTTATTTACAACTAATTATTGTAATACTATTCAAACTTGAACTACATAATTGTTGTTTTACTGTTTACATGGCTTTTTGTGTGTTGTATCGTTCCGAAGACGTGCCGTAGGCACGTGCCCACGGGCAAATCTAGTATTACAACAAATGTTCATCAGATTCAAATTTTCTAAATCATAATAACTTACGGATACAAATTACAAAATGAGAGTTACGCATATTATGATAGGATAAAAATACATTTATATATTACAATATAAGGCCTACATTGGGATACAACTTCAAATATCGATCGTTTGGGATGTGCCCATATTGGGTACCTTCTTACATCTACACCTATTGTGTCCACTTAATCCGCATTTAGAACAAACTTTTTCATTGCTCCTACCCTCTCGAGCATTCATATCGTTGCGAATACGAGTACTCCTAGGGTGACCTTTCAACCTACGTAGACTCGCATCGGCTATGAGCATCGATCCACTTTATTTCGGCCAATAAGATTCGTCTGGAATAGAATTAAAAGTTGGTGCACACGTTAGTGCTAATGAACTTGTAGAATAAAATGCATCAATGTAAGGTTCATAATCAATTGCACGGGAGGCACAAGTGGCCAATACATGAGAACATGGAATGTGATAGAGTTGGAATTTTCCACAAGTACAAGTACGGCCCCCGAGGTCAACTGTGTGCGAATGTCCACCCTTTTGATGTCAATTATCCATTCTAATGCCGGTTTTAACTCCAAAAATACCAGACCGGTTATTAAACATTATTTTCTCATGCAAATTTGATTTCTCACACCGTAAATCAATAATCTCTTGAACACGTGGTGCCCATAATTTCCTTACACTGATAAGGGTTTGCGCCGCTACATGGTAGTCAGTGAAGTACATGTTGAGACGAAAAAAAATCATTTCCACAATTGCCGTGATGGGCAAGCTACGATCACCTTTTAAAACCGAATTGAACACTTCCGATAGATTTGTTATTATACCATATCTACGACCTCCATCGGCGGAAAGTGCTCACTTCTCATTCGGCTTCTCCTTCAAACATTAGCCCCATTAACATTAGCCGCTTCAAGCTGTGCAATCTTTTCCTCAAGCTTCTTCAACTTGTTTTGACACGCGATCACCTTGAGCTTGTTCATAAAAAACATGCAACCAAATTTTTTATGGAAATTACTAGCAAAATGCCGCATACAATAATGATGATAAGCAAGTGGTTCCTTCCATGTTCCGAACTCATTATCCACTGCTGATAAAATGCCTGCATGACGATCAGAAATGACACATAGACCTGCACGATCCGTGACAAAGTACCGAATGCAGTTCATGAACCATGTCCAGATTTCTATGCTCTCTCCATCAACTATTGCAAACGCAAATGGAAACAACCTGCTGTTTGCATCCGGTGAAACAGCAGTCAACAAACAACCTTTATATTTTCCATACAAATGTGTTCCGTCAATACTTATAACTGGCCTGCATGTCTTAAACCTCTCGATTGAAGGCCCGAATGCCCAAAAGACCCCCTTAAAAGTTTCTTCGGTCGGACTGGACACAATCTTGGCCCAATGGACGGTCGTTCCCGGATTTGATGCTTGAATTGCATTGAGAAGATAGGACAATTTAGTGTAAGCTTTTTCAAAGGAACCATATAATCGCTCAATTGCTTTATGTTTCACCTTCCAAGCTTTTCAGTATGAAATTTTGTAATTGAACTGAAGCTTCACTATCTCAATTATGGCTCTTGGTGTTACTCCTAGTTGTGCCTTCACAACATTCAATATGATCGTTGACACAATTGTAGAATCAATTTTTCTGTTATCTTGATTCAATATCGGATTCACACATGTGTGTGGACCTTCAATCTTCTTCACCACGAAATAAGTACGGCCTTTTGGAACAGTTGCACGCAATCGCCAAGGACAACCAACTACATTTACAAGTGCCGGATTTTCTGTAATGTCCTCGGTTGAATGTTTGATGGGTGCGTATTTACATTTGACATAGTATAAACTAGGGGTCGATTTTACCGTCACGAATTCTCGATGGTTCTTCATGGAGTACATCTTCACTTGTTGTTGTATACAACCTTTAGTTGGAAATCTTAACCTATGGAGAGTTCATCCGTGTTGGAAGAGTCGACGGAAGACTGTGCATGTTCATGTATGGTCGTATGGGACATCCATTCACTCGATTGAACCTCATGCACAGTTGCACTAATGGACAACACCACATTGTTAACCGGGACATGAACGTTGACATCATCAACCGGAGCTTCATCGGCATCCTCCTCTTCAACTTCAAGATCGTGATCCTCATCTTCTTCCTTTTCTACCAAATCGTTATTTACAATGACGTTGTCAAAGTCTTGCATTACCATGTCGGTGCAGACAATATTTTATGTCATGGTGAATGGATGTACCTGCTCATATTCAGTGGTAATAGGTTCTGTTGGAGTTGTGCTAATATCTTCTTCTGTAATTGGTATTCTTGCATGTGACTCAGCAGATGGTTTCAAAGTCGGAGCTCGGCTTGGACTTTGAATAACAACTGGCCTAGTGTTTAGAAGTCTAATTTGCTCAATATATAACTCCAATGCAGTCCAACTACAATTTGAATCAAGTGTCCTACCAATCATGGACTTCAAAGAATTATCATTATCTACGGGAACCACCATGAAATATTGCCCTTCTCCTTTACCAGCAGCATAACGGGCTTTGATTTTGAGACTCAATTCACCTTTATCTCAATTAGTGACTTCAAATATTTTATCTATTAGTTGTGAGTATATAAAGTTGCGGGAAGCCTAAATAATGACTGGTTCAACATCGCTATAACAATATCCAATCTTCGGATCTCTAATTATTTCACCCCCAAAATATAACCAAATAGGGATATCATATTCCATACCTAAACATAAAGATTCAAACATATTCAAGTCATTAACTACTCATAAGCAAAACCTATGAATACATATCAAATATATGGTTATAATAATACATTCAAATTAGACTGTATCTTGGATAGCTTGAAAATACGTCATGAATGAGGAATGAGATGAGAGTTAGAGTGAGGAGGTAGGATATATGAAGTTTGAGAGCACTCCAATACTTGGGATTCTGGATTTTAGGGATCTAAGGTTTGTGGGTTTCGGGAGTGAGAGAGAGAGAAAACAGATCGATTGAGAAAGGGGAATGAGAAGAGGGGGTCATTGTTTATATGCAAAAAAACTTTAAACTGATGCCGTTATTCAAAACAATAGCATCATTTATGAGAATGTCGTTGTTGGAAATAGCGGCATCTGTTATAGGCTTTTCACATTTGCAATTTTTTCCCACAATGAGAGTGCAAGCGGTTGAGAATTAAAATAACCTATGCCGCTACTCCAAATAGCAGTACGAAAGTTTTTATTAAAATAGATGCCGTTATTGGAAACAACGACATGTAAATAACCTATGTCGTTGTTCCCAATAATGTTTTTTTTCTGACGTGTCCAAAACTAGGTCAGATCGCTAAATATTTTTGGAAGTGGGTCAGAGCGCCAAATTTTTCAAAAAGTGGGGTCAGTACGGCAAAAAATTCCGCTCTAGCAGAGTAATTTCCACAATGTTCAAACTCCTCTACAAACACCCCATACATTATTTTCCGACAGTAACCTAGCAGGATAGATCCACGACTACATTGATTTGTTGGACAGCTTGGATTGTAGCAAACCGGACAAGATTTGTTCGCTTAAAAAAATATACTTCGTCCGCACCAATCTGAAGAGGTTAGCATGTGTTTTATCTCATTCACCAAAGACTGCACAAGCTAACAGACATCACCATATATTGTCGAAGGCAAAAGAAAATTAAGACGAACACAACATAATTCACCCATATTTTGCTGTAGAATATTAAATCTGCCAGCAATTACATCAAACAATATAACTGATCGATAACATTCTCTAATTATTTGTCGCTGTAATCATATGAAAATCAGCTAGCAGATAGTAATTCACTAATTTCCATCCTCAACCCACCTCACTAACACACAAAAAGGAAAAAAGCAGCAGCTGGCAGATAATAATGACACCAAAATAGATCAAGGGAACCATTACATAGTACAAATAATTGAAAATTTTACCCAACAGAAACTATCTTTTAACAGCATAGCATCGCACTACATATAAATACAGTATCACTTAACAGGATTGGTATGGTCAATCGAACACGAAGGACAAGCAGGTCTTCAACATTTAAAATTCCGACAGAGTCGATATCTCACAACTGTTTCATCCATTCAAAACCAGTCTCAATCCTGTGGGGATTCACTTCTTCGGGGAGAAGCATCATTGTTATTATTGTCCTCATCGGCGACACCATCCCTAGGGCTGGCACTACGTCCATTGGTCTCGGGGCTCTGTCGTTTCAAGATCATGGGGCTCCCGCTGGTCTCCTTTCTTGGGCTTCCACTGTAGTCAGATCCATTCTGCTCAGATTTTGCAGGTGCAGTCGGTGATGGGCTCCTGCTACCTTCAGGTGAGAGGCTTTGCTTCCTCTTTGAGGGTGGAGGTCTCTTACGAGAATCTGGGCTCCGGATGTAACTAAGGCTCCTTGATCTCTCACGTACTGCATTGCGCCCGCTTCTTCTCAGGGGAGATCTAGATCGACTGGTGATCAACGACAGAAGTTAGTAACCCAATTCAGTAAATAAAAACATAATGAATAGAAATGGACGACTAAAAACATTAACATACTAGGAATCCAAACATGTGACATGGTTTACTGCAAAGCATGATTATAAATGCATGAATATTATGCTTTTAAGCTCAAGAGCTCAACACCATTCACCACCACTATCAATCTAGCTAACTTATTTATTCAAATCTTACAAACACATACAATCTTCACTCTTTATCTTAAGATACACATATCTCAGCTCATGCTTACATTCTCAATAATCTTAACAATCCCACCTCTAACAGCCTGCCCAAAACTGTGTTCATGCCAAAAGAAATTTAAAAAACAACCACAGGTACTAAAACAAGTAATAGCTTGATAGTTGTCAACAGTTTACTACTTTTCTACTGCGTGATAGTTGTCAACAGTTCAATACTTTTCCACTGCTAAAAGATAAAGGTTTTTATCAAAAAGAGTAAGATGAAAAGGAAGGGAAAGAGGGGGGATGCGGCAACTGTAACCGGGAATAATCAGCAAAAGTTAATAACAAAAGAAGCCATGAAAACACCCTGCCATAACAATAAGAATCTTTGTTTCTTCCAATCAGATTTAGCTGTCACAACGTGACTACACTGTGCAAGTAATGGCATATTGTTGACATAAGTAAATTCTAAGTTTTTATTTAAAAAATAGGATAGTTTTATAAAATAATGCAAAAAAATAAAAATAAAAAAAAGAGAAAACTCAGTTCACTTGCACCCTACAAATCAGAACTAAAAATGACCATAACCTGTGAGGGACTGTCTCTCTCTCTCTGTACGTATAATCTAAGCATGTTGCTTGAGTGTTTTACCTGTAACTACGACTCCTGCTATAGCTTCGACTCCGACTTCTTCCACGTCGTGGAGATGGAGACCTTGAGTAACTCCGTCCACGCCTACATCATATTCAATCGAAGTCAATTACAGATACACAAATGATATTTCCTCAATGATAATGCTGGGATAAACAGCGAGACAGACATATTTAAGTTAATTGTATGACCTGAGACTTTTAGGACTATTTTGGCAATTTCGTTCTATATGCCCTCTTTCCCCACATCGGTAACACTTGTTCTTCCAATCACCAGCTTTGCAATCTCGAGCCCAATGACCATCTATCCCGCAGTTAAAGCAACGACCAGACCCAGGAGTTGTTCCTCTTCCTAGATATTCACCACGAGAACCTCCTGGGCCATGTGGAGTCTGCACACATATTGGAAATAACTTAATATAAGCAAAAATAGAAAAAAGAGAGGAAAAAAAGTTGATAGCAAAGGGATTTTAGCACATTCAACCTGCAGTTTTTATACTTCTCCAGGTTACTAATTACCTAAAATTAACTTAATGTTTTTTTAATTAATTAAATTAATGTAAAGCAACATTTCTTTAATATTTAGAATAAATTTTCCCTCACACAATTCATAGAATTCAAATAAATTCAAGTAATGCTCTCAAATTATTTAAAAAAATTTGACTACGTAAACAAATATATCTCACTGTATAATCCTAGTGATATTCCTAATACTGAATTGTATTTAAAAAAATTAAGATAAAGTGTATATTTGCAAAATAATCCAAAAAAACAATGATGTGCAAATATGTAATTGCACAAAAAAAAAAAAACAAGTGCCTGGTAAAATTTCAAGAAAAAATATAAGAATGAAACTAGAGGATATGGAAAACAAACCCAAGGACATACATGCTAAAATCTTAATTAAGCTGAACAGTTTTGTTACTCACCCCCCTTGCAAATTCCACTAAGAGACGACTTCCATCAAATTCCCGCCCATTTAAGCTGTATCTTGCATCATCAGCATCTCGAGGATCACTAAATTCCTGTAGCAAACGTAGGACAGAAGGATAACCACAAACCAAATACTAGAAGGTAAATCATAGTCAAGTAAATAGTTTTAAAGGAGCGAATATTATATTATGAAGAAACAAATATCCAAAAAGGTAAGGGAAGAGAAACATACAACAAAAGCGAAGTCATGCTTCATATCCACATCTCGCACTCTGCGGAAATTGTTGCATAAACAGTAAAGCCATCAGTGACTTAGTACCGAAGGGAATGATGCTCGCCCATCAGAAAATGAATTAAACACCACTTCTACTTTGTGTTGCGATTTCCAAAAAAATACGCAAATAACATTACAGAAAGAATCGCCAAAGTCCCCCATTTACATTTGAGAGAATGGCCACCAATCCACACCAAGGGCACCCTCTCATCATAGACCTCCAGGTTGGGCAAAATACCCAAAAACCTTCAACAAGATCATTCAAGTTAAGAAAAGATGCCTGGGTGTGTTTCTGTTCATAAAAGAAATAGAGAATGAAGAACCCAAGAACAGAAAGCTCGCTTGGCAAGTTTCTGTTTCAAATCCTCACTAATTCATCCTGTCACCATGTTGACTGGTCGGTACTAGGACTACTCAAAATAAAGAAGTGTGTGATCCGTAAGACAACTGGGCAGGTGTCTGTACTAATAGCTTGGAAGCTGACAGATGTAATATGTAAAATGGGAACACACAGTTTAATATGTAAAATGGAGAAGCACGATAACTAGTGTGAGATAGTGAAGGTATATCCTAACAAGAACTCTTGTTAAAGAGAATAACTAGCGAATTTCCTTAATCTAAACTTTAAAATACTAAAAATTATAAGTCATAAAAACTAAAGAGAAAGAAGACGAGACGATCATAAGCAGAGCTTTTTGTGATGGATCATAAATGATAACTGTCCATTAGTTAATTAGCAGCCATATACCTTCCATATCTACTGAAAAGACGGTCAAGATCACGAGATCGAGTGCGGGATGACAACCGACCAACATAGAGACGAGTGGTACCATAACGGTCATCGTGGCGAGGCATGGTTAAACTGCAATTAAATATGCCAGTAATTAATGCACAACACAAATGGCATATATGACGCATTAAACATCGAAGAAACCACAATGTAATTTATGTTGGACAAAGTTCATTTTTAACCAGCCCATGTTTCTTAAACTCTTCTATTTCTTATGACTGGAATTCTACAAGATCTCTTACAAAGTGGAACACAACAAATTTTCAAAAGATAATGATTTCTTGGAGGCACCACAATAGCAGTTTTGAACCAAACAGAACTAAAAAAAAGTAGTGCTTCAAAATTATAATATATATATATATATATATATATATATATATATATATATATATATATATATATATATATATATATCAAGAGAGAGAGAGAGAGAGAGAGAGAGAGAGAGATTAGGGAAGGTCCTATGGCATAGGAGGAAATTCCCTCCTGCGGTGCACTAAGAACTCAATCCCCACAATCGAAATTCAAGATCCACACTATTCAAGTTGATCTTCACACCATAAAACATATAGTGATGCAAAATCACTATATTTGAACATGTTTTGCCCATTCATCAATGAGGTTGCAAAATGAATGGTTTTTCTACAATAAAACAATTGCGACCACTCAATACATGGGCAACACATATTCAACTTTGATAATAGTTCTTCCTCTTATGTTTTATGACACGTTGAACGCTTCGAATGGTGTGGATCATGCATTTGAGAGGAGGCAGGATTTTTGGGAGTGTCATAGAAGGAAATTTCTTTCTATGCCACCTTTCCTTCCCTTTTCTCATATCACGTGCGAACTCACGCACGCAGCCGTCCGATCATGATCATGCAAGATCGGAAGGCTGCGCAGCGAGTTGGCAGTTGATCACTAGTTCACATATGATCAGCTATATATATATAGAGAGAGAGGGTTAAGAACACTGACACAAGGTCATGAGGGTTAAGAACACTGACACAAATCATCAACAATCATAAGCTTCATACAAGAAAAATTCGAACAAAAATTTCCAAAGAATCTTCGACAACATGCCTACAATAAAATAACACCTTCATCCCGAATATCTAGAATCTAACTTTATATATCATTTTTTCCATTCATTTCTACTATGGGCGCCTAATTTTAAATGGCATCCAACTGCAGCCAATCAATACCAGGAACAACAACTATAACAGTAACAAATGACTACTTATTCTCCCGACTCAGCCGAACAGATAGCTCCAAGTCAAAGGTTAGAAACCGGGGGAACGCTTGACCTACATGTCGAGGTTTTTGTTCGGGGATTCGTGGGCAGAAAGGAGGGACTATGACTTGGGCAAGGCATGACGGCCCACAACTCACTAGTGTCTAGCGGTAAGCAGTAAGTCTATGCTAGTAAGTCTCTTTGCTAGTTAGCATCATTGCTAGTAAGTCTCTTTGCTAGCTAGCATCTTTGCTAGTAAGTCTCTTTGCTAGTTAGCAAGAGCGCAGGTGTTCAAGTCCCACTTTGCACTCATTAATCCACATTAAATATAAACTTGTGGTCACAATAGGCGTGCATGACTATGCCCAATACTCCTATTGGCAAATACCAACAGCACTTACAAACTAAAATGAATAATTTTTTATTTAAATTTCAGGAAAAGGGTATTCTATGTTGCATTAAACTGTCAGAAGTTAAGGTGATTTATTAATAAGAAAGAACAAATATTGCTAAATAACACAGAAGTTAAAACTGAATTGCTGAGAGTCTGAGACATATAAATATATACTTCATTACTTCATTTACAAGGAGATAAAGGGAACCTGCATTCAGATGCTCTGATTGACTAGATTTTTATAATACCCACAAAACCCAACCCTAACTAAAACTTTGCATTTTAACATACCTCAAAATCGGGTCTTCTAAAAACGTTCCCCTTCAAGTTTCAAACAAATGTTTACTACAGGAAGTTTTCATAGCAGACACAAGTCAATCAAGGGCCCATAAACAACATTTTCCTCACCCAAGAATATCAGTAACAGACATGGTAAACCTAACAATTAAATTCAACAAATAACAAATTTCTAGATGTGTCAATATTTCCCTCTCTCCAATTCTAATCAATACCCTATACGTTAAAAGTAGGTGCCATCACAATTATATATTCCCATTCCATTTGAGCAGTGCCAGTTGTACTCAAGTTTCCTAGGCTCAATCTGTAATCAAAAGAGAGAGTGTGGAGACCAAAAATCAATTAAGGCTTTTGTCATGGTCAAAATGAACCAAGAAGGGGAACCCACAATTTTGTAAATTCCAAATAAGCCACCCACAATTCTCTGTTATGGACACCACTAACAATGTGGGATCCACTCCAATTAGTTTAATTAAATACAAGATTATGAACGATGTCAATGTGATCTTATTGGTGGTGTGCTTAAATCAATTCAACAAGTCATCTACGTGTTCTTTTCTATATTGTTCGTGGGGTGTATGGAAATAGAGATTTGTGGGTGACTAATTTGAAATTGTCCAAATTGTGGGTGACCTCTATGGAAATAACCCTTAAGATTAAGTAGTATGAAACAAATACAAAAAGAGTACAAAGTATCGTTTCTATAAATTACAAACTCAACATATGCAGATATTTGATGAATTCTACCTCCTGCTTTAGAAAATCCTTCAACAATAGCAATTCCTGCAAAATCCACAAAGAAAACTGAGACAAATTACAACTTTTTCAGTAAAAGAAAAAGGTAATTCTACTGATAGAATCTTACGTCTGACGGAACTCGAGAAAACCAGTGATTAGGAAAGATAGATTTAGGTAAGACGAAACCTAACTAAACCCTTTATTTTGACGGAAGTTTGGGAATTTGGGGATTGGATCGAAGCTTACCAGAGAGATTAGAGAAGGTGGTGGAAACCCTAGCGAGTTTGTGGAGATTACACACGGTCGGAACGGTGGAGCTATAAAATCGATAGGCTTGACGGGTTTGGACGGTTGAGATTTGTTTGAGATTCACGTGATCAGCACACATGTGACACTTGTAAGAGCATCCACGTCGTTTGCTATTTTTCCCATTTTCTCATTTTTATGAGAAATGGGCGTCTATTTTGTCATATTTCGGCAAACATACTATAGTGGCTTCTCATATTTGAGACATGAAATTGGCGATTCTCAAATTAAAGAAGACGGAACATGCTATTCCGTTCCTATTTTTTTTAATTTTTTAATTGGATCAGACGAAACATGTTTTGTCTGACCTTTTCTTTTACATGTTTCGTTTGACCAAACATGTTTACATGTTTTGTCTGACCCTTTTTTTTCAATGGTAAGACGGTACATATTGTACCGTCCTTCCTAAAATTAAAAAAAAAAAAAAAAAAAAAATCATCGAACGGGATATGTTATCTCGTCCAGCCATTGGGGGAGTTTAACCACATTAATTATAGGTTAATCTTAGGTTTAGTTAATTAAGTAGGTAGTTAGTATATATTTTAATATTTAATTTATTTAATTTATCTATTTTAATACCTAATCATTAGTTAATTAAGCGTAAAAAAAATACGGACGAAACAAGACCTCTTTTTTTAATATTTCTTTCCGATATTATAGCAATTCACGACTGCAGCAAATTGCTTGTTTTTCTATATGCTATTTTGCCATATTCTCAAATATGAGAAACATCATTGTGGATGCTCTAAGCCAATGGATATATATGAAGAGCAATGCTACATCCACTACATATTTCACTACATTTTTCTTCAATATCTTAGATGACACACTTCAATAGGTGGGGAAAAAGAGAGTAGGTGGAGAAACTCTCCAATAGGAATGTGGCACATAAGGTAGTGAAGAAAATGATAGTGAAATTAGTAGTGGATGAAGCACTACTCATATCATAATCGTGTTTCTAAAAGACATTTCAAACAATTATTTAACTTGTTGAAATTTTCTATGGTTAAAAAGAAAAAACTTGGAATTTTAATTCCCTTCTTAAATTTCAAAACCTCCATGGTATCAATTTTCTTGCAACAAAATCCTCCAATAGTCATATTCTATCATAGAAATAGGGGGAGGGGCGGGTTTGAGTCAGGTTGGGCCAAAACCCGGTCCGGGAGGGGCTGGGTTGGCATTTAAAAAACTCGACCTAACTCGCCAACCCCTTCGGGTTGAACCCGACCCGGACTGTGCGGGGTCGCGGGTTGGGTTGGGTTTAGTTTTTTTTTTTTTTTTTTTTTTACTCCAAAAATGTTTTAAAAAGAAATGTACAACAAGTATAAGATTGAAACAAATTTGTATATATTATTCATTTCAACTTGTAATAAGTTTTTACAATATTTTTACATACAAATACATGTAACAAAAATAAAAAATCATACAAATTTATTGAATTACATGTTTAAGGGGATGATCTAGAGTTTGAGATAGCCTACAGTTAGATTGAAGATAGGGCATTGGAATACTATCGTACACCTCTACTTAACATAAACCTAGGATCTTATCGCCCTTAATTCCCTACTCAGCTTGTTTATCTTCAGATGAGTTGCTTCCACTTGTTGAATTTTCTACTGCTTTTCCTTGAGTCATGTCTGCAGCTTTCATCCAATCTTCGGTGCACACGAACATCTCCAACGAATCCGGCTTCAAGCGATTCTTGTAATCTGTTAAAACCCTGCCACTTGTAGAAAAAACAGTTTCTGAAGCACCTGTAGACATAGGAGGGTCTAGTAGGTCTCTAACCATATATGAAAGAATTGGAAAAAGATTTTCGTGTTCTTTCCACCATTGTAACACTTCAATCTTAGAATTGGAACTCTCACTATCTTGGTCAAGTAGGCTACTTTTTCCAGAACACAGTCGTGATTATACCGTTTTAATTCATTATGTTCGTTAGTCCTAGTTTTTTTAGATTGAATTTGAGCAAGTAAATTAGCAGTGACATCTTCTAATTTACTCTTACCCTTATCTCTAGAAGAAGCAAAAGAAGAAGTTATTATACTGGCATGTTGTAATACTAGATGCATAAGTTCAATTGAAAAAATTATACAAGTTATTCAATGTTGACTCAAATGTAGCTAAATATTCACTACAACCGCATTCAGATTGTTCTCCAAGTAAAGTAAAAAATATTTCAATCAAATTCTTCGTACCCGCTAATTTGATATGATAATTTATAACAGTAGCAATACAATACAATATAGGAAGATGATTAAATTACTTCAAAAAATTTTCCATAAGCGAGAATAACAATATGACTAATGTATTGGTCCAAAATCATATCTTGAAAAGTTTGCATCATAGTAATTATTGAGATAAAGATATTTTTAGAAGTGGAATCATAAGATTTTGAAAACTTCATAGTTGTGGTTTTAAAAGGTCCAAAAATTTTAACAACGATTTGGCAAAAAATCATGATTGAGGAGTCATTTCAAAATTTTCCATGTTTTTGCAATACAAAAATCATTTATAATTGCTCTGTATTGAGTAACAACATTTAATAAATCGAAATTAGAGTTTCATCAATGTTTAACATCTCTAAGAAATTTTCTAAAATGTACTCCTTAAGATTATACAATTCCTTAAATTGTTGAAGCATGGTACCACTCAAAGTATTAAAATGTACATAATTTCTAATTGCATTCATATATGGATCGGCTACATTCAAAGCATATTGTACACATAAATTTAAAATATGATATGATATCTAACATAAAAATTTTCAAGACATGGAGGAGCTAATTATTGTTTTAATATAATAATCGAACTATTGTTGTTGGAGGCATCATAAAAACTAATCGTAAAAATTTTATCGCGAATTTGAAATAAATCACAAGCTTCTATAATACGTGTTGCTATAACCATACCACTATGGGGTACAGCAAAGCGACAAGTAATATGATTCTCTTTTGAAAGAGCCAATCACTATCGATCCAATGACAAATTATGCCCATCATCAGAATATCGTTACAACATTTTCAACAATCGGAAGTTAATCGATACTCTACAAGTTAAACCATACAAAAGTGCAATTAAACCGTCTCTTATTACCGAATAAAGTTTAAAACAATATGCCTTTAATGTGTTTCTAGGATTCTTTTAAAATGTGGATTTAGTCTATTTTGGTTAAAAGCCTCTAGGTTCCTACTTTCGGAATAGGAAAAATGTAACTCCTCCTTAATAACTAGTTTGGTCATTTCTCGATGAAGAATTTCGGGATCATAGCTATGACTATCTATTTTATTGGTCCTAGGGTTGATCTTTTGTTGTGTTTGTTGGTCAACAACTAGTTCGGGGTGTATACCCATAATGTGTCGTCTAATTGTACCCGTCCCCTCACCCTTCTTCCATTTTAACTTTTGTTACAAGTTTTACAAATCTTATGTCTTATACTAGGGTTAACCTCGTTCGGCGTCATAATATTTGTGTCAATCACTAGTTTCGCCTCTATGTTTCTTACTAGAAGTGGGTTGTGCATGTTCGGTTTCAAGTGTATGTGTTTCAATACCATGCATTTCTTGTTGTGTGTCGGGATCATCTCCGTGTCGAGGAACATCTTCATAACCTATATTATGGTTAAGGTTATATTCGGTCTCTAATTGTGGGATTGTTGGACGAGATGACGAGATGAACTAGTGGAATCTTGTCCATTTTGGCTTCGGCCGCTACCTCGTGATCTAGATATGATAAATGTAGTGTAGTAGTAGTATATGTGAAAAATTAAAAAAAGAATATAAGAAGGTTGAGAGAGTTGACGTAGTATATGTGAAAAACAAATCTAAAAAAATGATAGGAGGGTTGAGAGAGAGAGAGAGAGAGAGAGTAGCGAAAAACCTACAAGTGAAAAACCAACAAACAAGTATAATAAAAAAATTAAAGCTACAACAATAATAAGAGTTTTGAGAGTTTATAAAATTGATATCGTACTTCACGAATAACCGAATATAGAGTTGAGAGAGAAAATAATAGTAGATAGAGTTTGTAGTAGACGTAATCGTAGAGAGAGTGTGAGCTTCTTTGTTTAGAGAGTTTGTAGTAGACGTAGGCACTTCGACACGAATTCAACACGATCGAACTTGTTCACTTCTTTGTTGCTTCTTTGTTGAAGTAGATTGAGAGTAGTAGTAGTAGTAGAGAGTTGATAGATGGAGCGTAGGGTGAAGGTGTGAAAAATTTTGAGTGAAATTAGGGGGGTTTATAGGAAAAAACAGCCAGCAGCAGCAACAGCTGCATTGGCAACGTCGTACGTTGTCAATCCACCTAGTTGTAGGTCGGGTTCGGGTTGGTTTTAAGCGGCTTTCGAGATTGTCGGGCCGGGTCGAGCTGGTTTTCCCACTTATTTATCGACCTAGTTCGACCTGCTAAGCTTAACAGGTTTGAACCCGAACCGGGTTCGGGCGGTTCAGGTCTTCGAAGGCGGGTCGCAGGTTGATCCGACCCGGATGCCATCCCTAGTAGTAGTTGATGTTTTCAGTATGATTTTATTTGAGGGTTGGTCTAATAACATTATTGAAGGTATTGGAGGTTTCTCGTTCTTTAGATACATTCTTAACTTATAATATGCAAATGATACTCTATTATTGTTTCCTGTGAAAGTATCAAATGAAGAAAATTAATTACTACTATTTTGTTTTCAGAGTATATTGGTATAATGGTTAACTCTAATAAAATCCTTTGTCATTTAGGAGGGGGCATTAACTAGAAGAATCAAAACTTATTAGTCTTACTTGGGAAATGGATTTATAAGGCTTTGACCAATAATGAACTGAATTGGGATAGAGTGGTGAAGAGAAAGTATTTTACGTGAAGGAAGATATGCGATCTTAATGTTAACACTCATCATGCAAGTTCACAATTTTGGAAAAAGGATTTGGAAGTTGTTTCCCAAAGTGTGGTATTCGAAAATTGTGTGGTTAATATAGTACTAATAGATTCTAGAATGATTTATGGATAAGAGGATGTTCTTTAGCTTCTTTTCCTGAATTGTCTGATCTTGCTATAATGCAATGATATCTTCTCTCTTCGCTCATACTTCTGGTGGTAGGATGTGGCATATCCCTTGAGACAGAATTTAAGCATTCAACAACATCATTCCTCCATGTGGCTTATACATACTCTTAATTCATGTTCTTAGAAAATCTACTAATTCAATGAAATGGAGATGGGCAAATACTGGTTTAATTTGTAAAATCCTCTTATAAATCTCTCAAGTCTGGAGGCAGAATTTGCCTATTTTATAAACTTATATGGCAGAATGTTTTCCATCTTAAGGTCAAAATCCTTGTTTGGCATTTTATTCATAGTAAAATTGTTAATGTGGATAACTTGAACAAAAGAAATCTAGTAACGGGACAAAATTGTGTTATGTGTGAAGTTGGGAATGAATCAGCTTGTCATTTGTTTTTTAGATGCTTATTTGCAAAGGAGAAGGAGCTGGAGTGATCGGGAGGTGGCCATCGATATGGTCATCGCCGCTCAAGACCAAGGTTACGAACAGGCCATGGAGCATGTCGGGCGCAAGTACCCCGACCTCGACCTCGACCCCGTCAACTAAGGTATAAGAACGCTTGAATATGACCCTTATACAAGTATGTACCTTTCGGCTCTTATCCGAATCTTTATTCCCTTTAATTCGGCGGGAAGAATCCCTTTGTCAAGAAAGTTAATTAAGGACTCCCTCTAGTCGCACGTGGGCATTTGGTCGTCGACAAAGAAGGTCTTGTTAGCTTCTTCCTCGATGCTCGGACTGACTAGGACCTCGACGAGCACTGTGTGATTTACTTCAAAGGAGAATGAAGCAAATTTGGAGAGAGTGTCCGCTTTCCCGTTTTCTTAACGGGGGATCCGAGTGACTGAGGCTTCTTGAAAGAAGCTGGGAGTTCCTTGAAGTAGGCCACTTTACCATACGGGCATCCCGGGCTTCGTACTCTCCGGATATCTGGTTCACCACCAATTGGGAATCGCTGAACGCCCTCACCCATCGAGCCCCAACTTTCAAGGCTAAAAGTAAGCCTGCTACCAGCACCTCATACTTAGCCTCATTGTTGGAGGCTCATAAATTCATGCAGAGGGAGTACTAGAGGATAAACTCGTTCGATCCAAGCAGTATCACCCCTGCCCCTCTTCTTCACATGAGGACCCATCGACGTCAACGTTCCTGACGGGAATGTCTTCCTGTACCTCAGTTGAGTCGGGAATGATGCTCTCAATGATGAACTCGGCCAAGGCTTGGGCCATGATGGCCGTCCTCGGCCTATAACTGATGTCATGTTGGCTCAGCTCGATAGACCATTTCACCAACCATCCGGAGCTTTCCGGTCTGTGAAGGACCTACTTTAGTGTCTAGTCGGTGAGGACTTGGATGGAGTGTGCTTGGAAGTAGGGACGAAGCTTCTAGGTGGCAACAATCAATGCAAGCGCCATCTTTTCCATTATGGTGTAACAGAGCTCGCATCGTGGATGATCTTACTTATGTCATAGATGAGTTTTTGAACCCTATCTTCCTCCCATATCAGGACAGCGCTAAGAGTCTGCTCCGATGTGGCGAGGTAGAGATAGTCGCCCGCTCGGGTTTACTCAATATTAAAGGGTTTACCAGATACTCATTCAATTGGACAAAGTCCTGCTATTGTGGTTCCCCCAACTCGAAGTTTTTGGCTCCGCGGAGAGCTTTGAAAAAGGGGAGTCACTTTTCCCCGTATTTGAAGGGAAATTGCCCGATTGTCGCCAAACTCGCAAGTCTCTGGACCTCTTTAACATTGGTGGGAGGCATCATTTCGAGGATGGCTCAGATCTTCTTCAGGTTAGCTTCTATACCCCTTTGGTTGACCATAAAACCTAAGAACTTTTCCGAGGAGACGCTGAAGGTGCACTTCGAGGAATTTTGCTCATATTGTGCTTCCTCAGGATGTCGGAGATCTCTTTGAGATCTTTGACATGGTCCTCTTTTCGGAGGATCTTGACGAGCATATCATTGACGTAGACCTCCATGTTTCGACCTATCTGTTATTTGAACACTTTATTAACTAGCTGCTGGTAAGGGCATCCACGTTCTTTAGTCTGAACGGCATGACTCTGTAGAAATAGAGTCCTTGGTCAGTGATGAAAGCAGTCTTAGAAATGTCTGGAGGAAACATCCAAATCTATTGTACCCTGAGAACACATCCATGAAGCTGTTCATGTCTGGATGTGGCATCTATCAGGGCATTGATGCTCGGAAGCAGGAAGGGGTCATTCAGACAAGCTGTGTTGAGATCCATGAAGTGTATATATATATACTCCACTTTCTGCTATCCTTCTTGACCATTACTATGTTGGCTAGCCATTCTGGTTAGCTAACCTCCTGGATGAAGCGAGCATCCAGGAGCTTGTTGACCTCTTCGTTTACGGCACGTTGCCTATTCAGGGCAAATTTTCGGTGCTTCTACTACACCGGTTTGACATTTGGATCGACGATCAGCCTATGCATGATCAATTCTTCGAAAATGTTTGGCATATAGGAGGCTGTCCAGACAAATAGGTCTCATTTCCTGTGGATACAGTCGATGACCATGTCTTTGAGTTTGGGAGGAAGGATCTTGCTTACTTGAAATTTCTTTGAGTTGTCTTCCATTGAGAACATGACTTCTTCCAAGTCGTCGACAGGTTCATAGTTGATGGAAGCTCTATTGAATCAAGGGGGAGGACCGAGCCCCCCACTATAGCAGTGTAGCACACTCAGGAAGCTTCTTGCCTCTCTCTAACTACTCCGACCCCTGCTATGGTGGGAAATATCATCTTCATGTGATAGGCCGAGGTAACGGCCTGAAGTGATGCTAAACCGGGGCATCCAAAGATAGTGTTGTAGGCAACATTGACATAGACCACCATAAAGTCCATCGGTTCGGCCTGGATCTTTGGGGCCTTTCCCGCTGTCACATCCAGGGTGATGATCCCCTCAATCTGGACCGACGCCCCGGAAAAACAGTGGATGGTATAACCAGTGGGTTTTAGTCTTTTCCAGGAGAGTTTGAGGCCCTCGAAAGTCTCCAGGAAGAGGATATTTACTGAACTGCCGTTTTACTAAGATTCGACGAACTTCGTGATTCCCCATGCAGAGGCTAATCACAAGGGCATCACAATGGGGGGTGTGGACACCCTCCAAGTATTTTGTCTGAAAAAGGGATAGGTATCCCATGAGCTCCTAGGAGGAGAGAAGTTGTGTACCGAGTTCACCTATCGAATGAACACCTTCCTGGATGAGCCCCCCCCCCCCCCCCCGATGTATAGAATGGAAGACGGCCATCGGTCCTAATTCCTAGGACTTGGGCTCCTTCTCTAGGCGCTTATTGGCCCCCCTAACTAGGGAGGGGCCGCTTTGTCCTTTTGCGTGAACTTTAACAAATAGCCTCATTAAATCAAGGCCTTGATCTTTTCTTTAAGGGCCCAATAGTCGTTAGTTTTGTGTCCATGATCACCGTGGAACCGACACCAGAACCTCTGATCCCTATTTCTCCGAGGGTATTCATCTGAGACGAAGGATGGAGGAGTCCCTCTTCCTCCACTTCCATTAGCACCACCGAGATACTAGCGTTGAGTGGAGTGAATTTATCGAATCAAGGCACATGAGGAGAACGCTTATAACCAGAAGCATCCTTTTGGTACTTCTTAGGAGTCTCGGTGCTATCAACCTTCTGCTTTCCTTCAGGTGACGATTCCTTTCGCACCCCCAGGATGAAAAGCCTCCACGACTCAGATATTTTCTTCGCTCCAGATGAGGAGGTCAGAAAAATCTGAGGGTGGCTTCTTGGCGAGGGAGATTTTGAGGAGGTCGTGTCGGACGTTGTGCCTAAAGGTGGCTGTTGTGACCCAGAGTCAAGAGAGGAGATGGACCAAGCCTCTACAGTGAATTGCTGGACAAAGTCTTGGAGCGACTCTCCTTCCTTCTGCTTTAGGTCGAGCAAGGAGGCGCTCGTCTTCTCCGCCTTACGGTTGGTTATGAAGTGAGTGGGGAAGATTTCTTCGAGCTGGTCAAAGGAGTTGATGAAGTCGGGGGTGAGTTGTGAGTACCACTCTCTCGCTGAGCCCCAAAGGGTAGCAGGGAATGTCCTACAAAAGGCTGCATTCGAGGCGTTGTAAATCATCATGGAAGTTTTAAAACTCTCGATATGATCCACAGGGTCAAACTCAGCATTATAAGACTCGAAGGCTAGAGGCTTGAAGTCTCTCGAGACTAGGGCTTCGAGGATGAAAGGGGCGAAGGGAGGTTGGTTGGGTCAATACCCCATACTTTGCTGCCTCTCCACTTGCCCTATCTAGGCGAAGCAATCTTCCATCTCTTGGAGGCGCTTTAGGACTGCGTCTTCTTGTTCCTCGGATCAGGTGGACTCGTAGGATTCTTCATTGTGGATGACACTGGTACAGGGGTCTCCAGAATGATGGTCCCTTCCAAGCTCTATCGAAGAGCACATTTTTGAAGTCTTGGAACTTGGACCTAGTAATGGGGGCACCCTGCTCCCTGTTCCCTCTCGGGGCTTCCCGATTGATGGGAGTAGGGCTCTGTTCATTCCTGCGCCCTCGGGGACGGGGGGGATCTTTGAGGCCTTTGCCTTCAAGGGGAAAGGATCATGCGGCTTCCCAGATGCTCCGAATGGGGACCTCCATTTCAGAATCAATTTTGCTCGATACGGTAGCAGAGGTCTTCCTCTAGCTATCGGTTGTTGAGGACATGTCGGAGGTCCTGTTATGCGGATGGTCCTACCTTAGGATCGGTTGTGAGAGAGAGAGATAGTGTGGACATGACCCTAGCCTAGGGGTGGCAACAGGTCCGGGCCCGCCCGGGCCAAGGCCCGGCCCGACCCCCCTCTTTCCCGGTCTGACCCCTGGACCGCCCCCCATACCCTGGGGCTGGTCCGGTTCAACATTTTGGGGAAAAATCTCGGATCGGCCCGGCCCGGTTGAGGACTGGGACCGGCTGGACCGGCCCGTCCGGGCTCGGGCCGGGTCCGGGCCGACCGTTGCTACAGTTTTTTTTCTTTTCAGAAATTTTTTTTTTTAAATTACCAAATTGCCCCCAACGGATCTATACTGGCTAGTTTTGGGAGGTACTTTAGGAAATCAAAAAAATTGCATATTCTATATATACCACATCATTTCTTTCATTTATCTTCACTAATTCACTCAAATCTCTCATTCTCTATACTATCTTTCAATACTACTAGTCTACAACAATAATCAAGTGACCAACAACAACAATCAAGTGATCAACAACAACAATCAAGAGAAGTCTACAATCAACAACAATCAATACTACTAGTCTACTACAAGCTCTCAAGTCTCAACTCTCTCAATATTCATTCTTCAAACTTCAAACACTCATACGGTATTTTAGTATATGTTTAATTTGTAGATTTAACATAGTTGATTATTCTCATCTATATCTCTTAATTAGTTTGGGTTTTCTTGAACTTCTTCCTCTCATTTTTTTAGATTTTATTTATAAATTTGGTAAAGTGGTAAAACATACATACACTACTAATTCACTAGTTCTTGTTATTATTGTTATTTTTTAGTTGAGATAGATTGTTGTTCTTTTTATTTTTTAAAACATACATACACTTGCTTTTTCTCTAACTATACATACACTAGTTTTTAATATTTAAATGACCTCTAATCGATCACGCGGTGGTAGACATAGTAGTCAAGAGTCCACTAGTCATCACATTCCTTCCATTCCAATTCCATATATAGATAGTGAAGAAACATTCATGAATTATAATAGTTTTTCCGATTTGAATGAAACACACTCAAATCCTATTGAAATAGAAGATTATGTAGAACCACAACCATTGGAACAAGGTCCTTCTCTATCCCGTAAAACTAGAGGGACTACTTCCGAAGTACACAATTTTTTCAATTTTGTCCCTTCACAAAATGATAAGAGTGTAGGACTAAAAATATGTAAGAAGTGTCAAACACCATATAAGTTTAAATTAGGATCGAGCACGGGTACACTTCAACGTCACTTAAGCAAATACCAACCACAATTTTTGAAAGACAATCTCACACAACAAAAAATATATCTTAGAACCGGTCAAGTAGATAGTCATAGCTACGATCACGATCTCGTTCGTAGGAAAATGGCTAAGTTAGTAATTAAGGATGAATTACCATATTCGTTTGGTGAAAGTAGGTATGTAGAGACTTTTGCACAAACCTCCTTAAACCCCCATTATAAAAAGATTGCTAGAGATGTAGTTAAGAGTGATTGTAAATTAGTTTACAATGAGACTAAGGATTTTTTAATAGCAACACTAATATCACTAAATACTAGAGTTTCTTTGACATCGGATAGGTGGGTAGGAGTAAACGGCGTCCAATGATGTGTGTAACATGTCATTGGATAGATTCGGATTGGGTACTTCAAAAGAGAATAATTTTATTTGGATATGTTAGGTACCCATATAAGGGTGAAATTATAGCCACACACATTATGGAAGCATGTAATAATTTTGGTATTTATGATAGAGTGTTTGCTATTGGTTTTGAGCTTAGGGAAATTGATAAACTTGATGCAATGAGAGATTGTGTTCATTATATTACATTGAGTGGTCCAATATATCAAGCTTTTCATGATTGGTGTAAACTTAGGGGAATTGTATATAAACATTTTCCTAAAGATGCTAGACATCGTTGGAATTCTACATTTGATTTATTAGGTGTTGTTCTTCATTATCGTTTTAATTTTAAAGATTTTTGTGTCGCAATGGGTATGCAAAATTGTATGTTAGATGATGATTTTTGGTTTTTTGTCGATAGTTTGTATAAATTTTTAGAATCTTTTAACGATGCTACTTTGCAATTTTTAAAAACATATACATCTACATCTTGTGATATTTTACTTGAAATTGTCACTATGATGACAACAATTAAAGATTTACAAAATGACCCTTTTATTGGAGATATGGTTAATGCGGCATATATTAAAATTTTAAAATATTTTCATCCACTTCCTATGTTATATTGTGTAGCTAGTGTAATGAATCCTATGATTAAATTAGATGGCACAAAAAATTTAATTGAGATTTTTTACACTTATGACCTACACGATGCAATACAAGATTTTGATCATGTTGTTTTTACTCGTCAATTTGAGCATATTTTGACTAGGTTATATGATACTTATGATAGACTTTATTCATCTAACACTACACAAACACAAATACAAAATGTTGATTCTACTTCTGCTTCTTCCCACATATTAACAAAAGGAAAAAGTCATGCAACTAGTAGTGTTTTAAATCTTATTAAATAAAAAAACCAAGAACCAATTCACCAAATGAGTTGAATTGGTATAATGCACAAAGTTCGATTGAAGATGTAGTAGATGTGTTACAGTTTTGGAAGAGTAATGAAGCTATTTTTAATATTCTTTCTCGTATGGCTAGAGATTTACTAACAACACCGGTGTCAACCGTTGCATCGGAAAGTGCTTTTTCTCTTGGTGGCAGGATAATGAGCCCGAACAGGAATCGATTAACAGCCAAAAATTTGGAGATCCTAGTATGCGCCGAAGATTGGATGAAAGCGAAAGAGAGAACTCAAGACTTACTTGAAGCACAAACTGGATCAACAAGTAGCGATGAATGAACAATTAGATTTAGTCGATTTACATTAAAATGATGTACAATATATTGTAAATAATTGGGAAATTTAGGGGGATGAGATTCTATATTTAGGTTAAGTAGAAGTGCACGACAATAGTCCAATGCATTCTTTTCAATCTAAATAGAGGCCATCTCGATCTCTAAATTCAAGTAATTCCCTTGTTTTGTAATTTGATCTAATTTGTATGAAATTTTATTCATGTACTTCATTTTATTTCAGAATTTCAAATTTGTCAAATCAATTTAATACTTGGTTCTTTGCAATTGTTATGAAATTACAATTTAATACTTGATCTTTAATATATTAAAAAAAATTCCCCTAAAAAACTGACCCGGCCCATGAACCGGCCCGGCCCCCACCATTGGGGCCGGGGACCAGGGTCCCCCCCCAGCTCGGCCCGGCCCGACCCACGTTGTCTTCGAGCCCGGCCTGACCCGAGTGGCCCGAATGCCATCCCTACCCTAGCCCTCTGAAGAAGGGGAACCTGGCCAGAGTGAACATTGTCGTTGGGACCCTTGAGTTACAGGGTGCAACGGTGGAAGGGGAGGCGGATCTGCTTTGCGACTTGTGGCTATCGCCTTCTTAGTTCTCGGAGGCATGATCAAAAAAGGATTTTGTCCTCAGGATCTGACTGGTTGGCTGAATCTGTGCTTTCCCATAAATGATACCAATTTGATGTTTTTTTCTTCTTCTATGGGAGCAACCAGATAATGAGTTCTTTTAAGGATGGAGAAAGCTTAGATCATCATCCAGGGATCAGATCTGATGAGAGACAAATATTTGTTGTTGGCTTTGCATTTGGTGGTTGAGATACCGTAGAAAGCTTGAAACACCGGGAGTTTTCTCAACGACAGACCCTTCAACGATCGAGTCAGTAACTCAGACAATTAACTGTGTTTTAGTGGACAAAAATTGATGACCTGGTAATGGTGGGGGAGGGGCTGTATTTATAGGTATGAGATGGAGCCGTTTTAGGGAGATTTCCTAACTGAATTGGGAGGTCCCTCTAATGAAGGAATCAAATTAGTTAATATCTTCCTATTTTAGGAGATCTGATTGACAACCATGATTGGCTGATGAATCTCCCATGTCTGATCCGTGAATCAGCCTCAATCACAGGCTGAGCTGAGATGGTGGCTCTGAGGACAGCCCATGTTCTTATTGTGCCTGCTGCTGTTGTGAAGTTACCATTTTGTCCTTAGGAATTCGGAGGTTCGTGCTGAAATTGTACGGCCCCGATCAGCTGTAATTTTTACCCACATCGAGTATGTATATGTAGGGATGGCGAACGGGTCGAGTGGGCCGGGCCGGGCCCAACCCGTATGGGTTGGCACGTATACTTCGCCGGGCCGAGCCAGGCTGTACTCTTATCCGGGCCGGGCTGAGGTTTCCTTTGGGTGGCCCGCCCAACCCGTGAACCCTTTAGGGTTCAATCCGGGTTGGGCCGGGTCGACCCGCGGGTTGGCCCGTTTAATAATTTTTTTTATTAATTTTTTTTGGTAGCTTAAATTAAAATAATAATAATAATAATTATAATACTAAGTAAGTAATAATACTAATAAACAATAAAAATCGTAATAATAATAATAAGATTGAAAGGGTGAAATTGACAACAAATTTTGAAATATTATTCATATGAATTTAAGTTATACAATTTTAACAATTTATAACGAAATGAAGAATTCAATTCATAAATAAGTTTTATACAATAACATATTTCTTATATACAATTTTAATTGAGTACAAGTTTTCTAATTTGACATAACAAGCAAAGCTATTGTTGTTGTTGTTGTTCTTCGGACGAGTTGCTCCCACTTGTGGAACTTGATAGTGCTTTCCCTTGCGTCCTATCTTCAGCCTTCAGCCAGTCTTCTGTGCAAACGAGCATCTCTAATGCTTCGGGCTTCAAGCGATTCCTGTAATCAGATAGAACCCTGCCACTTGTAGAAAATGTACTCTCAGAAGCAACTGTAGAGACAGAAGGAGTTAGTAAATCTTTATCCATAATTGACAGAATACTAAAAGTGTGTTTATGTTCTTTCCACCATTGTAAAATATCTACTGGAGAAATAGTAGGCTCAGAATCTTGTTGGTTATACCAATTTAATTCATTTGGTTGATTAGTCCTAGGTTTTTTAGATTGAATTTGTTCAAGTAAACTAAATGTTCTATCACCAATTCTACTTTTACCCTTACCTTTAGAACTACCAGAAGAAGAACTAACTACAGAAGTTGTACTACTAGAAGCAAAACGTCTATCATAATAATCATACAAGTTATTTAACGTAGATTCAAACTGAACTAAAAAAGTAGCGCAATCAATTGTTAATTCTACATTTACCTCTAAATATCCAAAAAAACATTTCTATCAAATTCTTCGTACCTTCTAATTGGATACGAGGATCCATAACAGTAGCAACATAAATCAACATAGGAGGAGGAAAATAATACTTCAAAATTTTTTGAAATGCAGGTTTTACAATGTCACTAATATAGAGATTGATATGGCTAAAAATAGGATTGAATCAGGACCGTTCACATCGGACACGAATCTTAAATCTCAGGGGCAAAACAGTAATTTCACATACAAATGAGTCCGAAACGGGTACTGGGTCTCCTTCTCACAGATCTAATAACCCGCGAACGGATCCACCTCAACTGGGTACGGGTCCCGACCCGATACAAACCCAGTCCGACAGGATAGAATTAGGGTCTCTGATTAAACCAAATCAACGAGCCTGATTCGCGACTATCCTCTCACCGGGAATTAAGGGATTACATTCCTAATCTGATTACGAGGATTTTATGCCTTATCAGATCACAGGAATCACATTCCTAATCTGATCCCTAAGGCAACTATAAATACCCCCCACCCATCTCCATTAAGAGGTAATCAATCTTTTGCTAGTTAAACGCTCTTTCATAATCATTTCTGGTTACTGACTTGAGCGTCGGAGGGTGCGTCGCCGGGATCAACCCCGGTGTCTCGCACTTCCTTGCAGAAGAACGGCAGGAGTCAACGGTCAAGCTCCGGCGGAACATGTTAGGTTTGCTATTCAGGTTTTCCAAGAACTCACAAATTCTATCTGTTTGCCCCCACACCGAAATTAGCGGCAACAGATTGGCGCCGTCTGTGGGAAACCATACGAATAGCAGCCCCTCCTCTTCCCGTTGGTCAGATCTTCTCCAGCCATGCCTCCTAGGAAAGTAAGATCCAGAGGGTCCAACCGTGGACCCAACCCCGCCGATCAGCAAGAGGTAGTCCCCGTCCAACCCGCTCCGCAGCAGGGACAACCCCCGCTTCAAGTAGAGGACCCTCTTCAACAAGATCAGCCTCTCCCTCAGAATCAACAACCCCCCAAGGGTCCTTCCGGTCCACAGAATGCCGGTGCGGGGGGGTCCCGCATGAAGCAACCTCTCCATCAAGACCACGTCTCCATACACAACGCCTCTACGGATTCCATGGCCTCCCACAATCCTCAAAATCGGCAGAAGGAAGAGGACCTGCGCTACCGTCTGGACGAGAAGCGGGCCCGAGAGGGAGCCTCCCGTCAACAACGTCCGGGTGAGCGGTCCCCTCACCACCGAGATTATAGAAGGTCTCCTGTCCGAAGGGGAAGGAGGGACTCCCCCGAGCATTACAGAAGAAGACCTCATTCCCCTGCCGGTCGGCAACATCCGAGGAACGATGAGGCACCCATCACTCGTGCCGAGTTCCAGCAATTTCAAGCAACGGTGTTGCAAGCTATCAACCTCCGACCCAACAACAACATTGCCCAAAGGGCTCCTACTCCACGGATTCCAAGTCCTCGCCGCTCCCAGAGCTACCATCGTCGTAGTCCCCGCTCCCCTTCCTATGAAGACGAGTCCAGAGGCTCGTTTGACTACCGTCGAAGGGACGATGCTCTCTACCGCCGTCTCCACGAGATGGAGAGGCGCATCGGCCGAATAGACAAGGATGAGGAGTTAAGAGGAAGGACCATCCGCCCGAGCAGACCTCCCTTCTCCCGGCCCATCATGGAAGCTCCTATCCCAAGAGGCTTCGAACCCCCGAAGTTCGAAACTTACTCGGGGGAGTCGGACCCCGTCGACCACATTGAGAGCTTCAAGACCCTCATGCTAATCCACCAAGCTTCCGATGCTTTGCTGTGCAAAACCTTCCCCGCCACTCTTAAAGGTTCGGCTCGGGAGTGGTACTCCCGCCTCGTCCCGTCTTCCATATTCTCCTTCGAGCAATTCGAGACCCTCTTCATCACTCATTTTGTGAGTAGCAGACGCACGGAGAAGACCAACATCTCGTTACTCCAGCTCCGCCAGGAGAAGGGAGAGAAGTTGAGAGACTATGTGAAGAGGTTCACTGCAGAAGTGAGATCCATCGCTTCTCTTGACCAGCAAGTTGCAGCAGCCGCCTTCCAATCGAACGTCCTCAACTCTAGCCTTCGCTCCTCCCTTGCCAAGAAGCCCCCACATAATTTTGCCGACCTCCTTCTTAGGAGCGAGAAGTACATTCGGGCCGAAGAAGCCGAGAATCTCCCGGGCTTTGAGGAGACATCTTCCGGGAACAAACGGAAGAGCACAAGCGAAGAGGGATCCCAAAAATCCCAGAAGGACGGCAATGGACAGTGTCGCTCGACTCCTCGGTTTGAGAAGTTCACCCCTCTCATTGCCAACATATCAGAAGTTCTTATGGAGGTGGACAAGGAAGGGCTCCTCCGCGCTCCCCCGAGAATGAATACACCTGGCAAGAAGAGGAACAAGGATAAGTGGTGCCGCTTTCACAGGGACCACGGCCACGACACGGATGATTGTCGGGCTCTCAAGGAGGAGATTGAAGAACTCATACAGCGGGGGCACCTGATCAAGTTCGTCCAAAAAGAGGGGCCGAGCTCCTCCCCTGACCATCACCTCTTCCAAACGAACAGAAAGGCCCGCCGAGCTTCAAGACTCAGCTCCTCCCAAGAGGTCCTCACCTTATTGTAGAAGTAGGATTCTGATTTTCAATAAGGCTGATGCTTGTAACTCGGCCAACAGCATGTAATAATGGCTCGCCCTATTGGAACAGCCACTTAGTTTATTTCAATAAAACTTTACATCTTTTCATTGAAAATTATTGCTCTTGCTTCTCTATCTCTCCGAGTCACGACTCTCTTAAATGGTGGGTTCGGAGTCCAGCTTCTCCTACATGGCTGCTCCCGCAACTTACTAACCCTTAACACCGATGGTTCGGAGTCCAACACTTGGCTCGATTCCTCTTCAAATAACCTGCTCTTCAGCGGGTTAGAAGTGGTTCGCCATTCGGAATTGCTCCCACAACCGTTGAACACCTCTACCGATGGTTCGGAGTCCAACACTTGGCTCGATTCCTCTTCAAATAACCTGCTCTTCAGCGGGTTAGAAGTGGTTCGCCATTCGGAATTGCTCCCACAACCGTTGAACACCTCTACCGATGGTTCGGAGTCCAACACTTGGCTCGATTCCTCTTCAAATAACCTGCTCTTCAGCGGGTTAGAAGTGGTTCGCCATTCGGAATTGCTCCCACAACCGTTGAACACCTCTACCGATGGTTCGGAGTCCAACACTTGGCTCGATTCCTCTTCAAATAACTTGCTCTTCAGCGGGTTAGAAGTGGTTCGCCATTCGGAATTGCTCCCACAACCGTTGAACACCTCTACCGATGGTTCGGAGTCCAACACTTGGCTCGATTCCTTCAAATAACTTGCTCTTCAGCGGGTTAGAAGTGGTTCGCCATTCGGAATTGCTCCCACAACCGTTGAATACCTCTACCGATGGTTCGGAGTCCAACACTTAGCTCGATTCCTCTTCAAATAACCTGCTCTTCAGCGGGTTAGAAGTGGTTCGCCATTCGGAACTGCTCCTACAACCGTTGATTCTCTCACTAAAATAGCGAGTTCGGAGCTAAAACTCTCCTAGAGTTTCTCCTCAAACTCGTCTTCCAAGTGGCTCTCTCCCAGAGCCGAGCTCTTCGCTCCGCTCGCCTCCAAGGCGGACATCTTCTCAACAAGTTCGGAGCTCACAACTCTCACCAAGAGCTCCTCCTCGCACTCGTCTCACAAACGGCTCTCTTCAGCCGAGCTCTTCACTTCGCTCACCTCCGAAGCGGACCTCTTCTCAACGAGTTCGGAGCTCACAACTCTCACTAAGAGCTCCTCCTCGCACTCGTCCCACAAATGGCTCTTCCCATGAGCCGAGCTCTTCACTTCCGCTCACCTCCGAAGCGGATCTCTTCTCAACGAGTTCGGAGCTCACAACTCTCTCCTAGAGTTGCTCCCCAAACTCTTCTCCCAAATGGCTCTCTTCCAGAGCTGAACTCTTTGCTCCGCCCACCTCCAAGGCGGACCTCTTCTCAACGAGTTCGGAGCTCACAACTCTCACCAAGAGCTCCTCCTCGCACTCGTCTCACAAACGGCTCTCTTCCAGAGCCGAGCTCTTCACTTCGCTCACCTCCGAAGCGGACCTCTTCTCAATGAGTTCGGAGCTCACAACTCTCTCCTAGAGTTGCTCCCCAAACTCTTCTCCCAAATGGCTCTCTTCCGGAGCCGAACTCTTTGCTCCGCTCACCTCCAAGGCGGACCTCATCTCAACAAGTCCGGAGTCCAACATTCGGAATTGCTCCCACGACCGTTGAATAATTCTAACGATGGTTCCGGAGTCCAACACTCGGCTCGACTCTACTCCCCCGGCTCGCCCATAGGCGAGCCAGAAGCAGATCGCCGTTCGGAATTGCTCCTGCAGCCGTTGAATGGTTCGGAGTCCAACACTTGGCTCGATTCTACTTCGCAAGTTCGCTCCTAAGCGGGCTAGAAGTAGTTCGCCATTCGGAATTGCTCCCACAACCCTTAATCTAACGATGGTTCAGAGTCCAACACTCGGCTCGACTCTACTCCCCCGGCTCGCCCATAGTCGAGCCAGAAGTAGATCGCCGTTCGGAATTGCTCCTGCAGCCGTTGAATGGTTCGGAGTCCAACACTTGGCTCGATTCTACTTCGCAAGTTCGCTCCTAAGCGGGCTAGAAGTAGTTCGCCATTCGGAATTGCTCCCACAACCCTTAATCTAACGATGGTTCGGAGTCCAACACTCGGCTCGACTCTACTCCCCCGGCTCGCCCATAGGCGAGCCAGAAGTAGATCGCCGTTCGGAATTGCTCCTGCAGCCGTTGAATGGTTCGGAGTCCAACACTTGGCTCGATTCTACTTCGCAAGTTCGCTCCTAAGCGGGCTAGAAGTAGTTCGCCATTCGGAACTGCTCCCACAACCCTTAATCTAACGATGGTTCGGAGTCCAACACTCGGCTCGACTCTACTCCCCCGGCTCGCCCATAGGCGAGCCAGAAGTAGATCGCCGTTCGGAATTGCTCCTGCAGCCGTTGAATGGTTCGGAGTCCAACACTTGGCTCGATCCTACTTCGCAAGTTCGCTCCTAAGCGGGCTAGAAGTAGTTCGCCATTCGGAATTGCTCCCACAACCCTTAAACTAACCTAACGATGGTCGGGGTCCTATGGCTCGACTTTACTTCACCGGCTCGTCCTTAAATGGGTCGGAGGAAGATGGCCATTCCGAACTGCCCCCACGACCACCAAGCCGAGCTACCCATCTACCGAGAAGAAAAGTGGCGGAAAATGTGCCTCAAAATCCGTGCTCGGATCTGCCGAACAAGATGCATTTGCCGAGCAGCAAAGCAGATGAAGAGCAAGAAGAAAAAGAGGCTAACGGGTCAGGGTCGGATCCAATACCCACGGTCCGACCCATACCCTTCTTAGCTCTTTCATTCTTCTCCTTCTTCAGTCTTCCCGCCAAAAGTACCCAACACTTCTGCTCTTCTTCACTGTGCGAAAGAACGAGGCAGAGGAGAGAACCCGAATGCCTCTCCTCCCCTTCCTCTTTCTTCTCAGGGCCGAGCTCTTCACTTCGCTTACCTCCAAGGCGGACATCTTCTCAATGAGTTCAGAGCTAAAACTCTCTCCTAGAGTTGCTCCTCAAACTCGTCTTCCAAATGGCTCTCTCCCAGAGCCGAGCTCTTCACTCCGCTCGCCTCCAAAGCGAAGCTCTTCTCAAAGAGTTTGGAGCACAACTCTCTCCTAGAATTCCTCCTTACACTCGTCTTCCAAATGGCTCTCTCCTAAAGCCGAGCTCCTCACTCCGCTTACCTCCAAGGCGGACCTCTTCTCAAACGTGTTCGGAGCTAAAACTCTCTCCTAGAGTTGCTCCTCAAACTTGTCTCTCAAATAGCTCTTCTAATGCCGAGCTCTTCACTCCGCTCGCCTCCAAAGCGGAGCTCTTCTCCACGAGTTCGGAGCTAAAATTCTCTCATAGAGTTGCTCCTCAAACCCATCTTCCAAGTGGCTCTTCCCTAGAACCGAGCTCTTCGCTCCGCTCGCCCCTAAAGCGGACCTCTTCTCAAACGAGTTCGGAGCACAACTCTCTCCTAGAGTTCCTCCTCAAACTTGTCTCTCAAATAGCTCTTCTAATGCCGAGCTCTTCACTCCGCTCGCCCCCAAAGCGGAGCTCTTCTCCTCGAGTTCGGAGCTAAAACTCTCTTTTAGAGTTGCTCCTCAAACTCGTCTTCCAAGTGGCTCTACCCTAGAACCGAGCTCTTCGCTCCGCTCGCTTCCGAAGCGGACCTCTTCTCAACGAGTTCGGAGCTCACAACTCTCCCCTAGAGTTGCTCTTTGCACTTACTTCAGAGAATGGGTCTTCCCAGCACCTCTTCCTAGCACCTCTTCTCCTAGGAGTGGAGCTCCTCTTCAAAAATCTCCAAAACCAAACAGAATGGAGGCAGAGCTTCAGAGCCCCTCACCTCTCCCATATGCCGACCCATCCTCCCGAGCCGAGGAGCAGAGCTTCATCGAACCATCCCCTTCATCAACTCACCGAGCTTCTCCTCACGCTCGAGCCGTCCGAACTCCGAGCTCCACTACACCGAGCTACTACGGGCAGAAGGTGAACTACTGAGTCACCGAGCTGAGCGGACGAGGAACCGACCCTCACATATGGAGAAAAATGCTGCCGAGCCATACCACCGTTGGATCATCTCAAAAAATGCGCTAGAACATGATGGACGGATCAGATTGCGCCACATCACCACAAAACGACAAGATAACATTTTCTCGAAACTCGTGCCTCTTGTCTCGTGATTCGCGCCACAATCATGATCAACCGTCCAAGATGGCTCTTCTACAAGTCGAGCTCTTCACTCCGCTCGCCTCCAAAGCGGAGCTCTTCTCAAACGAGTTCGGAGCTAAAACTCTCTCCTAGAGTTGCTCCTCAAATTCCCCTTCCAGATGGCTCTTCTACAAGTCGAGCTCTTCACTCCGCTCGCCTCCAAAGCGGAGCTCTTCTCAACGAGTTCGGAACTAAAAACTCTCTCCTAGAGTTGCTCCTCAAACTCCTCATCCAGATGGCTCTTCTACAAGTCGAGCTCTTCACTCCGCTCGCCTCCAAAGCGGAGCTCTTCTCAACGAGTTCGGAGCTAAAAACTCTCACCTAGAGTTGCTCCTCAAACTCCTCGTCCAAGATGGCTCTTCTACAAGTCGAGCTCTTCACTCCGCTCGCCTCCAAAGCGGAGCTCTTCTCAACGAGTTCGGAGCTAAAACTCTCTCCTAGAGTTGCTCCTCAAACTCCTCGTCCAGATGGCTCTCCTAGAGCCGAGCTCTTCACTCCGCTCACCTCCAAAGCGGAGCTCTTCTCTACAAGTTCGGAGCACAACTCTCTCCTAGAGTTCCTCCTCAAACTTGTCTCTCAAATAGCTCTTCTCGACGAGATCAGAGCGCAACTCTCTCCTAGAGTTCCTCCTCAAACTTGTCTCTCAAATAGCTCTTCTCGACGAGATCGGAGCGCAACTCTGTCCTAGAGTTCCTCCTCAAACTTGTCTCTCAAATAGCTCTTCTCGACGAGATCGGAGCACAACTCTCCCCTAGAGTTGCTCCTTGCACTCACTTCAAAGAATGAGTCTTCCCATGGCTCTTACGAGGATCTTCCCAGCACCGCTTCTCCACTGTGCGAGAGAACAAGGCAGAGGAGAGAACCCAAATGCCTCTCCTCCTCTTCCTCTTCTCCTCTTCTCCGAGCTACTACGGGCAGAGGGTGAACTACTGAGTCACCGAGCCGAGCGGACGAGGGACCGACCCTCGTATATGGAGAAAAATTCTGCCGACCCGATCTCACCGTTAGATCATCTCCAAATTTGCACTCAAGCGTGGCGGACGGATCAGATTGCGCCATGTCACCACAAAACGACAAGATAACGTTTTCTCGAAACTCGTGCCTCTTGTCTCGTGATTCGCGCCACGATCATGATCAACCGTCCAGATTGAGCCACGTAGCTTGGATCTGCCAATCTACCAAACTGCGGAGCGGCGAAAAATGTACCTCAAAATCCGTGCTCGGATTCGCCGAACAAAGCAAGTAGATGAAGAGGAAGAAAGAAAAAGAGGCTAACGGTCGGGGTCGGGTCCGATACCTACGGTCCGACCCATACCCTTCTTAGCTCCTTCATTCTTCTCCTTCTTCCCCAACACTTCTCCTCTTCTCCACTGTACGGAAGAACAAGGCAGAGGAGAGAACCCAATTGCCTCTCCTCCCCTTCCTCTTCTCCTCTTCTCCACTGTGCGGAAGAACAAGGCAGAGGAGAGAACCCAAATGCCTCTCCTCCCCTTCCACTTCTCTTCTTCTCCACTGTGCGGAAGAACAAGGCAGAGGAGAGAACCCAATTGCCTCTCCTCCCCTTCCTCTTCTCCTCTTCTCCACTGTGCGGAAGAACAAGGCAGAGGAGAGAACCCAAATGCCTCTCCTCCCTTTCCTCTTCTCCTCTTCTCCTCTTCTCCACTGTGCGAAAGAACAAGGCAGAGGAGAAAACCCAAATGCCTCTCCTCCCCTTCCTCTTTCTTCTCAGAAGAGCTGCCGATCCGAGGTGCCGAGGTACCGACCCTCGTATATGGAGAAAAATTCGACCGATCCCATCTCACCGTCGGATCGTCTCAAAATTCGCGCTAAAACATGATGAACGGCTCAGATTTCGCCACGTCACCACAAAACGACAAGCTAACGTTTTCTCGAAACTCGTGCCTCTTGTCTCGTGATTCGCGCCACGATCGTGATCAACCGTCCAGATTGAGCCACGTAGCTCGGATCTCAAATCCGAGCTACCGACCTACCGAACAGCAAAGTGGGAAAAAATTCTCCTCAAAATTCGTGCTCGGATCTGCCGAACCAGATGCATTAGCCGAGCAACAAGGAAGGAGAGAGAGAAAAAAAAAAAAGAGCAGTGCGGGTTCGGACCCGTTAGGATCCAAACCCGAACTCCCCCACTATCACATCTTCTCCAATACTCCTGGCGCAAAACCAAAACCAAAAGAAAAACCCAGCTTCTCCATCAACAAAGCTTCGAACCCAACTTCTCCTCGCCAAAACTCCACCACCGGCGAGCTCCGTACTCGTCGACCTCGCCGAACGTCACCATGACGCCGAGCTCCACGACAACGAGCTTCCCTCGACGAGCTCCGAGCTCCGAGCTCACAGTTCACATCCACTGCATTGCCGAGCTCCTCTCCGGCTCCGAACTCCTCTCCATTGCCGAGCTCCCCCATGGTCCTTCGACGAGCTTCCAACCTCGACTCCAAGAGCACGCGCTCCGAGCCCCATTCGTAGCCGAGCTCCAACTCCGAAGTTCACCTTCAACTTGCAGCTCCACCCTCGACGAGCCACCCTTCGTCGGAGCTCGACCACCACCGACCCATGCGCAGCTCCCGACCACAGTCTTCATCGTCAGCTCATGCGACCGAAGCTACTCGTCGAACCGTCTCCAAAGCTTCAAAGCCACTTGTCGAACCCATGCACAGCTTCAAAGCTACTTGCCGAACCGTCTCCGTCGTCGAGCTCACTCCCGCTCGCCTCCTTCGCTGCCAAACTCCATGCTCTCCTCCCGCCTTGGCCTCGCCACCTTCGACGAGCTCCCTCACCGTGGTAGTGACGAACCCTTCGCCATGCCAAGCTCCACCTTTGAGCTCCAGACCCCATCGCCAAGCTCCTTTGTCGGAGCTTCCTTCAACGTCGAGTCGAAGACGGAGGAGAAAAAGAGACGAGAGAGAGAGAGCAGGAGGCGGCGGGAGGGGGCACTCGGAGGAGCAAGACGAAGAAGAAGAGGAAAAAAAAAGAAAAAAAAGGAGGTGCCACGTGGCATTGCCACGTGGCTTCGTTACATTCCTCGGTGGATCCAAATAGCCGAGCCGAAGCGCCGAGCCGAGGTGTCGAAGTACCGACCCTCGTATATGGAAAAAATATTCGCCGACGCACACGATCCGTCCGATCGTCTCAAAATTCGCGTCGCGACACGATCGACGCTCAGGAACGCGCCACGTGTCTCGATCGTGATCTGCCTCACGATGCGCGCATATCTGATCATGATGGACGGCCAGAAACGTGCCACGTGTTCAGATCGTGATCTGCCTCACGATGCGCACTCATCTGATCATGATGGACGGTCAGAAACGCGCCACGTGTCCAGGTAATATTTAAATTATTTATTTATTTATTTAATTGTTTTTTTTATTTAAAAAAACCGAAAAAAATATTTAAAAATCGAGAAAAATTAATTAAAAATTCTAAAAATAATTATTAATTCAGAAAAAATTATTTTTAAATTCTGAAAAAATAATTATTAAATTAGAATAATTATTTAATATTTTTGATAATTAATTATTTAATTCGGAAAATGAATAAAAAATTCAAAAAAAATGAGAAAAAATTCAGAAAAATCTGGAAAAATCACCAAAAAATCCAGAAAATTCTGAGAATATTTTTGGGCATTTTACAAGCCCATAATAACACTGTTACACCCCGAGCAAGGTTCCAAACTCCCTTAAGAACACCGATAAAATCCCGTACGCCATTAGAATAGTAAAACTACTCCTCAAAGGCTGATCAAACTCAGTCTTCGGGAGTGGGGGGCTCGTGATATGGCTAAAAATAGGATTGAATCGGGACCGTTCACATCGGACACGAATCTTAAAGCTCAGGGGCAAACCAGTAATTTCACATACAAATGGGTCCGAAACGGGTACTGGGTCTCCTTCTCACAGATCCAATAACCCGCGAACGGATCCACCTCAACTGGGTACGGGTCCCGACCCGATACAAACCCAGTCCGACAGGATAGAATTAGGGTCTCTGATTAAACCAAATCAACGGGTCTGATTCGCGACTATCCTCTCACAGGGAATTAAGGGATTACATTCCTAATCTGATTACGAGGATTTTATGCCTTATCTGATCACAGGAATCACATTCCTAATCTGATCCCTAAGGCGACTATAAATACCCCCCACCCATCTCCATTAAGAGGTAATCAATCTTTTGCTAGTTAAACGCTCTTTCATAATCATTTCTGGTTACTAACTTGAGCGTCGGAGGGTGCGTCGCTGGGATCAACCTCGGTGTCTTGCACTTCCTTGCGGGTGAACGGCGGGAGTCAACGGTCAAGCTCCGGCAGAACAGGTTAGGTTTGCTATTCAGGTTTTCCAAGAACTCACAAATTCTATCTGTTTGCCCCCACACCGAAATTAGCGGCAACAGAGATCATTTAACATTTCGTTAAATATTTGCATCATACTAACTAATTCAATAAAAATGCTACTAGAAGTAGATTCATATGTTTTTAAAAAATTTAAAGTTGTGGTTTTAAAAGGTTCTAAAAATTTCAACAAAGATTCGGCAAAAAACCAATCGGGGGGAGTCATTTCAAAAATCTGCATATTTTTTGCGATACAAAAATCATTTACAACTGCTTTATATTCGGTGACAACATTTAGTAAATCAAAAGTAGAATTCCATCGGTGTCTAACATCTTATGGAAATCTTCTAAAAGGAACATTTCTAACCCTACACCAAGCATTCCATTCTTGTAAAATGTTTGGACTTAATGCAATGAAATGTACACAATTTCTAATTTTATGTATATATGGATCAGCTATTTTTGATGCATCTTGAACACATAAATTTATAATATGACATGCACATCTAACATGAAAAATATTGTCAGATGGAGGGTTTAATACAGATTTTAAAGTAGTAATTGCTACATTGTTGTTAGATGCATTATCAAAACAAATAGCCATAATTTTATCGTGAATATGAAAAACATCACAAATTTCTATAATACGGTTTGCTATTTCATCGCCACTATGGGGATACGGCAATGCCGCAAGTGATATGATTCTTTTTTGAAGAATCCAATTATTGTCGATCCAATGACAGGTTATTCCCATCGTTAGAATATTGTTGACACCCGTCCAACAATCCGAAGTTAAACTAACCCTACAAGTTAAACTCCATAAAATTGCAATCAAAGCTTCCTTCATTTCAATGTACATTTTAAAACAATCCGATTTGCAAGTATTTCTCAAAATTCTTTTAAAATGAGGGTTTAAGGCCGTTTGATTAAAATTTTCCAAGTTCCTACTCTCGGGATAGGAAAATGGTAACTCTTCCTTAATGACTAATCGGGCCATTTCCCGACGAACAAGTTCGGAATCATAAGGGTGGCTATCAACTTGACCGGTCCTAGGATTGATTTTTTGTTGGCCTTGTATTTGATCAAGAAGTTCTTTATAATTATGTTGGATGTGCCTACTAATTGTACCGGTGCCGTCACCCCTCTTGAATTTGTATGTTTTACTACATGTTTTACAAACTTTCAAACCTATATCCGGATTATGTTCGTCCGGGATATAATCATAAAACTTATGCCAATCGCTAGTTTCTCCTCTACTTTTTCTACTACTACGGGGTTGTGCGGTTTCGGTTTGTTGTTGTTGTTGTTGTTCTTCTAATTGTATATCACCTACAACCTCGTCGTGTGTACCCCATTGTTCCATAGTAGGATCATGGTATTCTTGGGCGGGCTCACTAGTTGGGACAATTGGTGGCCTACGTGAAGAGGAGGAGGAATCTTGTCCGCTACGACCGCTACCGCGTGATCTAGACATAATGTAGTAATGTGCTAAAGTATGTAAAAAAAAATATACAATGTAGGAGCGGTGAATTATACAAAAAAAAATCTACAAAACAAGAGGGTTGAGATAGAGAAGTTCAAAAAACGAACGATAATTTTAACTACAACGCAAAAAAAAATTTAACGATAGAGATAGAGAAATTTTGATACCGTTCACCGTGGAATACGCGTATGTAAAAAAAACCGTGAAAATAAGAATATAATAGAAAAGATGGAGGAGCGCTTTGCCGATTCCGCAATTGAAGAGTTGAGGAGAGGTTGAAGTAGATTTGACGAGGGTTGAAGAGAGTTGAAGATGTTGAATTTTGATTCCGATACGACCGAAATTTGATCGTGTATATGCCTCCTTATAGACTTGTTTGATGAATACTACAATTGTTGAAAAATTCTTTACAAATGATGTATAATAGTAGAGAGAGTAAGAGAATGAGGTGTGATTTTTTATGAGATTTTTGGGGATATTTATAGGCTAAATATGTGGGGGGAAAAAAAAAAAAAAAACCAAACCAACGGCTCAAAGAGCCGTTCCGAACGGCTCTGTGGAGACCGAGCGGAATCAGCGCATTTTTCGACCGTTCGACCTGCGGGTCAAACGGTCGACCCGTCACGGGTCGAACGTTCGACCCGTACTGGCCGAACAGGTCGAAACCGCGGGTCGACCCGCGGGTTGGCGGGTCGCGAGTTGGGCCGGGTTCGTAGGCCGGGTTTCGCGAGTTCAATTCACGTCAATTGCGACCCGGGTCGATCCGGTACTGTTCACCGGGTTCGACCTGAACCCGCCATGTAGTTAACCGGACCGGGTTGGTGGGCCGGGTCGCAGGTGGGTCGCCGAGCCGGTCCAGTTGCCATCCCTATGTATATGAATCTTACAATCTTTGTGATCCATGCATTATGTTCTGTTTTTTTTTTTTCATGATTGTGTCATAGAAAAATCTATGGAAAAAAAACTATGATCAGCATTTCAGAGGGGGGTTAATTATTTGATTGTTCTAATGGAAATTAGCTTTTTTTTAATGATAAAACATCATTGATCCTCCTATACAACCGCCTTCTCTTTCCATTTTTAGACGACAATTGGTTCAAACTTTCATTACCATCTATCTTCGCATTTGCCCTCTCCATCCCTCTCTCCCTCTCTCTCCATCTCTCTCTCCCTCATCATTATCACCATCCTCTTCCTCAGAGAGAGAGAAAGAGAGAGAGGGGGGAAAATTGAGGAAGAAAACAGAGATTTCGATAATAATGTTGCAGAGAGCTGCAAGCAACGCCTACTCATGGTGGTGGGCGAGCCACATCCGAACCAAGCAGTCCAAATGGCTCGATACTGATCTCGAAGGCCAGTATTCTTTTAAAAAAGGAAAATCAATTCTTAAATTATATGTTCATAGATGGTTTATCCTATTCGAATATAATTCATTTGATTTTTTTGGTTAAATTAATATAAAAATTGATTTGATGTTATTCATAATTTATCTATCGAAATCTAAATTATCAAGCTATATGTGAATTTTGGATGATAATGAAATCACATAAGCTCTAAGTTATTTAACATTAATGCCCGAAATATCCGACACGGAATTCCTGATTTTTTTTTAGTTGTTTCTTTTTCTTTTTTCCTTTGGTCCAAAAAATTTATGCTCGTTCATCTTGAAAGAGAAAAGTCGGCAATGTGTGTTATGATTTTATCAAACAGTCGTATGAATTTTGGTTCTTTAAATTATGATTTCGGAATATCTGATGTATTCTGTTGTATAATGCAATGTTAAAAAATTTCCATGACATTCCATTAATAGGACTAGTATATTACACGTGCAATGCACAAAAAAGTATTGTCATCAAAATAAATAAATATATATCGAAGAAGAAAAAAATAGTTGATATTAGAATGTTTTGATTTGGGTTATACGTGCAGTGCACGCTTATATTTGTTGGATACAATTTTAACGTGTATTGCACAGATTTGTTTGGTTATAAAGTTAGGGTTTGTTTGGTTATTACAAACCCCAACTCTCTCATTAAAATAGTAAAATAGTAGAGATTAATGAAATACATTAAATTATAAAAGGTTGCCTTGTGCAAGTTTATAATAAACTAGTTTCTGCATGAGCTGAAATTGTTGTTTTCCTCTATCAATATGAAATAATCAATGAGTTTTCTTGGTAATTTTGCTTGATAGTTGATCTTGTTTTCTTCTTCCTTTTATGGTATGCAGAGATGGGGGAAAGAATGCAGTCCATGATCAAGATCATCGACGAAGAGGGCGATTCCTTTGCAAGGAAGGCAGAGATGTATTTCAAGAAGCGACCGGAGTTGCTTGAATCCGTCGAACAGACTTACAAAGCATACCGAGCGCTAGCTGAAAAATATGACCACATCTCAAGTGAGCTCCACAAGGCCAACCACACCATCGCCACTGCCTTCCCTGACCAAATTGAATTCGACATGCAAGATGAAGATTGTGCAAGCCTCAACCTCGGGAAAGCAATCTCTTCCGGAAAGCTTGGGAAGCCGTCAGCAGGGTTACCTCGTATCGGTATGCCGAAGAAAGAAACCAAACCATCGGCCTTGAAGAAGTCTAGGCTTGCCCGTGTTGCATCCCAGAGAAGCAAGGCAAAAGCTCAAGACGAGATCGACAAGCTCCAGAAGGGGATCCTTGTCCTCCAAACCGAGAAAGAGTACATCAGGAGTTCATATGAGATCGGAGTTGCCAAGTACTCAGACATCGAGAGGCAGATTACGGAGATGCAAGAGGACGTGTTTTCTTTGCAAGATGCATACAGTGCGAATGTGGTGATTGAGGACGATGCAGCACGCACATTGATGACAGCCACAGCTCTTCGGTCATGCGAGAGTAGTCTAGCTAAATTACAGGAACAACAGCAAAGAGTGATGGAGGAGACTAAAATAGAGATGGAACGGGTTAAGATTGCGAAAGAGAAGATTCAATCCGGTGGTGAATCATCGGAGGAAGTCACTCATGAAGAGGAGAGCATGGAGCCAGAGTCTTTGTGTGAACACATTGAGATATCTTCTGATGTTTCAGTAGAGGAACTTGCTGAGAAGATCAATGAACTTGTGAGTAAAGTCATCAGCTATGAAATGTCAGCTTCGTCTCAGACTGCACAAATGAAGAGAATGAGTGCGGAAATTGATGTGCTTCACAGGTACTTGCTAAGCTCTGACGAAGATAAGAGAGCTCTTATGAATGAAGTGAATAGTTTGCGTGACAAGTTACAACAAGCACAAGAAGACCTAAAGAGAATGCAACAAGCAGAAGAGGAGCTGAAGACAGAGTTGAAGAGAATGCAACAAGCGGAAGAGGAGCTGAAGACAGAGCTGAAGAGAATGCAACAAGCACAAGAGGAGCTGAAGAGAATGCAAGAACTTAAAGAACGTGTGATTGCAGAAGAGGCCATTCCAATTCAAAAAGGAAAGGATGTTCCTTCAATAAGTGTGACCGTCGAAGAGGCCATTTCAGCTAAAAATGAAAAAGCAGATTCTTCAACAAGTGTGGCTGACAACGAGGCCATTTCAGTTCAAAATGAAAAGGCTGGTCCTTCAACAAACGTGACCGACAAAGAGGCCATTGCACTTCAAAATGAAAAGGCTGGTCCTTCGACAAGTGTAACTGACAAAGAGGCCAGTTCAGTTCAAAATGAAAAGGCTGGTCCTTCACCTATTGAACATTCAGAAGCTGAGGATGGCTCAAAACAAGCCCAGGTGACCCAGGTGGTGAAACAGGGAGTTGAAATTAGCTCATCGCAATCAGTTGATCATGTTGAGTTAAGTAATGCTTCAAAACTGCAACTTGAGACAAATCAATTAGAATTTTCTTCAGGTTTCGAAGACAACTGGACGAGATTCGAGGAAACAGAAGAGGAAGTCAAAATCACTTCGCAGGATAGCATTCATCGTAGCAAAAAATTCAGCCCACAACTCAAGAAACCTGTTGGTCATTCAGAAGTCAAGAATCCAAGTAAAGAATCCAAACTGCAAGTTGATGAAAATGTCAAAGCCAGATCGCTTAAATCCCAGGTAGCAGAACAAGAAGACAGAATACATGGTAATGCTCAGACACCTAATGAATCAAAATTGCAATTTGAAGAAGACCCAGATGCCTCTCTAAACTCGCTTCAGTCATTGGTCAATAAATTAGAAGGTAAAGAGAAGATTATATTGACCGAACTTGAATCAACCCTTCGGAACTACAAAGAAACAAAGAAAAAACTTTCTGTAATAGAGAAGCAAAATCAAGAGCATAATATAGAAATTAACAAACAAATACGAGAACTGAAGAGTTCCAATGCAATGAAGGATGCAGAGATACATACACTTAAGAAAAATTTGAGATCTTTACAGTTGAAGTCTACTGAGACTGCTAGAATTTCTGATCCTCTGATTTTCGAGTCTAAACCTAGAAAGGCCACATCTTTTGAAGACAACTTTGACCCTCACACCATTTCAGTCATCGAAGAGAGATTTAGACGGGACATCAACACAGTTCTTGAAGAGAACTTAGAGTTCTGGTTGAGATTCAATTCTTCTTCCCAAAACAGGCAGTTTTTCCAGACAACTTTTGAAGATATACAAGCCGAAATCGACAGTTTGAAGTTGAATAAGTCAGGAGGTGAAGGAAGCAATCATAAGAAGTTGGGAGGTGAAGGAAGTAATCATAAGAAGTCAGGAGGTGAAGGAAGCAATCACTCAACTGCAGGGAAGCAGGCAAATCTGGAATCTCTACTCATCGACAGAAAGCTGAAAGAACTGAAGACTGAGATACACGTATGGTTAGAACAAAATGCATTACTGCAAGGAGAACTCGAGAGTAAATACTCATCTCTTGGAAGCATACAAGAGGAGATATCGGCGACTTTAGAAGCAAGTTTGGAAGGTAATATAGAAGAAGAGGGGGTAGTGTTTGCTCCTTATCAAGCTGCAAAGTTCCAGGGGGAGTTACTGAACATACAACTGGAGAACAACAAGGTGTCAGAGGAACTGAAGGCAGGGATGGAGGATGCAAGAGAGTTACAAGCGGAAATAGAAAGCGCACTTGCAAGGTTACATGGTAAAAGACTTCCAGAAGCTCCAGAATCAGGAGATGGCAGCAATCAGGACCCATTACGGCATTCATCGACAAGGAACCAAGTTCCATTGAGGTCATTCCTCTTCACTCAGAAGCCAAAGAGGAGATCCATGTTTTCAAAAGTGAACCCAGCACTCCAAAAGCGTATGGCTGGCCGTGGCCGTTCTACATCATGACTGGCCGGTATGTCGGTAATGTTTGTGTGTGTGTGTGTGTGATAAATTTGCATAAGATTAGTATGAACTTCTACGACTTCTAAAACCTACCAAACCTACCGTGAACTTGTTTACTATGCATGAATTGTCTGAACATTGTACTTTGCAAATAACTATCAGAGTACTGCTAATGAAGGTGAAATTACAAATATAATCCCCTCTCGGAGAGAGAGAGAGAAGTGGTTGGAAGGTATATTAACTTCAAGGCTAAATTTCAGAAAATTACCCTATACTTTGGGATTTTCTTTGGCTCAATTCGGAAAACTATCCTATGCTTTAGGCTTTTCTTAGATAATTACCCTAAACTTGCTTTAATACATGTATCCCCGTCAAAACTTTTATTATTTTTTTTACCGAAACAACCATTGTATCGGATAGTTGTTTGAAAAAGTCACTCTAGTTTAGGGTAGTTTCTTGAAAGTAAAAAAGAGTTTTGAGTTAGATAATAGTTACAGCTCTGAAAAAACTTCATGGTAGTTTAATAAAACTGAGCCTAATTCTTCTTATCCTAGTTGTTAACTTGTTTAAGGAAGTTCTTGGCTTGATGTACCTTAAACTTTCCTTTTTAACACAGGTTCATAGGGACTATGTAAACTCCCATGTAGCCCCCGTTCTGTAACAAGGCAGTAGCTACGGAGATGGTACCGAGATGGTAGAGGGCTCTCATTACAACGAGTCAGATAGCATATGTTCAGTTTTGTGTTCTCTCTGTACTTAGTAGATGGTTCCCTGCTGTATCTATTGTTCATAGGTAAGAGGTTATTGACAGCTGGATTAGTGATAGATTCAGGAAGTGGAGAGGATCCAATTCTAGATATTAACATACTGTCCTACTTTGAGGTGATAAGGCCATGTTGTGATGCATCTTTAATCACCCTAAAGAGAAAGGGATAATAATTTTGTCACATGAAGTTGAAAAAAATTAATTTGTATACTTGTTTTTTACCCTTGATAATGGCAAAGGAAAATTAATTTGCATCAAGTTCGCTTGTGTCTGATGACAAACTATTTATATTTCAGCTTTATGTTTGTACAAAATTAAATTGCTGAAAATTGTAAGGATCATATAAGGAAAAACAGAAATAACTAGGCAAAAGTTATCGATATAGAAGGACAAATCAATTGAAGCAATTGCAGAACCGACTATATACAATAACAATAAACATCTGGTCAAGTCTAACTGAAAAGGCTTGTAGTTCTCACCAGTAACCAGTGGCAGGAAGTTGTTGAAACACTTAAAACCTGAGTTGCTTCTGAGGACATTATCTTCTGACTACCATTCTAATTCTTTCTTGTAGCAAGTGTTTCCCTGCATAAAAACCCAAAAAAAGGTTACATCTTCCGTCACGGAGATCACATTATTAATCTCTCTTTCTCTCCCTCTCTCTTACACACATACAGAGGAACAATTTTGACATCTCAGCTTAACATGTGTACGTGTACTGTAGTCTTAATAGTTCTGTGCATAAAGCAACAAACAACAACCACACAAAAAACATTCATCCCAAATTTTGGAGTCACATATGAAGCAAAGAACAAAAGGAGAGAAATATCAAACATTCTAACAAGACATATAGGCAAGAACACTCAGCAAACTCAAGTTTAAAGAATAAAGATATTTAAGTATAAACTACCAACAGTATTAACTTGATGAATCAAGCCAATTCCTGAATATTCCCAAAAAATTAAAAAATTAAAAAATAAATAAAAACATTCCAGAATAATTATACATTGAAATACATCTCTTAAACAAATTTGGACATATATAACAAAGGGCTCTTGCCAGAGCATACCACATTCATGCATCTAAACCGAAGTTTGCAACAATGAGTAGCATTGAAATAAAAAACGGAACAAAAGAACAATAGTGGTTAACTCTACAAACAGGGAAAATAAGAATATCATCAATGAAACTCAAGTACCTGAACAAAACGAAGAACAAGCTCATAACACTAAGAAACAGTAAATGATGCTCTACACTTTCAATCACTGACACATAATACACAGATTAGTGCAAAATACAGAACCTAATAAAGATAACAGATTAACAGATAAATGTAGTAAACACCATGGATCATCAAGTATACAGAAACTGAAACCAGAGGAAACATAAAAATACAAGAATACAAACATCTTCACAGAAGGAAAATATACTTAAAACTTTAAAACTCTAAACATCCTCATAGAGTTTTAAAGAAACATTCTTACACAACATTACTGACTCATGCACAAAAGATGATGATCACATTACATACATGCACAATCACAGAAATACATACACAGATTGTCTCCTTAAAACTAATATAAAATGCTCATAATTTAAATATTTGATAAATGTCATACACAGATGATGGCTATCTAAAACTACAAAACTCAGAATTTAAATATTTGATAAAGCTCTGCCTCTATTAAGTTCTGTTGGTTATCCATTTGGAACTGATTTAAGGGTTGAGCAACTATTGGTTCGGATGTTTGCCCACTCTCATGATCAGCCACTTCATCTGGTTGTGGCTTCGAAGTGCTCCTCCTTCTAGTGCCTCCTCTACCTCGTGGAATAACGATTTTTCCACGCCTCCCTCCAGTAGCAGATCTCCCTCTTAATCCTCTACCTCGTCCGCCTCTACCTCTCCCAGTACTACATTATAAACATTTTGTTTTGCAATTAAAATATGCATAATACTTGCAGTAGAGATAAGAATATTAATGATGTATTATACCTATCAGCAGTCTGAGGATTTCCTAAGCCTCCTAGTGTCTCTGTTACAGTTCCCCCTCCATCGGCACTATAAAAATCATAACATGACAGTTAATTATCTTGTAAATATTTATGATTTAAAATCAATTGTCCTAACTATTCAGATTAAATTTGAGTTAAATTATTCATAATAAAATTGACATAATAGGAATAAAGTTTAATGGCTGAAAGACGATCTTACCCATCAACAGACTGGGGATTCCCTTCCTGTGGTACAGCTTCTTGTGTATCAGTTATTCTCTGATCAGTGGAAGCTCCATTGGCTTCCACTGCTATTCGACCTGCCCCATTCTCTTCCGTAGATGCTCCACCAGTCAGGGCTTCTGTCCTCCAATGCTAAAATGGTTATAATAAAAAACCTATGATCAGTCCAACATTTCCATTGTAAATGAAGTATGGATAACCAGGCATCTGGGGAATCTAAAGCATGCCTATCTCCTTCAAGGAAAAGAAAGGGATTCATGTTGTGAGCTCCAAGGCTGGGATAAAGGCTTTGTTATTGTTGTTTTTGTTATGATCAACTTCTTAAACAAAAGAAAAGGTAAACCCCTTGCACAATAATGGCTGAGTGCGCTCAAGTTCTGTTAAATTCAGTCTACGGAGGACATGTTGACCGGGTATGAATTAAAGTGAGGGTTCATGACCTATACGGACCTTAAATTCCAAAGAATAAAGGACTGTTTTTTGCATCGACATGTCCATAACAAAGATATTGGGGCAAAATTCAGGTTAATGATAAATTTTGGGGTTTGGGTTTTTAGGTCAATATATGGATATGTGACTCACAACCGTCCTCATCAAAACAGAACTAATAACACACCCTCACAACTTTAGTTTGAAGGGGTTAACTCCAAACTAAAAGAACATGGGTCCCCCCCCCCCCCCCCCCCCCCCCCCCCCCACACACACACACACACACACAAAACTCCTAAAGTATAAGGGAGATTTCCATAATTTAAACAAAAAGAGATCAACATAAGCTCCATCTTCACATCTGATAAAGTTCTCATGGGTTCTTCAATATATGATTTCTTATACAAGGAAATCAGATCCTTCATATTACCTAGAGAACAAGAGAACAATAATGTAAAGGAAGCCACATCAGCAAGTTGTCACATTCTTATCGGGGCAATATTTGTACAACTAAATAAGGAGAGAATTGTGATATAAATTCATAAGTAGCCTTTAACACAAACTATCATGGACTTAACTTTGAATTATCTAATCAAAGCAGAGGCTGATGATTCGATGAAACATATGAAAACTAAAAAGTTTCAGAGAAAAATGATAAGGAAACAGGACAAGCTAACCAAGAAGGTCATTTTTTGCTACAATTTGAAGTGACTAAAAAGGGTAAGTTTCAAGAATGAAAATTTAATAGTTCTTTAAACATCATATGAACTACCACAATAGGTAATACTCCACATATTAGAAACTAAGAGGTAGATAATAATCAATGAAGTATATAGGATTTGGCAGTGGCAACTGGCAAGTACAGCTGTACAGGTTTGAATATATAAAAAAATAAAAAACCTAACACTGGTAAAACAATTTTATAATTTTTATAGAAGCACTACACTGAAATGAGAATGTGAAAAAAAAACTGAGTCATATATAACTGTCAACACATAGTAATTGTGATCAATTTGTTATTTTCAATAATATTAGATTAAAACAAAGAAGGAGAGGATGTGAGATGACCAAAATGGTTAAGGAATTTTGATCCATCATTAGCAACTAGCAACATTAGTAACTAGCAATGCTTATAATTTATTTCACAGAGAAGAGCACGTCATGAGAAAAAAAAAACAATGACATATAATGATCTATTCAGTACAAATACTGATTATTATAAAAGAAAATAGAAAATATGGAACTTCCTGAAAAAACATTTTAAAGAGGGGAAAGTAAAAATTGGTTATTTTTGCCCATACCGTAATAACAAACAATGAATATTAACTATTATATACACTATAACATTATATTGGAAACTACTAATGCAACTACATATAATTATAAAGCATAACATGAAGAGATCGCAAAAGACAATAAAGATACATAATTAATATATAACACAACTAGAACTTCTTTGCAACCATTGTCGAGAACTAAGGACGGTAATTTTTTTTTTAGAACGCTAAAATGGAAAGTAAAAAAATAAAATAAATAAATAAATACATAAATAAATAAATGGACCAGCTCTATACATCTCTAAACAACATAGTGTGACGACTGATGGAGGTATGTGAAGACTATAATTTGAGGTGCATTTTCCGGAGACTAGGAGAGACGAGGCAAAGCAGAATGATAGAGGTTGAGAGAGATAATCTCAACAATGTTATGGGGGTTGATGTAAGCCCAACAAGAGGACCGATCGAGTTGAAGATAAGAAGGTAATTGAGGTTGAAGAGGCAAACGAGGGCGATACAAAATACACTAAGGTTGAAAAATAATGCTAGTGGGATTAGTAATTCAAAAGTAGCTTTTATGACAAGTTTTTGGGCTGGTAATAAATAATAATGATGAGCAAAGATATTTATATGCCACTTTTCGCATTCCCACAGTATTTGTTTTTATTACTTATTGCACATAAAACCTGCTATAAACCTGATTTTACCAACTTTCTTATTAAGAAAAAAAATGCTGATAACCACTTAAAGCAATAAGGCCTGGGGCTTTTTACCAAACATGAAGTTGTTTGGGGTCAGAAATGCTAATGTGTGTGTGTGTGGGTGGGAAAGAGGCCTGGGGCTTTTTACCAAACATCAAGTTGTTTGGGATCAGAAATGTGTGTGTGTGTGTGTGTGGGGGGGGGGGGGGGGGGGGGGGGCTATCGATTCTCATTATACAATGCATTCCCTTATAAACATCTATATAAACTTCCTAAGTCAGAATCTAAAGTTGGTATCTTTCCAATCTCTTTAAAGAATGATTTTACAAATTTCACAATGTTTAACCCCAAACATGTATTCACCAATCAAAAGTAGCATACTAGCATGTCTTTGCAATTGCCATATCCTCCTAGTTACAATTTATGTTTATTCCAAACCAGGCCCTCCTAAGAATTCTCAAGTGGTTTATATAACAGCCATAGTTGTAGAAACTCGGTTAAAACCCTACTTTTAATCCCCACTCCCACTTATACTTTTTAAACTACTATAGCAGCGCTTCCAAATTCACATTGAAAATTGCCTTTTAATATCCCTTTTATAATTATCTATAAATTTCCAGCATTAATTTTATAACTTTCTTCATTAAGTACAAACTATAAAGCACAAACATTTCTATTTGGTAGTCATGTAATGTCAGACAAACGAATATGACACAACACTAGCAATTTTAGTGAAGTGTCGTAAAATTTCTCCTCATGTTAATGCAACATGTCACATCGTGTCTGTTTTAGTGTGTCCTAAAAAATTTACTCTAAAATAGTCTCACCGGAATTTGCCACAAACTCCCTACCAACAACGATTAACGCTAACACTAACATTAATCTTTTCTTTCCAAACTAGTTTTTTAAAATTTAAAATAAAATTTTTAAAAAAAACATCAAATAAAACAACATGCATTACCTCCAAGGCACCTATCCTCACCACCCGCGCCTCCGAAGCCCTATGCAAAAACATCGAAACCTCCTCCACCCTAAACCTCCTAATCAACTCACACCCCTCATGCAACCTCCTCCTTAAAAAAAACCCTCCCTCTTCCCCCTCCCCCCCCCCCTCCAACACCGCCCCGCTTGCCCCTTCCATCTCCCCGAACCCCGACACCATCTCCACCCATCCGTACAGCTCCACCGCCCACACCTCCCCCCTCTTGGGATAAATTTTATAAATAATCTTGTCCTCTCCCTCCCCCTCCACTTCCTCCATCTCGAAGCACACCCTATGACTAAACAAGCCCACGTCAATCACCTCGGTCGAGTCGGCGACCCGGAATACACCGCATGCGGCGTCGGGGGAGGAGGGGTTGAGTAAGGGGGTGACCACGACGAGGGGTTGGGAGGGGACGAGGCGGTCGATGCGGGCGTAGAGGAGGTGGGGATCACCGGGGGCGCGGCGGAAGGCCCAGATCTCGCGGAGGGGCTTGTGCTTGGCTTTGGGCCTGGGCTTCTGCTGTGTGGTTGGGGATTGGGATTGCGGTTGGGGTTCTTGAATTTTGATGGATTTGGATTGGGAGCGGGCGAGGTTGAGGGCATGGTGCTTGCGGCAGAAGCATTTGTTGGGGAGGCGGGGGAGGTGGCAGCGCCACTTGGTGCCGTTGCGGGTGCAGCGCTGGTCGTCGGCCAGGTCGGGGAGCCGCTGGCGTTTCGCCATGGCTGGGTTGGGATGGGTTTTTTGGGGAAAAGGGAAGTGTGAACAGAGTGTTGAAATGGAATTAATGTGTTTGATGGTGGGGTTTTTACTTTTGACCTTTTTTGCACACATGGGTTTAATGCCATGGTTAGTGATGGGGAATTTTTTACCAACCTATCCCACTTTTTGTAAGAATGTATGAAACTGTCTCTGTTTGAAAATTTAATACAAAAAATTTACTATCGCTAACTGAGTTAATGTGCCTAGTAATATTCTTCGCGCTGTCTCAGTTAACGTGTGTTAGGGGATAATATTTTTCCCCTCAGCATAGTATTTGAGAAAAAACCCACAGATTATAGACACGCTAACTCCGTTAACGCGCCTATTTAAACCACTCGCGCTAACGGGATTAGCGTGAATGGTCGACAGTAGGGGAGACTACTCTTCAAGTAAGGATGTAGGCAAAAAAATTCAAGTATAGACACGCTAACTCCGTTAGCGCGCCTCTTTATACTAGGCGCGTTAACCGGGTTAACGTGTGTCGTTTAAGATCATATTAATTAAAGCTCGTTATCTCACTCTCATCCACTTCTCCTCTTTCCGAAACCCAATTCAGGCAATTTTAAACTCAAACCCTAGTCTCCGATTACGCCCTCTACCCATCTCAATCTCTCGAAATTTTCGGTGGAATCTCTTCATTACTCCCAAAACACTCATCTGATTCAACAAATTCCCTAAAATACGCCTATTTAACCCATAAACCCCTTTCCCAAAATTTTCGAAACGAGAGGCTCGTGGTGCTTGCCGTCGACTTCTTACTTCCACCCTACAATCGTTTGTAAGTGTTTGTTACTTATGCTATACAATTTTTGTGATTTTGGGTCTATGGTTTGATTTGTAATGTTGGGTTCATTTTTGCCAAATTTAACGGAACATTGCCAGATTTGCAATGTTCGATTGTACCATCCCAAAAATATTTTTAAAAAATTGTTCGAAAGTTGTTGATCAGCTGATAGATATTATGTGAAGCACTATGTTTCTGATTTGGTTCATGATGAAATAGGAGTGTAGAAGGAGGGGACTTTTGTTCAATATATCTGTTTACCATCATGTTGAATACGCTACTTACACAAACACTTTTGTAAGTCATTTCAGGTCATATATCTGTTTACCATCACTGGATCACACTTTGCACAATATTTTATCCTTGGGTTAAGGACCTAAAGGACAATGTGACATTTTGAGTAATAATGTTTGATATTAAATTTTGGAAATTAGACATTGTTAATTGTATAAGTAATTTATAGAGATTCTAAGTTAAATTTGTTAACATATATTATCTAACATGTAGGATTCAATTTGATATAGGATACGACACAGACAATGGGTAATCCCGAAGAAGGGAGTAGTAGTAGACCTTCAACTACCCGGGAAGGTCCACAAACATGTCACGGACAACCTCCCAAAAAAATACACCGTGGTGGACAGAGACGTACCAATGTAAAATGATTTGACATTAATTTCATATGTTTAATTTTAACATCAAGAAAATTATAAATATATATGTTGAATTTCAACTTTTTTTGGTATAGGTTGAAGCCGGTACTTCTTCTTCTCTGGCAACTCAAATGGGCACGTTCCCTCATCCTTCAAATCGACCTGGCCCTTCCTCTCCATCTAGTCAGCCAGGACCGTCTTCTTCCTCATATGTTCCTTCGATGGTTTCCGGTCCGATCGACCCAAAACTTTTGACTTTACAAAGCCAGCATCGATCTAAAGCCATTTGGGAAGGAAACTCTTCGGAGTGTAATTTTAGGGGGCACGACACGTTAGAGATGCAATACATGAGATATTACAGTAATGTGGGTTACACGACATAGGGTTGATGAGCTCCATTAAGGCGGACCGACCCTTATTAACAGCTCTTCTCGAGAGATGGCGTCCCGAGACGCATAGTTTTCACTTGCCGGTCGGCGAGACGACAGTGACACTGCAAGATGTTGCTGTAATAACGGGTCTGCCAATTGATGGAGATGTCGTAACTGGCACAATGGACTTTGAACCAGAGTTCATTATCCACGAGTATCTCGGTGTAGAGCTGAATCGATCTGCCCGTGTAGGCAAATCGTTGAGGCTGAAATTGTTGAAGGAAAAATTCTCCGGTATGTTGACTAATGCCTCCACGGAGTTGCAAGTACATTGTTACTACCGGGCGTATATATTGACACTGTTCGGAGGTGTAATGTTCCCAAATTCCTCCAGAGATTCCGTTCCGTTAATGTACCTACCACTAGTCGCTGATCTTGGTGGAGTAGGGGGTACAGTTGGGAAAGTGCTTCATTGGCCACATGGTATAGAGCATTGTGCAATTGCTCTCTCGGTGCCAAGCAGATGAACGGACCAATATTGATGCTACAGGTCCGGAGTTGGGAATGACTACACATTGGCCGACCCGTTGTTGCAAAGCAGTCACCAAAGTGGGTGAATCTTCCCGAGGATGAGAACATGAGGCCACCACAAGGTGTGTATTGGACGGGTTCATTGACGTGGAAGGCTAGCCCTAATAGATGCCTCTCATATTACCGGGACGATCTTGACCACTTGGCAAACGAATGTGTTAAGTGGCAACCATATACGGAGGAATGTTTAGCGAGATTGCCTCTAGTTTGTACCTCTGTTCCTCAACTTTGGTTGACAAAAGCACCGCTTATCCATTTTGTTACAATTGAGGCCTATTTTCCAGATAGAGTACTTCGTCAGTTTGGGTTGCATCAGAATATACCAGTCCATCAACTGTACAATGCTGATCTACACAGTGTCACTGGTATGGGTCTACAAGTAGCTTACGATTGGGTAGCTTCATTGCACGTACACGTAGATATTTGGAATCATCGTCTCGATCACGTAATTGCGAATATTCCATCGTTCGATGCGTAGTCCCATGTCCCTTACATGACGTGGTATAGGAGAATGACTCGCCTTTACATTTTCCCAACAAGCCAATTTCCAGGCGGGGTCCAAGTACCGACACGTAGACATGCCGCCGATCCAGCCGACACCTACTCTGTTAATCTGCCAATGTTTCAACCGAAGGCACCATTGCTTCGGAGTGTTGTAAGTTTACAGTCCATATTTACATTGATTTTATTATGTATGGTTTCCGTATTCAATTTATTTACACGTTTCTAACATTTTTGTGTAGATGGCCCAAACCTGGATTCAAGTGAAAAAATGCGCGAAAGTATTAAAAAGTAATGTAGCCGAACCGTTGAAGGTATTCGCGTGTAAAATTGTTGAGTCATGTTGAGTACAAGCAGATCTCGTCGGCGAAGGGAATATAATAGATGCGATATTGGCCGGTCCCGTGCACCAAACAGGTCGTCGGAAGACAATGACTACAAAATCTCGTCCACGTCCAATAGTACACGAAGAAAGATAGTGAAGAAGAAAGGACCCGTCTCCACCAATTAATGAAAATCCAAGAAGAGGAAGAAGAAGTAGATGAAGATAATATTCCCCTCTCCGGCTTAACTCAAGCTAGCCCAAAGCATCCTAAATGTGCAAGGAGACATCCAAATCTTTTCACGCCTTCGTAAGTAAATTTTCGTTTATGTTACATATTTTTTAAATTTAGTTGGAATTTGTGTATGGCTGAAGTAGGGTAAAAAGTGGCTGAACTTAGGTAAAGTTAATGTTTTGGCTGAACTCAGGAATTTGTGTATGGTTGTAATTTGTGTATGTTGGGTCAATTTCAGTTATGTTTTGTGTATGTTTGGATAAATTTCAGTTATGTTTTGTGTATGTTTGGATAAATTTCAATTATGTTTTGTGTATGTTTTGTGTATGTTTGGGTAAAGTTTTGTGCATGTTGGGTAAATTTCAGTTATGTTGGCTGAAAGTTTGAGATTTGAGTATGAGCTCATTTGTGATTGAGATTGGAGATTTCAGATGTAAGATTTGAGAAGTCAGAGTGTGAGCTCATTTGTGTATGAGATTTGAGATTTATGTATGGCTGTATGTGTATGAGCTCATTTTTTTGGAGATTTGAGAAGTCAGAGTGTGAGCTCATTTGTGTATGAGATTTGAGTGTGAGATTTGAGATTTGTGTATGGCTGTATGTGTATGAGGTATCAGCTTAAGATTTGAGACTGCAAGCATGGCCAGTTGGATTTGTAATCATTATCAAATATCCCGAAAAAATTGGTATTCGGAACGTAATCATTAACCAAACTCGGTTGATGTGGCAATTCAAATTCAGTAGGATCCGGGCTTGTAGTATTTGTAAATGTGTCTTCTTGTGAGGACGGTGGGATTGTATGGGATGTTTGAACCCGATTCGAAACGATCTTATGGATCGACACTTCATGTGCAGAGCTTGAACCAAGGTTAGCATGTGGTTGGGCATTAATAATTTCGGTTTGCTGAATATATAGCTCTAAGGCAGACCAACTAAAATTCGGATCAAGTGTTCTACCAATTATGGATTTCAGAGAGTTGTCATTTCCTACCGGCACAGTCATAAAATATTGACCATCACCTTTTCCAGCTGCATAACGGGCAAAAATTTTAATCTTCCATCGTTCTCTATCCCAATTAGTAACCTCATAAACCTTCTCTACAAGTTCTTCCATTGTGATTGTACGAGGTACCCAAATTATTTTGGAATCAACGACACTATAACAACAACCTATTTTTGGGTCACAGATAATCTCACCACCAAAATAAAGCCAAATAGGAATATCGTAATCCATACCTATACATATTTATAAATAAAAAATTTATTATCTACTAAACAAAATATATTTGATAAAATGATATACAAATCATACCTTCAAATGTATTCTCAGAAAAGATGGGGAATTTGGAGCTTCGAGAAGACGACGCAGTGAATCAGTTGATAACAAATTCGCTATGTAAATCCCCAAACAAACAAAAGCCCAACCATGGATTTAGGATTTTCAAAGTGGGAGGAAATGTGAATGTGAGAGAAGAAGAAGAAGAAGAAGAAGAAGAAGATCCTTTCAGATTTTGTAGACTATTTTTGAGTAAGATCTACAATTGGGATGCTAGAGTTTTGGATTTGGATTCCGAAATTGGGGGAGAAAGAGAAGAGAGAGACACTACAAATATAATGATGTACTAATTAGCGATTGAGATTTAATAAAAGCCCAAACGACACACGCTAATCCAGTTAACGTGCTTGGTCTAAAGAGGCACGCTAACGAGGTTAGCGTGTCTATACTAGGGGTCTTTTGCCTACTACCCTACTTCAAGAGCAGTCTCCTCTATTGTCGACCTATCACGTTATCCCCGTTAGCACGAGTGGTTTAAATAGACGCGCTAACGGAGTTAGCGTGTCTATAATTGGTGGGTTTTTTCGCAAAGACCCTGCTGAGGGGAAAGTGATATCCAATAACACACGCTAACTAAGAAAGCACGAAGAAAATTACTAGGCGCATTAACTCAGTTAGCGACAAGGAGTTTTTGGTATTAAATTTTTAAACAGGGACAGTTTCGTACATACTTATAAAAAGTGGGATAGTTTGGTAAAAAATTCTAGTGATGGTGTGTAGTAAATGGAGGAAAAGGGTTGGTAAAAAAAATTTAGAGGACTGCTACACGTATATAAAATTCTATTCACAATTTCCATAGTGTTTGTCTTTTTTTTTATTATTGGGTCTTATTTATAGTGTTTTTTTAATGATTAATGAACTCAAAAATTACTAAACTACAAATCATATGTAAATTTGGAGTATCTATATAATAAAACACAAAGAAAGCTATCAAGTGGCTCTCATTCAATTACCAGAAAATCAAAGGCCCAGATCTAACCTTACAAAACATATTTTTTCCACAAAAATTTTCCCCTAAAACTTAAATTCAAATCTCCCACACAAAATAAAACACAAAGCAAGCTATCAAGTGGCTCTCATTCAATTACCAGAAAATCAAAGGCCCAGATCTAACCTTACAAAATATATTTTCCTCCCAAAAATTTCCCCCCAAAACTTAAATTCAAATCTCCCACACAAAATAACTCCTATATTTATTTAAATTTTTTTTCTCTCCCTCTCTCTCCCTCCCTCTTCTATTCAAAAAATTAAGAAAATAAAAAACTTAGAAATTTTAAAAAATTTAAAAATTTAAAAACTAAAAAAATACAAATTTAAAAACTTTAAAAATAATTCAAAAAAAATCAAAAAAAATTATATAATATGTTTTTTTGCTGGATCCCCAAAAGTTTCTCATATAATATGTTTGCTACTTCAATTAATTTGCTGGACCTCCAAAACTATTTTATATGATCAAACAAGGTGCACAATTTCGAAGACGTGTCGTATTCTAACTCCAATTTATAATTATTTTTCACCATATACTAATGGAAACATGGACTTTTATTTACAACAAATTATTGTCATACTACTCAAACTTCAGCTACATAATTATTGATTTACTGTTTACAATACTTTTCATATGCTGTATCGTTCTGAAGACGTGCTGTAGGCACGTGGCCACAGGCAAATCTAGTAATTTTATATATGTGTAGCATTTTTTAAAAAAAAAGTAAGGGTTACCCTTATTAAAGAAGTATTTGTAGCACTACTATTTATATTTAATTGTTTTAAAAGTTTTAGTTAAATTTTTTGATTTTGGGGATTGGGTGAATTTTGTTTTGTTATTATTTTTCAAAAGAAGAAGTGAGAAAAGAAAAAAATTTGGAATCTTCGTTTTTTTCAGGCTGGAATTCTTAGAGCATCTGTAGTCGTTGAGACTCAAAATTTTCATATTTGGCTTTTAGAAATAGAAAATATAACTTCTTGCTATAGTCGTTAAGACTCAAATATGGGAAAAATTTGTTCGATATATATTTTTTTAATTGTACGGACGCAAGATGATCTTGTGTCAGATACAAAATTTTATTTATTTATTTTTAAAATGCATGGACGTAAGATGATCTTGCATCCGATACAATTTTCTATTTTTTATTTTTTTTTTAAAAATTGCTCGGACGCAAAATGATCTTGCATCCGATAATTTTTTTTTTTCTAAAAAAAAATCACGGAAACAAGACCATCTTGTGTCCTTGATTCTCTTTTTCTAACCTTAACTTAATCAGAATTTAAATGTTAATTAAATCTTAACTTAAGCATAATATCATTTAATTCTCTTTTTTTAACCTTAACTTAATCAGAATTTAAATGTTAATTAAATCTTAACTTAAGCATAATATCATTTAATTTTGAATACTACGCATAAATTTTTTTATAGGCCTTATTCTGTAGGATATTTTCTTCACATTTTGGTCAAACACAAGATGATTTTGCATTCCACATTTTTTAATTAAAGAAAAAAATCGGAACGAACACAAGATCATCTTGCGTACGACATTTAAATTTACTATTTTTTTAAAATTGATCATATACAAGATCATTTTGCGTCCGAGATTTTTTTTTAGAATAGATGCAAGATGATATTTCAATTCCTATATTTGAGAAATTCCTACATCGTCTCTCAAATATAGACATGTATTGTTTCTATTTTTTCAAAAATTTAGAAATATAGAGAACGATTACAATTACAGCAGCTCGTCTATTATATTTTCCAATTATATTTTCCAAATTTTAAAAATATAAATAATGACTATAGATGCTCTTAGGACTATCCTATTAAGTCAAAAGAAGAAAAAAAAATTCTTCATTTTTTTCAGTTATGCAATTCTCATAATTGGATGTTCTCTGACGGCCGAGGAAAGAAGTATTCTACCTCAATAGTAAAACTATTGCAGATGATTAGAATCCGAGTTTAATAGGCCAAATTACGGGATAAGCTATATCTTGAAATTGAATAAGAGTTGTCGCTCAAGCTTAAATTTTGAAACTTAAATGCACAATGCATGACAAAAAGTTAAATATAAGTAGATCATGCTTTGGTTTTTGGCTCTGTTATTGAAATACAATTACAACAAAAAAAAGTTTAGGATATTATCTCTTGACTCAGAGCATCCACAGTCTTGTTTATCATCTCTACTATTATAATGGGAGAAGGCCTTAGTGTAATTTGTCCTTAATCCAACTCGTGCAACGCACGTGCTGGTAGATTTTTTTTTTGTTGCCCTTTTCATTCCCCCATTTTTTTCCACGTGCACAGCACGTGTATAATACTAGTATTTAAGAATATGGCAAAATAGCATACAACAAAACAAGCAATTTATTGTAGTCGTCATTTGCTATAATATGAGAAAAAAATATTTTAAAAAGAGGTTTTTTTTAACGCTTAATTAACTAATGATAGATTAATTAAATAAATTAAATATTAAAATATATACTAACTACCTACTTAATTAACTAAACCTAAGATTAACACTTAATTAAACTCCCCTATTTGACTGGACGGGACATGTTGTCCCGTCCAAGCCAAAAATGGCTTCAAACGGGATGACGTCGTTTTTGAAATTTTTTTTTGTTCACACGTTACATGTTGTACCGTCTGACAGACGAAACAACATGTTTCGTCTGATCCCATTAAAATATTAAAAAAAATAGGGACGGAACAATCCTATAATTTGGAAATCACCATTTTGTTTCTCATTTTTGAGAAACGACTGTAGCTATTTTGTCAAAATATGACATAATAGCAAACGACTCAGTAGCTCAATTCTCAAAATATGAGAATTTGCCAAAAATAGCAAACGACTGTGGATGCTCGTATAAATGTCAAATGGGATGCCGGAAAATTAAAAAAAATTCAAATTTTGTTTAAGCTTCTGAAAGCAATATAGACCAGTATTGAATTGAATGAGGATCAATGGTCCATCAAATGAATATATTCAGAAGAGACAGGTCAGAAGTCTCTTCAGATGCCAACTTCGGAGACATATGAGGAATGTCCTATATTGTTGACTCTTAGTTTGGTATGTACAAAATGTGTTCACTCATACTAATAAATTTGTATTTAGTATGTTAGATTTTCAGGATCAAATAACATAAAAAAGAGATCCAGAAAAGATTCACAAATATAAAAATAAGAAAAGTAATAAAGGAAGATTGCATATACAAGCAAAAGAGGAAGATATTCAAAAAGAGTACATGATTAATTGGTCTACAAACAAAAAAAGAAAATATCAAAGACCTGAATTTTTCTTTTTATTTTCGTGAGTTTTTAAATGTATAAGATTGATTAAAGATGGATTAGTTGATGGTAAGAAAACAGGGTGGATTCAGAATATACAACGCGATACCGGTCGAGCGTACTTTATGACCGGTCGCCCGATCGCAGTCGACTGCACCTTGAGTTTCTTGAGAAGCGGTCGACCTTTCACCTCTCTACTTTACGTCAGAGAGCTGAATGGTTGATCGCACCAAAATGACGGTCGACCGCACTTTGCACTGTGTATATTCTTGGAAAGTATCGTTTCTATTTTTAATCGATACACTTCCCCGTCTATTAATATTGACGAATCCACTGTGTATTCGGCACCTAATTACTTCTGAGAAAATTTCTGAACTAATCCTTCATTTAATCAATCCGAGTGTGAGCGTTTATTTGGTTGTATTTTTCAATCAAGATCATTAACGATCTTGAGTTTTCTTTTCATTTCTTTTCCATTTCGGTGAGATTGACGGGACTTGGATTAGAAGTCCTGTGGGTGTAATAGGTCTCTCGGCCTGAATCCGAGAATCACTGTACAAGGATTTTGAGTATAGTGGAACGCCTGTGGCGGAGAATTGCTACAAGTAGGTGGTATGGACGTAGACCTAGGGGTCGAACCACGTTATATCACTGCGTCATCTGTGTTTGCTTTTCTTATCACTCTTACATTTACTTTACTTTATTTTTTTGTTTTTTTAATTCTGCACGATCACCCTATTCATCCCCCCAGGGTGATTTACAGTGACAGAGTGAGGTGCTTATAAAAAGCTTAAAAGCTTAAGCAAAAGGTCCAATGGCCGAAATCCCTCCTCCCCAAAACTTGTACTCATTGGAGCCTGTCGTCGCCAATAGGACAAGTCTTACATGATCACCATTTTTTGATGGAAAACACTATGACGTCTGGAAAGTTTGTATGTCTCATTTTTTACAGATGCTCGGAGAAGAGGTATGGAGTATATGTATCAACAAAACAGAAATCCCAGTCAGCAATGGAAAAACGGAATTCACAAAGGTGGAGTTATCCCTCAAGACAGCAAATTCCAAAGCCATGATGACTCTTTATGCAGAGTTGAACAATGAAGAGCTAATGCGATGCGGGCATAATTGCAAAACAGCCTACGAGATCTGGAACAACATACTGAGGCGGCATAAAGGAACCGCTTCCGAGGTAAAAGCTAAAATGAATTTGTGTTTATATAAGTTTGATGTGTTTCGCATGTTGCCAGGAGAAAATGTGGAGCAATTGCTCGCCTGCTTCGATATCATTGCCCACGAACTTAAGAGCTTGGGTAAGGGGCTTGATGATGGCCGAAAGGTCGGAAAGCTCATAAGTTGTCTCACGCCAGAGTGGGACGTTAAGGCCGCGGCAATGAGAGAGACTCATGAAGAGAAGGGATTCGACTACTATACATTTCTTAAAAAGCTAAAGACGTACGAGATGGAAATGTTGGAGACAAAAAGATACAGGCAAAATATCAGGATTGAACCAAAGACTGAGGAGAAAACCATTGCACTAAAGGCAGAAAATGCCCGACCATCAAAAGCTGATTCAGATCATGAGGAGTCAGAAGAGGACATTGCTCTATTAACAAGACAATTTCGTAAGTACCTCAAATACAAAAAATATGGCAGGTATCAAGAAGGAAGGGAAAAGGAGAAGGAGGATGTGTGCTATAAGTGCAAGAAGCCCGGACACATCTGTGCAAACTGTCTTATTCAACAGAAACAGGGACGACTATCTGTAACACCCCGAATTCCAAATAAGACTGAATTCGAAGTTCCACAGGATCTTTACACTTCATTTTGTATAATTTTACAAGGAATTTAAAACTTTTATTTCAACAATAATTACATTAGAGTATTTTACATCAACACGCAGCGGAATCAATAAAATACAACAATAATAAATGTACAACTGTAACAACTTTAACATTTAAATAATCATTAGCATCAAAATCATCTTTATATCTTCTTGTAAACTCCAAGTCCTGCATATAAAACTGTGGGCACGTCAGTTCCTTACAACCGACGAAATATTATATACGGCCATCATCGCTATGCCGAAACAGTATAACGATTTTTAAATACTTTAACAAACCACAAACTTGATCACAAACAAAGCTACAAAGGGACTATCCTGTTGATGTTGTGTTGTATTGTGCGCTTAGTCCTTAATGCAGTTATTAATATTTAAATGACACTAATGCGCACTTGTTCGGATTCTATGCATCCCATACTACATAGGTCCAAGGGTAAGCCCTTAATCGTTGTTCATCTTGTAGGGTTCAATCTCTCGTCATGAATTAAACTACTACGGTAACTACGGTAAGTATTCTATATGTTCTATGAGTTACGAGCTCATGTCCAGACAGCCTGGAGGGGAATTCCACGTCATGACATGACGCATCGTGTAGAACCTATGGACAATTTAGCCTCCGTCATGGGACATAACACCACCCGCAGTTACCAAGCACCCCACAAGCGTCGCCTGCGATACGAACTCCTAGAGATGTATCCACGTCATGACACGACGCATCGTGTAGACAGACTGTGAATACTCTCACGTCGTAGCTCCGAGGCCCTCATACTCATATTTTTCTCTTACTTTCATCACATCTCTACTATAGTGTAGTCCTTACAATTTTGTTTGTTTTAAAGACAAATCATCACAAACTAGAGCTAGCTTACCCTACCGGACTTAAACCAAAACAAAAGAGACAGTCAGCCTACCTGGCTACTTCTCAAGAGACGTTCAACCTTCAACGGTTAGCTCTCAAAATCATAAATAAAACTGTCGGTCACTAGGGTCTCGCCTAGCCTCTAGATTCCAACAACTATCTCTTTCTAGAGATCAACAATATTTCATAATCATTCTCTCAATTTAATCTTTTATTTTCTTTATTCACAATCTCTTTCTCAAAGAGAAGCATTTCTTTATGATCTCATAACACAACATAAGTCAAATCAACATCTTTATCAATTTAATCTCTTACACAATGTATGCATTTCAGTTAATCTCAATCAAGTATAGAAAATCATAAAATCTCATTAAAAGAAGAATCTAATTTCAATCCAAATATTCATCTCTATTAAATTTAACAAGAGTCACACTATTCAATAAAAAATAAATTCTTATTCCTCTAATCAAATAAACTCAAGTTCTTTATGTAAAATCCTCTTTTAATCCCACAAAATATGTCCAAATAATGTAGAAAATTTTTCATAAAGTCTAAACAATTTTAGACAATTTAATGGAATTTTTCCCAATTTTATTTCACTTTAAAAACTCATAAAAACACAAAAATCGAAAAAAAACAAAAAAAGAATGGGTTGCCAGGTTTCGAACCCAGGACCACAGGTCAGACCTCGCATGAACAGTGACCCACTTGTGGCGCCACCGAAGACCAATAGGTCCAAGGTGCCCAACTGTCTAATACAGAACTCAAATTATATATATATATATATATATATATATATATATATATATATATATATATATATATATATATATACTGTTTGTGATTTGATTTAAAATTAAATTCACTAAAACAGAGTCTCTATCAAGACTCGAACCCGGACCCGTAACTCCGCCTAGCTACGGTAACGTCTTTAACGCGCACCCACTGACCAATATAGCCAAGGTGACTAACTCGATACAAGGCTCGGTAAAAATACTTTTATGTGAGCTGTACTGTGAAATAAACCCAATCTTTTAGTCGATTTGTACTTCTACAAAATGTAATTAATTTTTCCATAATATGTTCCTTTGAAAGAAACAGTATCGTAGATATTTTTAAATTCATAAGCTTCTGATTTCTTTGCAATATAATAGGATCTTTCTTTAAAATGTATAAAAACGCACATAATCAATTTTCCCAAAACAAAATGTTGTCTTTCATAAAAATTTCTTTATAAAATTTCTATACTCATAAAATAATTATTTGTGAGATTAGAACTGCACTTGTTTGCCTCATTAGCATCAAAAGTCATTTTTTTAATACATATTGCATTACTTCGACTATTATGTCAACATGCATCAACGCAACCACGATTCATCAAATTGCAAATATTTTAGCATACAAATATACTAACACCCATTATAAAAATTTTAGAGAGCAATTCACATCTACCACACTAATTAAATTCTAGCATGAATCTACTTTTATCATACCAATTCAAATTTAACAAATAAATTATATATTATCTATCATGCAATTTCTACTCCTAAATTAGAAAGGATTTAAGAAACACCCACCCAAGGAATTTAAGTCACAGTAATTGTACTCCTAGAATGAGGAGCTCCCAAAGAACTCCGATTTGTCTTCTTGAAATCCGCGCACCAAAGCAAGCCCAAGCTCCATATTCAGCAGCAATAGCGAGCCTCTCCAATTGCGTCTCCAACTCCATTTTTGTCTTCATTTGAATACACATATATATCTACCTATATATATGCACATAATGGTGTATATATATATATATATATATATATATATATATATATATATATGGTGGATAGGTGAGTAGGTGGGAAAAAGCAAATGGAGTTGGCCTGGGGGTTTGCTTTTGCTTTTGGGTAAGGACAGAGAGAAAGAAAGAAGAAATGTGTAGGGAATTTGGATTAATATATATATATATATATATATATATATATATATATATATATATATATATATATATATATATACATTCAATTGTATGGTGGATTTAAACAAAAGGCAAAAGAAGCTTGATGGATTGGTTTTCGGGGGTTTCGACAGACAGAGAAGGAAAGAGAGAATGGGGAAAAGATGATGAGAAGGGTGTAGGGATAGGGAGTATTTTATAAGGAAAGTAGTAGAGTGGTTATTAAATTCACTTCCCACTAGCAACACCTCTAACTCCATCAAATCAATTCAAAATTTGTACTTCCCTCCTACTCAAAAATCCAGCTGACCATTTCCCTCTCTTTCATATCCCAAAACACGTGCACGTGCATGCACTAGTGCACACTCTTCCTCAAATTAATTATTTTTAAAAAAAACATAAATTGTATATATACGTAATATGTACGTAAAATTAGTTTAATTAAAATATATAATGTTTCATGCTCAAATAAAATACATACACACTCCAATATATTTTGAAAATAAATACGCTTAAATACGCGTACCGAAAAATACATACTTCGCACGTAAAAACATAAAAATACGAAATTCGTTTTTTATCAACGGAAAAATGTTAAAGATAATAAAAATAAAATATAAGAAAAATATATTTACTAATTTTATATATTCTGTGACGTAATCGTCACATACATAGAAAACACATGTATTACACGTACAAAAGTATTCTAATCAAAATAAGGAAAAATGAATTTCCGTTTTATAAAATAAATTGGAATACATAAAATAAATAATTTAAATACATCGAAAATATCACATGCAGTGGTGGAAAACACGTAATCGATACGTGCATCGGAAACACGTAAAAAGCACGTAAAAATACAGAGATTGAAATGTTGCAATTGAGTTGACTCAAATAGGATAAAATTAATACGGAAAATGTATAAATAGTAGGAAATTGATATACGTATTGAAACACGTTATGAATATTACCAGTAACGGTACAAAATACAGGTGCGTAACACGCGAAGGGCAAAATTGTCATTTTCAATTTTGCAGGGTATTACACTATCGCTCAAATCCAAGTCAGGAAAAGAAGACGCTAAAAGCAACTTAGCTAGACTCGGATTCAAGTGAGGAAGAGAAAGGTTACGACAACGTCGGCTTCATGGCTCTTGGGAGTGGTGAGGTGCAATCAGCTTCTCAAGAAGAGGTAATCGAAAAACCAACTTATGATAAACTTGTAGATATGTGTAATGGTTTGAAAGACTATGCTAAGAAACTTAGTCTTGAACTTAGGCAATATAAACAAAATTTTAATGAAATACATGATGCTTGCATAACAAAAAATCACAAACTGAAAAATAAGAATGCCCTAATTTTGGAAAAACTTGAGTTATGTCGAAAATATCATGATGTTTTGCTCGAAGAAAATGAGATTTTAACACAACAAATTTGTGAATCGCTAGCAAAATATGGTGATCACTTAAGAGAGATTCAAGAGAAATCTGTTTATATTGTCAAGCTCACAAATGATTTAGATGAATGTAAAGAAAATTTGATGAAGTAGTGGAAGGATGTAATGAAGCACTTAAAAAAATAGGATTCTTGATGCCACACTAGATACTCTTCGTTGGAACACAAAAAACGATGAGATAACTAGAAAAAGACTGTGTAAAAAAATAATTGAGCTTGAAAAAAATTATTAAAAAGCATGAAGGGCCCAGTTACTTTATTACAAAAGATTCAAGATCCTATCATGATAATCAAGGGCTTGGTTACGAAGAGCCAATACCTCATCAAAAACCATCATGTCATACACACTTGTATAAAAATCAACACAATCACAAAACAAATATAAATTATACAAGTATGCATGACCCAAGGCATAGTCGAATCACATGTCATTTTTGCTGTAGACTTGGGCATAATTCTTATAACTGTTCACTAAAAAGGAATACTAATCTTGTGTGGATGAGAAATGATACAAATTCAGGTTCAAAACAAACTTGGGCATGCAAAATTATACCTACAAATCTTGATGTAGGTACCTCAATGCATCAAGACTAAAGATCGGTGGTACCTTGATAGTGGATGCTCAAATCACATGACTGGTGACAGCAGATATTTTTCATCACTATCAAGGGAAAAGAGGAAGGACAACATCTTTGGAGATAATAACACTGATCAAACCATTGGTAAAGGTAAAATTAACTTTGGTTTTTCATGCTCCATTGAGGATGTTCTATTGGTAAGAGGTCTAAAGCATAACTTAATTAGCGTTAGCCAACTATGTGATAAAGGGTACACTGTTACTTTTGATAAAAATTGTAACCCCCGTTTTCCCAAAAACGTATTTTTGTCTATTTTCCGTATTTAAAACTTTTTGCAAATTATTTTTTTTTCAGTTTAATTTTTTTGGGTCAAAGTGTACTATTAGATATCCTATAAAAATATGTTTTCGATCAATAATTTTATTTGCAACTATTTCTATGATTTTTATATTGTAACACAATTCGTATTTTTGTTTGTGATTATTACTCTTATTATTATTATTTCTGTTAGTATTATTACCATTATTATTTTATCATTTGCTTGTATTAGTATTATTGTATTATTGATATTTTTGACTGGGTATTAAAAATCCACTTTTATCTACAAACTATATTTGTAGTATTTTAAATAAATTATATTCTGTAATGCAAACTACATTTTGTTATAAATATTATTTTTATGTTATTGATTATTGATATATATTTTCCCATTGGATTTTAAAACCCTATTTTTATTTAAATCTTAATACTCTATCTAAAACCCATTTTAAACCCCATTACCCTATTCAGCCCAACCCGTAACCCATTCACAACCTATTACCCAGTTACTTATACCCAATTCTCTACCCGCTACCCATTACCACCCAAAACCCATTTTAACCCATATACCCATTCATTTAGACCCGTTACCCATTTATTAAATCAAACCCGTTTCAATACCTAAACAACCCTGTATATAAACCCCCACTGTTTCATTAACCTGTTCATTTACCCAACCCTAGCCGCTTCACCTTCCTGTTCTTCTTCCCTGTCACCTTGCACCCTCCGCCTCTATGTGCTCCTTCCTGACCTCTCACCCTGTGATCCCCATCTCCCATTCCTCTCATCCTGATCCTCCCCCTCCCTCTGCGTCGCGCCACAGCGACCTCGGCAACCCCATCGTCCCCGACTTCATCAGCCTCCCTTCCTCATCCCATCTTCTGACACCTCACCATCTAGCCCTGCTTCCTCCTGTCGCGGCCCCCCCTGTCGCAAGACACCTTGACAGCAACCCCGACAGCCATCCACCATCCTCCCGACTGCATCGTTGATGCCAACTAGTGCGCTGCCTGTGATCTGGCCTGTGCTTCTCCCAACTGCTGCAACAACAGTCGCCAGCTACAGCAGCAGACGGTAGCACAGACCCTGTGTGCTGTCTCCCTCCTGATAGCAGTGACTGCAACACCTGCAGCGCCACCTGCTACAGCCCCGTGCAACCCCTCGCCCCGCTGCCATGCTGACCACAGTCGCTACCATGCCGACCACATTCGTTGCCCCGTCCAGTTACCATCCACCATGGAACCAGAGCCAAGCCATTGCTGTCATGTTGGGTGAGATGGTCTTTTGAATTTGGACTATCGGATCTTCATCATCTCATCTTGATCATCATGATCTCCACCATCTGATCTGGACCGTCCATTTGATTGTGATCTTGATCTTGATTAATTTTATCTTGATCATCACCATCGGGATGATCTTGGCCATCTATTGGATCTTGATCATCATGCTTGATTAGATGTGGGCCATCGATCTTCTCTTGATCATCCGATTAGATCCTAGTCGTCAGATCTCCTCTTGATCGTTACGATCATGATGATCATCAACTTTCTTTGATCGTAGCCGTTCGATTGATCGATCTTGATCTTCACCATTATCTTCATCATCAGGGAAATCTGACCGTCCGATCTGATCCGATCATCTTGATCTTGATCTCCGATCTCAGTTGTCCGATTGTGTTCGTGATCTCGATCGTCTTCATCTTATTCGTGATCGTGTGTTCGTGATTGGTTCGTGATCCGTTCATTGTGTTTGTGTTCGTGCCCCAGGATTCGTTCCCGTTATTCTTGTTCTTGCTTGAAGTCATTTTTGTCTTCAGTTAAGGCAAGTAACTTGTTTTAAATTCCTTTGCATATACAAGTACTAAATTCCACTTGTAGTGTAGTTGGATTCTAGAGACAACTCGTATGTGATGTATGTGATGAGTATTGTTTCTATAGTTCTATTGACCATAGTTGCCTCACGATACATACGACAAGAATTAACCTAGGCGTGACCGTTTCTTAATGTGATGTATATGTAAAACAATTTTGAGAACTTGTGTGCTTGTGAGATCCATGTGATATACTTGTTGTAGACATGTCGTATACCCCATTTCATGTTGTTTGGACACTTAGTAGACACTAATTCATGTTTAGTGATATTTCGACCAAGTTTCGTGTGCTTCATGTTGGTTTTGTTCTTAAAGTAAATTCTGTATTTTGCCGATAATCTATTTTGATCAGTAAATTAGACCATATTAAGGTCAGAATATTAATTTCAGTATGAAACATAATTTTAATTTGTCTTCTTTCCAACCCCTCTGATCTTGGTCGATTTCGTTTTCGTATGTGTGAGATATGACTGTTTTACTACAGAGGTGTATTTCATTTCCAGATTTCGTTTCTTGATGATTTCGATGACTAAATTATTTTGATACTAGTGCTAAGCATATTATTTTGATCTGAAATTTTGGTCGGTATTTATATATCTAATTAGGAATTACCCAGAATTTTGGTGGATTTATTGATGAGTTTATATGCCGTTTCATGCTTGTTCATAAAGACTATACTTGCTGGATTTTGCTCGCTGTTCTATAAAGATTTGTATTTTCACCCTAATTATTTTTCCTGTATGAAAAATATTTATGAAATATGAAAGTTAGCTTATTTTGTCTATTTTCATCTCCCATTGGTGGATTTAGATTTCGTTTCATGGTTTGCGAGATATTATAGTTTTTGTACAGCAGTGTTGGCAATTCGAGATTTGCCAAACTATCGTTTCTTAATATTTCATAATTTTTGTTGGTTAAACTAATCTTACTGGAAAATTATGAAACTTGATATTCTGATACTATAAATATAGGATAATACCCCAGTTTTTTCTTGGAATTAAATAAGATGTTTTCATGCTGTTTTTCTGTACTTGAATACAATTTACTAATTTCTGGCTAAACGTATTTTCTGGTTTAGATTCAGTTTTGAGCTATGATTTTGTGAAACACTATATTACTTATATATACTTGCTGGATTTGGCCGGGAGTCTATTTTCTAGAACTTTTGGCGGATTCAGATTTGCATGTTTATAACAACGGAAATCTTAGTTTTACTACAGTATGATCTTGCTGTCCTGAACTAGAAATCTCGTTATTCCATCTTATTATGAGTTACCTTTCTCCTGTACATGTTTATTTTGCAACCTGAACCTGTTACATGATCATACCATGATATACTTGTCCTGTTGTGACACATACATGATTGTTGACTAATAATAATAAAATAACCAAGTCAGGGTTAAGGGAAAGATCTAGTAGTGGAAAATATAGAAACGTGCACTCGGAAGGGAGCCCGTGTTTCCCATTTTGATTAATGTTGATACATGAACCTGTTGCTGCATGGACCTATTGGTTCATGTACCTATTGCCTGTTACCTGTTGATGCACGGACCTATTGGTCGTGTACCTGTTGATTCATGAACCTGTTGTTGCAAGAATCAGAAGATTCGTGTACCTGTTTGATTCATGAACCTGTTTCCTGTTTCTGTTTTCGTGATCCCTGAGTACACTGCCCTATGGACTCCGCTACGAAATCTAAACGAAACTGTTTGAATGTAGCAATCATGTGATAAAAGTTGGGGCGCATGAAGTGCTACCTAGATAGTAATTACTACAAGACTTGAACATGATACTTGAACATGATACATGCTTACTTGATACTTGATTACATGATACATGAGACTTGATACATGACACTTACTACATGTTCACATGATACTTGACACTTGATGCTTGTTTACATGATACTTGTTCACTTGAGACTTGATACATGCTACTTGTACTTGTTCACCATACCAAGCTAGTTGTTATATTTTGCTATCATACCTACTCCATATTATTAGTTAGTTCCCCGTGTACTTGTATCCTGTATTGCAAGTGGCCTGTAACTTACATTGACGGGTACCTTGTTTTCTTTTCCTCTTTCCTGCAATTTATTTATTGCAGATTTTGGAGATCAGCTGCCAGATGGAATAGGCGAGATGAGATACTAGCTGCTGGAATTTGCCATTATTATTTCTTGTTGCTTATTTTGAACAGTTGTATCTTGTACTTGGATTTATTTGTATTTGGGCAATGTGACCCAGGATTTTGACTTATTCCGATCATGATTATTTGAGATTAATACATTTTGGTTTCAAGTATTCTAGTTGGTATTTTGGTTCATATGTGCATGTTGGTTGATTCTTTTGCTTCCGACTCTGATTATTTCTGTGAAATGTTGTAAAGATTCTTGAACGGCTTATGGATGATTAAAATCATTCGTTGGGCTTAGTCATGTATCCGTATTCCGTATTCTCTTTTGGAAAGCGGGGCGTGACAAAAATACATGCACTGTACTAGATAACAATAAACCCTGTTTACTTCTTGCTAACAGATGCAACAATGTATATGTCATAAATTCAAATGAATTAGCACAGAAAAGTATGAGATGTTTTGTCGCAAAAAATGAGGATGGATGGTTATGGCATCGAAGGCTTGGTCACACGGCCATGGACAATCTCAACAAACTTGTAAGCAAGGAGCTTGTGAGAGGAATTCCCAAAATCAAATTCGAAAAAAACAAACCGTGTGAGTCATACAAATTTGGTAAGAAAACTAAAAGTTCACACAAATCAAAGAAAATGGTATCAACTTCTAGACCCCTTGAACTCTTACACATGGATCTTTTTGGTCCATCACGAACACGTAGTAATGGTGGTGCACGATATACTTTTGTAATTGTTGATGATTATAGTAGATTTACTTGGGTTGCATTTTTGCCAAAAAAAGATGACGCATTATATGTATTTCTAAAATTCTGTCGTAGAGTAGAAAATGAGAAAAGCCTCACCATTGTTACTATTCGTAGTGATCATGGTAGGAAATTTCAAAATGAACTCTTCACATCATTTGTGACAAAAAGGGAATAAAACATGAGTTCGCATGTCCTCGCACTTCCCAACAAAATGGGGTTGTTGAAAGGAAGAATCGATCTCTTCAAGAAATGGCTCGTACCATGCTTAGTGAAAAAGATTTACCTAAATCATTTTTGGCAGAGGCTGTCAATACAGAATGCTATACCATAAACCAAGTAATCATTAGAAAATATCTTGAGAAATCTCCTTTTAAACTATTTTATGGCAAACTTCCCAACCTAAGCTACTTTCGTGTCTTCGGATGCAAAGTATTCATTTTAAATACCCTTGATAACTTGGAAAAGTTTGATCGTAAAAGTGATGAAGGTGTTTTCTTAGGATAATCTCTTAGCAGCAAAGCATATCGTGTATTCCACAAAAGAAGATGCACAATTCAGGAATCTATTGATGTTATTTTTGAAGAAACTAATCCCTACTCCAAAGAAATATTACATGTTGTTGATGATGATGAGACATTGGTTCGTGTTGAAAAGAAACAGGTTCCTATTGAAGAAGAACCACAAGCAAATGATCAAAATCAAGTGGTTTTTCAAGACAGAGATGAACCTAAAAACCAAATCAATGAGATTCCTACACAACAAATTGATGCCATGGAAGATGAAAACATACAACATCAAGACTCCACTAGTGAGAAACGTCCCACATGGAAAATCATGTCTAGTCATCCACCATCTCTTATACGAAGTGATATGTCAAAAGAGGTAACTACTCGCACTCAAGCTTAAAATTTTATGTGTTTTTTTTGTTTCCATACTTGAACCTAAGAATATTAAGGAGGCCTTGCAAGATAATGATTGGATCATTATAATGCAAGAAGAACTTAATCAATTCGAACGGAATCAAGTATGTAGACTTGTTCCTCGACCTCACAATAGGACTATACTTGGCACTAAGTGGGTGTTTAGGAATAAGTTAGATGAATCCGGTTCAATCACTAGGAATAAGGTCCGTTTTGTTGTACAAGGTTATAATCAACAAGAGGGTGTAGATTTTGATGACACTTTTGCACCAGTTGTTAGGCTTGAAGCCATTCGTATTTTACTTGCTTTTGCTGCATATATAGATTTTACTCTTTTTCAAAGGGAAATTAAAAGTGCATTTTAAAATGGATTTATTTCAGAAGAAGTTTATGTGGCACAACCACCAGGATTCACTGATCCCATACACCCAAACCATGTTTTTCAGCTTGATAAAGCTTTTATGGTTTGAAGCAAGCCCCTCGTGCTTGGTATGAATGACTGAGTTCGTTTCTTCTTCACATAGGCTTTTCTAAAGGAAAAGTAAACACTACACTATTTATAAAGCATGCTTTTAAAGATATTTTAATCGTTCAAATTTATGTTGATGATATTATATTTGGATCCACTAATAAAAATCTTTGCAAGGAGTTTTCAAAGCAAATGCAGGATGAGTTCGAAATGAGTATGATGGGAGAACTAACGTATTTCCTTGGACTTCAAATACAACAAAGAAAGGATTTCATATTCATAAACCAATCCAAGTACGCAAAAGAACTTGTCAAGAAGTTCGGACTTGAAAATGCTAATGCCTACAAAACTTCGATGGCCACTACCACTAAGCTATCCAAAGACGAATCTGGTAACAATGTTGATATTTCTACTTACAGAGGTATGATCGGTAGTTTACTCTATATTACTGCATCCCGTCCTGATATTATGTTTAGTGTCTGTTTATGTGCACGTTTTCAATCGTGTCCCAAATAATCACATTTGGTTGCCGTTAAGCGTATCATTCGATATCTCAAAGGCACACCAAATACTGGTCTTTGGTACCTGAAAATAAAAAAAATTCTGTTGTAGGATACTCTGATGCAGATTATGCCAGGAGCTTGACAGATAGAAAGAGCACTAGTGGTACATGTCACTTCTTGGGCGACTGGCTTGTCTCGTGGGCATCCAAGAAGCAAAATTCTGTTGCTCTCTCTACTGCCGAAGCTGAGTATATTGCGGCAGGAACCTGTTGTGCACAGGTATTATGGATGAAACACTCTCGAGGATTATAAGGTATTCTTTGATCATACTCCAATAAAATGTGACAACACTAGCACCGTTCATATGACCAAAAATTCTGACCAACACAGCCGCACGAAACACATTGATATTAGGTATCATTTCATTAAAGATCACTTTCAAAAGTGGGATATTTTACTTGAGTATATTTTTATTGAGTCGCAACTTACTGATATTTTTACAAAACCTTTAGATGAAAAACGTTTTTACTTCTTGAGAGGAGCATTAAATGTTACTGATTTTTCTGCCTAATTTTTTTTTTGTGGATCGATCGACTGTGCGGTCGACCGGGCTCAGTCTCGGTTTTTGATTATTTTTCGTCTCGATTAACTTTTTCTTATTGCGGTTGACCGTACGGTCGACCAGTTCGCCCTCTGTGGGTTCTGTTGGTTTTGCGGTCGACCGGCATGCTTTCTGAAAACTTTTTGAAATTGCAGTGTACGATCGACCGTGCGGTCGACTGGTATGCGCTCTGGATGATTCTTTTAAAAATCTCTTTTTGCGGTCGACCTTGAAGTCGACCGGTTCTCTCTCCAGCCTATATTTTCAAAGTCTTATAAAATGAATGTTCCTTTCTCCAAATTTTGATTTTTTTTTGCTTTCATGTGTATTGGGGAGAATCTTGAATCTATAATATTATGAAGGGCTCTCACTGCATAGCAAAGAGTCTCGCTATCAACGGTATCATGTAAGAAGATTCTCTTCCATTTTCTTTACAAGATTGTATTCATTGTAATATCATAAAATGTTTTCTCTTTGGTGTTTTCATTGATGATTTGTTCTACGAACTTTTCAAGGCTTATTTTACTTATGTCTCCTCTATTTATCCCCACTTGGTGTGTTCCAAAACGGAAGAGAATTATTTCTAGAATGTTTTCAAAATGTTTTCTACTTATTTCATAAATTTGCAAATTATTTCATGAACAACTATGTACATTACTCTCACCCCTCTCTTATATTTGTTCTTTAAGTTCTGTATTACAGGTAGCATTATATTAAGGGGGAGTATTCACTCCCTTAAAAGCTTTATCTATATGAAAATCTGTATTACTGGATGTGCTAAATTCAGGGGGAGCATTCATATGTTGTGTTTTAAATTTTCAAACATTCATGCATATTTTGTTTACACCAAAAGGGGGAGATTGTTGACTCTTAGTTTGGTGTGCACAAAACGTGCTCACTCATACTAATAAGTTTAAATTTAGTGTGTCAGATTTTCAGGATCAAATAACATCAAAAAGAGATTCAAGAGAGATTCACAAATATACAAACAAGGAAAGTAATAAAGGAAGATTGCATATACAAGCAAATGAGGAAGATATTCAAAAAGAGTTCATGATTAATTGGTCTACAAGCAAAAGAGGAAGATATCAAAGACCTGAATTTTTCTTTCTATTTTCGTGAGTTTTTAAATGTATAAGATTGATTAAAGATGGATTAGTTTATGGTAAGAAAACAGGGTGGATTCGGAATATACAGCGCGATATTGGTCGACCGCACTTCATGACCGGTCGACCTCATCGTAGTTGACTGCAACCTTGAGTTGCTTGAGAGGCGGTCGACTTTTCACCTCTTTACTTTACGTCAGAGAGCTGAACGGTCGATCGCACTTTGCGCTGTGTATATTCTTGAAAAGTATCGTTTCTATTTTTGATCGATACACTTCCCCGTTTATTAATATTGACGAATCCATTGTGTATTCGCCACCTAATTACTTCTAAGAAAATTTCTGAACTAATCCTTCATTTAATCAATCCGAGTGTGAGCGTTTATTTGGTTGTATCCTTCACTCAAGATCATTAACGATCATGAGTTTTCTTTTCATTTTTTTTCCACTTCGGTGAGAATGACGGGACTTGGATTAGAAGTCCTGTGGGTGTAATAGGTCTCTCGGCCTGAATCCGAAAATCACTGTACAAGGGTTTTGAGTATAGTGGAACACTTGTGACGGAGAATTGCTACAAGTAGGTGGTGTGGACGTAGACCTGGGGGTCGAACCACGTTATATCGTTGCGTCATCTGTGTTTGCTTTTCTTATTACTCTTAGATTTACTTTATTTTTTTTTTTTTAATTCCGCACGATCACCTTATTCACCCTCCCAGGATGATTTACAATAGCAAAATTTGAACACCAAGCAACAAGGACATGTAAACAAAGCTGAAGAAATTCATGAATTGTATATTTGTATATAGGTTTTTAAGAAGATTTTAATTTTGTTTTCAAATGTATATGAAAATTGCTTTATTTTAATTTCCAGAATGTTTTATTTAACCTAGTATTGACACATTTAAGGAGGATAAAACTTGTCTCAATAATATATGTACAAACTATCTTCTTTTGATTTCAACGTATGTGCGAAGAGTAAAGGGATCATATAGGTTTCCATTACTTTTAATATACTAGTATAATGCACGTGCGATGTACTTTTTAAAAATATGTATTATACACGTGCGTTGCACGTGGGAAAAATGGGGAGAGGAATGAAAAGGACAAAACAAATCTACGCATTATACACGTGCGTTGTACGTGGGGAAAATAGGGAGGAGAATGAAAAGAACAAAAAAAAATCTACCAATACGTACGCTGCACGTGTTGACACACACACTAAGAAATAATAAAAAATTGTTTATTTGTTTACAACCCAACGCTCCCATTAATATAGTAGAGATCTTTGAATTCTTGATGATAAAATTATGTTCTTGACCTTGATTTGATATCATAAGATCGAGTGCGTGCGATATTAATAGAAACGATGTGTTTTCCTTGATTTGATATCATAAGATCGAGTGTGCGTGATAATAGAAACAAGGTGTTTTCTCGTAAATTGCAATATCCACTTCTCCAAATTGCAGTCATGTTATCTTCCCAGGAAAATGATATGATCAAATTTAGATGATTAATTAGCTCGTGCATAAAATTATGAGATATAGTCATGAAATCCCCCAACATCAGGACTTGAAATTAAGAAACTTTGTCGTTAAACTCCACTCGCTTAGCATCCTGCCGTTATCTTTTGTACTTCTAACGCTAATTTTGATCTGTTTAATGAAGAAAACACACTATCTTTCTTTTAAAACACATTCTACCTCTTATCCTTCATTTTCCGTCTTTACCATACAATGAGAGTCGTACGATCTAACATGGAGATCGAGTTGGGCTTCAATCAAATCCCCAAGACACGATACCTAAATCTGCACTTAGCTGCATGACGGTCAACTGCCCCACTTGGATAGTTGACTGTTTTGGATCCTGCCAAACTTCAGGGTATGACAGTCAACTGTATGCAGGTTGACACTGAAACTGCTATTGTTTGCTTGCTTCCAAACTGTTTCAATCGCCTCGAATCCTCACGTCACTTCCCCGTCTTCTTACATACACATGGATCCACATATGTGTGATAAACTATTCTACTATTTTCATCTCTGCTTTGTAAACAACTCGGTTCAATGGCTTCTTCTGTTAGGATAATCTACCTCCGCATATTTTTCTCTAATTGTATGCCCTCTTCAAGGGTATCGTCCAGTAGATGATATCATGGAGGTGCCACCCTCAACACAAACTTCACCTATCCCGAGGTTTTCTCCACATTCCGATGGTATTCGAACGTCACAGTCTCACATTAGTGATTCTAGTGACAGCTTACTAGATGATGCTTTAGGAACAATGAGCTTCCAAACACTTGGTTGAATTTTTCTGTTTCCACAAAGCTGATAGAGGTTGTGCTGATCCTGCCAAATCTCTCCTGTAACACCCCGTAATTTCAAGAGATATAAAATATAGTAGTATATATATATCTATATAATAAAATACAAAGAAAGCTATCAAGTGGCTCTCCTTCAATCCCCCCAAAATCAAATGCTCAGATCTAATCACACAAAACACATTTTTCCTCTCAAAAGTTTCCCCAAAAACTCAAATTTAAATCTCCACCCAAAACAACTCCTTTATTTATTTAATTATTTCTCTCTCTCTCTCTCTCTCCCCTATTCAAAACATTAAGAAAATAAAATTTTTAAAAATTCTAAAAAATTAAAAGTTAAAAAACTAAAATATTTATAAATTTTAAAAATAATTCAAAAAAATCAAAAAAATCAAAAAAGTATAAAAAATTATATAAAAAAATTAAAGAAATTAAAAACATATATATATTTAAATATTTAAATATTTAAAAATTTAAAGTTTTTTTTATTTTAAAATTTTTTTAGAAATTTTAGAAAATTTGAAAATTTTTAAAAAAATTAAAATTTAAAAATTTAAAAATTTTAAAAAATTTAAATTTTCAAATTTTTGAAATATGAAAATCTCAAAGCAAATCCAAATCCAAATCTAATGTCGAACCCCAATTAAGAGGTCGTCGCTGATATTTGATCCGCTGCTGATTTCGTATCGGCGACTCCCCTCCACCAAATCGAGCACGAATATCAAGCGACTCCGTATCGACGACTTACCTCCACCGAATGGGAGCCTCTATATGCGATGCGACGACTCTAATTTCATCTCATCAACCAAATTCTCATTCTAATTTTTAATGTTTTGTGTGCATGAGATTACTCAGTTTTTTGCTGACTCGAATTTTGTGTGTGAATAGGATTTAAGTTCAGAGAGGTATGATTGTTTTATTTTTGGGTTTAAAATTTTTTAATTTGGTGATTTATTCGTTGAGTTTTCTATTGGTTTTGATTTAAGGTGTACGCAAGTGAGAGATGAATTATTTGGTGGCCTCAATTTGGGCTTCCAAACTATAGCAAGACAAGTAAGCTGACTAGCAACCTAAAATAACTTGACAAATATGCAACATTAATTTCTTTCCTACAAGAGAAAATACTATCGTGAAGTGTTTCCTTTACTAGTTATTAGAAACCATGGATAATATAACATATAAGAACTTTTAGTGTATGTTTGAATATATAGGATTGGGATGACTGGAGTTTGCTAGTGAAGGTGTTGGATCCTGTAGGCAAGGCAAGAAACACTAGAGGGGGGGGGGGGGTGAATAGTGTAGTACAAGTCTGAACAGTCGACTGTCCAGACAAGTTTCACAGAGAACTTAAAAAAGCAAGTAAATGAAATGCAAGTTCAGAGAAATACAACCATAGAGTACACACGATGTATCCTGGTTTGGTCCTCCCGACCTATATCCAGTCCCCAAGCAACTCACTTGAGATTTTCCACTATTCTTGAAAAATGTACAAGAATACCCTACGGCGTTAGACAACAACCTTGTCCAACCCGTAGTCCTTTCTCACCACAAGAGAAAGCAACCCACTCTTCCACCAAGAGTGAAAACCTGACTCTACACCCTAGAGCCCTACTCTCCAACCGAGAGGAACCACTCTCACAACCCGAGAGTGAAGAACAACAACAAAATATTTACAATCAACCTATAGCCTTGTTGTGAATGTGATTTTGTGCGTGGCTATTAGGTCAACTTCCGAAATCAGTCTAAAACGAAATCACTGTTATACTAGACTGATTTCAGAGAACCAAAAATTTAGAGGATTTGAAAGCTTGTGAACTATTGTTCTCTTTTTGAAAATAATTACTTGAAAGCTTGTAAAAGAGAGTATTGTCTTTTAACCATTTCCAAGTGATTTCTACACTCTATTTATAGAGTTAGAATCACTGGATGTTGAGAAGCAGTTGTACCAACTGTCAACCAACGGAAATAAAACTTTCGAATTCGAAAAATCAAGTTTTAAAATCAGTAAACTGTCAAAACGACTTGAACAGTCGACTGGGTTGCCATTATGAGTTGACTGGTCAGAGTTTGAATAAGTTCAGATATTTCATACTAGGACAGTCGACTGGTGCCTAATGGTGGTCGACTGGTACTTAACAGCTGAGCTTTTTCAATCTTGTTTCGATCTTTTTAAGTTTGAAAAAACACTCAATTATTTTAAAGATATGTGTGAGTGTGTGTGACAAGGCTATTAAAGAATTTCTAAGACTCAAAGAAATAAAAAAGTTACAATTGTTTTGATATATCGGATAGAGCCAAAAGGCTCCAGCCATCAAAAAATATATTAATCAATAATAACAGTTAAGATACAAATAAATAATTGATGGCTTTACAAGATGTAAAACAATAATAAGCGAACAATAAATAAAACAAACAAAGGCTGAAGAGCCAACAATACAGATAACTGCGCCACAGCAAACGCCCACGCCGAAACAAGAGGGCAGAACAAACGGCGAGACAATCGGCCAAACAATCCAGACCGCTGAACCCGATAGAGGAGCAGGACTTGAACGACTGGGCCATGAAACAAAAATATAACCCTTCCCCCACGAAGACATCCCAATCCGCTAGCAGTCCAAAGAAAAACTCTAGCGGCACAACGGAGGCGACGCACTGCCAATATCAAGGGTGTCAACGAGAAGACAAGACTCAACTGTGCAGAAGCTGATGAGCAGACACAGAATTTGTTTTCCTCGCAAGAATACGAGCACTCACTCGACTAGGCAAATGATTAGAGACTTTCTTTTTGTAACTCCGCTTGACAGGGGGAGGGGCATCCCTCACCGAAGGGGGCGAAAAAATCGCAATGACCGAAGCTGAGGCTTCGGCTTTGATAGGGCACGACGGGGAAAAGCGACTACTGAGAGCGTCCGAAGTGACTGTTGGGATGGACTTGGAAGAATCGTCCGAACGGGGGAGATAAGGATCATCAAAACTCAGAGAGATCTTAAGTGAAAGGGAGTGGAAGCGATGTTTAAAAGCCGTCAACAGCTGATAGAGTCCCGATTGAACCCCTAAATGTTGATACCAAGAGAATAAGCATCCTGGGTAATGAAAAGAGAACGTAGAACGTTTGGGAGAAGAAATCTTCAAAGCACAAGGATAGTTATAATAAAAAGAAGAGGCCATACAGTCGACAATAGTCCTGTCGGGACGCACTGGGGAATCAGAGAAGTGGCAGTGCAATGCGTGCCCCCTCGCAATACGAGACCACTCAAGAGAAGGGGAGAAGGATTTAACCAAGTTAGAATTGTAATCCAGATTCCAATTCAACGAAGGTGCCATAGAGATAGAATGGGTACGGGCCTTATAAGAACCCAATCGGGGGTAGGAAACCAGAGTCGTATTAACTTTGCGATCCTTAAATAGGTTAGCAATATTAGGATAGTGAAGGGTAACAAGAGGATCACAATAAGGGGATATAGGAGTGGAGGAGTTCGTCAGATATAGGAGTGGAGGAGTTCGTCGCTGACAGTGAAACCATTACTGAGGAGTCGAGGTTCTTGCCCGAAACAATGCTGTTCTTACTAGCCAACCTCTCATGAAGCTTGCGCTTTAAAAGGGGGTAATTAAGAAAGGGGAGGAGTTTAGCCGGTAAGGAATGACCTCCGGGAAAGCTAAGGAGTTTTTGAAGGGAGAAGCACCGACTGCGAGAGTGACCAAGCTTAGCACAGAAGAAAAACTGCATTTTATTCACACACTCGCATTTGAAGTGTCCAGGAAGAAAGCACTTGAAGCAGACCCGTTGAGGGTCGGGCCTACAAGGCGAAAGGGAATTAGAGGGAAAGGGAACGCACTGAGGGTGATAGATGTTATCCAATGGAGAAGAAAATAATCCCCTCTTCAAATCCTGAGCCGTTACTGAGTAGTAAGAACTAGCTTCGGACTTGATGAGATACATGGTTGAAGCCAACCCAAGAATGGATCAATGCAAAGCACCGACACCGGAAAGGAAACTGGACAAGGGTACCACTTACAGTACCGATCTAGTCCCACCAAAATAGGAAGTACCCAAGAAAACAATCCAGCGTCACACAAAGAGGGACGCTAATACTCTCCGGATAGGGAGAAAAACGGAATGGAGAAAAAATAGAATAAAAAGGGATATATAGAATGACCGAGCTAGAACAAGCTCTCGGTCAGAAGTAGAATGGTGCAGAAATAAATTCTGACAATAACAAATCCCAACGAAAGGGGAGTCCAAAGCCAAAAATAACTAATGTACAGTCCGCATAAACCACAGTACAAGGGAACCAACGCCAGCGCACAGAAGATGCAGCTGTGCAAAAGCAAAGCTCCAAGAACCACTCACAAAACTAACTCTACCAGTATCAACAGTTACAGATTAGAACTATAGAAGAACTTACAGAGATACTTACAGTGATCAGATGAAAGGGCAGCCTGGTGATCTGCGGGGGGTGCAAACCTGGCAGGCGACTCACCGGGAAGGGAGTCAACGGCGAGCGGACGGAGACAAGACAACACCGGAGGGGGGCGCAAGAGGAAACACTACCAAAGGAGGAAGACTCGGCTTGCTACTGAAAGGAAGAGAGCTCGAAAGCAACGGAGCAGCACTAGGCTGGATGCAGGCGCGACGCGAGCCTTGGAAGAGACTGGAAGCACTGAACGAACCACCGAGAGGGAAAAGACGGAGTGCCTAGAAAGGGGAGGAATGGGGAACTGGGAATATGGGTCTGGAAAGAAGGAGGAGGTGATCAAAAATAAAGAAAGGAGAATGGGGGATGGGGGAGAGGGAAGGCCGGATCTGGAGGTGGAAAGGTGGAGGAGGGAGCTGGAGATAATCGCTTTTTAGGGAATTTCGAAATCGCCTTTTTTTTATCTGCTCATTTTCCAAAGAGCACACAATTTTAACCGAGGTAAAAGTTACAATTGTTAAAAGACACTTAATTCAACATATTGAAGCATATGTCTTGTCTTGAGTCTTGAGTCTTGAGATGGAGTTTTAGCCTTCGTCTTTTTCTTTGAAGCTGGCAACCTTGTAGCTTTCTTGATGAATTAGCTATAAAAGCTTTGTTTGTAGCTTTGCTTGATCAACTTGCTTTAAGAACCTTGTAAAGCTTGTTAGAATATTTTGCCTTTGGGTATATCCTGTAATATATAAGAAGTAGCACAACAAACTTTGCATTGTGTTGTAATCATCAAAATCAAGAATCAACATTTTTCTCATTTTTTATGATGACAACACAATAGCTTACAATAATAGAAATAAATATTACAAATGCTCACATGCTCCCCCTATCAAATGTACAACATGCATAGGTGTGAAAACATGCACAAAAGCATGCACAAAGACATACCAAAACATAACACAAAGCAACATAAAGATTACATCTTAAATTTTCTCCCCCTTTGTCATCAACAAAAAAACATGGAGAAAAAAATAAACCACAAAAATAATACATAGCAAAATGACATTTATATAAAAAGAGAATAGTCTTAGTTCAAACGGTTACATAATAGATAGAAAATGCAACAATAAGTAGGAAATACATAGAAAAAATATAAAAATAGTAGCTCATCAATCTTCATCATCTTCATCTTGGCCACTGTTGCCGCTAAATTTGGTGTGGGGGCAAACAGATAGAACTTGTGGATTCTTAGGGAAACTGAATAGAAAGCCTGTGTACCTGTTCCGTCGGGCCTCGATCGTCGTTCCTGCCGTGCACCTGCAAAAAGTGTGAGACACTGGGGTTGTTCCCGGCGACGCACCCTCCGACGCTCAAGTCAGTAATCTGGCAGACTATGAAAGAGCGCAAAAACTGGTGAAAGATTGATTACCTCTTAATGGAGACGGATGGGGGGTATTTATAGGCATCTCAGGGAACAGATTAGGCATGTAATTCCTGTGTATACAGATAAGGAATGTGATCCCTAATTTCCAGTGAAAGGATAGATATGAATCAGGGTCGTTGATTAATATTAATCAGAAACCCTAATTCTATCCTGCTGGACCGGGTTTGTTGCAGGTTGAAACCCGCACCCAGTTGTGGTGGATCCTTTCGCGGGTTACTGGATCTGCGAATAGGAGACCCAGTACCCGCTTCAGACCTGTTTTGTAGGTAAAATTACTGCTTCACCCCCGAATCTCGGGATTCGTGCCCCATCTTGACGGCCTTGATTAAATCCCTATTTTTAGCCATATCACGAGCCCCCCACTCCCAAAGGCTGAGGTCATTCAGTCTTTGAGGAGTAGTTCGACTACTTTATTGGCTAAGGGGGTTGTATCGAAGTCTGAATGGGCGTTTTTGGAATCCCGAAGTGGGTGGTGAGGCAATTTCTTCCTCCTTCTTGAAGCCATATGGTGTATCGAGTTTTTGTCTATTTTTTCAGGCTATTTATCCGATTTCGCGATGTGTCAGCTAGTCGTTCGGGGGCTTTAGCTGCGCGTTCTAGGGAATAATTATTTGTTCGGAGGCTTGGAAATGTCCCCCGAATTTTTAATTATTTTCTGGAATTTGTAGCCAATTTTCCCGAATTTTTAGTAATTTTTCGCGATTTTTTAGATAAATAAAATAATTTAAATAAATAAAAACCGATTTTTAATATTCATTTATGACGTGGCGTCATCAGGGCCCTCGATCAGAGCGGAGCGCGATTTTCGGAGAGATCGTGTGGTCCTTGTTCCTCGGCTCGTTTTTTCGCCGTATGTGAGGTTCGGTACCTCGGTACCTCGGCTCGGCCTGGCGTGCCGAAGCCAAGTGCCTCGGTTCGGATGACCAGTGCCTCGGCTCGATGGTTTCGAGGTACGTGGCATCATCTGAGCCGTCCATCTCAGCGCGGATCCCCATAAAATGCTATCTTGTCGTTTAGTGGACGTGGCCAAATCTGGGCCGTCCATCATGACGAGCACGCTTTTTCACAAGATCCAACGGCTGATATGGGTCGGAGCGATTTTTTGCCATGTACGAGGGTCGGTAGCCCGGTACCCCGGCTCGGGGGGTCTGTGCCTCGGTTCGGGGGGTCAGTGCCTCGGCTCGATGATTCCGAGGTACGTGGCATCATCTGGGTCGTCCATCTCAGCGTGGATCCCCATAAAACGCTATCTTGTCGTTTAGTGGGCGTGGCACGATCTGAACCGTCCATCAGATTCTGTCGCGAATTTTAAGGAGATCCGACGGTGACTTTGCCTCGGAGAGATTTTTTGCCATATACGAGGGTCGGTACCCCGGTATCTCGGCTCGGCGCATCAGGGCTGTTTGGCCGAGGTACTGAGTTGGGTGTTTTGGAGGAAGTACCTCCTGAGGGCTCCACTCCTCTGCGCCTAGTAGCTCGGTGGCCCGGCTGAGCTGTTCGGTAGCTCGGCTGAGCGAGCCGATGGCAGGCCGCAAGGAGGGACGCGTGGCTGGATCTGAGCGGTCCATCATGGCGCGCATCTCGAGGATGGGGTTCAGATCACGAGAAAACGCTATCTTGTCATTTTGTGGGCGTGGTACGATCTGAACCGTCCATCAGATTCTGTCGCGAATTTTAAGGAGATCCGACGGTGACTTCGCCTCGGAGCAATTTTTTGCCATATACGAGGGTCGGTACCCCGGTATCTCGACTCGGCGCATCAGGGCTGTTTGGCCGAGGTACTGAGTTGGGTGTTTTGGAGGAAGTACCTCTTGAGGGCTCCACTCCTCTGCACCTAGTAGCTCGGTGGCTCGGCTGAGCTGTTCGGTAGCTCGGCTGGGCGAGCCGATGGCAGGCAGCAAGGAGGGACGCGTGGCTGGATCTGAGCGGTCCATCATGGCGCGCATCTCGAGGATGGAGTTCAGATCACGAGAAAATGCTATCTTGTCATTTTGTGGGCGTGGCACGATCTGAACCGTCCATCAGATTCTGTCGCGAATTTTAAGGAGATCCGACGGTGACTTCGCCTCGGAGCGATTTTTTGCCATATACGAGGGTCGGTACCCCGGTATCTCGGCTCGGCGCATCAGGGCTGTTTGGCCGAGGTACTGAGTTGGGTGTTTTGGAGAAAGTACCTCCTGAGGGCTCCACTCCTCTGCGCCTAGTAGCTCGGTGGCTCGGCTGAGCTGTTCGATACCTCGGCTGGGCGAGCCGATGGCAGGCAGCAAGGAGGGACGCGTGGCTGGATCTGAGCGGTCCATCATGGCGCGCATCTCGAGGATGGGGTTCAGATCACGAGAAAATGCTATCTTGTCGTTTTGTGGGCGTGGCACGATCTGAACCGTCCATTAGATTCTGTCGCGAATTCTAAGGAGATCCGACGGTGACTTCGCCTCGGAGCGATTTTTTGCCATATACGAGGGTCGGTACCCCGGTATCTCGGCGGAGCCGAGCTGTTTATTCCAAAGGGTGGCAGTGGTTCGGTTGCCTAGCCGGGCTGTCCGATGGTTTTCCCGTAGGTGGCCGAGACGTTGACTTGGTATTTTGAAGAGTCTCTTGCTTTGAGTAACCTTCGTATCTTTTCCGCCTGTCGCTTTGGCTCCTTAGTGGGCTTTTTGTGTTTCCCAAGGAGGCCCAACTTGCTAGGGGTTAAAAGCTCTCACCCTTACTCTCAAGCTCATTTCTCACTTTTTACTCAAGTTTTTTACTTTCGATCTCTAAGTTCTCTGCTAGCGGCGATTTTCTCTCTAAGGTGTTGCCGTTAGCTGTCGCGTGGGCCAGGCGATTTCCGGCGAGAGCACTCCGACCGGGGACGTCACTTCAAAAGGTCAGTTCACTTAGTCTGAATAATTTTTCTAGAGATGTCTCGAGTAGACTCGGGGAGTGGGGCCTCGTCTTCGGGCGACGAGAGTGCCGAGGAGAGGAGGAGGTCGGAGATTAGGAGGAAGGGTAAGCAAGTTGCCGGACCGTCTGTAGTCGAGACGAAGAAGGAGAAGAAGAAGAGGAGGGTGGAGGCCCAATCCCCCATAGTGGAGGTGATTGTGGAGAATCCGAAGCAAGCACCCGAGATGGGACGGTATCCTTCCGTCCTGTCCGGTCATTCGGGGGTCAGGCAGTACCAGGGCGACTTGCTGGAGAAGGCGATCTATGGGAAGTCTAAGATCGTCGAAGAACCTAACCCGGCCCTTCCCACCGAAGCCGATGAGCTCATCACGCTGTTATCCGAGGAGGACCTACTCCGGGTTAGAAGGGCTTTTGCTATCCCTCCGAAGTACAAACTGATTCTCCCAGGTCCCGGGATACGAGCAAATTCCAAGCTGCCGTCGTCGGACATGTGCATGTTCGACGTCGACTCCTTTCATGCCGGGTTATGTTTCCCTCTGCACCCATTCATCCTCGAGATCCTCGGCTGGTATTGCCTCGCGCCGACCCAGTTCATGCCGAACACATGGCGCCATGTGAACGCCTTTATGCTTCAGTGCTACCGAGCCGAGGTAGAGCCGGATCTCACGGTCTTCCGAGGATTGTATCGAGTAAACCGGCAGCACAAGACGGAGTATCGATACTACTTGGGGCCGAGGAAGGGTGTTAAGATTATAGAAAACCCTGACTCGATTAAGGGTTGGAAGGGAAAGTATTTTATAGTAAGGGGCGAGGCGATTCGGCCCATTCCGACTCGTTGGAAGGTGGAGGTGCCGAATTTCGCGCGCGCCGACCCTTTTTTGTCTGAGGCCGAGGAAGAGGTGGCGAGGAAGATAATGGCCCTTCCGATACTGAGTTGGAGGGATTTGAAGGAGGAGGTGTTATTTGGGTCCGGCCTAAGCCCCATCGACCCGAGTATGCTCCTGACATCTCGTTTTTCATTTTTCTTTTAAGTTTTTGGTTCGGCCTGCTAACTCGTCTCTTTTTTTTTGTGGCTCGTTGCAGAAGCAATGAAGATTGACTTCAACTCCATGATGGCCGACAGGTCTAAGTTGGCCGGGGGGAAAAAGAGGAAGAGGGCGGCCGCGACTGTCTCGTCGACTCCGCCACCTGCTGTCGCCTCGACCATCTCTCCGCCCCCCCCAGCCGTTGAGGCGCCCTCGGAAGTTGTCGTCGTTGAGGAGCCCCCGTCCTCTGTGGCCCCTGGCGTGATCGAGGGGACCTTTGACGTGAACGCGGCGCTGTCGATCGAGGCACCACCGCTAACCAAGGCTGCCGAAGAGATTCTGACAGAGCAGCACAAGCAACTGTTCGTGCCGAATTGGCGAGTGAAGAACCATGACGGGTTCCTCGGCAATTTGCAGATGTCAGTGCAGGTCGTCAAACATTTGGCGACCCCGAAGGATCGAGCCGCACTAAAGGCGGGGACGGTGGGTGACAACACCTACGAGGTGGCTCGGTCACTCGTCTCGGTAAGATTCTTGTTGCTAAGTTTCTTTTTGCTAAGTTTACTGCTCGGTTTGCTTAGTGCGCTCGTTGTTGTCTTCGCAGGCCACTTGTCACTTCGGCCATCTCCTCGAGACGTTCGCCGAGCAGGAGAAGGAGCTGAGGGCCGCGAGCGACAAAGACCGGTCGGCGAAGGTGAGGGCGGTCAAGGAACTCGAGGCCGAGCAAAGGAGGGCAGAGGCCTTGGAGGTTCGGGTGGCCGACCTTGTCGCCGACCTGAAGAAGGTCAAGGAGACTCTAAAAGCGGAGTCTGCCAAGGCTGCCAAGGCCGCCGAGGAGCTGGATGCGGCGACGAAGGCCTTGGCCGAAGAGAAGGCGGAGAAAGGGGCCCTGGCGACAAAGATCCGGGCCGAAGTGGAGAGGGAGGTCGAGGACGAAGCAAAGAAGCACATGGCCGAGAACATGGAGCGATCTTACCAAACGGCGCTCGACCATGTTCAGGAACAGGTCGCGGGCTTCGATCGGGTCGGCTACCGACTGTGGCCAGGGTCCCCTTCAGGCGACGAGGGGGAGGAAGGTGAAGGCGACGACGCAGGAGGCGAAGACGAGGAGGGGGAGGACGACCGACCGGTGGTGGATGGCCAGGTCGACGAAGGGAGGACCGAGGGGCCATCTGTTATTGCGCCCATGGTCGAGACGGCGACGCAGGTGGACCCTTGATCCTCTTGTCAAATCTTTGTAGTTTTTCTTTTGTTTTCGATCATTGTAATGCCTTTTGCGGACTGGCCACCGCTTTTTAATGAATGAAGTATTTTGACTCCGAAATTCGTCTAAGTGTTTGGTTCAGTGGTGTGGTATTTCAATCCTATCCCTTTCTTATTTCAGATTGCCGAGCAGACTCGTAACACCTCAGCTGAACAGCGCCGAGCCGAGTTGTTTAAGCGATCTCTGGAGGATCGTCTCGAGGGTGAGGTTCACTTGACGAGGAGGATACTTCATAACTTGGAGATTAGGCATAGCGATGCTTTGGTCGAGCTGCACCACCTACGGATAGTCGAGGCTGAGCTATCTGCTAGGGAAGAGGAACTGGCGCGAGTTTCAGCCGAACGAGATGGCTTAGCGAGGAAGGTGGAAGAGCTGCAGAGGGTGACGGTCGACAAGAGTATCGAAGTGACCCACTTGCGTCGCGTTATCTCCGACAGCGCCGAATACCCCGGTTCGGCGAAACTTCCTCGGTTTAAGGTGATAGTAAAGGATGACACATTGAAGGATCGCATCGTCGAACTGGAGGAAGAAGTTGCTCGGCTCAAGCCTCAGCCGGTGAGGGCTAACGTCCGGAGCACCTCGTGCACCCGCGAAGAGATCGAGTGAGGGATCACGTTCTATCAAGCGGCGAGCCGGACTCCTATCGTAGGCAGGTCAGCCGCCGATGCCCAAAGCGGTGTGGCGGTGTCTTCAAGCGGTGCTTCGGTAGGAGCAACCGTCAGGGTTAGTGATGAGGAGGCGTCTCGGTTCTTCGGCCTGGATTCGAGCTCGGAGGTCAAGAAGCGTCGACCCAAAGTGTCTCTAAACCGGAGCATTCCTCTTCCTCGGAAGTAGCGGACGGGTCGCGTCTTTGTGTTGTAACCTACTTGCAAGTTTTTGCTGTTGTAATCCACTTTGTAACTTTATCAAATTTATTAATGGAATTGGAGTTGTTTATCCGAACTATCCTCAGCTGTCTCCTTATTTGTGCTATTGTTGTGTCAACTAGAGTAGGCTCGAGACGAACCACGAGGCTGGTGTTCGCCTCGCCGAACTCCTTGGCCTCGAATTTTCCTTTTTTGCTGCGCTTCTGAGCCATAGGCTTGGTCTGGCTATTAAGGCATAGTTGTTTCTCGACTGCGCCCACGTGGCCTGATCAGGGCCGTCTGATGTTTGCACGGATCTTGAGGCGGGTCCGGTTCCCAAGGAAACACTATCTTGTCGTTTTGTGGACACGTGGCTGAATGGATCTGCTCATCACGCCCTAGCACACTTTCTGAGACGATCTGACGGTGACTTCGCCTCGGAGCAATTTTTTGCCATATACGAGGGTCGTTACCCCGGTACCTCGGCTCGGCGCGTCAGGACTGTGATTTGTACCTAATTCCGGCCCGACTGAGGGTGAGTCGGAGAAATTGGGTCGAGCCATGGGAGAGACCCGATCGTTAGATTAGTTTAAGGGATGCAGGAGCAGTTTCGAATGGCGAGCTACTTCTAGTCCGCTTAGGAGCGAACTTGCGAAGTAGAATCGAGCCAAGTGTTGGACTCCGATCCATTCGACGGCTGCAGGAGCAATTTCGAACGGCGATCTACTTCCGGCTCGTCTGTAGGCAGGCTGAGGAAGAAGTGTCGAGCCGAGTGCTGGACTCCGAACCATCGTGTGGTTAGCTTAAGGGATGCAGGAGCAGTTTCGAATGGCGAGCTACTTCTAGTCCGCTTAGGAGCGAACTTGCGAAGCAAAATCGAGCCAAGTGTTGGACTCCGATCCATTCAACGGCTGCAGGAGCAATTTCGAACGGCGATCTACTCCCGGCTCGTCTGTAGGCGAGCCGAGGAAGAAGTGTCGAGCCGAGTGCTGGACTCCGAACCATCGTGTGGTTAGTTTAAGGGATGCAGGAGCAGTTTCGAATGACGAGCTACTTCTAGTCCGCTTAGGAGCGAACTTGCGAAGCAGAATCGAGCCAAGTGTTGGACTCCGATCCATTCAACGGCTGCAGGAGCAATTTCGAACGGCGATCTACTTCCGGCTCGTCTATAGACGAGCCGAGGAGGAAGAGTCGAGCCGAGTGCTGGACTCCGAACCATCGTGTGGTTAGAGAATTAAAGGCAGAGGGATGCGATAGTATCAAAAATATGAAAAAACTTTATTTATTAATATCTAATGGTCGGCTGCTTCTAAAGTTGCTAGCCGTTATTACAATGAAAAATAAAGGAAAAATTACTACTAGTAGCAGGAAAGGAGTGGTCCGACATCTCAAGTTACTTAGATAGGCGTAGCTACCTTCTCTTGGTATTTCAAAAGATGGTCGGCATTCCAAGTCCTGAGAATTTCTCTGCCTTCTAGATCTTCTAGTTTGTACACACCGGGGCGGATCACTTTTGAAATCTTGTATGGTCCCTCCCAATTCGGGGCCAGTTTGCTTTTCTGTCCGGGGAACGAGATGGCCAATTTTCGGAGGACCAGATCCCCTTCTTTGAGGTCTATTGGGCGGACCCGTTTGTTGTAGGCGAGCTCGATTCTTCTCCGGTAACTTTGTTGCCCTATGGCCGCTCTTTCTCGGATTTCGTCTATCAAGTCTAGGCTTGCTCTGAGCTCTCTGGCATTCTGCTCTTCTTCAAAAGCTATCAAACGAGGAGAGGGTATCCCAACTTCTAGCGGGATGAGGGCCTCGGACCCATAGGTGAGATTAAACGGACTCTCGCCTGTTGGGGTCCGCTTCGTGGTGCGGTAATTCCATAACACATTGGGCAGCTGATCGACCCACAAGCCCTTGGAGCACTTGTCTAGTCTCTTCTTGATGCCGGAGAGGATCTGTCGGTTGGCATTCTCGGCCTGGCCATTTGACTGGGGATGAGAGACAGAGGAGAAGCGGTGTTGTATGGCCAGGTCCTCACATAAGGCTCGGAAGGCAGCCCCAGCGAATTGCGTTCCGTTATCTGTAACTATGACCCGAGGAACGCCGAATCGGCAGATCACATTTTTCCAGAAGAATTGAACAACTCTATGCTCGGTGATTGTAGCCAGGGGCTCGGCCTCTATCCATTTCGAGAAATAGTCGACTGCCATGACTAGGAACTTTAATTGTCCGGGAGCTGGTGGAAATGGCCCTAGTAAATCCATCCCCCACATTGCGAAGGGAATCAGACTGGATAGGGAGGTGAGTGGTGCTTGCGGAAGGCGTCGGATGTCGGAATACTTCTGGCAGGAGATGCATTGCCGAACGTGTCATTCGGCGTCCCGTAGGAGAGTGGGCCAGTAATACCCGTAGTTTAACACTTTGCGCGCTAAGGCTCTGGAGCCAGAGTGGGCTCCGCCGATGCCCTCATGGAGTTCTTGCAAGGCGTAGTCGGCTTGCCCGGGGGAGAGGCACCTTAGGTAGGGCCGACCATCCACCTGGGTGAAGGAGCGGTTATATAGAATGCCTTCGACTAATATGTAACGCTCGGCTCGGGTCCTTATCCTTCGGGCTTCCTTCGGATCCTGGGGGAGGAGTCTGTCTCTTAAAAACTCGACGAGGGGCTTCATCCAATTGTCTTCGAGGAGGACTGGCAGTGTTTCAACGGAGTCGAGAGACTCGTCCTCTATGCTCGGCTTTAGGAGGACTTCTATCAGAACAGTTTGTTCGAGGCCTTGAAGGGATGAGGAAGCTAATTTGGATAGGGCGTCGGCCTGGGCATTTTCTTCTCTGGGGATTCTACGGATGAGGGCCTCCTCGAAGAGCGCCATGAGGCTTTTCACTTTAGCCAAGTACTTAACCATCCTGTCATCACGGGCTTCGTATTCGTCGAGGACCTGGTTGACGACCAACTGAGAGTCGCTGAAGATCCGCAGGCGTCGCGCCCCTGCATTTCGGGCCATTCCAAGGCCGGCTATGAGTGCCTCGTATTCGGCTTCGTTGTTCGAGGCTTTGAAGTTTATACGGAGGGAATATTGGAGGACAAAGTCGTCTGGGCCCGCGAGGATGACCCCTGCCCCGCTTCCCTCGTTGCAAGAGGATCCATCGACATAGACCGACCAGACGGGTGGTCCCTTCATTGTTTGCTCGGAGTCGGGGATAGTTGTTTCAACTATGAATTCGGCCAGCGCCTGAGCCTTGATCGCGGTCCGAGGCTGATAAGTTATATCATATTGGCTCAGCTCGATCGACCACTTCATGAGGCGGCCGGAAGTCTCTGGCTTGTGAAGGATCTGTTTCAGCGGCTGGTCGGTAAGAACGACCATCGAATGGGACTGGAAGTAGGGCCGAAGCTTTCTTGCGGCCATTATCAGGGCGTAGGCTATTTTCTCAATTTTCAGGTACCGGAGCTCGGCGTCCCGAAGCACTTTGCTGACGTAGTAAATGGGTGTCTGAGCCCTTTCTTCTTCTCTGACTAAGACCACACTAAGCGTCTGTTCGGAAGCTGCCAAGTAGAGGTAGAGTGGTTCGCCCGGTATGGGTTTGCTGAGAAGAGGTGGATTGACGAGGTAAGCTTTAAGCTGGTCGAAGGAGTCTTGTTGTTGCTGCCCCCACTCGAATCCTTTAGCCCCCCTGAGGGCTTTGAAGAACGGGAGGCACTTCTCCCCGGACTTCGACAGAAAGCGCCCAATGGCGGCTAGGCGACCAGTCAATCTTTGAACTTCCTTGACATTTCTAGGGGGGACATGTCCAATATGGCCTTGATCTTTTTCGGGCTTGCCTCTATTCCTCATTGGCTAACCATGAAGCCGAGGAACTTCCCTGATGAGACGCCGAACGCACACTTGTTCGGGTTGAGTCTCATATTGTGCTTTCTCAAAACATCAAATGCTTCTTGGAGGTCGGCCACATGATCAACGCCTCGGATGCTTTTCACAAGCATGTCATCCACGTACACTTCCATGTTCCGGCCAATCTGGGCCTGGAATACCTTGTTGATGAGGCGTTGGTACGTCGCCCCCGCATTCTTTAGGCCGAATGGCATGACTCTGTAGCAATAAAGGCCTTGATCGGTTACAAAAGATGTCTTAGGGATATCCGGGGGGAACATTCTTATCTGATTGTAACCCGAGAAAGCGTCCATGAAGCTTAGGAGCTCGTGTCCCGAGGTTGTGTCAATCAGAGTGTCGATGCTCGGCAAAGGGAAGGGATCTTTGGGGCAAGCCTTGTTGAGGTCGGTGAAATCAATACAAATTCTCCATGTCCCATTGGACTTCTTCACCATTACTACGTTTGACAACCATTCAGGATAATTTACCTCCTGTATGAATCGGGCCTTCAACAATTTTTCTACCTCCTCTTTGATAGCGAGCTGACGCTCGGGGGCGAACTTGCGCCTCTTCTGTTGAACCGGTTTAGACCCCGGATCAACACTCAGGCGGTGGACCAAGAGTTCTTCAGAGATACCGGGCATGTCTGCAGCTGACCATGCGAAGAGGTCTTGGTTGGCCCGGATGCACTTTACGATATCCGAGTATAGGGCGGACGGGAGGGTCTTGCTAACGAAGAACTTGTGGGTCGGCTCTTGCTCCGAGAAGAGCACCTCCTCCAATTCGTCCACCGGCTCGGAGGTCGGCCGAGCGGCATCTTGGGGAATTTCCAGTGTTTCTAATGAGAGAACGGGCCCGAGGGTGGAGGTCATATAACACTTACGGGCCTGCTCCTGATTGCCCCTCACTTCCCTACTCCGGCCCGGGTGGGGAATTTTATTTTGAGATGATAGGCAGAAGGGACGGCTTCAAGGGCGGCTAGGCCGGGCCGACCCAAAATGACGTTGTAGGCTGCTGGGACATCTACGACCATGAAATCCATCGACTCTGTGCGGGTAGTAGGAGTTTTGCCGGCTGTGACATCGAGGGTAATCACCCCTTCAATAGTCACCGGCACTCCTGTGAACCCGTGGAGCGTGTAGCCGGCGGGCTTGAGTCTGTCTCGGGAGAGCTTCAGGCCCTTGAAAGCGTCGAGAAAGAGGATGTTGACGGAGCTACCATTATCCACTAAGATTCTCTCGACTTTGAAATTGGCCATGTGAAGACTGATGACGAGTGCGTCACAATGAGGGGTGCGGACACCCTCGAGATCTTCGTCAGAGAAGGTGACGGGCACTCCGAGGCCTTTGGGAGGAGGGGTGGTTCGGACCGAGTTCACTTCTCTGATAAAAGCTTTCCGAGAGGAGTTCGAGGAGCCCCCCATTGGACCCCCATGGATGAGGTGGAGGACTCGCTCTTCCTCAAAATCTGGCGTCTCTTCTCGTTCTGGACGTTTGTTAGCCCCCCTAGGCTGGGGAGGAAGCTCGGCTCGGTCCTTTCTCACGAATTTCGCCAACTGCCCCCTCTGGATAAGGGCTTCGATCTCGTTTCTTAGTGCACGGCAGTCGTTGGTGTCATGCCCATGGTCTCGGTGATACCGGCACCATTTCTCTTTATCTCTTCTCTTGGCGGGGGTGTTCATCTTGGGAGCTGGAGGCAAGACCCCTTCTTTTTTGACTTCCATGAAGATGGCGGAGATGCTAGTGGTGAGGGGAGTGAACTTCTCAAATCTAGGGGGAGGTCGGCGCTGGCCGGCATTATCCTTCTGGAGCTTCTTGGCTCCTTCTTCTTCCGTTCCCTTCCTCTTAAACCCGGAGGCAGGCACCTCCCAGTTGGGTTGTTGCTCGGCCTCTTCGGCCTGGATGTACTTTTCTGTGCGAAGGAGGAGGTCGGAAAAGTCCTGTGGTGGCTTCTTGGCGAGGGAGGAGCGGAGGTTGGAATTGAGGATATTGGATTGGAACGCTGCGGTAGCAACCGACTGGTCGAGGGATGCGACGGTTCTGGCTTCAGCTGTGAACCTCTTCACGTAGTCCCTCAATTTCTCCCCCTTCTGCTGACGGAGGTGCAATAGTGAGATGCTGGTCTTCTCAGCCCTTCGGCTGCTGACAAAATGGGTGACGAAGAGGGTTTCGAACTGCTCGAAGGAGAATATTGACGCTGGGGCAAGGCGAGAGTACCATTCTCGAGCTGGGCCTTTGAGAGTTGCGGGGAATGTTTTGCAGAGGAGGGCATCGGAAGCTTGATGGAGGAGCATCAAAGTCTTAAAGCTTTCGATGTGATCAACTGGATCGGTCTCCCCGGTGTAATTCTCGAACTGGGGAGGTTTGAAACCGAACGGCACAGGGGCATCCACTATGGTCCGGGAGAATGGGGGTCGGCTAGGACGTAGGGTCCTCCCCCTGAGCTCCTCTTCTCGGTTTATCTGACCCAGGAGCTTTTCCACCTCGTTAAGACGGCAGTTCATGGTGTCTTCCCTCCGACGGTAATCTACCGAGCCACGGGACTCGTCTTCATATGAGGGGGAGCGAGGGCTGCGGCGATGGTAGCTTCGAGAACGGCGAGGACTTGGGGTGCGCCTGGAGTCGGTAGGAGCGGGTCGAGGAGAGGGGGACCGTCGGCGAGGGCTTCGGACCGGAGGAGGGGATGGGAGCTTCGGTTCAATAGGATTCTGACGGAGGTTGAGGGCCTGCAGGACGGTCGCTTGGAACTGCTGGAACTCGGCACGGGTGATTGGTGCGTCATTGTTCCTGGGCTGTTGCTGACCTGCGGGAGAGTGCCTCCTCCGGTAATGATCGGGGGAGTCCTTCCTCCCTCTTCGGATAGGGGACCTCCTGTACTCTCGGCGACGAGGGGATCGCTCTTGCTGGCGGGAGGCTTCCTCCCGAGCCCGCTTTTCATCCAGATGACGACGGAGGTCATCATCTTTCGGACGTTTGGGGACGGCATTGTGGCGACCAGAGGCTCGGGGATGATGGGAGGCCATAGAGTCAGTGGAGGCGTTGTGGATGGAGAGGTTCTCTTGGTGAAGAGGCTGTTTCTGAGGGTTAGGACCCTTTGGATCAGGAGGGGAAGGTTCTGTTGGAGCGGCTCTTCCGTGGTAGGGGGAAGTTGCCCTTGTTGCTGAGCGGGATCAGGAAGGACCTCTTGCTGGTCAGGGTTGGGTACTCGATTAGATCCCCTTGACCTAACTTTGCGAGGCGGCATGGCTGGAGAAGACCTGTTTTCGGGGAAGAGGAGAGGTTTCTATTCGTTAGTTTCCCACAGACGGCGCCAATCTGTTGCCGCTAAATTTGGTGTGGGGGCAAACAGATAGAACTTGTGGATTCTTAGGGAAACTGAATAGAAAGCCTGCGTACCTGTTCCGTCGGGCCTCGATCGTCGTTCCTGCCGTGCACCTGCAAAAAGTGCGAGACATCGGGGTTGTTCCCGGCGACGCACCCTCCGACGCTCAAGTCAGTAATCTGGCAGACTATGAAAGAGCGCAAAAACTGGTGAAAGATTGATTACCTCTTAATGGAGACGAATGGGGGGTATTTATAGGCATCTCAGGGAACAGATTAGGCATGTAATTCCTGTGTATACAGATAAGGAATGTGATCCCTAATTTCCAGTGAAAGGATAGATATGAATCAGGGTCGTTGATTAATATTAATCAGAAACCCTAATTCTATCCTGCTGGACCGGGTTTGTTGCGGGTTGAAACCCGCACCCAGTTGTGGTGGATCCGTTCGCGGGTTACTGGATCTGCGAATAGGAGACCCAGTACCCGCTTCAGACCTGTTTTGTAGGTAAAATTACTGCTTCACCCCCGAATCTCGGGATTCGTGCCCCATCTTGACGGCCTTGATTAAACCCCTATTTTTTAGCCATATCAGCCACCATGAGAGGGAGGAGGAAACTGAGTGGTGAATAGGTGGGTAAGATGAGAAATACTTGCTTCAAGGGCATCTTGACGATCCATGAGAGCATCTAGATGATCCATAATATAATTAACAGAAGTGTAAAGACTTTTTGGATCATCAAAATCAGCACGAGGACGAGAGGAACTAGAAGCAGAAGAGCGACGAGCTGAAGTGGCTAAGGGGATAGGAGGGACATTCCTAGAAGGAGACCTAGGTGGAGAATTTAGCAACTTCATACGTGCTAAACTAACACAATCAAATGAATCAAAGTGTTTTACAACATCCGTCTCAGATTCGAGATCAATATCATGAGCATAGAAGACGTGAGTAAGTAAAGCATTAAAGGGAAGAAATGAAGTATGAGCCTTAGCAAGACGTTTAAAGATGACTAGACCCCAATTTATTTTAATATTGTCGAATATTGCATAAATAGCTTGTTGCAACTCAAATGAATATTGATCATAACTCCCAGTTTTGGGAATAATGTTATATGACAGTATTCGTGCAACTAGCTTGGCAATAGGAGTGATAGATCGATTGGTCATAGGAGGACCATGATTTGGCAAATAAATTTTAGAAAAGACGGAGTCATCACTCATATCAACATCTCCTAAGTCACACTCTTCAGCAAACAGACTCAAAATAAGACTTAGTCTTGCAGGGGAGATTCTCATATGTTTATCTTTGATAGATGATAAAATAAGAATCTCATTACCATTTTTGGAAGTAGTAATCTTCATATTTGTATAAAACAAATATATTAAGTAAGGATAATAAGAGGGTTGATTGACAAGAGACAATAGATCAAATAACCCACATTGTTCAAACAATGAGGCTAGAGGGAACCTATCTAAATCCGTAAAATTCACAAATCTACCTGGAAAAATGATAATGGAACAAATAATGTACCATTTATCAATGAGATCTGGTTTTCTCAAATATTGAAGGTAGTTTGTAGATCCTTGTCCTTCTTCTACATTAGATGAACGGGATTTTTTGGGGGCCATAAAAAATCCTTAAAATCAAGAGATCGAAAAAGTTCTAAGAAAATATACCGACAAGGAAGTAGCAAAGAGAAGTAAAGAACTTCAAGAGATCTTCTGAGAATCACTGAAAATTGAAAGAGATCTTCAATCTTGGGTTTCAAAAAATTTGAAATCGCCAAGCAGCAATAGTCGACTTGAGAGCTCGGTAGAGAGAGAGAGAGTTAGGGTAAAAGTGAAAGAATGAGGGTAAAGAGTTAGGATTTTTACTTTGAATGGACGACTGAGATGAAGATTAGGGAGTTTCAAAGGCTCAGATCGGTCAAAGGGTAGTAGTAAAGTGAAAAAAATCGCCTCAAACGATGTGCCAAAATTCGATTTTGAAAAAAAACTGATTCGCGACAGTCGACTGGTATTAAGGGGAAGTCGACTTAGTCGAGAGTCAAAATAGAAAATTGAACATAGTATTAATACAACTGGTCAGTCGACTGGGTACTATGCACAGTCGACTGTCCAGAGCATAAAACACAGACAAAAATTAGAAAAAGATACTTGGCAGTCGACCGAACAATACTTGTAAGTCGACTTACCAGAAAAAAATTCAAGAAACATCATAAAAACTACAAATCCCTAGTTCTCTTCTTAAGGTGATAAAGATGTCTTCCTTAAGAGGTTTGGTAAAAATGTCAGCTACCTGTTTATCAGTAGAAATAGAGTCTAAAGAAATGTCTCCCTTTAAAACATGATCACGTAAAAAATGATGTCGAATATTAATATGTTTCGTACGTGAGTGTTGAAATGAATTTTTAGATAAGTTAATGGCACTGGTATTATCACACATTATTGAAGATTTTTCAAATGAAATACTATAGTCTAATAGGGTTTATTTCATCCACAAAAATAGACCATAATCAAATGTGCCTTTAATATATCTTAAAATGTGTTTCACAACTTTTAAGTGAGACTCTTTAGGACTTGACTGATATCTAGCACACAAACATATACTAAACATAATGTCCAATCCACTAGTAGTATAAGAGTGAGCCAATCATACCTCGATAGTGTTTCTGATCAACACTCTTACCTAATTCATCTTTGTCAAGGGTAGTGGTAGTAGCCATAGGTGTGGTCTTACTACTCGTGCTATCCATGTTAAACCGTTTGAGTAATTCCTTAGCATATTTTCCTTGATTGATAAATATGCCATTATGTGACTACTTAATTTGTAGTCCAAGGAAATAATTGAGTTCACCCATGTGACTCATCTCAAACTCGTTTTTTATGGTGTTAGCAAACTCTTGACATAGATTACTATTAGTAGAACCGAAAATTATGTCATCAACATATACTTGTATGATTAAAATATCATTCTTAATTCTTCTAATAAACAAAGTAGTATATACTTTACCTATTTCAAAACCTGTTTCTAAAAGAAAAGTCTTCAATCGATCATACCAAGTACGAGGTGCTTGTTTAAGACCGTATAAAGTCTTTTTCAATTTAAAAACGTGGTTTGGGAATTGTTCATATTCAAAACCTGGTGGTTGTTTAACATAAACATCTTTCTTTATAAACCCATTAAGGAATGCACTTTTAACATCCATTTGAAAGAGTGTAAATTTCATAAAACAAGCAAAAGATAATAAGATACGAATTGATTCTAATCTAGCAACAGGAGCATATGTTTCATCAAAATCTATGCCTTCTTTTTGATTATACCCTTGAGCAACTAGTCTAGATTTGTTCCTAACAACTTGTCCTGATTCATCTAACTTATTCTTGAATACCCATTTAGTACCAATTATAGTATGATCAGGAGGTCATGGAACTAAATCCCATACATCATTCCTTATGAATTGGTTTAACTCATCTTGCATGACATTCATCCAAAATTCATTCTCACACGCTTCTTGTATATTCTTTGGTTCAAAATCCGACAAGAAAGCTGTGTGAGATATCATGTTAACATATGATCTTGTCTGAATACCATGTGAAATGTCACCAATTATTAAGTCATGAGGATGATCTCTAACTTCAATAAAAGACTTTGGTAAAGTTGGAGACATCACAACAGGATCAGTCGACTTGACAAGTCCATCAGTTGACTGATTTACAGCAGTCGACTTGACTTCCTTATCGATCGACTTATCCGCAAGACTAGTTTGTTCTAAAGATGTAATTACTTTATTTAAAGGTGATGAATTGTTTCATCATCTTCAATTAAAGTCGATGAAGACAGAAATTCATCAAATGCAACATGCATGGATTCTTCAATAGTCATTGTTGACTTGTTGAAGATTCTATATGCCTTACTCCTATTTGAGTATCCTATAAAGAGACCCTCATTAGATCTAGGATCAAACTTATCTAAATTATCCTTAGTGTTCAGAATAAAACACTTACAACCAAATATTTTAAAGTAAGAGACCTTAGGAATTCTATCAAAAAATAGCTCATAACATGTTTTCTTTAGCTTAGGCCTAATCAAAATTCTATTTAAAACATAACAAGCTGTAGCAACGGCTTCAGCCCAAAAATACTTAGGTGAATTGCTTTCAACAAGTATGGTACGTGCACATTCTTGCAAAGTCCTATTCTTCCTTTCAACCACTCCATTTTGTGGTGAAGCTCTAGGAAATGCAAATGAATGAGTTATACCATTCTTGTTGCAATATTATGCAAACGTTTCATTTTCAAATTCTCCACCATGATCACTTCTAATAGTGACTATGGTTAGAGACTTTTGATTTTGAATTCGTTTACAAAAATTAGCAAATTTTTCAAAAGCATCATTCTTATGTTTTAGAAAAAAAGTCCAAGTGAATCGTGAAAAAGCGTCTACTAAAACAAAAATATACCTATTTTTATTTAAAGAAGCAACTCTAGTAGGGCCAAATAAATCCATGTGAATTAATTCGAGCGGCCTACTAGTAGAAATTACTTCTTTTGTTTTAAAAGTAGATTTAATTTGTTTACCTAGTTGACATGCATCACATAACTTATCCTTTTTAAAGGATAGTCTTGGCAGCCCTTTAACTAGATTGTACTTAGAAAATTTAGATAGATTTTTCATATTCACATGGCCAAAACGTCTATGCCAAAGCCAAGAATCATTATTAGAAGCTACTAAGCAAAAATCATTCGAAAACTCATATGCTTTTAAACACAATTCATAAATGTTATTTTTCCTAAAATCTTAAAAAATTATATTTTGCATGGTAGAATCATAAATTAAACATGCATCTTTTTCAAATATGATTTTATAACCCTTATCACAAAGTTGGCTAATACTTAATAGGTTATGCTTAAGTCCACTAACCAATAAGACATCTTCTACAGAGGGGTTAGTGTGCTTACCGACCATACCAATTCTTATGACCATTTCTTTATTGTTGTTACCAAATGTGACTGTTCCTCCATCAATGTTTTGTATGGAAGATAGTAGGTTGGCATGACCAGTCATGTGCTTCGGGCATCCGCTGTTAAGTATCCAACGATCCCTCTTAGGTACCTATAAAATATTCAATATGAATATGGTACCCTTTTCATTTGGTCCAAAATAGATTAGTTTGTGGAAAACCAAACCCATGATGAGTTTGATTTTCCACCATAAGCAGAAATAAAATTAGCAGAATTACATACAGTAAGCATATATGAATTAATATAAGCAATTCTATCTTTCGAACTCAGGTTGACTGGAACCCATACATATTTGCTCTGTCCAGTCGACTTTACAGCACCTTTCAGTCGACTTTTACTATTATTCAGTCGACTGGGAGGTAGTATAGGTCGACTTATCTGAGATAGTTGTCTCGTTGAATGAGACTCAGTGCCTCTGGATAGGCGACTGGTGGCTGGGTGCAGTCGACTTGTCTGAACTTTAGATTTGCCTTTATCATGAAAACCTACAGTTTTAGGTTTTTCAAAAAACTCATAAAGTTTATGCTTAACACTGGAAATAGATACAAGTTTATTTACACTAATGTTCTTAGAAGAATGAAATTTTTTAAAGGACTTTTTAAAACCAAGTCCAAACTTTTGATTAGATTGCACTTGATTTTGAAGAATATCATTTAAATTCTCTTTTCCTTTATTAAATTTAGAAACATTCTTGGATATCTCTTCATAATTTTTCTTTAGAGACTCAAGATCCATATCTAAACTAGAAAGATGAGAAGTTAAGGATTTTACTTTTTTTTTTATCAAGGTTAAGATTCTCTTGAGAAAGTGTTTGATTAACTTTCTCTAAGTTCTTAAGTCTAATCTTTTCTTTTTTAAGTTCTTGAAAAATTTCATTGAAAGCATCAAGTAAATCATTAGAATCATACTCATTACTTACTTGATTTTGAGACACCATAAAACACACGTTTGCAACCTCGTTTGTCTCATCAATTTCTTCTTCCGACGAAGAATTGCTCTCATCTCAAGTTGCTTGGTATGCATTTTTGTTCTTCACGAAATTTTTCTTTGTGTACTTGTCCTTCTTGAAGTTGGACACCTTTCTCTTAGATTTTGCGTTATCTAGTGGGCAATCCTTCTTCATATGGCCTGTCTTGTTACACCTGAAACAAGTTGGAGGTTCATTAGATTCCTTAGATTTTGTATTAAACTTACTTTTCTTAGGAACTTTTTGAACTTTCTCGTGAACATGGCAATCTCTTCCTCATCTTCTTCTTCATCCTCGGAGTCCGACATAACTTTGAATACTAATGTCTTCTTCTTTGATTGTTGTGGTTCGGCATCCTTCTTGCACTCTTCAAGTTGTACCTCATAAGCCATAAGGTTTCCTACAATATTCTCAAGAGAAAATTGTGTTAAATCATTGGCCTCTTCTATGGTGGTGATCTTCTTCTCCCATTCGGGGGATAGTGCACGAAGTACCTTCCTCACCATCTCGACTTGAGTGTACGTCTTTCCAAGTGCCACAAGTGAATTGGTAATGTATGTGAACATTGTAATCATCTCGGACATATTCTCATTCTCCTTCATGCGGAACATTTCAAACCTGTGAACAAGAACAAATATTTTATATTTTTTAACTTTATTTTTTCCTTCATAAGTTACCTCGAGTGTGTGCCAAATTTGATGTACGGTTGTTGCGTTGGATACACGGTTGAACTCCTCCTTTGTAAGAGCACAAAATAGCTCGTTCATCGCCTTTGCATTGTTCATTGTTTGGTTCTTCATGTTGTCGTTCCACTGTGCATATAGAATGGTAGGAGCGGTGTACTCGGTCTCCGTCATGTTCCATATTTCATAGTTGATGGACTGAAGGTAGATCTTCATTCTACACTTCCAATAGTTGTAATTGGTTCCATCGAAGAGGGGTGGCCTTTGTGTAGATTGGCCTTCATGGTATTGATTTGCATTAGAAGTAGTTGCCATTGCACTCAACCAGGATCTGATACCAAGTGTTGGATCTTGTAGGCAAGGCAAGAAACACTGGAGGGGGGGTGAATAGTGTTTTATAAAAATAATTGCGGAATTTAACTTTTTATTCGGTCCAGTCGACTTGAAAAGAGAAACCAGTCGACTAGGGCGATAATTAAGAAGAGTATTTTAAGACGAGTCTGATCAGTCAACTTATAGAAGAACCAGTCGACTTAACAGATAAGTTTTCAGAGAGAATGTAGTACAAGTCTGATCAGTCGACTTAAAAAGGGACACAGTCGACTGTCCAGCAAGTTTCACAGAGAACTTAAAAAAGCAAGTAAATGAAATTTAAGTTCAGAGAAATACAACCACAGAGTACACACGATGTATCCTGGTTCGGTCCTCTCGACCTACATCCAGTCCCCAAGCAACCCGCTTGAGATTTTCCACTATTCTTGAAAATTGTACAAGAATACCCTACGGCGTTAGATAAAAATCTTGTCCAACCCGTAGTCCTTTCTCACCACTAGAGAAAGCAACCCGCTCTTCCACCAAGAGTGAAAACCTGACTCTACACCCTATAGCCCTACTCTCTAACCAAGAGGAACCACTCTCACAACCCAAGAGTGAAGAACAACAACAAAATGTTTACAATCAACCTATAGCCTTGTTGTGAATGTGATTTTGTGCGTGGCTATTAGGTCAACTTCCGAAATCAGCCTAAAACGAAATCACTGTTATACTAGACTGATTTCAGAGAACCAAAAATTTAGAGGATTTGAAAGCTTGTGAACTCTTGTTCTCTTTTTGAAAATAAGTACTTGAAAGCCTGTAAAAGAGAGTATTGTCTTGTAACATTTTCCAAGTGATTTCTACACTCTATTTATAGAGTTAGAATCACCGGACGTTGAGAAGCAGTTGTACCAACTGTCAACCAACGGAAATAAAAATTTTGAATTCGAAAAATCAAGTTTTGAAATCAGTAAACTGTCGAAATGACTTGAATAGTCGACTGGGTTGCTGTTATGAGTCAACTGGTCAGAGTTTGAATAAGTTCAGACAGTTTCGTACTAGGATAGTCGACTGGTGCCTAATGGCGGTTGACTGGTACTTAACAGCTGAGCTTTTTCAATCTTGTTTCGATCTTTTTAAGTTTGAAAAAACACTCAATTATTTTAAAGATATGTGTGAGTGTGTGTGACAAGGCTATTACAGAATTTCTAAGACTCAAAGAAATAAAAAAGTTACAATTGTTACAAGATAATTAATACAACATATTGAAGCATAGGTATTGTCTTGAGTCTTGAGTCTTGTGATGGAGCTTTAGCCTTCGTCTTTTTCTTTGAAGTTGGAAACCTTGTTGCTTTCTTAATCAATTAACTATAAGAGCTTTGTTTGTAGCTTTGCTTGATCAACTTGCTTTAAGAAACATGTAAAGCTTGTTAGAACATCTTGCCTTTGTGTATATCCTGTAATATATAAGAAGTAGCACAACAAACTTTGCATTGTGTTGTAATCATCAAAATCAAGAATCAACAGAAGGGTGCAAACTCTCCACTTAAGAAAGACAGCTAAAATAAATTTGTTATTTATCCATTTTGACTTTTTTTATAAAGGTGCAATGGGGAGACAATGTGGAGATAAAAGAAATGATTAGCTTGGATTAGAGTTTTGAGAACTTCATGTATTTCATTTTGGTTAAGATAATAATAAGAAGTATTTCAATTGCAAATTGAGTCTCAAACAAACAAATGTTTAGATTATTGGTATTGTAGATACCTTCACCCATGCACTTGCGTTACCATTGTATTTAGACATGCTCATAGTGGTTATGAGATTAGAGTAAGCTTTATAAAACCTATATGATAATATCCTTGCATAACTATTACAAGCATCTAAAAGTGATGCTGAAGTTAAAAAAAAAACTCTATGCAGTGTTTCTAACAAACTATATGCATTCCAGGTAAGATCAAGCTAATGATCAAGAAGGCAATGGTTGAGCTTAAAGGTAGATATACTGCTTTCTCATATAATATATTTGCTACTTTTAATAATTTGTTGGACCTCCAAAACTATTTTATATAATTAAACAGGTGCACTGTTTCGAAGACGTGTCGTAGGCACGTGTCAACGGGCAAACCTAATATATATATATATATATAATATAGAGGATGGCATGTTGGTAAATATAATGAATTAAAATGTGTGAAAGGGCCCACGGTAAAGAGCAGCATAGTTGCTTGGCTAACGTGGCCAGCTCGTTGGGGTCCCACATGCAGAGAAAGAAGGGCACTTCTTCCCTGTCTGGGCGCTGACGTAGCCCAGAGGGGCCCACGTGCAGTTGGGTGCTCCGAGAGTACTTGTAACACCCCGTGTTAAAAATAACTATCGTAATATATAATATATATATTGGTTAAAATATATTTAAAAAATAGTGGCAGATTGTATATATATATGTTGAATATATATATAGTTGGTTGTTGGTTTGAAATGGCTGGTTGGTATGGTAATATATGTTGACATATGTGAATGGTATAGCATGGGGGGGGGGGGGGGCACACGTGAAGGGAAAACAAGCAAATCTTTGCTTGGTTGGCTGTTGACTTCACTAACGTGTCATTGTGTGGGGGCCCACCTGTGGAGTGATGTTGTACATTCACTGGTTTGAGAGGTAAGTGTATAAAAATATATCCCATATCGGGAGTGAACTTAAATATTATAATAATAAATAATAATAATAGCCAAGGATCAAGAGTCACCTAATCGGTTAACCAACTTTTGAGAGGCAGTCTGTGGTGGGCAGTTGTACTACATAGTATCTAATTTGTCTTATAAATTGTATAAATTGTCTGAGCTAGGGGCAGGGGCGTTACAAATAGTATCAGAGCTAACTTTCGACACCGAGTGTGGGGCATGTCTAATAGTCAGGCAATGGATTGACTGCGTCGACAGCGATTCATCAGGCAGTGGGTTGACTACGTCGGCAGCGATTCACCAGGACTATAGACCCAGTCGTCGGATTGTGGTTGTTTGTTATAATTAGTCTGGCGAGACTATATACCCAGTCGTCGGACTGTGGTTGCCTAGAGAGGGCAGATAGAAGAGCATATGCTCCACATCGACTAGAAAGGAGATCCCGCACTAGAATGTGCATGCCCGTGCTCAGCGAGGACGCTGATTTCTGAAGGGGGGTGTCAGTAACACCCCGTGTTAAAAATAACTATAGTAATATATATATATTAATATATATATATATATATATATATATATATATATATATATATATATACTGACACCCCCCTTCAGAAATCAGCGTTCTATATATATATATATAAATCAGCGTTCTATATATATATATATATATATATATATATATATAGAACGCTGATTTCTGAAGGGGGGTGTCAGTATGTCAGTATATATATATATATATATATATATATATATATATAGGATGCTGATTTCTGAAGGGGGGTGTCAGTATATATATATATATATATATATATATATATATATATATATATATATATATATATATATAGAAAAAAAGGGTATGAGCACTTGCTCATTTAGTAATAAGCAATTGATTATCTGGCATACATATGATTGGATGATTATATATATATATATATATAGAAAAAAAGGGTATGAGCACTTGCTCATTTAGTAATAAGCAATTGATTATCTGGCATACATATGATTGGAAAATCATTAAAAGGGTTGGTTGTCCAATGTATCACATGCATGCCACATAATCAGTTGCTCATTTACTAAATGAGCAAGTTGCTCATATCCCTTTTACCCTATATATATAGGTTAAAATATAAAAAAAATAGTGGCAGATTGTATATATATGTTATATATATATATATATATATATATATATATATATATATATATATATATATAATGGGAGAGTTGGGGTTCACAAACAAATAAACAATATTTTATTCTTTGGTGTATGTGTGCTAACACGTGCAGCGCACGTGTTGTAGATTTTTTTTGTCCTTTTCATTCCCCCTCCATGTGCATTGCATTTTACTAGATTTTCTTTTTTCCTTTTCATTCCCCCTCCACGTGCATCGCACGTGCATTATACTAGTATATATATATATATATATTTGGTTGTTGGTTTGAAATGGCTGGTTGGTATGGTAATATATGTTGACATATGTGAATGGTATAGCATGGGGGGGGGGGGACACGTGAAGGGAAAACAAGCAAAGCTTTGCTTGGTTGGCTGTTGACTTCACTGATGTGTCATTGTGTGGGGGCCCACCTGTGGAGTGATGCTGTACATTCACTGGTTTGAGAGGTAAGTGTATAAAAATATATCCCATATCAGGAGTGAACTTAAATATTATAATAATAAATAATAATAGCCAAGGATCAAGTGTCACCTAATCGGTTAACCAACTTTTGAGAGGCAGCCTGTGGTGGGCAGTTGTACTACATAGTATCTAATTTGTCTTATAAATTGTATAAATTGTCTGAGTTAGGGGCAGGGGCGTTACAGGACTGTTGTGGCATGGGGCCCACCCGGGGGTCTGGTCTGACGTCATCACAAGGAGAAAGCAACGGATGGGTATTGGAATTGTCCCATATCGGGAGTATTACAAAAAATTAATTAAATACAAATATAATTGCCTGTGATCAAGAGTCACTAATTTAGTTAACCACCTTTTGAGAGGCAACTTGTGGTGGGCAGTTGTACTAAATAATAAATAATTTGTTTGATAAATTGTATAAATTGTCAGACTTATAAGAAGAAAATATTTCCCAATCGGAGCAAATATGAGAAGAACTCCCCGAAGAAGACAATCAAAGTTTTCACCTGATCTAGTGGCACTAACTACATGTGCACGCTTTTGATTCAACCACTTGTGATAATCCCTCTTGTAATACATAATTCCTCTATAATGGTGGCAATAGATCTTACCCTTGTGTGCCATATCCCTTCAAATTGAAGCCTCTACAGTATGATATTGAAGATGGGTACCTTCCTCCATTGAGCAAAACAGCTTTGAGTCTCATCAAGGAAATCACACGATCCTGTAGTTAGTTTTGAATCTCGCCCATAGACTTGTCGTACTTGTCTCATCAAGAAAATCACATTTGACCTGTCCGCCAATTGCAGTTGGATTAAACTGAAGGTCTTCAAACAAATCTCATCTCACTTCTCTTGCTTCATATCAGTTGGCTTCCCTTTATCTCCATGTAGGGCAATATGCAAGCTCTTTTGAACCAATGTATCACACATGTCCACCTTCCAGAGATTGAAGTTAATATTACTGTCAAACTGCTTGATCTTCGTGCTCTAATTTGCCATCTTCTTCAAAAAACTCGACAAACTCACGAACCAGATGCTCTAATACCAATTGTTAGAAAAAAATTGGCACTCTAATACCAATTGTTAGGGATTAATGCGCCATATCTTGTTGAATCTTCGACACGATCAATACAAACCACTAAGCAAATTGTAAACCACACCAAACACATCAACCACACAATATTTGTCCCGATTTGGGTAAGCCCTAATCCGCAGGAGAAAAACCGAGATATTATTCAACTAGAGAAGATACAAGAATTACAAATCTCACAATGATCCTCTCTAAAGCCTAATTGGAAATACTTGCTGTTTATAATGGAGAATTCACTCACCTCACAGATGAAAAACTCTCATTTTCTATTTGGCACTCAATAAAGTCATCTCGTTCTTTTAGCCGTTACATTGATTGAATAGAGAATTAGATAAAACCTATTTTGCTATACTTTATACAATAAACTTTTGATATATCCTGAAGAGATAATCATACAATGAGAGTCGCACGATCTAACCTAGAGAACAAGTTGGGCTTCAATCGAATCCCCAAAATCTGATACCCAAATATGCACTCAGCCACGTAACGGACGATTGCCCCACTTGGACATTCGACTGTTTTGGATCATGCCAAACCCCAAGGGCATGGTAGTCAACTGCATGAATGCTGTCACTATTGCTGATGTTGTTTGCTTTCTTCCAAACTATTTTCAATCGCCTCAAATCCTCTCGTCGCTTCTCCTTCTTCTCTTCACATCGAATACGTATGCAAAACATATAAACCCAACACTAACCTTAGTCCACCATCATCGCCATCCACCACCACCACCATTCTAATCACCTTTGCTTTCTTCTTCTTCAATCTTAAACCAACACCAATCACTCAACCACTCATTTTTAATTATAGATTAATTTAGACTCAAAACCCTTTCTATTTTGTGTCACTCTCCAATCACTCATTTGTAACTGGGTGTAAGCTGGTGAAATTGAATGCCTAGTAATTGTTTGAGATAATATCTCAACTGACATGAAGTTATTACTGATTACTTTTGTATTGATCTGCAATCACTTCCTTAATTTGAGATTACGTTGTTTGAGAACACCCACACACTATTTGAGACAATGCCTCACAAGAGCATTGCTTTTAGTTTAGGTTAGTTCTTTTCATTAATAGCAAATTTGGAGCAAATACCCACTAAATGTTTGAGAGAATACTTCTTAGGATCAATATTGGTTTTATAATTACAAAATACTATTGTTCGACCATTTCTATCTTTTACGAATAAGCTAAGATAAAAACAATGTCACTTTACTATGTACTGGAGAGGGAGGAGAGGGGGGGGGGGGGGGGGGGGAGGCACTGGTTTGAAATAGAATCTATCCTTAGTAGAACGATTATTCCAGTTGATGTTGTATGTGGATTTTGTGGGATTGAGGGTGAGACAGCGAGACATTTATGTTAGGACTGTGTCTTGAATACTCATTGTTTTGATTAAAAGAAGGTAATATGAAGCACGGAGGTCGAAGCGTCGAAGTGAGTAGAAGGAGAAACAGCAGCAGCAAGGGTGCATGCTAGTTGCGGTCGACCGGTCTTGGTGACAGTCGACCGCACCCCCGACCGCTCATAGTACATGGAATGTCAGAGAGTGGAATGGTCGACCGGTCCTGTTGGACGGTCGACTGCCTGCAGCGCTGTGTTCATTTTTAGGCTTCAATTTGTTAGGTTGGTTCAGCCCAATTTTCAACTCCAAGTTAGATCGTGCAGCTCCTATTCAGTTACTTCTTTTTTAGGTTATATCAGACGACTGAGAATCAAGATTAGACCTAGGTTTTCTCTCTATTCTTCTATATATATTGTAAACTCCTCCAATATGAGAGGTAGTACTTTAAAGATTCTTTTCTCTATTGCAAAGAGAGGCTTGAGAGAGAGATAGTTCTTGGTGGGTGAGTTTAATTCCTTGTGTCAAGTGAATCAGTAATTCCTTGTAATCTCCTCTAGTTGAATATCAGATCTCCCTATATTTGCCTCTGGATTAAGCAAAAGCTAATCAGGATAAGTCATTGTTGTTGTATTTGTGTTAGTTTGGTGGATCTACTTGCTTGCTCAATTTATTCGCCTCGTCTACTTCGACTTCCTCATTGCTCTAATTAGTTCCACTGCGACCAGAGAGCGTTTGTTGATGCCCCAATCCCAACAGATGGTATCAGAGCTTCAGGTTGCCGAGTCCCTTGGTTAAGATGACAGGCCACAGTATTTTGAAGATCAAGCAGTTCGATGGTAAGATCAATTTCAATCTTTGGAAGACTGACATGTATGATGTTCTTGTTCAAGAACAGTTGCAGTCAGCAGTTAAGAAGAAGGAAAAGCTAACTGATATGAAGGATGAAATTTGGGAAGATATTTGTGAAAGAGCTATAAGTCTAATCCGACTATCCTTGGCGGACGAGGTCAAGTGCAGATTTCTTGAAGAAACTGATGCGGAGAGTTTGTGGGAAAGACTCATAGCTCACTAGTCTGGTTCGTCGTTATTAGATCGGATGCATTGGAAGAGGAAGTTGTTCCGTTAATCTATGAAGGAAGGTACCGATCTCCAAGACTACATTACAGAGTTCAATAAGGTATTATCTGAACTTAACGCGATCAACGCAGATGTGTGTGAGGAAGATAAAGCTTTCAACCTGATATATTTACTGCCGGATTCGTACGAGCCTTTGATCACGACCATGCTACACGGTAGATCTGCCAAGGAGAGTATTTTGGTAGATGGTGTAATCAAAGCATTGAAGAAAAATCAACTTAGGAAGGAGACCCATAAATTATCATCATCTATTCCTACAAGTTGTTTAGCAGTGGATGGTCCTTCGGGGAGAAGACAAAGTGCTTTGCAAAAGGATTTGATCCGTTGTCGATATTGCAAGTGGCCAGGGCATATCAAGAAAGACTGTTGGAAATTACAGAATCAAGAGAGCGCCAAGAACGGCAGTTCAGCTGCTAATGTAGTTAGTGCCTTTGGTGCCTTTGATTCAGGTGGTTCGTGTCTTCTTGTTTCAAATTTTTTAGAAGTGGATTCTAGTTGGTTTCTTGACTCAGGGAGTTCTTCTCATATTTGCTCCGAGAGGGAGTTGTTTTCTACTTATAAGTCTACTACGGGGCGTTGTGTGACAACGGGAACTGGGGAGATTTATGAAGTAGTGGGTGAGAGGACAGTTGAGTTGAAGATGCCAGGTCTACACATGTTCACTTTAAGGGATGTTTTGCATATTCCTTTGCTGAAACGAAATCTGATTTCCTTGGGAACTCTTGGTGCACGGGGCTACAGGTACACAGCTCGAGGTGGAGTTCTGTCTTTTTTCAAGGTCGTCGTGAAGTGATTAGGGGTATGAGAGTGGTTGGGCCAAGCCAACACAATCTCTACAAGCTTTGGAGAATTCGAAAATCCTGCGCAGGGGTTGATAGTTCTTTTCCCATATTCCTGCAAGCTCAGTTAGTTTGCCACAACTAGAATCATCGAGACGAGACCACGATGTTCGAATATCGTCGGGAGGTGGAGAAAGCCAGCGGGTAGGTGGAGTTCGTGCAGAGTTTGGCAACTTCGTGAGTACATCTACGGAGGTATGCCTTTGAGGGGCGACACTGGATTTGGTGAGATTAGGTAGAAATCATTTCAATTAGAAGAAGAAGCTATTGTTCTAAGTTTTCTTTGCAGGTGGAATTTGTTAGAGTTTGGAGATGAGTAACACATCATGTGATAGCACTCGTATGCAATCCAAGGTAGAGTTTGTTAGGATTGTGTCTTGAATACTCGTTGTTCCGATTAAAAGAAGGTAATATGAAGCACAAAGATTGAAGCGTCGAAGTGAGTAGAAGGAGAAACAACAGCAACAAGGGTGCAAGCTAGTTGCGGTCGACCGGTCTTGGTGACAGTCGACCATTTCCCCCGACCGCACCCTCGACCGCTCGTAGTACAAGGAATGTCAGAGAGTGGTACGGTCGACCGGTCCTGTTGGACGGTCGACCGCTCGCGGTGCTGTGTTCGTTTTTGGGCTTCGATTTGTTAGGTCGGTTCAGCCCAATCTTCAACTCCAAGTTAGATAGTGCGGCTCCTATTCAGTTACTTCTTTTTCAGGTTATATCAGACGACTAAGAATCAAGATTGGACCTAGGTTTTCTCTCTATTCTTCTATATATATTGTAAACTCCAATATGAGAGGTAGTACTTCATAGATTCTTTTCTCCATTGCAAAGAGAGGCTCGAGAGAGAGATAGTTCTTAGTGGGTGAGTTTAATTCCTTGGGTCAAGTGAATCAGTAACTCCTTGTAATCTCCTCTAGTTGAATATCAGATCTCCCTATATTTGCCCCCGGATTAAGCAAAAGCTAACCGGGATAAGTCATCGTTGTTGTATTTGTGTTAGTTTGGTGGATCTACTTGCTTGCTCAATTTATTTGCCTTGTCTACTTCGACTTCTTCATTGCTCTAATTAGTTCCGCTGCGACCAGAGGGCATTTGTTGACGCCCCAATCCCAACAATTTATTCTTTAATTGTGGTTGGTCCATAGAGTTTTGGAGGGTTATAGTAGCATGTTTTGGTCATTCTCAAACTCCAGGTTCTTTCAATTAACTTTGGCAAGCGTGGAGAGACTGTTTGGTTAGGTCTGATCTTACGGGAGCTTGGAAATTGTGTGTTGCTTCTACTTTGTGGGTTTTATGGCACTACAGGAAAAATGCATATTTTTTATGGAATATTCCATTGAAAATACCAAGGCTTCCATCGCTTTCATACATTCTTGACAGAAATTTTATGATTTTGTTATAAATGCATTGTCTTAAATTCATGCGATAGTAATGCCAATATTCTTTGATATGGGTCAGATGATGTGGCCCTTCCTGGGCCACATGATCCCCTCAAAAACCGCTCACCCCTGATCATCAGATCAGCCAGGTCAGCCCTAGGCCCCATGGGCTTCTACCACGTCAGGCACATGGGCAATCGGGTCTAGACCCGGCCCAAACGAGTCCAGAACCGTTTTGCACTGCCTATATATACCAGGCCCTCTCCCACCTTCACAGGTAATCAATCTTTTCTCTTTAAAAACCCTAGCTACTGTTACTCTTCAGTGACTAACTAGACCGTCGGAGGGCCTGCCACCGGGATCAACCCCGGTGTTCATAGGCTGAGTGCAGGTACACGAGACTTCCGGATTTGAGCTTCTAGATCCGAGCCGAGCCTCCAGATCCGAGCCGAGCATCCGACCTCCACTTCACTCCAGCCTACTCCCGAGTCGCTCCCTCAGCTGAGGGTCGGGCGTATAGCCAGTACCGAAGCTTCCACTTTATAAATTGAGAGAACTCACACCTGGTGCAGCCACCCCCAAAAACAAACCAAATCAGGTTGGCGCCGTCTGTGGGAAACCTCGTTACGGACCTCAGTCCGATCCCATCCATTAACGACTTCCCTTCAATCCGAGCTCACATGGCACCCAAGCCCAGAAGATCTGTCACCTCGGCACGTCGTCCGAACCCTCCTCCCCAAGACGTCCCCGCCGACACTCATGGATCAAACCATCCAAGGGTCAACCTCGGACCCGGGCCGGGTGCTTCTTGCTCGGTCGTAACTGACCCGGCGTCGGGTCATCCAGAACCGATAGGCCAGTCGGACCAGGGGAGGGGCTGCTTCCAACTCGGCCCCGAACCATCCCAAGCATCCATCTCCAGAGCAGGAGCCGGAGCTCGGACGCACCGACCGGAGGTCGCCACCCCAACGCGACCCAGCCGGACGAGCTCCAGTCATCCACCGTGAGTTCCAAGACTTCCGGAACGAAATCCTGGAGGCCATCCGAGGGACCCCTGTCAACGAGACATACCACCGCTTTCACTCGCGGTCGGATGCCGGAGCCAGCGCATCTTGCGGCCTAACAGGCCCACCAGAACATGACGAGGACGTCCTACGACGCCTACAAGAAATGGAGAACTGCCTTAACCACTTTGGCGAGGGCGGCCCGAGGTCGGCTCAGGGTCATAGACCGACCCAACCTCCTTTTTCCGCTGCAATCCTACAAGCCGAAATACCCTGGAACTTCTGACCTCCCCAGTTCGAGACTTATGACGGTGAGGGTGATCCTGCTGATCACATGGAGGGTTTCAAGACCCTCATGATGATTCACATCGTTTCGGATCCCCTCCTATGCCGAGCCTTCCCCGCCACCTTCCGGGGTCCGACTCGGGAATGGTTCTCTAAGCTCGTCCCCGGCTCGGGAATGGTTCTCTAAGCTCGTCCCCGGCTCGATCTACTTGTTCGACCAGCTGGAGGCCAACTTTCTGGCCCACTTCGTTACCAGCAGGAAGGCCGAGAAAACGAGCGTGTCCCTAATGGACCTCCGACAAAAGGAAGGGGAGTCACTCCGACAATTCGTCCGGAGGTTCACAGTAGAGGCAAGGTCGGTCTCCTCCCTCGACACCGGGGTCGCCTTGGCAGCGTTCCGACACAACGTTCGGCACGGCCCGCTGAAGGCATCCCTAGCCAAGAAGCCTCCCCTCAATTTCCCTGACCTGCTCAATCGGGTTGAAAAATACATCCGGGCCGAGGAGACCCTAAATCCAGAGGACACCAAAGAGGTCCCAGGGAAGGGGAAGTGCATGGCCGATAAGGCGGAGCTAGCCAAGAAAGTTCCGAAAGACGCGGCCAGCATGAAGAGGGTCCCTCTGGTTCCACGCTTCGAAAGGTACACACCACTGACATAAAACGTGTCGGCCATCTTATTAGCGATCGAATACAGGGACCTCGTCCAGATGCCCCCTCGACCAACCAACAACAAGAAGAGGGACCAGCGATTCGACTACCGCTTTCACCGGGACAACGGGCATGACACCGACTACTGCTGCGCCCTAAAGGATGAAATTGAGGCCCTCATCCAACGAGGGTATCTCCGGAAATTCACCTGGGAAGACGTCCGGGACCGAAGGGACACGAGGAACTGGAGGCCTTCTCCTCCTTTTCGTGCCCCCAAACAGCGTCCCGAGCGGGACCCCGAGCCTGAAGAGACCGGAGGTCAAGCCATCCTACATTGTGTCCATGGGGCCTATGGGAGGGGATTCTAGCACTCCCACAAGGCATTCATCCGAGAAGTAAATGCCGTCTGAGATCTCCCTTCCCCCTAGGTCCAGCAGCTCCCTGTCTCCTTTTCAGGGGAAGATCTGGAGGGGGTCCGGCTCCCGCACTGCGATGCGCTCGTCATTAGCCTTGTCATGGCAAACTACGTGGTCCGTCAGATCCTCGTGGACAACGGGAGCTCGGTGAACATCCTCTTCCTGGAAGCGTTCGAGAACCTCAAGCTCCCCCGAGATAAGCTGAAGCCAGCCGGGTACACCCTGTACGGGTTCTTCGGCATCCCGGTGCCGATAGAGGGGATCGTAACCTTGGATGTCACTGCCGATACGACCCCTCACAGACGGAATGAGTCGATGGACTTTACGGTTGTGAATGTTAGGGCAGCCTACAATGCCATCCTCGGTCGACCGGAGCTCTGCTCCCTCCAAGCTGTTCCCTCGGCCTACCACTTAAAATTAAAGTTCCCCACCGAGTCAGGTGTTGGGGTCATTCGAGGGAACCAAGAAGTAGCACAAATTCTATATGATGGCAGTCGGGGGCAGTGTATTCCCTCTGGACGCCGTCGAACTGCACCCTGAAAGGAGCCAGCCCGAGCCCGAGCCGGCGGACAAACTAGAAGAAGTCTCGTTCGAGACAGGAGACATGTCAAAGTGGTTCCACGTGGGCTACTCCCTTGCGCCCGACCTCAAGTCCGACCCAAATCAATTGAATTCGCCGCAACGTCGACCTCTTCGCTTGGAAGCCCTCCGACATGCCCGGGATCTCCGAAGACCTGATCATGCACAGACTAAGCGTGATCCCTGGTTCGAAGACAATCGTCCAGAAGCAGCGTAAGTTCGCCCCGGAGAGGCAGCAGGCTGTAAAAGCAGAGGTAGAGAAGCTCTTGTCTGCCTGGTTCATCCAGGAGGTCAGCTACCCCGAGTGGCTGGCAAACGTCGTGATGGTTAGAAAGGCAAGCAGGAGCTGGAGGATCTATATAGACTTTACGGACCTCAACAAGGCATGCCCCAAAGATCCATTCCCTCTCCCCAGCATCGACGCTTTGATCGACGTGACGTCGAGTAACGAGCTCCTTTCCTTCATGGATGCCTTCTTAGGCTACAACTAGATCCGAATGTTCCCCCTGATATAGTCAAGGCGTCCTTCGTCACTGACCAAGGTCTTTATTACTACCGGGTTATGCCCTTCAGGCTGAAGAATGCCGGTGCCACTTATCAGAGGCTCGTCATCCGAGTCTTCAAGGATCAGATTGGTCGCATTATGGAGGTGTACTCGATGACATGCTCGTCAAAAGCCAGCGGGGACAGGACCACGTCGCCGACATGGTAGAAGCCTTTGGGTACCTCCGGACCCATAATATGATGCTCAATCCGGCGAAGTGTGCGTTCGGCATCTCCTCGGGAAAATTCCTCGAGTTCAACGTCAGCCAGCGCGGCATCGAGGCGAACCCCGAGAAGATCCAGGCCATAATAGACATGGGCCCTCCTAGAAACGTCAAAGAGGTCCAGCAGCTCACGGGAAGACTGGCGGCCATCGACCGTTCTCTCCAAGTCCAGAGAGAAGTCCCTCCCGTTCTTCAAAGCTTTGCGCGGAATCGAAGGCTTCGAGTGGGGTACCCAGCAGCAGGAGGCGTTCGCCCAATTGAAATAGTACTTCGCCAATCCTCCTCTCCTTAGCAAACCCAAAAATGTGCTCAGTGTTGTTCTCGTTCGAGAAGAGAATGGAGTCCAAAAGCCGTTGTACTATGTGAGCAAAGTCTTGCTCTCGTCCGAGACAAGATATGCGAAGATGGAGAAGGTGGCCTACGGCCTGGTCATGGCCGCAGGGAAGCTCCGCCCCTATTTCCAGGCACACTCAAGCTAGGGGACCTCGTCTTCCGAAACCTGGCGGTATCTAACCCCGGCCAAAAGAGGAAACTGGCCCCAAACTGGGAAGGCCCGTACAAAGTTTCTGAGGTTGTAGACCCGGGCACGTACCGCCTCACTGACCGAGAGGGCAAGACTGTCAAGAGACCCTGGAATACAGAGCACCTCATCAAATTCCTCGAAGGGGAGGATTAGCCTTTACAGACCCCCCCATATAGATCATCAAATGTAATCGGCACGCTGTGCCTTGTTTTGTAAAGTCAATATGATGTAATTATGCCAACTTTCTTAAAACAAGCTTCGGCTTTGTTCTAGCTTTCTTAAACCAAGTCTCGGGCTTGGCGTTCGGATGGAACCGCGAGCCACAAAAAACTTCTCTTACAAGCTTGGGGCTCGGCGTTCGGATGGAACTGCGAGCCACAAGAAGCTTCTCTTACAAGCTTGGGGCTCGACGTTCTGATGGAACCGCAAGCCACAAAAAGCTACCCTTACAAACTTAGGGCTCGACGTTCAGATGACACCGCAAGCCAAAAATTCCTCCTCAATTCAGCTTGCGATTCAGCACTCGGATGTCACCGCGAGCCACAAAAAGTCACTCCTAAGGTATGGGGGCTCGGCATCGACCTCGAGCATGGTCTGGGTTTTTTCAAGCCCTGCGACCTATGCGCTCGGCGATGACCTCCAGCTACACTCGTACTATCTACCCGAGAATAGGTATGGGAGCTCGACGTCGACCTCGAGCAAGACCATGGCTTTTCCAAGCCATGCGACCTTTGCGCTCGGCAACGACCTTCAGCTATGCTCATAACAAGCTTCTCTAAGGTATGGGGGCTCGACATTGACCTCGAGCATGGCCTGGCTTTTTTCATGCCCTGCAACCTATGCATCGGTGATGACCTCCACCTACACCCGTACTATCTACCTGAGAACAGGTATGGGATCTCGGCATCAACCTCAAGTAAGGCCTTGGCTTTTTCAAGCCATGCGACCTTTACGCTCTGTGACGACCTTCAGCTACGCTCATAATAAGCTTCTCTAAGGTATGAGGGCTCGGCATCGACCTCGAGTCTGGTCTAGATTTTTTCAAGCCCTGCGACCAATGTGCTCGGCGATGACCTCCAGCTACACCCGTACTATCTACCTGAGAATAGGTATGGGAGCTCGGCGTCGACCTCGAGTAAGGCTTTGGCTTTTTCAAGCCATGCGACCTTTACGCTCGGCGACGACCTTCAGCTACGCTCATAACAAGCTTCTCTACGGTACGGGGGCTCGGCATCGACCTCGAACATGGCCTGGGCTTTTTTAAACCCTACAGACTATGCGCTCAGCGATGACCTCCAGCTACACCCATACTATCTACCTAAGAACGTGCATGAGAGCTTAGTGCCGATCTCGAGCAAGGCCTTGGCTTTTTCAAACCATGCTACCTTTATGCTCAGCAACGACCATCAAACCCACCTTACTCAAAAGTTTTTATTAAAGATTTAGGGTGCTCGCCCTCAAGCAAACGCCTCGGGGTTAATTACCCTTAGAGCCGAAACCCCGAATTGTTCGAGGGCGGCAGAGGAGCCACCGACCCAGGACCCTCGCACAAAAGATTCCTCGAGCCTCCGGACCCTGGTCGACACACCTCTTACATGCTAGCAATTCTGGGCAGACTGCCCTCCGGGCTGTCTACCCAAAAATGCTAGAGTATAGCAGGGGAGCCGCCGATCCGGGACTCTCGGCCAAAAAATCCCGTGGTAGGGCGTCCGCCTTCGGCAAGCACCCAAGGTTCCATCCCAAGGGTCAGCCAACCTTTTACCCACTGGCAACTCGGGGTAAGCAGCCCTCAGAGCTGAAACCCCGAATTGTCAGAGGGTGGCAGACGAGCCACCAGTAAGGAGAACCTACGGGATTGTAAATTTTTTCTCTGAAAAATTCCTGATGTGGGGGTGGGGGTTATATAGCCCCCCTGAGCGGCTCATTAATGACATCGGAAAGTCCAAACAGTGGAAGGTGAAGCCTCACCATTAATTTTTATCGGAAGACGAAACGTCTTTTATTAAAGGCTACCTGCGAGGTGCAGCAGTTCGGCTCCCGAGCGTAGCCCCGACCTCGGCCGAAACCTCAAGCGAAGCCCCACTCAACAAGGGCCTCAAGCTACGACCCTGCCGGTCTCACTTAACAAATTGTCAAAGCAGAGAAATCGAAATTTTATTACTCATGGAGTGCCAGAAATGGCCACACAATACAATGAAGATATTACAAATCGCTCATCGCTCGGCTTAAAACTCAAACTCGGTGCTTTCGACGGGATCCTCCACGCGCCCCGCCGGTCCGGCCGGCGAGGGCACCCTGGCAACAGAGCTCTGCGCATCGGCAGGTCGGGCCGTCTCCAAGAAAAAAAGTCGGAGAAGGTCCCAATACGGAATTGCTCGCCTCCTCGAGCAGACCGTTGCCTAGAATGAGCTTCAGCCTACGAATCTCCAACTCTTTCTCTACAACAGCCTCTCGAAGAAAGGACTCCGAAGCCGGTCACCCAATCGAGGTATCCGAGATCGACCAGCTCGTCTCAACTGCCCACCAGTCCCGGTCGGTTATGGCCTTCTTCAGGCAAGCGACCTCCAGGCTGAGCTCCTTAGACTTGTTTATAAAGTAATTCACAGCGGCCTCTCGATCCCGAGCCTGCTTACGATGGCGAGCCAGGAAACTCTCCGTGGTCCCAAGCTCAGCTCGGACCCAGGAGACCTCGGCAGAGCCAAGGTCGGTGCCGAGGACCTCATGCGTCTATCAAGAAGACGGGAAACACAAGTCGCAAAGCGAGGCGAAAAAAACACAAGTCAAAGAGCATCGGCCAAAAATCTTTTATAAATTCAAAAATTTTGTATTACAAAAGGCGGTGGCCAGTCCACGTAAGGTGTTTACAAAATCAAAAGAATGAAAGTCCAAAACTATTTTTGAGGGGGGGACGACACCTCTTCGTCAGCCGGGTGGCCCTCGACCTCCTCTTGCTGAGGGTCCCCCATCTCCTCCTCGCCATCGGGCGTTGGCGGGTGCTCTGGTTCCCAGTTGTAGTGGAGATGGTCAACCCATTTGTCCGGGTAGATCATCTTGAAGTGCTCCTTCGCCTTGTCATAGGCCTCGTCCTAGGCTAGGATCAGAGTATCCGCCAGGGTGATCTCCATCTCTGCCACGGCCTTCTATGCCTTCTCCACCTCTACCTGAGCCTTGGACTTGAGGTGCGCCACCTCGCTCTTGTGATTGTCAGAAAGCGACGCCATCTGAGCTTGGACGACCGCCACGGCACTCCGAGCCTCCTTCAGCTCGTCCGTCAGCTTGGTAACCCCGCAGAAGTACTTCTCCATGTTCTTCCTCTCGACGAGGACCTCCTTCTCCAAGCACTTGTAAAAGTGCTGCCCATGAAGTACCGCCTGTCCGAGGGAGAATAAGTTAGAGGAAATAAAATAAATCTACGCACAAAGCAAATTCCAAACACTTACCGAGAGCTGCACCTGAGACCACCATATAAAGGCCGTCTCGGATGTCTCTGTCACCAGAAATATCCGGTCTCGCTCCGTGGCGATATTCTTCACCACCTCCATGGCCACCGGACCTTCGAGCAGGGTATCCCCTGCCTTGACCGCCCAGTCTGGGGTGTGCGGCCTCAGGCTGTGCTGCCCCACCATCTGCTCGGCACTGAGGTGGGGTGGAGGGAGCCTCTACTCAGAAACCTCGGCCTCTTTTCTACTACCGGAGCTCGCCCCCGGTTCCATCGATGACCTCGATGTGTGGTGGTGCTTCTTCACCCTCTTCGGGGACGACTCCACCGTCACCGGGGTCGGCCCTTAACTAGTTCCCGCACCCGGGGCACCCTTTTTCGCTTGGTTCGCCCTCCTCTTGGTGGCTACGACCAACAAGGCATGTTGGTTGTCGAGCTGCCTAGCAGTCATCTGTGCAAAAGGGAAGAAAAAGAAGCAAATGTTAACACGAAGGCAGGAAGATTAACGAATTCAGAACAAAAACATACTAGGGTCGGCTGGGCTCAGTCCGGCTCGGGCCAAGTGCAGCTCTGTCACTCGTGGCCACCCTATACTGTGCCCCCAACCATCCTCTCCACCTTTGCCCATTCTTTCTTCGATAACTCACTGCGCTTCGGAGGCTTGTGGTTCAGTTTGCCGCAGTTCCAAGCGGTTGGAATCTTCCAAGGCTTCTCACTCCGGACTATGAAGTACTTCTCCTTCCACCCTTTGATGGAGTCTGGATGACCGTGCATCACCTTCTTGTGAGGTCGCGGCAAGAGGTAGAAGATCCTCTCTGCATTGCCGACCGAGATCATCCCCAAGATAGCGCGGAAATATGTAAGCCTCGGCTTGATCCCCTTCTCCTGACACTTCAAGATGAAGCAGATCAAATGTTTCCACGAATTGGGACCGTATTGCATCGGACTCAGCTTTGCCCAATTCAAAATTCTCACGATGAAGGGGTGCAGCGGCAGCCTCAGCCCCAAGACGAAGGCATCATTGGGAAACATACAGTAGCTCGACGCAAGAGCTGTGGTCGGACGGATTCCTGGGTTCGGCATCAAAAGCTCGAACTCCTTCGGGATGAAGTAGGCCGCCTTCAGGATATGTAGGTAGTCCACTCTCAAGACGCACTGAATGCTATCCATCTTAATCATCTCCCGACCCTCGTCCTGCAGTAGGGAGGTGAACGCAACAAGACCCTCAACATCGTCAGGGTACATCCTGATCGACTCCGGGTTTCTAGAAGACACAGGGGCAAATTCGAACCCCAATTTAGGACCATATTTATTCGGCATAGGGGGGCTGTCCGGACGAACCCACTTTCTCCTCCTCCTACGAGGGCAAGACTTTCTCTCCGGAGAAAGGGTCGCTAATGGGGGCAGAGGAGGGAGACCATCCTTACCATCGGCTGCCTCTCCTGCGGTTCCTCCCTCCTCTTCTCCCCGACCATCGTCTCCCTCGGCTCCTTGATCGGGCTCCTCCAAGTCGTCCTCCGGACCAATCTCTTCCCCCTCAGGGTCTTCTTCCTCGTCCTCTGCCTCCTCAACAATCCCCTCTCCCTCGGGGTTTCCTCCTTCGTGCTCACCCTCCTCCACAGGCTCCTTACCTGGCCTACGGGATCTCAAATATTACACAACAAAAACCACATCATTCTCGCCATCCAACCCTACGTCTGACATAACCTCCTCCTTGATTCTGAGGTCACTCAGAGACCAAGATGTCGATGTTGACTCAACATCCCCCTCAGAATGGCCTAAAGAGCTTGCCTCGGAGCCAGACTGAGTGCGCAACATTACGAATCGAAAATACTAACCTGAAAGTATCGAGCTACGGAGAGATCACCGCAAAAAAGGTCGTCGACGGTAATTGGGAAAAATCCTGTTATGGAGAGAAAAAATGCAAGTGTGGAAATAAAGGAGGGGGGGGGAGAGATTTATAACAGAGGAAGGGACTCCTCGATTTTTGTGAAAAGATCTAACCGTTGGATCTTGATCATCAAGATCCAACGGCCACTAGGATCTGAATCGCTTCGATTCTTATGCCTGTGATGTCAGCATGGGGCACAAAATTACCTCTTTACCCTCAGCCATTTCAGCCGATACAACGGCTCAGAAAGCATGGCCAACTGCTCATGTGCTACCCCAGGCTTTTCCCAACAAGTCAGGGGGCTCGGCGCTCGGATGGCACCGCGAGGCATAAATTTTTCCTCAATTCAGCTTGAGGCTTGATGCTCGGATGACACCGTAAGTCACAAATTTCTCCTCAATTCAACTTGAGGCTCAGCGCTCGAATGGCACCACGAGCTACAAAAATCTCCTCAATTCAGCTTGAAACTCGGCGCTCGGATAACACTGCAAGCCACAAAAATCTTCTCAATTCAGCTTGAGGCTCGGCGCATGGATGACACCGCGAGCCACAAATTTCTCCACAGTTTAACTTAAGGCTTAGCTCTCGGATGGCACCGCGAGCCACAAATTTCTCCTCAATTCAGCTTGAGGCTCGGTGCTCGGATGACACAGCGAGCCACATAAATCTCCTCAATTTAGCTTGAGGCTCGGCACTCAGATGACACCGCGAGGTACAAAAATCTCCTCAATTCAGTTTGAGGCTCGGCGCTCAGATGACACTGCGAGCCACAAAAATCTCCTCAATTCAGCTTGAGGCTCGGCGCTCGGATGGCACCGTGAGCCACAAATTTCTCCTCAATTCAGCTTGAGGGTCGACGCTCGAATGACACCGCGAGCAACATAAATCTCCCCAATTCAGCTTGAGGCTCGGCGCTCGGATGACACTGCGAGCTACAAAAATCTCCTCAATTCAGCTTGAGGCTCGGCGCTCGGATGGCACTGCGAGCCACAAATTCTTCCAACAAGCAAAGGGGCTCATCTCCCGACCCTCGACACTCGGCAAGAAGAGCTCTTACTCCTCAGATCTCTACGTCCCTTGCTTTTCCAACAAGTAAGGGGGCTCGTCTCCCGACCCTAGACGCTCGGCAAACCGAGCTCCTACTCCTCAGATCTCTACGTCCCCTTGCTTTTCCAACAAGTGAGGGGGCTCGTCTCCCGACCCTCGACGCTCGGCAAGAAGAGCTCTTACTCCTCAGATCTCTACGTCCCCTTGCTTTTCCAACAAGTAAAGGGGCTCATCTCCCGACCCTCAACGCTCGGCAAGAAGAGCTCTTACTCCTCAGATCTTTACATCCCCTTGCTTTTCCAACAAGTGAGGGGCTCGTCTCCCGATCCTCGACGCTCGGCAAACCGAGCTTTTACTCTTATGCACTCGACACCCCCTTACTTTTCCAACAAGTAAGGGGGCTCATCTCCCGACCCTTGACGCTCGGCAAACCGAGCTCCTACTCTTTTGCACTCGACACCCTTCGTGACTCCAAGAGAGGATCCCCAGCATCCTACCCCGCTGACCTCTTCGGGAAGATACAGATCCTGTTTTTCGCCGTACACACCACTCTGCTCTTCCTACATAGACAAAAAACCACTCCTACACTGCTAAATTATCCCGCCCTCCAGGAGTGGAGGGCTCCTGATATGGGTCAGATGACGTGGCCCCTTCTGGGATACAGGATCCCCTAAAAAACCGCTCACCCCTGATCATCAGATCAGCCAGGTCAGCCCTAGGCCCCATGGGCTTCTGCCACATCAGGCCCATGGGCAATCGGGTCTAGACTCGGCCCAAACGAGTCCAAACCCGGCTCAAACGAGTCCAGACCCGCTTTGCACTGCCTATAAATACCAGGCCCTCTCCCACCTTCACAGGTAATCAATCTTTTCCCTCTAAAAACCCTAGCTACTGTTACGCTTCAGTAACTAACTAGACCGTCGGAGGGCCTGCCACCGGGATCAACTCCGATGTTCCTAGGCCGAGTGCAGGCACACGAGACTTCCGGATCCGAGCTTCCAGATTCGAGCCGAGCATCCGACCTCCACTTCACTCCTGCCTACTCCCGAGTCTCCCCCTCAGCTGAGGGTCGGGTGTATAGCCAATACCGAATCTTCCACTTTATAAATTGAGAGAACTCACACTTGGTGCAGCCACCCCCAAAAACAAACCGCATCATTCTTGATGAAAATTATCACTTTTGTCGAGAATGCTATTTTGTGATGGTTTAATGATCATGGCTTTATGCATCACAATTGGGTCATAAACTATAATGTATAAATTTTCTATTTCGACCAATTTTACTGTCAAAATTATAATTCCCGATGAAAGAATTACTGACAATAATATTTTATTTTTGATCGATTTGGGCCTCACAAATATTTTCAAAATGGAAACATAAAACTTTCTTGTGCCGAACTTGCTTCTACCTATTTCGTCAAAAATGCTACTTAAATCCATTGACAATTTATTTTTTGGATTTTTTTATATAAAAAAATCCAAAAACTTTACCTGCTCATGAAATATTCATCAAAATAGACAACTCATATAACAACAACAATTAGGTAGACAACGAAATATAAGATTTAATACACACCTTGTTGCAAGTATAAATGTGGTCCACTGGGTAAAATTTTTTGCCGGTGAGTAAGAGGTCGGGCGTTCAAATCCCGCTTGTACAAAAAAATTTCAATTGATATATATTCTGGATAAAGTGTGGATCTGTGTGGCTAAAAAACTCAAATATCGGATAGTCTTATGCAATAGAATCACTAAAATTCCACTAATTATTAGGTTTCAAAATTCATCACATCACATATTGCTCATACTTTATTTTCTCCTGGTTCTTAACTCCTCTCTTGCTCTCTAAAAAAGTCATCAACATCAGTTTTAACATTATGTGTCGTAATAAAATGTGTCATCATACAAAGAAAATAAAAACACTGTCTATTACTTATAGTCATAACCAAAATTACTAGGTGTACCTGATGTTCTTCTTGATTATTGTCTCCAAAACCACGAGCTATTATTTCCTTAATTTCTTGAGCCTTTTTAGGTTGTACTTGAGCAAAAAAGTTCAAAAGCATTTTGTTTTGTTCCCTCAAGGCCCAAATCTCTTTTGGTTCTGGATTTGTAATTGTAGTAGCCCCGCCATCATCCTTATATTTGATGACACAGTCGAATCCTCCGATGTTGCCGAAGAATTGACACCCTTCCTCATCTCTGGTCCATTACTTCCGAACCTGATTCCCCTTTCTTTGGGGCAGATTGAAATAAAGAATATCAACAATACTTTAGAGAGAGAAGTGTGGAGATTGAAATACAAAAGAGAAATTCAGCCACACATTTTAATAAGCAGTTTACGGACGTGAGAGCTTGGATCCATTTTTAAGGCATTTTTAACGAACAGTTTGTGGGAGTGAAAAACTTTGATTCTTCTTCGGGTTGAATTAGAGATAAAGGAGAAATATCATGCTAAGGGTAGTATAGTATGAGGTGCATGACATTCCATGAACATGGAATATGCTCCCCGTCACATGATGTAAGATGATAGCTATTCCACGCATTGACCTGAGAAATGACAATACGGTCCCTCCCAAGCTGGTGCGAGTTTACCACGAGGGTGCCCCTTTCTCATTACCTTTCGTGAGACTAGATCACCTAATCTGAAGGAGCGTTTGAAGGTCTTCTTGTCGTAATAGAGAGCGATGAAATTCTGGTGCGTCACAAGGTGATTAGTTGCTACTAGGCACTTATCGTCCAACATGCGCTAGCAAAACTTCCGATGTTGTTGTATATCCATATCCTTGTTGAAGTAAATGCAAAGGGACGGGAGGACAGGATCATGAGCTCGAATGGAAGGACATCTTCATTGCCGTAGGTGAGTGCATATAGGGTTTTGTTGGGATTATGTGGATCCTACACACATAGAGAAGAGATCAAGGGTTTGAAACGAGGCAGCAAGAAGTAGCAGCAGGAATAGTAGGAACCAGCTGACTGCTTTCTTATTGCAGTCGACTGCAACTTGCAGTTTTGCACTCGACAAGATTTGACAATCGACTGCCAAGAGGAGCATTCGACCGCAACCATCAACGAGCCTCTCGGACTTGCTTGAGTCTCGAAGAAGTCGACTGCGTATTGGAGCAGTCTACCGCAATGGCGTAGATTCAAAAAAATTGGTCAACGACTGAGATTCAATATTGTGTAGTCCAATATGTATTCTATGGTGTACGATTCTATGGTTATTCCAATAGTGTTCTATTATCAAAAGAGAGACTGAGCAGCTGTTCCTAAAAGAGGAGAGTGAAGATAAACCCTACACCTTGATGGTGAGATCTTGAGTGATGTCAACTTGTTTCTTTTTATATTCTCTAGTGGAAATCGTAGGAATGCCTTTGCGCCGGGAAATAGCCATTATATTGGGTGAACCGCGATAAAAATCTAATGTGCTTGTGTATTGTTTGCTTTGTTTGTTTGTGTTTCTTTGATTTGATTACTTGTTTGCATCTCGGGTTGGGTATTGAACTCAATAAAGCGGTATCAGAGCACCGAGTTGGTTTGAGATGAGAGACAAGGGGAAAGTCGAAAGGTTCGAGGGAATAGAGTTTTCGATGTGGAAGATCCAAATAACAGCGTTTCTCCGACCAAAAGATCTAAATGATACATTGTTTAGCACGAAGCCAGAAGGAGCAGAGGTAGATCCAGTTGCATTGGCGGCTTGGAACTGTTTGGATTAGAAGGTGCTTGGAAAAATTCAGTTTCCATATTGAGAAGACAAAGACTGCAAAGGAGGCAATAAAGATTCTCACGGACATGTATGAGAAACCGTCCGCATTGAATCAGATTATTCACTTGAAGAAGTTAGTCAACATAAAGTTGTTGGAGAGAGGTTAAGAAGAAGAGCATCTGAATAATATCTGCATGGTATACAATCAATTGAAATCTTAATGGTTGAAGTTTTCGGAGGGAGCATAAGCATTGGTACTATTATCTAGTCTCTCCGACAGTTACAGGCCGGTAGTCCAAACATTCACAAGTACTATGACCAGTTTGACTACTCTGAAGGATGTTGTGAGCAACATCATGAATGAGGAGGTGAGAAGGAAAAGAAATGGAGAGTCTTCGTCATCTTCAACAACTCCATGTTGTCAGTTGAGAATTGTGGGAGAAGCAGTAACATAGGGAGGTCACAAGTAAAAACCACAGGACAAAGTCTAGAGCAGAAGATCGTAAAGGCGAGCGTTGACACTGCTATAAGTTGGTGCACATGAGAGACCAAAACGAAGAGTACAAGAAAAAATAAGGCGAGTCACAAGGAGCTAATATGATCAGCAACAAAATTTCCTTAGATAATTTGTGTTTATCTGTTGGAGTTGATATGATGCAAGGTGATTGGTTTATAGATTTAGGTGTTTCTTTTCATTGCACACCCCAGAGAGATGCTTTTGAGAACTATATGACAGGTGGTTTTGGTTCAATCACAGTTGGGAATGGGCAAAGATGTGCAGTTGTTGGAAAATGCACACTTATAGTGAAAGCTCGCAATGGTGGGCAACTTGTCTTGAATGAAACAATGCACATTCCAGGATTGAGGAAAAACATGATATCGACTAGCAAATTGGATACAGAGGGGCTTACGACAACAATTGGATATAGAGAGTGAATGATTACTACATGTGCTAGGTTAGTGGCAAAAGAAAAACGTGTTGGCGTATTCTACTTACTCAGAAGAGCTTATATCATTACTACAACATCAAGATGCAATTCTATTCCAGTCTTATGGCATGTCAGGTTGGGGCATCTTGGTGAAAAAGGTATTAAGATACTTTGTTCCAGAGATCTTTTGCCAGGGCCAAAGAAGGTTGAGATCGTTTTCTGTGAGAATTGTGTAATGGGTAAACAGAAGGCAGTTAGTTTTTAGATGAGTGGGCATGAGAAGAAGCTTGGAAAGCTAGAGTTGGTACATACATATGTGTCAGTTCCGGCTCAGGAATCTCTTATGGTGGTAAGAAATACTTCGTCACATTTATCGATGATGCTACTAGAAATATTTGGGTTTATGCCATTCATGAGAAGTCTGAGGTATTTGAGACATTCAGAGCTTGAAGGGCTAGAGTTGAGAATGATAGGGTTACAAAGTGAGAACAATAAAATCAGACAATGGTGGTGAGTACACAAATAAAGAGTTTAGTGATTTTCTGGCACATGCATGTATCCAAGGAATCAAGACAGATCCTAGAACTCCACAGAAAAATGGAGTAACATAAATAATGAACTAAACAAAACTCGAGAGAGAGAGATGCATGAGGCTTCATGTAAGTCTTCTTGTCCATCTTTGGGGAGCTATAATGGATACAACAGTGTACTTGATCAACCGTTGCTGGTCTAGTGCCCTTGATGGGGGCATACCAATAACTATGGTCAGGTAACATGTTAATTATTCGCATTTAAAAGTTTATGTTTCCGTAGTACATCAAATGCTTCTTGGAGATTGGCACATGGTCTTCTTTCTTGAGTCTCTTGACGAGCATGTCATCTACGTAGACTTCCACGTTTCTTTCAGTTTGCTCCTTGAAGACTTGGTGCACCAAGTGTCTGTATGTGGCTCCAGCGGTCTTCAACCCGAAGGGCATGACCCAGTGGCAATAGAGTCCTTGGTTGGTGATGAAGGACGTCTTCGGTATGTCTGGTGGAAACATTTGAATCTGGTTGTATCCCGAGAAGGCATCCATGAAGCTTAATAGCTCGTGACCGGAGGTGGCATCGATCAAGGCATTTATGCTATGTACAGGGAAGGGGTCTTTTGGGCATGCCTTGTTAATGTCGGTGAAGTCTATGCAGATTCTCCATTTGTCGTCTGCTTTCTTTACCATTACCACATTCGCTAGTCACGCGGGATAGCTAACTTCTTGAATGAATCCGACAGCTAGGAGCTTATTGACTTCCTCATTCACTGCTTGTTGTCTGTCGAAGGGAAAGTTTCGTTGCTTTTGTTGGACGAGCTTAACGTCCGGGTTCACGCTCAAACTATGCATGATTAGAACTTCGAAGATGCCTGGCATGTCAGATACGATCAAAGCGAACAAGTCTCGGTTCCCCCTTATGCAAGAAATGAGTTGCTTTTTGACTCGGTGGGGGAGAGCCTTACTTAAACATTTGGTCTAATATTCTTCGAAGAAATGGATTTTTTCTAGTCCATCCACTGGCTCAAAGTTATCTTGACCCCTTTCTTGTTTGAATGCCTTCGAGATCCTTGTTGAATAAAGTTATTGAAACCCCAGTGCTCTTAGGAAGGGGGATGTTGTGCACTAAGTTCATTTCTCTTAGGAAGACTTTCTTATAGGAGTGAACTCTCCCCCATTGGTCCTCCGTGGATGGAGTGGAAGACTGCCATACGCCCTGAGCCATGGGACTCAGAAGACTTTTTTGGGCATTTGTTAGCTCCCCGGACTGGAGGAGGCTCAATGTGGTCCCTTGGGTAAACTTTAAGAGGTAGCACCATTGGATCAGAACTTCAAGCTCCTCATTGAGGGATCGGCAATCATCGGTGAGGTGTATATGGTCCCTGTGAAAGGCACACCATTTGTTCATATCCATTCTCTTGGTTGAGGTGCTCATCTTAGGAGGAGGTTGAAGGAGCCTGTCCTTCTCAACTTCTATGAGGACTGGAGAGATGCTGACATTGAGGGGAGTGAACTTTTCAAAGCGAGAGGCTAAAGGAGGGCAACGCTGAACTGAAGCATCCTTCTAGGAGTAGCTCTTCATTGACATTCTTCTGCCTGTTCACATAGAAAGACCCATTTTGTTCTTGTTGATGAATGACATCTTCCATTCGAATGTACTTCTCAATCCTTTGAAGGAGGTCTGAGAAATCTCAGGGAGGTCTATTTAAGATGGATGTGGCTTACATTGTACTTGAAGGCAGTCATGACTACGACTGAGTCGAGTGGGGGAATGGATTGGACTCAGCTGTGAATCGTTGGACTTAACTCTTTAGAGATTCCTCATCCCTCTATTTTAAGTCAAGTAGGGAGTCACTAATTTTCTATGTCTTGCGGCTGGTGATGAAGTGTGTAGCGCCTCGAATTTTCAATAAATAAATATGAAAATACGTGACACAATTTCTAGCATCTACCTCAATGTAATAGTAAATATAGCCAAAAATAGAATTTTTTTCAACTTTTATTACATTTATTCTTTACATAGCACAACAGAAATTAAACTCCTTGAATGACAATTTCTTTCTTTTACAATCCATTCTTTTACAATTTGCATAAGCCATATTATCATTCTACCACATGCATCCAATCCCAAGCTAATGATACCTACGTATTAAATATGAGGCTAGAGATAACCCTAACCCCCAAAACTACGGAGTTAGCCATAACGGTGTAAGTGACATCAAAAGAAATACAAATTAAATGAAGCATAAAGAATATATTCATAATTAACACATTCCAACCGTAGTAACATATGAATAATGAAATGACGATAAATAAAGCATAAAACATCAAGTGAAACTAAGCTAAGTATCAAGTGTAGGAAAGCAGAAAACATCATGCATAATACAAGTCAGGAAAACACAAATGCAGTATGATGACTCTCTAATGCTTACTTGTCGAATTCTATGCATTCCATATTACATAGGTCCGGTGCAAGCCCTTAATGTTTTCCACTTTATAGGGTTTAATCCCTCGTTATGAAACTAATCCTACTACGGTAATAGAAACAAGATCTAGAATACTCCGTGAATAGGCCTAACAACCCTCGATGCGCAAGCATCATGTAAGCATAGCTCTGACTCCAGAGAATCACTTCCCTGCCGTGTACCCCACGATAGGCCTGCCGACCCTCGACGTGCAGATACACAGTGCATTTTGTGAATAGACCTGTCGACCCTCAACACGCGAATGCACCGTATGTTCCGTGAATAGGGCTGTCGACTCTCGACACACGAACATACCAACTGTCCTCTAGACACTCCGTGAATAGGCCCGCCGACCCTCGACACGCGAATATACTAGGGACACAACAAAACACAGTCCTGGAATACATCTGTTGGACTAACAACAGAGCCCATACTTACGTTTCCCAAGTTCTATCACAACCCCGCTAGTGCCTGTCCTTAAGTTGATTATTATTAATTAAAACACAACTTTCCTCTCTCTAGAGTTGGTGTACCCTGCCGGACTTAATTCCACCAAAACAGCCCCAAGGCCCAACTGGACAAATTCACAAAATCTCATCTGCCAGTTTACAGGAATCCAACTCAACCTCTAGAGACTCACAACTCAAATATCAACACAAAATCTTTTATTTAAAACTCTTAATTCCATCATCAAATCATTTATTTTAAGAAAACTTCATAAAATTTCACAAATCCAAATTTATTTGAATACTCACAATTTCCAAAAGTAAAGTCTGAGATTAAATTTTTTAAACAACTGAGTTTCACATTTTGAAGTCATAGAAAAAAATCACAAAACATCAATCCCTCGAAATCCATATAATCTGCTTTCTTAAGTTATAGAAATTACGAGTTAAACTCTATTATAATCAAAATGTAACTCTATTTTAAACATAGTATTATGTAGCAAAAACTTCATCTAAAACAGTAGATCAATAATCCATAAATTCGAAGAAATAATCGTTCAAGAAAACAATGAAACTCAACAAAAGTAATCAGCAGCACAGCTGACGGTCGACTGTCATGCTAGTTCAAAAAAACGATGGTCGACTGTCAAGCTAAAAATCCCAAAAATCCACAACTGATAGTCGACCAACACTTTGTGTGTTAAATGGGTGCAGTTGACTGACATGTTCAAATACTCAACTTAAATATTCGTGCACCTCTCAACTGATACATAGTTTGTAATCTTTAAAAACATGAATTTGTGAAATAAAAATTCTGAGATGATTAAATACAACTTATATAACATACCGGAGTTTATAAATCAAATTAAACTCTCAACAAATTCATAAAAGAGCAAAATTTCGACAAAACTCTACACATCAGAGAAGTATATATATATATATATATATATATATATATATATATATATATATATATATATATAGAGAGAGAGAGAGAGAGAGAGAGAGAGAGAGAGAGAGAGAGAGATCTTCGGTTGCACACTACTTTGGTGAGCACTCTGTGAGCACTCACGAAATAGAGACCCTATGAAAAATCTGAACCGCTCATATTGTTCTATATGCCTAAGATAACCTAACAATAAAAAATCAATTAATTTGAAATTCATTTGTCCATGATTTACATCATCACAAAATTATATGGCTGAAAATTCTAACAGCATGATGGATGGGCAAATGAACTTCAAATTACTTGATTTTTTATTGTTAGGCTATCTTAGGCATATAGAACAATATGAGCAGTTCGGATTATTCATAGGGTCTTTATTTCATGAGTGCTCACGGAGTGCTCACCAAAAGTAGTGTGCAACCGAAGGGGACTCTCTCTCTCTCTCTCTCTCTCTCTCTATATATATATATATATATATATATATATATATATATATATATATAGGCTTATATGTGTATCTGTATAAGAAACTTCATCCAAAATCATTGTCAATGAGTAGTGTGATATCCAGTTTAATCTCTGTATCAAAATAGATCAAGAATCCACTTAAAAACTACACAAAACACAAAAATCACAAGTTTCGGCTGCGTGCAATCAATCCCGAAATTAGAACTCCTTTTCAACACTTCAAGACTTGATTTTTGATCTCAAAACTCTTCTTGCCACTTTTTATACACAACTACAAACTAGTTATGTTAGTTTGCCCATGATTATATGCATCTACAACAATCTTTAGTCAAGAAAACCCTCAAATAGATCATACACATATTTAAACAGCAAAGCATCCATCTTTATTTAGTTTTGTGCATCTCACATCATATAATCTCATTATATACAATCAAATCAGTAAGAATATGGAAGAAAAAAATATACCCATGATTCCTACTAAGTTCTTAACATTCTTAAGTCATCTATATAGAGATTTTATTCATCAATTGCATATCATTCATGAAAAGTTCCACTTTTAATTATCCATCCCTCAATATAGTCAATATATCATCATACAATCATATATCATGCATTCTACTAGATAAATCATTATATATAACATGCATAGAACAACAAGAAATCAAACATATGTCCCTCACCTTATTGAAGAATCAACGAAAATAATAAAGAATAAGAAAAGCTCATCCATTCGCAAAAAAAAATCTAAGATCATCGCTTCGAAACTCCAAGAAAATCAATAATAAAAATATCCTTTTGTTTTGTGCAGAGGAGGGACAGCTGTAGCAGCCCCCTAAATAGTCGAAATATGGAGTATTAGGGTTTTGAGAAGATTTTGCAAAATAATCTTGAATAAAAATATCTTTACATATATATATATATCCTTTATACTAGGTAACTAGATTAACCAATTTAGTTGAGATTTAAAACGAAAGTAACCTCCCCAGATCTGGCCGACATCTATATCAAATAAGAAAAATAAATTTTGTAATTTTTGCCTCAAAGTGGCGATTTTGCAAAAAGACCATTCTTTAATAAATTAGCAAAATAAACCAAATATATTAGAATAAAAATTAAAATCTTTACTTCTGCGTTGGCCAACCATCATGCTCAGCCCAGAAATCCAAAAATTTGGAGTTTTTACTCCAAGTGGTAATTTTGTACAAAAGCCCCTCTTTTTTTAATATTTGCAAACATGCCAAATAAATATAAAAATTGCACGTGCAAAAAGATAAATTTCAGAAAAATATTTATTAAATCACCAAAAATAATTTTAATTCATTTATTAATCTAAAAAAACATTATTTAAAATTCTAGGGTGTTACAAAGTGTGTGAGGAAGAGCTCCTCAAACTGATCAAAGGAGAAGGTGGACCATGGAGAGAGACGTGAGAATCACTCTCGTGCTGATCTCTTCAGGGTTGTTGGGAAACCTCTTGCAGATGAGGGAGTTGGATGCTTAATGGATCATCATAAAAATTTTAAAACTCTCAAGGTGGTCTACCTATTCGGAATCACCATTATATGACTCAAAAGCTGAAATTATGAAGTTCGTGGGGACATGAGCCTCGAGGATTGTTTTGAAGAAGGGAGGTCAGATGGGGCAGTATGTTCTATCCTTTTATCCTTCTTGTTTCAATAGTTCTAGATGGTCCTCTATCTTTTGGAGGCTTTGTAATACTGTGTTGCTCTATCCCCGATCCAGTAGACCCACGAGTTTCCTCTTGCCATGAAGGAGTAGCGCAGAAAATGCTGGTTTGTCGGGTCTTGCGAAGGACGACGTGAAGGGATTGAAGTACCTCATCCTTGAAGTTTCAGAATTCTGCCCTGGTGACATGTACCTCTTCTTCCCTATTACTCCTGAGGATTGATTAACTTATTTGAGTTAAGCTTCTTTTCCCGCGAGAGGGGGGATTCCTTCTTCGTCTCCTAAGAGAGAGAGAGAGAGATCTTCTTTGCCCCCTAAGAGAAAGAGTTCTTCTAGACCTTTGTCTTCAAGAAGAGGGGTTCATCTTGCTTCCTTATCGCTCTAGGTGGGAGATCTCATCTTGGACTCGCCTTTCATTCTGGTGGTCTCGGAGATCAGATCCCTGCTGCCAGGTGCGTATAATCTGGAGGAGGTCTTGTTATGCTTGGGGTGCCACAGAGGGCATCATAGAGAGAATCTGCTAAAACCTTGTCTGGAAATATCTTCGGTTTGACTCCCAGAACTTTAGCAAATTTAGGTGACACAGAAGTATGGGAGGACCCAGTATCGAACAAAACAACAGCTTTCTTTCCATTCAAAATAAGTTCTCCTGTTACACAATATATACTCGTTACATAACAGTTCACTAATTAACGGGAAAAGAGACAGCAGAAAACACCCTAAACATCCTTCCTCGTACCAGTGATGACGTGATCCACCTCATCCTCATCAGCATTAGCTTTAGTCAAGGCAAATACTCGCCCCTGCTGGTACGGCTTCTTCCCGGTCTACTGAGTAGGTCCATTACGGACGACCTCCTGCAGTTTGGGGCAATGAGACTTGTAGTGGCCTGTCTCTCCACAATTGAAACAAGTCATTGGAGGTCTCACCCAAGTATTCTCGGGTCTTCCTGCCACTTGAACAGCGTTTGCACCCAAAGGCTTGAACCTTTGAGCCGGTAGTTGTCCCCTGACATTGCCAGCAACTGTGGGCCTCTTCCCCGCATTCCAGTTGTTCTTCCGATGCTGAACAGCGTGGAACTGCTCCATGTCTGCCTCTGTGGCTGCCGCTCATTTGATCAGCTTGTCAAACCTCCTGATTCCGAGGAGTATCATCCTGGACCTCAAGCTCGGCCTCAATCCATGCTCAAACTTACGAGCCTTCTTCGCCTCATCCATCACCAATTCGGGAGCATATCTTGAGAGCTGAGTGAATCTTGTCTTATACTCCTAAACCGACATGCCGCCTTACTGCAACGACAGAAACTCCATGGCCTTCTTCTCCTGGATGTCTGAGGGAAAATAATGACTGCGGAATTCCTCCAAAAATTCCTCCCAGCCAAGAACCAAGCCTCCCATCGTCCGCTTCATCGACTGCCACCACACAGCCGCATCCTTCTCGAATTGCAGAGTCGCCAACTTCACCTTTGCCCTCCGGGGTCTCCAGGACTTCGAAGATAGTCTCTACCTGCCGGATCCAATTGTCAGCCATGTCAGGGTCTGACTTCCCCTCAAACACCGGTGGTTTCATCCGTTTAAATGATTCCATGAGTTTGATTGCTTTGGGTACTGGATTTGTAGGCGCCCTTCCCTGATTCTGATTCATGACAACGGCATTGTGTAATGCCCCGATTTTCATTTATGAAAATTATTTATTTATTTTGCACGTAATGTGCACGTGCAATTTTTGTAGTATGAAATCTTATAATTATTTTTCATTATGGATGAAGTGTGTATATGTGTTCTTTAATTATTTTTATAAAGGCCCATTTTTCTTCAAATAAACATAAGCCTTTCTTTCTAGCCCAAATCTAATTTATTTATCTTCTTTTATAAAACTATTATTTTGGCCCATTAATTAAAGCCCATGAGTTATTCTTATTTTAATTACAACTTGTAATGTAGAACATCTTTTAAAGATTATTTTTATAGAAAATATAATGTACAACTTTTTTAAATGGAGGACTAATGCATGCACGTACACGTGCAAATGCACCATATGTGAGGCCGGTTTTGACATGGAGGGAAAATGGAAAAATGAGTGGAGTCATGGGTGGTGGTTGCTTGATCATGGTTGGTTACCATAACTCCCCCTTGAATCCTAGCCTTTTATTTTTAACTCCTAGATTGATCCTAACCCTTCATTTGCTCCAAATTTTAGTATAAATACCCCCTTAGCCTAGTTAATTTTGTACTCTTCATTTCTCGAAAACCTATAGTAGAAAATACATTTGTTAGTAGTGATTTATTAGTAGTAAGTGAGATAAAAGATTGAGAGTTGTGTGTGAGTGAGTTGTGCTTGCACCAAAGGAAGGCCGGCATCACTAGGAGCTCTCGGGTTGGCATCTTCGAAGGCTTGGGTGCACATCGAGGAGGAGGAGGAACGCTCGTTTGGCAAGGACTCTTGTTTAGGAGGTGTTGCAATTTGATTTCTCTCCAAATTAAGGTGGGTTATTTTCCATATTTCTAATTAGAAAGCATGCTAAGATTGAATTGAAATATTAATGCATGAAAAAGATTAATAAGAGTACATTTTAATTGGAAAAATGGCTTATTAGTTGATTGGAATGTTGATAAATAGCTTGTTTGTGGTTCCATCATCAAACTTAAGTTGTGTGTAAAATAATTATAGCTATGGGTTGCTTGAAGAAAAACTCATTGTTAGCATCATAAACTATATGCAAATGTTAGTAGATGAAAATGTTGTTTTATGTGCTTGAATGAACCTTTTGTGATAGTGTTGTGATGAATGACTTAGAATATATTTTGTGGGTTTGTGGAATGAATATAAACAGGGAATTGATATAGAGAATATTGATGTTACAATTGGATAAGAAATGTCGAAAAAGAAATGTGGTAGTAGTAGTATACAAATTAAACTAATTGTATGAAAAATATGTGTTTTATTATTGGAAAAATTATTTTTAAATTACTGGAGTATAAATTATTATGGGAATAATTAATCTGGAAATTTACACTAAGTTTAGTAAAAGCAAAACTCAAATGAGAGCTTTTTGAAACATCGAAATGTGCTATTAGACAGAGAGTTGATTTAATTAAAATGCAAGTTGTATTTGAGACAACTTGAGCCTATAGCTCAAGTGGTCAGGAGGCTTTCAAATGCTACAGTGTGTGCGGCTTGTGTCCCACGGTTCGCTGGTTCGATCCTTGATGTCACCATTTTTTTGTGCGTTTATGAAATTAAATGAAGCTTCAGTCCGAGAGTATGTAACTCTCTAAACTCCTTTTATATCGATGAGCACAAGTGGCCATATGGCCAGAGCGTGCGGTTGGGTTCTTTTTGGTCGCTGGTTCGAATCCTGATCTCGGCCAGAATATTACTTTGTGAAAAAATGATTTTTTTGAGTGGGTTTTTGATATTTAAAAATTATGAAAAAATTATTATTATTATTCTAAAATTATGTGGAACTTATGAAAAATAAATTGGGATTTATTAAAATGAAATAGAGTATATTTTTTGGAACAAAAGTGTAATTGGAACTTTGGTTCTACACTTATATTTTGGTGAAAGCTGTACTTTGCAAAAGAACTTAAAATAAAGTGCTAGAAAGGAAATATAAATAAGAAAATATATGAAGTGAAGTGGTATGAATTATTCTTATTGAAGAATAGTGTGATAATTATGAGTTGTGAATATTCATTTTGACCATATAATTGGTGATATGATTTTTAATGTGGAAATAAATATTTGAAGAAATACATGCATGATAATTGAATTCCATGTATGGTTATAGACTCATGAATAATTTAGAAATCATGTGATTGGAAAAGAGAATGTTATTGAGCATGAAAACTCAAACATATGAATTGTGAATTGAAATTGAAAATAAGAGTGTAGCCAAAACTCACACCGGCAAGTGAAAGTGATGAATTACGATTATTGTTATTGAAAAGTCCAGTTTGGGTCATTGTGAAATGAAAGAAATAAGACCGGTAGTAGTGAGAGGGCTAACTCTAAGAGATTGATTTTGTTCATGTTTCATTAAATTTAAGGATTTAGTATATAGTGAAGAGGTGATGAAAGTGAGAGAAAAACACAAGTATGAGGGCCTCGAGTCTACGATGTGGGTGTGATCCACAGAATGCATGCTTGATGCGTCAAAACATGGCTGGGCACTACTCCAGAAGGATCGGGATCTTGGCGACGCTTGTGGGATGTTTGGTGACTGCAAGAGGTTCGTGTGCCATGAAGGAGGCTGGATTGCCACAGAATACATGCTTGATACGTCAAGACATGGCATGGGATTTTTCTCCAGGTTTTCTGTACACGAGCTTGTACTCATAGATCATCTTGGATACTTACCGTAGTTACGGTAGTAGATTAAGTCATGACGAGGGATTGAACCCTACAAGATGAAGAACGATTAAGAGGCTTACCCTCGGACCTATGTAGTATGGGATGCATAGAATCCGAACAAGTGTGCATTAGTGTCATGTAATATAAATAATTGTATTAAGGACTAAGTGCACAATCACAACACGACATCATTAGGGTATTCTCTTTAGTTTGATATGTGACAAGTTTGTGTTCGTTAAACATGGAAAATTAGTTATACTATTTTCGGCATAGAGAGGATGACCGTGTATAATGTTCGTCGGTTGAATAAACTGACGTACCCACAGTTTTGTATGGAGGGTAAATGACATGATAAAGATTAAAGAGGCACAGATGCTTAGAGATTATTCAAATGTTGTTGTACATTTATTTAAATGTTGTAAATTTGCTTCCGCTGTAAAAATGTAAAGTGTAAAGTTTCATGTAACTCTGATGTAAAGTGAAAAGTTGTAAATTCCTTGTAAAATTGTACGAAAGAAGTGTAAAGATCCTGTGGAACCTCAAATTCAGTATATTTTGGAATTCGGGGCATTACAGAGTGGTATCAGAGCCACGCTTCACACTTGTACAAATTTATAAGGAACGACACCCTAGAAGTGGACATTAGAGTGTGTGTTTGAGTCTAGAGATTTAAATTTAAGTTACTTACATTTGTGTTGCTCTATGACTTATGCTTCTTCCTCTCTATTTCTAAGATGACTGATCACTTCGACCCTGCTGGAGACGACAATTGGCATATCATCGAGGAAGATTATTATCCTAGACAAGCAGATTCCGAGGAAGAGTACTACCCAGGGCAAGCTGACTCTGACGGAGAAGGATGGCCTGAATCCCGAGAGATCACCCCACCTCCGGATTCATCTGATGACTCTTCTGACGAAGAAGAAGAACCAGTTCCAAGTAGTCTTGTGATATCTCTTTAGAGGCAGGTAGAAACACTGCGGGAGGGAGTTGGACTATTGGAGGCTCAGTTGGCAAAGCGCAAGGACAACTTTTCAGTTCTCAATCATCGTGTATGGGAACTCGAGAAGAGGAAGAATATGACCGATGTGCTGAAGGAAGAAGTTGATGAACTACAGGGAGAACTTCGAGAAGCAAAGAGGAACCGTAGGAGTTAGACTGTTGTAGCTTCTACTGTTTTCATTCTGATGTCAAGAAATGTTTTCAATTTGAATGTATAAAGTTTGGAATTTAATGAAATGCAAGTTGATTTAAAATTCATGTCCTATACTTCGAATTTAATGGATCTTTTGCATCAGAATATGGCTAGAAGAGGAGCTAGAAACGGAGAAGGTCTGGACTTGGAAACGGAACTTGCGAGGGTCTGTCAGACACTCAACACCGTGGCCATGAATCAGAACCAAGGAAGGGTACCTGCGAATCCGGTGCCTGAAGCAATCAAACTCGTGGAATCGTTCAAACGAATGAAATCACCTGTATTCGAAAGGAAGTCAGATCCTGATGCGGCTGACAACTGGATTCGTCAGGTAGAGACGATCTTCGAAGTGCTGGAGACCCCTGAGGGCAGCAAGGTGAAGTCGGTGACTCTGCAACTTGAGAAGGATGCGGCTGTGTGGTGGCAGTCGATGAAGCAGACGATGGGAGGTATTGTTCTTGGCTGGGAGGAATTTTTAGAGGAATTCCGCAGTCACTATTTCCCTTCCGACGTCCAAGAGAAGAAGGCTATGGAATTTCTATCACTACAACAAGGTGGCATGACAGTTAGAGAGTACAAGACCAAGTTTACTCAGCTCTCAAGGTACGCTCCTGAATTAGTGATGGATGAGGCAAAGAAGACTCGTAAGTTTGAGCATGGATTTAGGCCGAGCTTGAGGTCCCGGATGATACCTCTTGGTATCAGAAGATTCTACAAGTTGGTCAAGCGCGTGGCAGCCACGGAAGCAGATATGGAGCAGTTTCATGTTGTTCAGAATCGGAGGAACAACTGGCAGTCTGGAAAGAGGTCCGCAAATTCTGGAAATTTCAAGGGTCAACCATCGGCACAAAGGTTCAAACCGACAGGGGCAAACGCTATCAACGTGGTTGGAAGACCCGGAAACAATGTTGTGAGACCTCCTGCGGTAAATTGCTTCAACTGTGGTGAGACGGGACATTACCAATCTCAATGCCCCAAGCCACAGAGTGGTAATCGCAATGTACCAATGCAGCAGACTGGAAAGAGATCGTACCAACCAGGACGAGTATTTGCCTTGACGGAAGCTGATGTCGATGAAGTAGATCATGTCATCACTGGTACGAGGGCGGATGTTTAGAGGTTTATGCTGTTTCTTTTTCCCGCTTATTTTGGGAACTGTTACGTAATGGGTGTATATTATGTAACAGGGGAACTTTATTTGAATGGAATGAAAGCTGTTGTTTTGTTCGATACTGAATCATCTCATACTTTTGTATCTCCTTAATTTGCTAAAGTGTTGGGAGTTAAACCGAAGATTTTTCCAGGCAAGATCTTAGCAGTAGCTACTCCATCAGGAGAAACTTTAACCACTGATCGGTATTATGCAGATTGCGAGATTGTGATTGGGGACAGAACCTTCGGAATTGATCTGATCGAGCTGACTATCTTGGGAGTCGATGTTATCATTGGCATTGATTGGATGTCGGTGTATAGTGCAAGCATCGAGTGCAAGACCAAGACGGTAACAGTGAAGGCTCCAGGTGGACTCGAAGTCACTTTCCAAGGGAAGAAGAAGTGTTCTAGGCTGGTGGCAGCTATCCGCAAGGAAGAGATTACTGTGGAAGTGCAAGGGATTCCTGTGGTTCGGGACTATCCGACCGTATTCTTGGATAATTTTCCTGGGTTACCCCCGCATCGTGATGTAGAGTTCAGCATCACTGTTCAACCAGGAAGTGCACCCATTTCTAAGGCACCGTATAGGATGGCTCCAGTGGAACAGGATGAGGTGAAACGGCAGATTGAGGAACTGTTGGAGAAAAGCTTTATTCAACCTAGTGCGTCACCTTGGGGAGCACCAGTACTTTTGGTAAAGAAGAAGGATGGATCGATGAGAATGTGTATCGATTACCGAGAGCCGAATAAGATCACTGTTCAGAATAAGTATCCTATTCCCCGAATTGATGACTTGTTCGATCGTCTACAAGGAGCAGCTGTTTTCTCCAAAATAGATCTTCGATCAGGATATCACCAAGTTCGAGTGAAAGCTGAAGATGTGCACAAAACTGTATTTAGAACTCGACATGGGCATTACGAATTCTTAGTTATGCCATTTGGAGTGACGAATGCACCTGCAATCTTTATGGATTTGATGAACAGAGTTCTGAGGCCGTTCATTAATTCTTTCATCGTGGTGTTTATCGACGATATCCTCGTGTACTCCAAATCAGAAGAGAAGCACACCGAGCATCTGGCAGCAGTTTTGAAGAAGCTGGAAGAGCAGGAGTTGTACGCCAAGCTATCCAAGTGTGATTTCTAGAAATCTGAAGTGGCATTCCTAGGTCACATCCTTTCTAAGAAGGGAGTGGCAACTGACCCTCAGAGATAGAGGCAGTAAGAGATTGGGCTAGGCCTACTATAGTAAAGGAAGTCAGAAGTTTTCTTGGAATGACTGGATACTACAGGAGATTCATTCAAGGTTCAGTTATCTGTGCCGCTTACTAGTTTGACCAAGAAGAATGTGAACTTCAAGTGGACTGAGCAATGTGAGGCGAGCTTTCAGGAGTTGAAAGAGAAGCTGACTACTGCACCTATTTTGGCTTTGCCTAGAGCAGGTGTTGAGTATGATGTTTACAGTGATGCTTCACATTGTGGGATTGGTTGTGTCTTAATGCAAGAAGGAAGAGTGATTGCTTATAGGTCTAGGCAACTACGACCTCATGAGAAGAATTACCCGACTCATGATCTGGAGTTGGCTGCGATTATCTTTGTCCTGAAGCAATGGAGACACTACGTGTACGGTGAGAAATTGAACATGTACACAAACCACAAGAGTTTGAAGTACATATATCAGCAGAAGGATCTGAATTTGAGGCAGCGAAGATGGTTGGAAGTACTTGAGGATATGCGAACTGAGATCAAATATCATCTTGGGAAAGCTAATGTTGTTACTGATGCACTTAGTCACAAGAGCAATTTATCCAGTTTGATTACAACTCAGAAGCATCTGATGGAAGAATTGAACCGAGCAGGTATTGAAGTTGTCTTGCAAGGATTGGGAGCATCTTTAGCTCAGTTGAGGCTTCAGCCTACTTTGAATGGAAGGATCATTGCAAGTCAGGAGGTTGATGCTGATATTTTGGAGATCAAGGAGCAGGTTGATGCTGGCAGGTTGCCCGGATTTCAAATCAGGGATGGAGTGCTGTGGTTCGGAGATAGACTATGCGTTCCAAATCAGGCGGACCTGAAAGAGAGTATTCTTCAGGAGGCACATGCTACTCTTTTGTCGGTACATCCTGGGAGTACTAAGATGTACAGAGACATCAAACCGCATTTCTGGTGGTCAGGTTTGAAGCGGGATGTGGCTGAATTTGTGGCGAAGTGTGAGGTTTGTCAGCAAGTCAAAGCCGAGAATCAGAAACCCGGAGGTCTATTACAACCGTTACCTATTCCGGAATGAAAGTGGGATAGCATCAGTATGGATTTCATTACGGGATTGCCCAAGAGTCCTAAAGGCAATGATGTGATTTGGGTTATAGTCGATCGACTAACCAAGTCCACTCACTTTTTGGCGATGAAACTCACTGCTTCGATGGATAAGTTAGCTGAGTTGTATGTTGGCAAAATCGTCAGGCTTCATGGTGTTCCGTCAACTATTGTGTCTGATCGAGATGCGCGGTTTACTTCGCATTTCTGGAAGAGTCTTCAGACAGCTTTGGGTACCAAGATGGATTTCAGCACTGCTTTTCATCCGCAAACCGATGGGCAGACCGAGAGAGTTAACCGTATTCTTGAGGATATGCTTCAGTATTGTGTACTAGACTTTGGAGGCAGTTGGGAAAGGCATTTACCTTTGGTAGAGTTTGCCTACAACAACAATTTTCAGACTAGCATTGGGATGGCACCGTACGAAGCTCTGTATGGCAGGAAGTGTAGAACACCTATTTGTTGGTTTGATGTTGGAGAGCGTCAATTGTTTGGGCCTGAGCTTGTGTAGCAAACCTCTGAAAAGATTGATTTGATCAGGAAAAGGTTGGTAGAGGCTCAGAGTAGGCAGAAAAGCTATGCAGACAACCGGAGAAGGGACCTTGAGTTTGAGGAAGGTGACTTCGTCTTTCTGAAAGTATCGCTCAGTAAAGGTGTGATTCGATTTGGCAAAGGCGGGAAAATAGCCCCGAGGTTTATAGGCCCGTATAAGATATTGAAAAGAATCGGAAAAACTGCTTACCGGCTTGAGTTACCGGAACAGTTATCTCAGGTGCACAATGTCTTTCATGTGTCTATGCTGAGAGGTTATATTCCAGATCCGAGTCATCATTTGCCTGAAGTGCCGGAAGGTTTGCATTTGGATCTCAACTACATCGAGTCTCCTGTCGAGATTGTTGATCGTCGAGAGAAAGTCTCGAGGAATAAGACGATACCGATGGTCAAGGTAGTCTGGAGGAACCATTTGGTTGAAGAGGCTACTTGGGAGTCTGAGGAGAGGATGTTGAAGGATTATCCTGAGCTTTTTGCTTGATTTGTATTTTTCTTGTGCTTGTTGTGAGTGTTTTGTTTCTCGCTCTTGACTGTAGTTCCGGTGACGGAACTATTCTAAGGAAGGAGTGTTGTAATGCCCCGATTTTCATTTATGAAAATTATTTATTTATTTTGCACGTAATGTGCACGTGCAATTTTTGTAGTATGAAATCTTATAATTATTTTTCATTATGGATGAAGTGTGTATATGTGTTCTTTAATTATTTTTATAAAGGCCCATTTTTCTTCAAATAAACATAAGCCTTTCTTTCTAGCCCAAATCTAATTTATTTATCTTCTTTTATAAAACTATTATTTTGGCCCATTAATTAAAGCCCATGAGTTATTCTTATTTTAATTACAACTTGTAATGTGGAACATCTTTTAAAGATTATTTTTATAGAAAATATAATGTACAACTTTTTTAAATGGAGGACTAATGCATGCACGTACACGTGCAAATGCACCATATGTGAGGCCGGTTTTGACATGGAGGGAAAAGGGAAAAATGAGTGGAGTCATGGGTGGTGGTTGCTTGATCATGGTTGGTTACCATAACTCCCCCTTGAATCCTAGCCTTTTATTTTAACTCCTAGATTGATCCTAACCCTTCATTTGCTCCAAATTTTAGTATAAATACCCCCTTAGCCTAGTTAATTTTGTACTCTTCATTTCTCGAAAACCTATAGTAGAAAATACATTTGTTAGTAGTGATTTATTAGTAGTAAGTGAGATAAAAGATTGAGAGTTGTGTGTGAGTGAGTTGTGCTTGCACCAAAGGAAGGCCGGCATCACTAGGAGCTCTCGGGTTGGCATCTTCGAAGGCTTGGGTGCACATCGAGGAGGAGGAGGAACGCTCGTTTGTCAAGGACTCTTGTTTAGGAGGTGTTGCAATTTGATTTCTCTCCAAATTAAGGTGGGTTATTTTCCATATTTCTAATTAGAAAGCATGCTAAGATTGAATTGAAATATTAATGCATGAAAAAGATTAATAAGAGTACAATTTAATTGGAAAAATGGCTTATTAGTTGATTGGAATGTTGATAAATAGCTTGTTTGTGGTTCCATCATCAAACTTAAGTTGTGTGTAAAATAATTATAGCTATGGGTTGCTTGAAGAAAAATTCATTGTTAGCATAAAAAACTATATGCAAATGTTAGTAGATGAAAATATTGTTTTATGTACTTGAATGAACCTTTTGTAATAGTGTTGTGATGAATGACTTAGAATATATATTGTGGTTTTGTGGAATGAATATAAACAGGGAATTGATATAGAGAATATTGATGTTACAATTGGATAAGAAATGTCGAAAAAGAAATGTGGTAGTAGTAGTATACAAATTAAACTAATTGTATGAAAAATATGTGTTTAATTATTGGAAAAATTATTTTTAAATTACTGGAGTATAAATTATTATGGGAATAATTAATCTGGAAATTTACAGTAAGTTTAGTAAAAGCAAAACTCAAATGAGAGCTTTTTGAAACGTCAAAATGTGCTATTAGACAGAGAGTTGATTTAATTAAAATGCAAGTTGTATTTGAGACGTGGTTGGGAGGCTTTCTAATGCTACAGTGTGTGCGGCTTGTGTCCTACGGTTCGCTGGTTCGATCCTTGATGACACCATTTTTTTTGTGCGTTTAAGGAATTAAATGAAGCTTCAGTCCGAGAGTATATAACTCTCTAAACCTCCTTTATATCGATGAGCACAAGTGGCCATATGGCCAGAGCGTGCGGTTGGGTTCTCTTTGGTCGCTGGTTCGAATCCTGGTCTCGGCCAGAATATTACTTTGTGAAAAAATGATTTTTTTGAGTGGGTTTTTGATATTTAAAAATTATGAAAAAAATATTATTATTATTCTAAAATTATGTGGAACTTATGAAAAATAAATTGGGATTTATTAAAATGAAATAGAGTATATTTTTTAGAACAAAAGTGTAATTGGAACTTTGGTTCTACACTTATATTTTGGTAAAAGTTGTACTTTGCAAAAGAACTTAAAATAAAGTGCTAGAAAGGAAATATAAATAAGAAAATATATGAAGTGAAGTGGTATGAATTATTCTTATTGAAGAATAGTGTGATAATTATGAGTTGTGAATATTCATTTTGACCATATAATTGGTGATATAATTTTTAATGTGGAAATAAATATTTGAGGAAATGCATGCATGATAATTGAATTCCATGTATGGTTATGCACTCATGAATAATTTAGAAATCATGTGATTGGAAAAGAGAATGTTATTGAGCATGAAAAATCAAACATATGAATTGTGAATTGAAATTGAAAATTAGAGTGTAGCCAAAACTCACACCGGCAAGTGAAAGTGATGAATTACGATTATTGTTATTGAAAAGACCAGTTTGGGTCATTGTGAAATGAAAGAAATAAGACCGGTGGTAGTGAGAGGGCTAACTCTAAGAGATTTATTTTGTTCATGATTTCATTAAATTTAAGGATTTAGTATATAGTGAAGAGGTGATAAAAGTGAGAGAAAAACACAAGTATGAGGGCTTCGAGTCTACGATGTGGGTGTGATCCACAGAATGCATGCTTGATGCGTCAAGACATGGCATGGGCACTACTCCAGAAGGATCGGGATCTTGGCGACGCTTGTGGGATGTTTGGTTACTGCAAGAGGATCGTGTGCCATGAAAGAGGCTGAATTGCCACAGAATGCATGCTTGATGCGTCAAGACATGGCGTGGGATTCCCCTCCAGGTTTTCTGTACACGAGCTTGTACTCATAGATCATCTAGGATACTTACCGTAGTTACAGTAGTAGATTAAGTCATGACGAGGGATTTAACCCTACAAGATGAAGAACGATTAAGAGGCTTGCCCTCGGACCTATGTAGTATGGGATGCATAGAATCCGAACAAGTGTGCATTAGTGTCATGTAATATAAATAATTGCATTAAGGACTAAGTGCACAATCACAACACGACATCATTAGAATATTCCCTTTAGTTTGATGTGTGACATGTTTGTGTTTATTAAACATGGAAAATCAGTTATACTATTTCCGGCATAGAGAGGATGGCCGTGTATAATGTTCATCGGTTGAATAAACTGACGTACCCACAGTTTTGTATGGAGGGTAAATGACATGATAAAGATTAAAGAGGCACAGATGTTTAGAGATTATTCAAATATTGTTGTACATTTATTTAAATGTTGTAAATTTACTTCCGCTGTAAAAATATAAAGTGTAAAGTTTCATGTAACTTTGATGTAAAGTGAAAAGTTGTAAATTCCTTGTAAAATTGTACGAAAGAAGTGTAAAGATCCCGTGGAATCTCGAATTCAGTGTATTTTGGAATTCGGGCGTTACACATTGAGTATCTGATAGACCCTCGCTAGCACCGTTTCCAAGTCCAGACCTTCACCATTACGAGCTCGTCTTCCAGCCATATTCTGATGCAAAGGATCCATTAAATTCGAAGTATAAAACATGAACTTTTAAGTCAACTATTCATTTCATTGAATTTTAAACTTTATACATTCGAATTTAAAACATTTCTGACATCAAAATGAAAGCAGTAGATGATACAACAGTCTAACTCCTACGGTTCCTCTTGGCTTCACGAAGCTCTCCCCGTAGTTCCTCCACTTCCTCCTTCAGTACATCAGTCTTGTTTTTCCTCTTCTCGAGTTCCCACACACGATGACTGAGAACTGCAAAATCATCCTTGCGCTTCGCCAATTGAGCATCCAATAGTCCGACTCTCTCCCGTAGAGTCTCAACCTGTCTCTGAAGAGACACATTGAGATTACCTGGAACTGGTTCCTCTTCGCCAGAAGAATCATCAGATGAATCCGGAGGTGGGGTGATCTCTCGGGACTCAGGCCATTCCTCTTCCACTTCTTCGGGATCTTCCTCATCCGAATCAGCTTGTCCGGGGTAGTAATCTTCCTCAATGATGTGCCAATTGTCATCTCCAGCTGGGTCAAAGTGGTCTGCCATCTTAAAGATAGAGAGGAAGAAGAAGCATAAATCATAGAGCAACACAAATGTAAGTGACTTACATTTAAATCTCTAGACTCAACACACACTCTAATGTCCACTTCTAGGGTGTCGTTCCTTATAAACTTGTACTACTTAGAAGCGTGGCTCTGATACCACTCTGTAACATCCCGAATTCCAAAATACAACTAAATTCGAGTTCCACAGGATCTTTATTCTTTCGTACAATTTTACAAGGAAATAAAAACTTTTCTTTTATCAGAGTTACATTTACACTTGTACAATATCACAGCGGAAGCCATATTACAATGAATTACATGAAACAATATTTAAATCAATTCTGCGCAGCATGTATACTTCAATTGTCGAGCATCTTATCCTGCATATAAAACTATGGGCGCGTCAGTTCATTCAATTGACTAAATATTATACACGGCCATCCTCTCTATGTCGGAAACAGTATAACGATTCTCATTTCTTAACAATCACAAACTTGTCACAAACAAAGCTGAAAGGGACTATCTTATTGATGTCATGTTGTGAATGTGCACTTAGTCCTTAATACAATTATTTGTATTATATGACACTAATGCGCACTTGTTCAGAGTCTATGCAGCCCATACTACATAGGTTCGAGGGCAAGCCCTTAACCGTTCTTCATCTTGTAGGGTTCAATCCCTCACCATGACTTAATCTACTACTGTAACTATGGTAAGTATCCTAGATATTTTCTGACCTACGAACTCATGTCTAGGCGCCCTGGAGAGAATCCCAATGCACTGACACATGACTTATCATGCAGGCATCCTGTGGTAATTCAGCTCCTACCATAGACATGACACCACCCGCAGTCGTCAAACACCCCACGAGCGTCGCCACTGGGATGGTACTCTGGAGCAGTATCCACGCCCTATCATGACTCATCATGGGACATCCTGTGAATACTCTCACACCCCAATCTAATGGCCCTCATACTCAATGTTTTTCTCTTACTTTCATCACATCTTCACTATGTAACTAATCTTTAATTTAATTGAATCATGAATAAAATCAATGTCTTAGAATGTAGCACTTCCACTATACCGGTCTTATTCATTTAATTCACATGACCCAACCTTGGTCTTCTCATTTCAAAATACCATTTCACAATTCTTTCATTGCAGGTATAAGGCTTGGCTATACTCTAATTCTCAACTTCAACTCATAATTACAATGTCATGCTCATAAGATCTTTTCATGATTAATCACAATTCACATTTCATAAGCATAGTGTTCATGTATTCATATCTTTCATAACTCATCACAATCAATAATTCAATGCATAGATACTTGAAAACTGAAATTCTTCGAACATGTCACACTCACTAGTTTATATGCTCACATAATTCTATTTCAATCCATTCCAATTCCACACTTCACATTTTCAATTGGTTTCACAATTCACACCTTTCAAATTTCTCATTACCAAAATCTCATTTTAAACTTCTGAAACAATCCATTCAAAATTCTCAAAGAAACAATTTAAGTTAATAATCAAAATGAGTTTTTTTTTTGTAAAAATAGTCTCAGTTGTACAAAGCCTCAGGTCATAGGGGTTTTCTCCCAAAATACAAATATTATTTGAAACTTCAGGGCAGTCGACTGATAACCCTGACCAGTCGACTGTTCTGCGAGGATCTAAGGCTCGAGAATAATATAGTCAGAGAAGTCGACTGTCTCATATGTCCAGTCGGCTGTTCTGCGATAATTTTTAAATTTAAAATAAAATGATCAGGGCAGTCGACTGTTACAATAGTCGGTCGACTGTGCTATTAGTTTTCAATTTCTCAAAAAAATGTTTTCAGTTCCTTTTTCTTCCCTTTTTGAAACATAACTTTCCAGATTAAAACTACATTCAATTCCACCATAACCAATATTTTTAAAGGTGTTTTTTACTCTTTTAAAACATGTAATTAGCCATAGTTTGCATTTAATGAATACTACCAATACATAATTGTTCATAACCAAAGATGTTTTCTCACACATAATTCACCACAATGATGTTCGCTTACCCATGGATAACTAAGAGGTTTTTAGAACACAAAATCAACTTCATAAGTGAGTAAAAACTTCCATTTTTATTAATTAATCTACACATGATGCATTCATTTATTTATATGCAAAAGGACATTCTTTATCATTTTATTCAAATTTTCTACATGATAAATATCACAATAGAGAAATTCATTACATCTATTAACAAACAATTCAATCAATTCAATTAACACACTATTCTAATTTAGCAATTTTTTTTATCAATAAGCATGGCTCAATCCCTTACTAGTGAATTTCACATAATTGCAATTTAAACATAACTAACACGCATTCTTATGTTTATAACAATGAGAAACATACACTTTTACTCATAGGCAATAACTCTAGTAATCAATCAACACACGTTTGCTAATTAACGATTTTCTTCTAATTAGACAAGCATGTATTTCATTTCAACTAGTAGTTAATAATAATAATTCAATTATCATTCCCTAGCATGAATTCTACTCTAGAAGTCATGAGAAACACCCACCTTTTGAAGTAAACCCAATTAAGAAAAATCTCCTAGAGCCTCCTAGATTGCAATGCACGAACTTCTCCTCCTTGCTCCTTGCCAAAAATTGAGAGCCTCTAAGATTGGGGGGGTTTGAAAAGCCGGCCTCCAAGGGAGAACACAACACACAACTCACACACTAATATGTATATATATCTCCTTTAATATTTGCTTGAATATAGAATACAAGTAGGAAAAAGGGGGGTATTTATACTAGTTTTGAAGTAGATTGGAGGGCTAGGATTGATTGGATAGTTGTAGAATGGAGGGCTAGGATAGGAGTAGAAGTTATAGCAACCACCCACACACAAATAAACTACCCATGCACACACACCCACTCTCCCATTCTCCATGCACCAACCGACCCCAAATTAGTGTGCATTGCACACTACGTGCATCGCACGTACCACCTAGTACCCTTATTTAGAAGTTGGTACAATTTAATTAATCAAAATGTTCACCATTTGTCTCTACATGACAAGTGTGACCATTTAATTGATTTATTAAATTGGTGGGCTTCACAATTAGTAGGCTTAGGCTTGTGGGCCAAGACAACAAATTAATAATTAATTAAAGTGGGCTAAAACAATCAATTTTTAGTGTTTTAGGCTTTTAGAAAAATGAAGGAAAATAATTTTTCATACTAAAATGAGATTTTATATAAAACAAATAGATAATATACACATGAAGTTTGCATGTGTACAACACATGAAAAACAATATTTTTATTAAAAATAAAATTTTTATTAAAAATAAAATTTTAGGGTATTACACAGTTGACCCAAACCCATATTGACCCTATATAATCACCCTAATTGTACCATAACTCTAATTACCAAACCCTAATACTATCTATCTCTCTCTCTCTCACCTTAGCTTTCGTCTACCCCATCTCGACCTCACCTGCTGACCCCCTTCCTCTGTGATGTCGTCGTGCTATCCCTCGACACCGGAGACCCCACCGATCATCACCCTTCTCCTCTTCCCGATCCCTCGTGCACTCCAGCTATCCTTATCCCGTTCGAGCCGCAGCACAGCAACCCCAACCCTCGACGTTGTTCCTCGCCATCTTCGGCCTCTCTGTGGTCGACAACACCGCAATGCCGCGCCGTCGCCCCTTGCTATGTTGAGCCCATGTCATCCTCCGCGCTTTTGCCGCCACTCCTGCTGTTTGTTTGCTGCTGTCTCTTTGGGTGTGCACGTGTGTCTCTCGTGCATGTGTTTCGGTTGGTGTTGATCTCGTTCTTGTTCGTGCGTTCATGGTGTTCGTTGTTCGGGATCCGTTCCCGTTATTCTAATCTTCATCTTCATTTCCGTCGTCTTCATAACAGGCAAGTAGCTTGTATGTGTTCTTTTTGTCATACAAGTTAAATATTGTGAGTAGTCTAGTATGAAAATATTTGTACTCTCATGATGATCCTATCTTGTTAGTTTAACTGTTAAAATCATATTTTGATCATGAGTAGTTACAATAGTTGACACCCATTGGATGAAACAATTTAGATTAAATGACATCTTGACTGTATGCTTGTTGTGACATATCATATGTTGTGGTAATTGTATATGGATGCTTTGTATGATGTATGATCTTATTTTAGACCATTGATTTACATGCCATGCTGATTTAAGTAACCCATATATCCTATGCTTTGTATGAAATCTTAGATTGGACAGTTAGTAATTAAGTTGTTTGATAAAATGCATAAACGAACTTTTGTTTATTGTTGTCCTATTTTTGTACAGTAATTTTGATCCTGTTAACATCAATAAAATAAATATGTTTGTGAACAAGATTTGTAGACTTTGTTTTCTAGTTTCCAGAACTTTCGACAGATCTGAATTCTGAGTTTTGATGCATGAGTTATTGCCGTTTTAGTGCAGCCATATCGTATATTCCAGATTCTGAACTACATGTATTATGTATGAAATATTATTTTAAAACTGATATTAAAAGTAGAATTTGAACTCTTTATTTTGCTGAGTATGTTTAGACATGATTGGGATCAGTCCCTAATTTTTGTAGAATTAACTTTTGATATATATATATATCTCATTTCATACTTATGAAACTAACCGATATATTTCCAAACTGCAGCTGCTCAGTAAAGAACTACGTTTTTCAACCCAATTCTATTCATTTTTGATGAAAATTTGGTAAATATAAACTGTAGCCTGATTTGTCTATTTTATCATTCTTTTGACGGATCTTGATTTCGAATTATATTGTATGAATTATCTTTGTTTTGGTAATGCTGTGTTTGAACTTTCAGAATTGAGATTTTGTCGCATTACTCTGTTTTTCCAATTTTGTTGACTATGCAATCTGTAATATAATTTCATGATATTTTATATTTTTAGACTAGATATGTTAGGGAATCTTCCAGATTTTTCTTAGATTTAATTATGATGATTTTAAACCTTTTCCATGATTATAAACAAGATTTTGTATTTTCTGGCTGAACATAACTTCTGTATTACACGCAACCCTGTTTCTGTACCTGACTATGACTTATATATATGTGATAAAATCAAAAGAGAGTCTAGTTTCTAGATTTTCTGACGGGTCTAGATTTGCTATTCTGTAGAAACTGGAATCTTGGATTTGGTATAGTAATGTCTTGCTGTCCAGAATCGAAAGTTTCATTGTTTTGACTGTTATGAGTTGTTTTTATCAACCGTTTGTATTTCTTATTCATCTTAGAATTATCCTTTGTTCTGTCATGTCTTTAGCCTGTTTGTATTCATTTACATCTGTTTAATAATGAAAACTAATCAAGCCGGGTTTTTAAGGGAAAAGATCGAGTAGTGGACAATATAGAAATGCATATTCGGAAAGGAAATCGTTTTCCCCACCGTTTACCGTGGTACCTACTATTTATCTCTGGATGCATGAGGTCATGATCCACGACTGTAACCCCTATTTTTCATTTTGAGTATTTTTGAGTGTATTTTTCGTTTTGGTGTATTTTCTCTCTTGTATTCTTTCTAAACCGTATATTGGAGTTGTTTTCAGTATATGCTAGTTTTATTTTATTTTGAGCTCTTTGTGTTTGATTGGTTTTCTCTTTGGTTTCGTTCTTCATTATTTTGTTCCTTCTTTCATTTAGTTCTTGTCCTCTTTATTTTTGTTCTTGGGTGCTTGTGGTGGTGATTGGTTGTTATCCTATTCCCAATCCGATTGTTGATCCCTAATAAGATTTCCAAGGCCAAATTAAATCCCCAATCCTATTTGATATCCTATACATTTGTATCCTAATTAAAACCCAATTTAACAAATCCTACTACTACTCCTAATTACCCACAACCCAATTACCCATTAACCCAAATCCCCTTATATATATACATCTCTTATCTCTCTCCCTAAACCCTAACCCTAAAAACCTAGTCTCCCTCTCTCTCTCCCGGCTACTCCCCCTCTCTCCCCATTGCTTGCGCCGCGCACACCCCAAACCCGACCACAGGCCGCCCCCTTCCGGCCTGTGCACACCCCAGGCCGAGCACACCCCCTCCCGGCCTGCATCCATCCCGACAGCACGATCCCCATCTTTTCTTCCCTCCATGGCCATCCCGACCACCTCGCCCCACCATATATCAACCCTAGTCTCACTCTCTTGGTGTTCTCTTGTGGCCGCAAACCACTATTGTCATCATCCATCTTGGATCATCTCTCTTTTGGAGTTTTTGTTCGTATAGAGATTTTCGCTCAAGTTTGCTTGGATTCGTTGATTCGTGAATTTTCGTTCATGGGTTTTGCTCATTACTCTTGGTTTTCATCTTTCTTCATCTTCGGTTAAGACAAGTAACTTGTACTCCAATTCATTTATTTGATACAAGTCAAAAATACCACCTATAGTATAGTTAGGTCTAGAGACGACTCTTGTTTGTGTTATGTTTGATGAGTTTTGTCTCTATTGTGAAAACTTGACCATAGTTGCCTCACGACACAATATGGACATGAATTAACTTAGTTTTTATCCGTTCTTGATTTTGATCATGTATATGAGACTTTTGTGAGAATTCGTGATTTGGTCGACACCCATGTGATATATTTGGTGTGGACATGCTAGATACCCTAATTCATGATGTTTGCACACTTGGTTGACTCGATTTCATGTTTGGTTGTGTTTTGAACAAGTTTTGTATGATATATGTTGAGTCGTTGTTAAAGGGAAAAATCTGTATTTTGTCGCTGATATATTTTGTTTGTTGTTTTGGACTGTCTTGAAGTCAGTATCTTAATTTTGGTATAAAACATAAGTTTTAGATAATTTCGGCTATTTTCAAACCCCTCTAACCATGCTTGATTTTGTTTTCGTATGAGTGAATTATGACTATTTTACTACAGAGGTGTCGATCTTTTCCAGATTTCGTTTCCTGGTGTTTTTGATGACTAAATCATTTTATTAGCTGTGCTACATATATTATTTTTGATCCAAAACTTTGGTCGGTGTTTCTTCATCTAGTTAGGGATTACCCAGAATTTTGGTTAATTTTATTGATGAGTTTTATGTGCCGTTTCATGCTCGTTTAAGAAAACTATACTTGCTGTATTTTACTCGCTGTTCTGTAAAGAATCGTATTTTCACCTTGACTCCTTTTACTGTATGAAAAATATTTATGAAATATGAAAGTTATTATATTTGATCTATTTTCATATCCCTTTGGCGGATTTGAATTTCGTTTCACTGGTTGCGAGATATCATAGTTTTCGTACAGCAGTATTGGGTGTTCCAAATTTGCCAAACTCTCATTTATTGATATTTTCTTATTTTTGATGACTAATCTAATTTTACTGGAAAATTATGAAACTTTATATTTAGATACTGGACATATAGGAAAATACCCCAGATTTTTCGTGGAATTATTTAATGTGTTTCCATGCTGTTTTCCTACTCTTGAATTCGTTTTCTTGGTTTCTGGCTGAACTTGTTTTCGGTATTCAAATCCGTTTTGAGCTATATTTTTGTGAATTAATATATGACTTATTTATACTCGATGGATTCGGTTGGAAGTCTATTTTCTAGACATTTTGACAGATTTATATTTGCATGTTTGTAACACTGGGAATCACTTTTTTACTGCAGAGTGGTCTTGCTGTCCTGAACTTGAGATTTGTTTATTTTATTCTTTTATGAGATATCTTGCACTCGTCCATGTTTATCTTGCAACTTGCACTTATCACATGATCATGCCATGTTATTCTTGATATACCTTGCACATATACATGCTTGTTTGACATTTATAATAAATAACCAAGCCGGGGTTTAAGGGACAGATTTAATAGTGGATAATTCAGAAACGTGTACTCGGAAGGGGATCAACTGATCCTACGTGATTACATAAGACATGATACTTGACACGTGATTACTTGATACTTGCACACAAGACACGATACTTGCCACTTGCACAACTTGACACGTGATTACATGATACATGATACATGATACATGATACTTGGAACTTGGAGCTCGATTACTTGACTTGTCCCACAGTATACTACCTTATATGGTCCACTATGAAATTTAAAGCGAAACTATTTGTTATAGCAACCATGCAAGGTGGAATGCATGAAGTGCTACCTAGATAGTAATTACTACAAGACTTGATACATGATACTCGAACATGATACTTGAACATGATACATGCTTGCTTGATACTTGACTACATGATACATGAGACTTGATATTTGACACTTGATGCATGTTTACATGATACTTGATTATTTGACACTCGATTCATGTCATTTACACTTGTTCACTTTGCCATGCTAGTTATTTATGTTGACATCATACTTATACCATGTTGTTAGTTAGTTTCCCCATGTACTTGTATCGTACATTATAAGTGACCCGTAATTTGCAATTGGAGAATACTTGTTTTTCTCTTTTCCTCTTTCCTACATTCTTTGAATTGTAGATTTTGGAGAACAGGTTCCAGATGGTATCGGTGACATGAAGTATTAGTGCTGCATTTTATTATTATTATTCTTGTAGCTTTCTTGAATAATATTGTATTTTGAGACTTGGATTTATTCTTGTATTTTGGGTAATGTGACCCAAGATATTTGTTTATTCAGATCATGACTATTTGAGATTTATATATTTGGTTTCAAGTATTCTTGTTGGTATTTTGGCTCATATTTGCATGTGGTTGGTTCTTTTGCTTCCGACTCTGATGATTCTTGTGAATGTTGTAAAAATTCTTAAATAGCTTATGGATGATAAAAATTATTCGCTGGACTTTTGTCTCGTATCCGTATTTGGTATTCTTTTTGGGAAGCGGGACGTGACAATGACACTGTTTGATGTTGATGTTACTGTTACTGTTTGTCTGAATATACTGCCCTATAGAAGTTCCACTATGAAATCTTAAAACGAAACTGTTTGATGTAGCAACCATGTTGTAAAATCTAGGACGCATGAAGTGCTACCTAGATAGTAATGAACATTAGACATAAGAACAACTGTTTTCACTGTCACATTCTGTTACTGTTACTGTTGACCACTTACTGTTACTTTTATACTCTTACTGTTATTCCGCTGTTTAATGCCATCTATAGACTGTTATCTTTGCTGCCTTCTCCATGTTAGTATTTCCTGCTTAGTTTAGTTTTTCCTTTCCATTTTCCTACTTGTATTGCTTGCGGCCCGGAACTTGCATCTAACGGGCATTATATTTTTCTGTCTTCTTATTTTCGTTGTAATTGCTATATGAGCAGGTTTTGCTGATCAATTACTTACTGGAGTTGGTGAGCAAAAGTTTTGAGCTGAGCACGGGAAAATTTGTTTAAATTGTTTTGTTGAACTATTTTATATTCATGAACTGTATTGAGACTTGTATTTGGACTTGTAGTCCAAAGATTATTGTTTTGTTTCAGATCTCTTATTTGTTGGAATATTTATTATTGTTGCAATAAATACTGTTGAGTTATAATTATTTTTGCATGCCTGGTTGAGTATACTGTTATATTTATTATTGTGACGAGTCAAGCAGATCCGTACAACTTATGAATTGTGAAAACTATTCGCTGGGCTTAGTCACGTACCGTATTCCGTATTCTTTTGGGATGTGGGGCATGACACCGTCCGAGTAAAATTTTGGTCCGAGCTTGAACATATGACTGTTCAGTCCCATCCGATCCGATTTACAGGCCTATCCGGGGTTGGTCAACGCCTCCAGGAAGAGGATGTTGACAGTGCTGCAGTTGTCCACTATGATGCGACATACCTCATGGTTGGCCATATAGAGACTGATTACGAGTGCGTCACAATGGGGCAATCGAACGCCCTCTAGATCCTTATATGAGAATGTCACTGGAACCCCATACTTTTGTCTGAGTGAAAATTATGCACTGAATTTATTTATCGGACGAATGCCTTTCGGGAGAAGTTTGATTCTCCTCTCATGGTTCTGCCATGGATGGCATGGAGCAATGCCCTCTGTTATGAGTCTTGGAACTCAGAATTTCTTTTATCGCGCTTGTTAGCTTCTCAAGTGGGATGGGGGATCAGTCCTATCTTTTTTAACGAACTTGGATAAGTGCCCTCGCGGATAAGTTCTTCGATTTAGTCCTTGGGGGCCCGACAATCATTTGTATCATGGCCGTGATCTCTGGGAAAATGATACCACTTATCTCTATTCCTTCTATTCCCCAGAGTGTTCATTCTAAACATTTTCAACTTTCTAGAACTTCTTGGATCTTTCTTTTTTCGCACTCTTCTATTTTGTCCTGGAGGAGCTGTCCTTTTGGTCATAAGGAAGCCTATTCAGCTCGGATATACTTCTCAGTCCTAAGCAGGACTTCCGAGAAGTTTCGGGGAGGCTTCTTGGGAAAGGATGCCTTGAGGTTGGCGTGATTGACATTGTGTCTAAATGCGGCTGTCGCTACTGTTGGATTAAGGGAGGCGATAGACCGAGACTCCGCTGTGAAGCGTTGGACAGAGTCCTAAAGTAATTCCCCTTCCCTGTAATACCCCGGATAAAATAATACTTTTATATATATGAATATCTGTATATATCGTATTATTAATTATTTTGCTTGATTTATATGAATATATGTATGTGAATGGTTATGTTCATGATTGTGCACATGAATGAGAGAACTGATACTAATACATATAATAGTATATATGTATGATACATTTGCAAATATTTATTTGTAAAATACTACATCACATATTTTTTGCCATGCACTCAAATCTAACTATTCATCACACCTCAATCTTGATCTAAGGCTAAGATTGAGCCATGGGAGAAATATCTGCTCAAAACCATGAGCAAAGAGCATGGTTTTTGAGAAACCACCTTGCCCATTGGCTTAACCCCCTCCCCCCTTGTCCCTACATGCCGGCCACCCCCTGGCACCCCCCCCCCCCTCTCGCTCACTTCATTTAAGCTCTCTCCCTCACTCTCATTTCAAAAAATTTCTGAAATAAATATTCCCTAGAGCAAGAGAAAGGTAAAGAGTGAGAGAAAGAAGAAGAGAATGTGATCAAGGAGAAATTCTTGGTGGGGTAGTGCAAGAGAAAGAAGGCTAAGCTAACCATTCCAAGCTTCAATTGAAGGGTGGGGAGTACTCTAAACTCTAAATCTTGTTTACTTGTTTGATTCTTGAATGAAATTAGTAGTAGTAGTATTGGGTTTGATTGGTAGAGATAGATTGTTCAAAATCTGAACTTGAAAACAGAAATCACAATCGCATGCTTGTATTTTCGAATTTCCAGAGAGTAATGTAGATAGAATCTAACCTTGAAAGTTTTATAGAAATAACTTATACATGGTTGGAGGCTACATGAATTATTTCAGATTTTTCTGACCTTATTTGGTATTTTTAGAAAAATCACTTTTGTTGACTAGGTCGTAAGGCAGAGACTGGTTCTATCTTTTACCAAACCTGAAATTGAAGGAATTTTTAGAATTTATTGATGCATTACTTATCAATGAAATTTTTACCGTAGTATCATGTGTGTGTCTAGATCCTACAGAAAAAGGTTGAAATTATTTTGGTGACATTTGATACATGTTCAAAATTGTTTAAGCAGGAGTATTCATGACATAGACTGGTAAACAGAGAAACTTTTTTACAGGATTGAAATAAGCAGAACTCATTGAATACTTGGAATCAAGATGAGATCTTTTGTGTATGATGTGCATGATGATGTCTAGATTCTGAAAATACAAGTTTGACAATCATTGGTTATGCATGTGATTTATTGTGAAATTTTAAGAAAGTACTGTGCAAAACTTAGTCATAATTGACACACTGATGAGATTGCGTCTCTATGGCTCTGTATGAGCAAAATTTGAGGAAATGTATAACTAGGAAGTTATAGTAGGCATTCAACATTTTTCTAGAATTGCATCAAGGAATTCCTGCAAGTATAGTAATAGTTATGATTTTTACAAGATGAGACAAAAACGAGGTTTTTGGCTATAGACTCTGTTTGTTTAAGCACCTCATATATGGTTCTGTATACCTGAGAAAGATGAGTGTTTTTACTGTATCAAATAAAATAATTTGGAAATATGACCAACTAGGAAGTTGTATAAGACATGTCCAGCTTTCCATAGAATCCAGGTTTGTGTCGTTCCGATGAGTGAGTAGGTTTTTATGCTATCGGTAAGGTACAGCCAGTGTACAGGGAGTACACATGTTGATCATTGTAAGGCTATTTATAGCAAATAGATGGATTAATCTGATGTAATGGTCAACTAGATATTTGTAGCCTAGATTCTTAGCCTTCCAGAATGGGCTAGAACACCCAAATCCGAGTTATATCTTGAGAGTTATGACCCTTTTAATTTCTAGGCAGAATCAACTTAGTATGGAAATTCTAATTTTGGACTGTGTTTGGGAGTACACTTTTCCCTCTTGTAATTAAGGATTAATGGTCTTACTATTAAGGGATAATTGGTGATATTACTTGTCATAATGTTGTTAACTCCTGATGAGGATGTTTGTGACTTGAGTTAGTTATCGAGGTAGAGTGATACCCTACGACTATCGACCATAAGCAATTGGAAACTTTCGCCTAGGCATTGGACGTCCGATTGGTGCCGTTGAATTCATGGCAATGGAGGGTGAACGCGGATCGTGGAGATGGACGAAATCCAGATAGGGGAAGTGGCGAGCGGGGGAATGTGTCGCCGGGGCCACGGGTCGATAGGTGGAATTTGTTGGTTGGAGTAACCTTTTTATCACTTTAAAAATTAAAATAATTTTTGGATAAGAATAATGTGTTAGATATCTGTAACTTGCACTAGTAATAGCAGACCATAGTCGAGTGTTGTACTTTTCCAGTCGTAGGATACGGATTGTGTTCTCAGGTATTGAGATCACGAATCACGTATCTCGATCTGTTAATTCCTGAAGAGCAGGGGTAAAGAACGGGAGAGGAACTCCTATCGGATAGGGAAATTTGACCCTCGAGGCCGTCATGTTCTTATGTGCGTGGACACGAATGGACCATGAGGATGTTGTCTCGTGGATCTTGACGTCATGGGTGCATGGTTTTGTACCTGTAAGTTTGTCGCGGCTTTTTGAGTGACGTCCGCTCACCGGGCACTATGTGGCAAACAGTTCACCACTAGAGTGACTGCAGTAACGGGTGGGACCGAATAACTGCAACCTCCTCAGACACGGTAAATCTATTAGGAACAGGACAAGTACAAGAGAGGGTTCGAAACCTGTAACTCCTATTTTCCGTATCTGTATTTTTCTACTTTATTTTCATTTCTGGTATTCTTGTATTCAATTTGAGATCTGTATTGTTGTTCCAGTTCGAATAAAGTCATTCTTTTGTTTCAACTCAATTTTGGTGCCAAGATTTATTTCAATTGTAATGTTCGTTCTGCTCTTTTGTGTCGTTCTTCATGAAGAAATGGACTATTCATTCCATCTATTTCTTTTCCCCCTATTTTAGAGAATTTTGACCCAATCTCTTGTTGGATCCCACTCAAAACCGCTATCCAAATACCCATTAACCCAAACCATATACAATTTAAACCTACTTAACCCTAACCTAGATTACTGTGTAACCCTAATTACTAATCCAGCCGCCTACTACCTTCTCCTCCCCGTCCCCATCTTCCCCTGCACACATCGCACCCATTAGCTCTGCCATCGCCCCCATTTCCCTTAGACCTCATCGCCCTCACTCTCCTCTTCGCCATCGCTCCCTCGCCATCTAGTCGAGTTGCAACCACCAAGACCCATCGAAACCGCCTACTCCATTATCCCCCTTTATCATCTCCCTCACCTCGCACCATCGCCGAAACCCATCGCCTCTCACCACCACCGCATCGCCCTCACCCCCTAACAACCTCCAAAGACACTCCGTCCTCCTTGTCGTCGTTCGAGCTCGAGAGCACCTATCGCTCGTCTCCTCTATTTCGAAAGCGAGGACAAAGTTCGCTGCCGCGGTCGCTTCCCGACTGCAGTGTCGCCACCACCATTCCAGTCGTCGCCACCTCTCAGTGGGTGTCGCAGTCACGCCGCCGGTCGCCGCCACCATCGCCACTGAGGTTCTCGCTCTCTCCCTGTCTGACGCTATGAAGGAGGGAAGAAGAAGAAAAGAGATTGGTTGAATCTGGGCCATTGGATTCATCGAGATCCGTGCCACTTCTGATCTGATCTGATTTGATCTTCACCATCAGATCTGATCGTAGCCATTGATCACCTTGATCTTGATCATCCCATCAAGATCCATGCCGATCGTGCACTCCGTCGGATTCGTTGACTACTCCCCTAAGGCAAGTATTCTTCTTGTACAAATTTTTATTCTAGTACAAGTGTTTAATTGAAAATACTGCAAATAGGTCGTAGTTGTGACTCCTTCTTGTCTCATCATTTGTTGATCTTGAATTATTCATCATCGATCCCATGATCTCAAGAGTCACAACCCTTTGTTGATGTATTATACAAACTACTTGGACTCATTTTATCTCCTAGTCACTTGAACACATGAAACTAAGAAATCCTAGACTTGTAGATGTGAGTTGTATCATGTATGTGATGATCTTACATTCGTTAGAATTGAGAAATACAAGAGACTTGCTTTTTTGATTCTCAATGCATCCGTATTTGTATCACACATTAATCTAGACTCATAATAGTCATTTATCATGCAACTTGTATATAGAAGAAATTTACACTTGCTGCTGTTTTTATCTTTACTTGCTGTTTAGACCCCTATAAAATCAAAATCTGAACTTGAGCCTTGAATATGAAATATATCTCTAAATGTCTAGTTGTCGATAGCATCTAGAATTTTTGAATTCCGAGTTGCGGTCTAGGAGATATCGCAGTTTTACTGCTGCTGTGTCGGTAGTCGCAGATTCACAAAAACTGCTGCACCTCTTTAGTTTACAAATTATTTTAACTATACTACCAGTAAGTAAATGACCCAAAATTTTGCATGATGTTGCTGGACACCCTAGAGAACATTTCCTAATTTTCTCAAAATTAATTAATAATGTTTCAACCCTGTTTCATATGTAAAAACTCAGATTCATAAATTCTGGCTGAACACAAATGCTGTATAGTTTGCTGTTTTGACACATGTTACCACAACTTTCATGTACCTTAATTATATGCGTTGGAACTGGGCAGGAGTCTAGTTTCTAGACTTTTTGATGGATCCACATTTACTATCTTGTAGCAACGGAAATCGCAGTTTTGGTACAACAATGTCGTGCTGTCCATATTTGAGATTTTCGTTGTGCTTGATATTTTGATTCGTGTTGACCCTCGAATATGCTATATAAATATCTCAAACTTGTTCCATATTTATGATTATGTTTACTTGACTTGTTTCACACACTTTCATGCTTGCTTGATGATAATAATAAATAATAAGCCAGGGTTTAAGGGAAAGACCATAGTAGTGGACAACATAGGTAAGTGTACTCGGAAGGGGGCCCGTGTTTCCCACTTGATACATGTCTCATGAACTAGTATATTATTATTCGATTCATGAAGTAGTATATTATTTGATTCATGAACTAGTATATTATTAATCGATTCATGGACTAGTATATTATTTGATCCATGAACTAGTATATATATGATTCATGACTTGTCTTGTTATGACTTGACACATGAACTAGTTATATGATTACTCGATTCATAAGCATGGCTTGCTTGATACTTGATACCTGAGTACACCGCCCTATAAACTCCATTACTAGGCCTAAACGTAACTGATTGTATGCAGCAACCATGTAGTGAAAGTATGGATGCATGAAGTGCTACCTATATAGTAACAACCACAAGACTTGATACATGAAACTTAAACTTGATACATGCTTACTTGATACTTGACTACATGATACATGAGACTTAATGCTTGTACTTGACAACTTGACACTAGACTTGAGACTTGGTTCTCGATACTTGTCACTTGATGCATGATACCATTACATGTTCACTTGTCACTTACTCCACTATTAGTATTTGTTACCCAACCTGGTCACTTGAGTTATCCTTCTTGCAAGCTAGTTTCTTGAATTCCCACTACTTGTTGCATCCCTATTACATTCTTGATTCCAAATCTTATTCCATGTTGCTTGTTCTTGTTTTACTATTTATGGCCCTAACCTGCACTAAGGGTATTTCTCTTATTTTCTCTATTTTCTCCTTTTATTTTTATAAACAGACTTTGGAGACGTGTTGCCTGTTGGAATTGGTGAGCAGAGATTTTAGGCTTCAATTGGAGAAAGGACATGCTTAAATTATTTGTTTTCTTTGTGTTATTTATTTTCTTGCTACTTAAAAATTGTAACGAGCCTATGTTCCTGAGTTTTATCTTTGATCCAAACTTGAAAACTATTTGGATATTATCATTTGTTTCAATTGTTTTCCATTGCTTAATAAATTATTCATGCATGAGTGGTTGTGTTTACTTGTTATATTCTTGTTGAAATGCTGAGTCGATCCTACAGCTTATGGATGATGTTAAAATCATTCGCTGGGCTTCGTCACGCGCTCTTATTTTGTGTTTTTGGGAAACGGGGCGTGACAAAACCCAAAGATTGGAGACAGACGGCTAGATTTGGGGCATATGTTGTATAGGATGCATGCGTTTTCCAAAGTCTTGCTTGCATTAGAATAAGGCATGTGACTGATGCATTTAATTGTCTAGATCATGATATACAACAACACTATAACCTGAATCCATTAATCCCTTGTTTCACATCACTTTTTCTCTTTTGCATAAATTTATGATTTGTGGTTTCCAGTTTGGAGGTCGCTGCTATTATCAGTGTTGCGTCAGTATGTAGCGCCCCAAATTTTCAATATGATATCTCAGAAATACGTGGCACAATTCTCAGCATCAACTTCAATTGTAATAGTAAACATAGCCAAAAATATAGGTAATTTTTATTTCAACTTTTATTACATCACTTGTTTACAAAACACAGCGGAATACAAAATACCTTGAATTACAATCTTTTTCTTTACAACACATCTTTTAAAATTTTACATAAGTTCTATTATCAATCTAGCACAAGCATCCAAATCCCAAAGCTATGCACCTACATATAAAACATGAGACTAGAGATAACCCTAATCCCCAAAACTACAAGGGTCAGCCATAACGGTGTGAGTGACATAAAAAGAAAACAATATAAATAAAACATAAGGCATAGAGTCATCAACAACATGTATTAACAGCAAGAATAAATGAAATGATATATAACAATAAGTAAAGCATGAAAACATCAAGAAATATAAGATAGTAAATAGTAGAGTATGAAAACAACAAGTGAAACTAGACTAAGTGTCAAGTGTAGGAAAAACAGAAAACAACATGTATAAAACCAAGTCAAGAAACATCAATGCTATATACTGACTCTCTAATGCATACTTATCGGATTCTGTGCATCCCACAATACATAGGTCCGGTGCAAGCCTTTAATGATCTCCACTTTGTAGGGTTAAATTCCTCGTTATGCAACTAATCCTACTACGGTGATGGAAACAAGATCAAGAATACTCCGCGAATAGGCACCACAGCCCTCACGCGCAAGCACCATGTAAGAATAGATCTAAAACTGGAGAATCACCTCCCAACCATGTACCCCACGAATAGGCTTGCAAGGCCCTCGACGTGCAGATCCTCAACACGCGAACATACAAATGTTCTCTCGAGACAGGACAACATACAGTCCTGGAACGCATCCATTGGACTAACAGACCAAGAGCATATACTTACGTTTCCCAAGTTCCATCACATCTCCACTAGTTTCTGTTCTTAAGTTTATTATTATTAAAACACAAGAATCCTCATCTCTAGAGTTAGTGTATCCTGCCGGACTTAAATCCACAAAACAAATCCAAGACCCTGCAGGTCTAAATCCACAAATCTCATCTGCCGATTCACAGGACTCCTACTCAACTCTTAGAGAAATCACAACTCATCCATCAAGACCAAAACTTTCAATAAAACTCACAAATCCATCGTCAAAACGATTATATGAAGAAACTTCTTAAATCAACAAAAATCCAAATCTTATATAAAATTCTAGAATCCAAATAAATATTAAATCTATTAAATAACTGAAAATCATATTTTTAAGTTGTAGCATATCACAAAACATCAATTCCTTTGAAAACACGTATAACTCAAATAAGGTCCAAAAGAATACATTTAAAGCTTCAATATAAATCTCTGTAAAACATTTTTAATCTGTAGCAAAACATATTTTAAAACAATATAATACTGAAGGAAAAATTGTTCAAAAGAAGCATAAAAAAATTCAAGAAAACATCAGTTAGAGCATTAGCAGTCAACTTCATAAGGTGGTCGGTCGACTGTCCCGTTTGAAATCCAAACTCATGAAATCCATCAATCGGAGCAGTGGCAGTCGACTGCATAAGGTAGTTGGTCGACTATCCCGCGTAAAATCCAAAACTCAAGGAAAACATCATTCAGAGCAGTGACAGTCGACTGCATAAGGTAGTCGGTCGACTGTCCCGCGTAAAATCCAAAACTCAAGGAAAACATCAATCAAAGCAGTGACAGTCAACTACATAAGGTAGCCAATTGACTGTCCCGCAAAAAATCCGAAACTCAAGAAAATGCTTCAGCTAGGGCATCGACAGTCGACTGTCGGTCGGTCGACTTTCGAACCTACAGACTGCAGTTTAAGGTTCTGTGCATGTTTAACCGATACATCGTTTTACTTTATAAAAACACAAACTTGTAAAAACTAAATTCCTGAGATGGTTCATTATGACTTTTATAACATATAGGAGTTACTAAAATATATAAAAACATATGAAGATCTCGAAATAGGAAATTTTCACATAAATCTTCAAAATCAGCAAAGTAGTATTCATATATATGCATAGGGTAATTAAGCATCACTTTAAACATATAAATTCACCAAATATGAGTAGTCTAATGTTTCAAAATCATCTCAGTATCAAAACACTTGAAATCCAATCAAAACTTCACAAAATCCATAAAATTCTTCAAAAACAGTGTGTATAAAGGTTGATGTGTATATGTGTGTGTGTAATTGTGGTATGTGTGCACATCAGTTAAAAACATCAAGAAAACATCTTTATCAGTGGTATACTGATTAATCCAATCTCAGTACCCAAACCAATCAAATTCAATTCGAAACTTCACAAAAATCACCAAACTGAAATTTGGTCTGCACACATACAGACCCGAAAACAAGCCTTTTTAACATTTCAAGTCTTAATCTTTTCGATCCAACAAATCCTTCTATAACTTGTTATACACATACCCAATTACTTACATCAATTACTCATGAACATATGCACTAAAAACATGCAAATAATCAAGTTCTAACCATCGAAACATCCATAACAAAACCACATATGCCTACACACAGTAGGGTTCATCTTTAATCAAATTTTTGTTTACTTTTATGCAATAATCAACATACAATCTTTTTATAACAATCAAAACAGCAAGTATATGAAGAAAAATGACCCACTCATGATTTCTATTAGATTCTTAACAAATCTCAAGCCACCTATATGTAATTTACATCATCAAAGCATAGGTTTCATGAAAGGATTCAATTTTTATTTCATCTACTCATCAAAATGCATTATGTCTTCATCCAAACCCTAATATACTTTCTAATAGATAAATCATCACATACGACATGCATAGAACAAAAGAAAACAAAAACATGTCACTCACCTCTTGAAGATTCAACCGAAGAAAATAAAGAATAAGAAAAATCCTCCCTCGCAAGAAAACCAAGAATCCTCGCTTAAAAAATCCAAGAAAATGGCAATAATAAAAATCCTTTGTGTAGCATAGCAAGAGACAGTTGCACCCCACTCTTTTATAGAAAATAGTTTTTGAATTTGAACTTCCCAAAAAAATATTTACACGTGTTTTGCACGTGTAAAAAGATAAATTTTCAGAAAAATATTTAATAAATCACAAAAAATATTTTAATTCATTTATTAATCTTGAAAAAATTATTTAAAAAATTGGAGTATTACACAGTATATGTACCAACGTTCCCCACCTTATTGGTATCGGGAGCCGATCCATAGGTACAGCAGAGCTCGAGTTAGTCCAGGCATCCAAGTGATAATATTCAAGTGTTATTTGTAAATTTGTAAATCTTGTAAAATTCTGTTGGGCTTTGTAGCACTTGTAATTGTAACTATTATATGGAATAAAAGTTTTAATTTTCCTCTATTTTTCTGTGATTGTGACTATTTGATGTTCGATTGCTGGGTTGTGTCTCAAATTTTCAGTATAGGGATTTAGGGCACTACATTTCCTTTGATTTAGGTCTAATAAAGAGGCACTTGTCTTCTCGGTTCGGTCGCTGCTAATGAAGTGGGTGAGGAAGAGCTCCTTAAATTGGTCAAAGTAAAAGATGGTGCCTGGGGAGACGGGAGTACCACTCCCTTGTTGACCCCCTATGTGGCGGGGAACATATTATAACTGAGTGCGTCTGAGGCCTGGTGGATTATCTTGAGAGTTTTAAATCTTTTGATATGATCAGCTGAGTCGGATTCTCCATTGTAGGACTCTAAGTGTAGCGGCTTGAAGGTCTTAGGGATGTGGGCCTCTATGATTGACTTGAATAAGGGAGGTCGGCTACAGTGAAAGTTTCAATCTTGGTGGTCTCTCTCTGGGTTGAGCCTATCGAGATGATCCTCCATATCTCGAAGGTGGCGGAGGACTAGGTTTTCCCTTTGGTTGGATCTGGTCGACCCGCGGGACTCTTCCGCATGTATTGTTGTGAGGCGATGACTGTTTGTTTGACTACTCCAGTTCGGAGAGACGTGGAGGGGCTTGGAGGATCTCATCTTTGAAGTGTCAAAATTCTGCCTTGGTGATGGGTGCGTCTCCTTCTTTATTGTTCATAACTGGTATGCTTACTGGAGTCGATCTTCTTCGCCCCTGAGAGGGAGGAGATCTTCTTCATCCCCTAGGGAAGGGAGATCTTCTTCGACCTCTAGGAGAGAGAGTTCTTCTGGACCTCTATCTTCGAGGAGAGGAGGTCCTCTTGTTTCCCTGATGTTTTGGACGGGGGACTTCGTCTTGGATTCACCTTTTCTTCAGGCAATCCTGGAGGACATATCCCTATTATCTGGTGATAATGATCTGACAGAGGTCTTGCTTCAGCTGGGGCACCACAAATGGCATCGTAGATAGGGTTGAGGTACAAACAGAATCACTATTTTGGAGCATGCGTTGCACAGGGTCCTGATCAGGATGACTTCATCGGGAGCCCCCTGGTGTAGTCCCTGTGGAGGGAGGTTGAGTAGACTGATGATGGGTCTATTCCAGTTGAGGAAGTTGAAGGTGGTCCTCCGTTTGGGGAGCAGGTGGAGGAAGATGGTTGACTTGTCGGCCAGTAGCTGCCACATTCCTTTTCCCTTTTGGAAGCATGGCTAAAAAGGTAGTTTTTGACTGATGAAGTTGGATAGGAGACTTTTTCCATTTCCCATAGATGGTGTCAATCTATTGTTGGTAATTTCTGTGTGGGAGCAAACAGACAGTGTGATTTGTTTTAATGTAAAAAATAATGATACGACCCTTACTTATCGTCAATGTTGACCACCATAAACTGTTCTTGCCTCTAAGATCTGACTGTCAGGGACGAATGCGATCGCTCCGATTGACCTGCAAAACAACCTGAAATACTGGGGTTGGCCCTGACGACAGACCCTCCGATACCAAAGTCAGAAAACTTAGAATATATGAAGATTTTTTAGAGCAAAAATTGTGATTACCTGGTTTTTGAAGACTCAAGAGGTATTCATAATCGTGTTGGGGGTCTGTTTCAAGATATTAGATTTATCTCTACTTCCCGGTGGAGAGATAAAGTTAGTTACCCCATCTTTCATGAAAAGATAGAGTCAGTTACTCTCCCATTGATGTAGAGATAAAGTATGTTGATTACTTCATTCATCAGGAGATAGAAGTGGTTACTCCTTTTTATGATAGGAGGTTTGACTATCTTTTTTAAATGAACCTGGACTCCTTCAAGTTGGATGCTTTGGCAGCCCCTTGTCGTAGGCTGGGTCGAGTCGATGGGTCCGAAAGTGGACCAATTTCCTCTTACGGGTCTTTATCTGCTAACATTTACCATTTTACCCCTGAGAGCGTTAGGATTCGTGCCCAATTTGAACGGTACTGATTTGGTTCTTGATGTGGGTAAAATCCAATTCAATCTGAGCCGTTTGATCTCCTCTGTAATACCTTAGAATTTTAAATAATGTTTTTGAAATTAATAAATGAATTAAAGTGATTTTTGGTGATTTAATAGACATTTTCTAAAATTTATCTTTTTACACATGCAAATATTTTTTTTGGGAAACTCAACGTCAAAAACTATTTTGGGAAAACCTAACATTTATTAGTAAATATTATTTGTGAATACTCTAGATTTTTCTGATATTTATTTGGCATATTTGCAAATATTACAAAAAAGAGGGGCTTTTGTGCAAAATACCACTTAGAGTAAAAACTCCAGATTCTTGGTATTTCTGGGCTGAGCATGATGGCCAGCCAACTCAGAAGTAAAGAGTTTGAATTTTGTTCTAATAAATTTGGTTTATTTCGCAAATTTGCTAAATAAGGGTCGTTTTGCAAAATTGCCACTTGAAAGTAAAAAGTTACAAAAATATATTTTGCTGATTAGATATGGATGTCGTCCAGATATGGAGAGTTATTTTGGTTTTTAATCCCATTTAAATTTGTTAATCTAATTTTCTAGTATAAAGATATATATATTTAAAGATACATTCTAAAGGAATATTTTGAAAAATCTTCTCAAAACCCTAATAATCAGATTCGGCCTATATTAAGACCACTACAGCCGTCCCCCTCCTCTGCAAAAACAAAAGATTATTTTATTATTGGTTTTCTTGGAGTTTCTGTAACCTCCGTTCCCGTAAATAAATATTTTCTGAATATTGTCTGTATTTTGATTTATTATAATTTACCTCGTATTAAATTCATTTTAGATCCTCTATTAAAATATTTTCTAATCAAAAATTTTATTTATTTCGAATAATGGTATATTTTAAGCTCAATTTCTATTTCTATTTGAGCTACTATTTATATTATATATTGTTTGGATTATTTTAATAAATCTGTTAAACTCGAATTTGCATTTTGATATACATATATTATTATTATTATTAATTTTGACTATTTATTAAAAATCCACCTCAATGTACTAATTGTATTTGTAGTTATTTCGAATAAATTCTATATTGTAATATAAATTACATTTGATTATAAATCATATTTGTTTGGTTATTCTATTTTCCTATTGGATTTTAGCCCAAAAATCCCAAGCCTATCTCTTATTGGATCTTATTCATACCCATTACCCATTCTCCTATTGGATTATCTACCCAACAACCTAAAACCCGCAACCCTACTATATAACCCAAATCACTTTTACCCTAACCTTAACCCTAATTATTGTGCTAACCCCCCTTACATCCGCCGTCCAATCCCCCTTGTCATGTTCATCTTCTCCACCTCGCCTCAAGCCCCCCGATCGCCTTTGCCATCCCCAGTCATCTGTCGACCTCGTCCCTTCCTCATCATCTTCCTCTTCCCGTCGTGCACCTCGCATTCATCCCCAGTAAACCCGTCGAGCTCGTCGCCTGTCCTCCGAAACCTAACCTCGTGACCTCCCGTCGCCTCGCAGTCATCCTCGTCGCCCCGCAGTGCACTCCAGCTACGTCCCTGCCCTCGTCCTCATCCCGTCAACCCACCACCACCGAAGAACCCTTGCTCACCTCGACTTCGCCAGCCCCTTGCCTCCCCTGTTTTCCCGCCCAAACAGAACACCTACCGAGCCGAACCCATTGCCTCCCCCATCGACCGTCGCCATCCAGTCGAGCCCCCTCGACGTCGTCGACGTCGTCTTCCTGCGTCGAGCTCCCCTCGATGTCGCTGCCGCCTTCCACCAATGGAGCCAAACTAGAGCCAAGCCATTGGCTGTGTGCTATTTGATCAGAGTTGATCTTTTGAATCTCGACCATCCGATTCCATCGTGATTGCGATTGAGTGTTGGCTGTGCGATGTTTGGTGTGGAGGTGGATCTTGGTGTTGCTGTGTTTTGCTGTTTTACACGTATCTCGCACGTGCTTGCATGTCTACATGGTATTACGGGCTTGTATTTGTTGCTTCGGGATCCTTATCCTGTTATTCTTAGTATTCAATTTCGTTGTCTAACAGGCAAGTATCTTCTTGTACAAGTCGATGTTCTAGTACAAGCTTTTCTTTGAAAATACTGCAAGTAGGTTGTAGTTGTGACTCCCTTTTGGCTTATCATTTGTTGATCTCATTCTACTCCTTATCAGTCCCATGTTCATAAGAGTCACAATCTTTTGTTTATACGTTCGTTTTACAACTCGTATGATTATAATACATTCATGCAAGAATATCCTTGTTTGTTACTGTTCCTGTCTTTTCTTGCTGTTTTGACCCCGATAACATCAGAATTTGGACTTGGGTTCTAAACATGAAATGTAGCCCAAGATATCTACTTTACTACCCTTCTGACGGAATTGAATTCCGAGTTATGGTTTGTGAGTTATTGCAGTTTTACTGCTGCTGTGTCGTAGAATTCCAGATTCATAAATTTGCTGTGTCACTTGTTTTACAAATTAAATTAACTATGCTATCTGTAAGATAATGAATTGAAATTTTGCATGCTGATACTAGACACACTAGAAAAAATTCTCTAATTTTTCTAGAATTAATTAATGAAGTTTCAGACCTGTTTCATAATTATAAACACAATTTTACAAATTCTAGCTGAACACGAATTCATTGTAGTTTGCTTTTTTGACACCAATTTATACAACCTTTATGTATCTTGTTTTTATGCGCTGGATTCGGCAAAGAGCCTAGTTTCCAGATTTTCTGACGGATCCAAATTTGTATTCCTGTGGTAGCGGGAACCTCAATTTTGGTACAATATCTTGCTGTCCAGAATTGGTATTTTGTTATGTTTAAATTTTTGCATGTTGTTTCTTGCATTTTGTGATTTAGAACATGTTCCTTGCATCATATAAGCTCCTGAAACATCCTTTTCCTGTCCCAATTTTGTTCTCGTTATCTCTTGATCATGTTTATTTTGTAATAAAAAGTAACAAGCCGGAGTTAAGGGAAAGATCTAGTAGTGGACAATATAGAAAAGTGTACTCGGAAGGGGGCACGTGTTTCCCTCATTTGGTTACATGATATGATTTGGATTATATTTGGATGATTTGTATTACATTTGGATAATTTGGAATACTCGATATGATTTGGTTAATATAATTTGGTTGATATGATTTGGATTACTTGATACCTGAGTACACAGCCCTATAGAATCCACTACGAAATCTAAACGTAACGTGACTGTATGTAGCACCTATGTGGTAAAAATCTAGGACGCATGAAGTGCTACCTAGATAGAATTAAACAATAGACTTAAGTTGACACTAAGCACATGCATGATCATGTCTGCCTGTTTCCTGATTTCGTTACAAGTTACATGATTTGGTTACAAGATTTTTATTTAGTAGCTACATGATTTTGATTTAGAAGTCACCTGATTTTGATTCATAAGTTGCATGAACCCATTCCGTTACTTGTTTTCCAGTTGCAGGTTGTTGTCTTTCCATTCATATGTTTATTTCTAGTTGCATCATACTTGACTTCGTTTTATTTCATGTTCCTTGATTCTTATCTTTATTCCTTGTTATATCTTGTTTCTTGTTCCTTATTCTATTCTCGTTCTTGTACCCTTGCTTGTACCACTTGTAACCCTATCTTGTACTAAGGGCGTCTGTCTTTGTTTCTCTATTTTTCTTGTGCATGATATATACAGACTTTGGAGACGAACTGCCAGAAGGAGTTGGTGAGCTACCGTTCTAGGCTTCGCTTGGGAAAATTTGCTTTAATTGTTTTGTATTTGAGTTTATTTAATTCCTGTTGCTACTTGAAACTTGTAACGGGCGTGTTGTCCCTAAGTTTTACTTCTTGATCCAGATCTTGTATTTATTTAAGAAGTTTATATTTGTTCAAGTAATTTTTGTTGATTAATAATTTATTCATGCATGTGTGGTTGAGTATATTTTGTTATATTTCATGTTATGATGTTGAGTCGATCCTACAGCTTATGAATGATGAAAATTATTCACTGGGTTTTGCCACGTACTCATATTCCGTATTCCTTTTGGACTTATTGGATCCTATTCCTACCCAATAACCCAAACCCACCTAATTACCCTATATATATCACCCTAACCCTTTACTGAACCCTACCCGCTACCCATTTTACCCGTTATCACCCTAACCCTATATTCCATCCCCTTATATATATATACCTGTTATATATTCTACCCTAATATTCCCTGCCAATTTAATCTGCCGCATAAACTCACCCCTACCTCTTCATCCTCCTGACCCTCCTCGCCTCGCCTTTCCCTCATCGTCTTCGTCCCTCAGCCCCCACCGTCGCGACCATCCGTCGAGCCGCCTTCGCCCTGCATCCAACACCCAAGGCCCCTCGTCAACTATCCTGTTCCCACCTTCATCCTCCCTCGTCGACTTTCGACAGCCTCCGAGCACCACTGATGTCCTTCCCGCTGTCGAGCTCCTTCTCCCCTGTGTTGGCACCAAAACCCATTCGCCACCGTCTCCTCGAGCTCTCCCTGCCTTCGCCAATGCCATCTCACCCTGCCTTTGCCGCCCTGTGCACTGTGCCGACCGCCGTCAGCCTTGCCCTGAGCACCGCTGCCTGTCGTAAGAGCCGAAACCCATTACCGTTGCTTTTGATCATGGGTTTTGATCTTTTTAATCTCGACTTTCTAATTCCATCATGATTGGGATTGAGCATTGGCTATGTGCTGTTTGGTGTGGAGGTGAATCTTGCACGTAGCTCGCACGTGCTTGCGTGTGTACGTGTTATTGCGAGCTCATTTTTGTTGCTTCGGGATCCTTATCCCATTATTCTTGGTGTTCAATTTTGTCGTCTAATAGGCAAGTATCTTCTTGTACAATTTGTTATTCTAGTACAAGCTTTTATTTGAAAATACTGCAAGTAGATCGTAGTTGTGACTCCCCTTTGGCTTATCCTTTGATGATCTCATTTTACTCCTTATCAATCCTATGATCATAAGAGTCACAACCTTTCATTGATATATTCATTTCACAACTATTTGGATCCATCTTATCATCTAATTATTTGAATACATGAAATTAAGAATCACCTTGACTTGTAGATGTATGTTGTATGATGTATGTGTTGATTTTACTTCTTTTGAGTTAAGAAATATATGTGACTTGCTGATTTGATGCTTATTACATCCTAATTTGTATCACACACTAATTTAGACTCATAATAGTCATTAACCATGCCACTTTTATATAAAAGAACTCAATTATGTTGCTGTCCTATTTTTAGTCTGTTGTTTTGACCCTAATAACATCAGAATATGGGCTTGGGTTCTAAACATGAAATGTAGCTCCAGATGTCTAGTTTAATATCCTTTAGACGGAATTGAATTCTGAGTTATGGTTTGTGAGTTATTACAGTTTTACTGCTGCTGTGTAGTAGAATTCCAGATTTATAATTTGCTGCATCACTTTGTTTCATGAATTAAATTAATTATGCTACCTATAAGATAATGACTTGAAATTCTGCATGCTGATACTAGAAACACTAGAGAACATTCCCTAATTTTTCTGGAATTAATTGAAGAATTTTCAGACCTTTTTCATGTTTCTAAACGAAATTTTACATGTTCTGGCTGAATACGAATTCTGTGTAGTTTGCTGTTTTGACATCAATTGCTACAACTTTCATGTATATTGTTTGTATGCCCTGGATTCGGCGGAGAGTATAGTTTCCATATTTTCTGACGGATGCAGATTTACATTCCTGTGGTAGCAGAAATCTCAGTTTTGGTACAACAACGTCTTGCTGTCCAGAATTGGTATTTGTTATGTTTAAATATTTGCATTTACTTTTCTTGGATTTTGTGATTTAGAACATGTTCCTTTCATCATATACGCTCCTGATACATCCTTGTCCTATCCCGATTTTGTTCTCGTTATCTCTTGATCATGTTTATTTTGTAATAAAAAGTAACAAGCTGGGGTTAAGGAAAAGATCTAGTAGTGGACAATATAGAAAAGTTTATTCAGAAGGGGGCCCGTGTTTTTCTCATTTGGTTACATGATATGATTTGGATTATATTTGGATGATTTAGATTTCATTTGGATAATTTGGAATACTCGATATGATTTGGTTAATATGATTTGGATTACTTGATACATGAGTACACAACCCTATAGAATCTACTACGATATCTAAACGTAACCTGATTGTATGTAGCAGTCATGTGGTAAAAATTTGGGATGCATGAAGTGATACCTAGATAGAATTAAATAATAGACTTAAGTTGACACTAAGCACATGCATGATCCTGTCTGCCAGTTTCCTGATTTCGTTACAAGTTACCTGGTTTGGTTACAAGATTTTGATTTAGTAGCTACATGAATTTGATTTAGAAGTCACTTGATTTTGATTCATAAGTTTTCATGAACCCATTCCGTTACTTGTTTTCCAGTTGCAGGTTATTGTCTTTCTGTTCATATGTTTATTTCTAGTTGCATCACACTTGACTTCATTTTATTTTGTGTTCCTTGATTCTTGTCTTTGTTCCTTGTCATACCTTGTCTCTTGTTCTTTATTATATTTTCGTTCTTGTACCCTTGCTTGTACTACTTACGGCCCTAACTTGCACTAACGGCGTTTCTCTTTATTTCTCTAATTTTCTTCTGCATGATATATACAGACTTTGGAAACAAGCTGCCAGAAGGAGTTGGTGAGCTAACGTTCTAGGCTTCGCTTGGAAAAATTTGTTTTAGTTGTTTTGTATTTGAGTTTATTTAATTCCTGTTGCTACTTGAAACTTGTAACGGGCGTGTTGTCCGAAAGTTTTACTTTTTGATCCAGATCTTGTATTTATTTGGGAAGTCTATATTTATTCAAATAATTTCTGTTGATTAATAATCTATTCATGCATGCGTGGTTGAGTATAATTTGTTATATTTCGTGTTATGATTTGAGTCGATCCTACAGCTTAAGAATGATGAAAATTATTTGTTGGACTTTGTCACGTACTCGTATTCCGTATTTCTTTCGGAAAGCGGGGCGTGATAGGTTTTGCCCTTTCCTATATACCGCCTAAGTAAATTTCGAGGACGAAATTTTGTTGTAAGGTGGGTAGGATTTGTAATCCCCGTTCCCGTAAATAAATATTTTCTGAATATTTTCTGTATTTTGATTAATTATAATTTACCTTGTGTTAAATTCGTTTTGGATCCTCTATTAAATTATTTTCTAATCGAAAATTTTATTTATTTCGAATAATGGTATATTTTAACCTCAATTTCTATTTCCATTTGATCTACTATTTATATTATATATTGTTTGGATTATTTTAATAAATCTGTTAAACTCGAATTTGTATTTTGATATACATATATTATTATTATTAATTATGACTATTTATTAAAAATCCACTTCTATATACTAATTGTATTTGTAGTTATTTCGAATAAATTCTATATTGTAATGTAAATTACATTTTATTATAAATCATACTTTTTTGGTTATTCTACTTTCCTATTGGATTTTAGCCCAAAAACCCCAAGCCTATCTCTTATTGGATCTTATTCGTACCTATTACCCATTCTCCTATTGGATTATCTACCCAACAACCCAAAACCTGCAACCCTACTATATAACCCTAATCACTTTTACCCTAACCTTAACCCTAATTACTGTGCTAACCCCCCTTGTATCCGTCGTCTAATCCTCCTCGTCCTGTTCATCTTCTCCACCTTGCCTCAAGCCCACCGACCGCCTTCGCCATCCCCAGTCATCCGTCGACCTTGTCCCTTCCTTATCATCTTCCTCTTCCCGTCGTGCACCTCGCATTCATCCCTTGTAGACCCATCGAGCTCGTCGCTTGTCCTCCGAAACCCAACCTCACTACCTCCCATTGCCTCGTCGTCATCCTCGTCGCCCCGCAGCGCACTCCGGCTGCATCCCTACCCTCATCCTCATCCCGTCAACCCACCACCACCGAAGAACCTCTGCTTACCTCGACTTCGCCAACCCCTTGCCTCCCCTGTTTTTCCACCCAAACAGAATACCCACCGAGCCGAACCCATTGCCTCCCCCGTCGATCATCGCCATCCAGTCGAGCCCCCTCGACGTCACCGCTGTTGTCTTCCGGCATCGAGCTCCCTTCGACGTCGCTGCCGCCTTCCACCGACGGAGCCAGACCAGAGCCAAGCCATTGGCTGTGTGTTGTTTGATCAAAGTTGATCTTTTTAATTTCGGTCGTCCGATCCCATCATGATTGGCATTGAGTGTTGGTTGTGTGCTGTTTGGTGTGGAGGTGGATCTTGGTGTTACTGTGTTTTGCTATTTTGCACGTAGCTCGCACATGCTTGCGTGTGTACGTGTTATTGCGGGCTCGTGTTTGTTGCTTTGGGATCCTTATCCCGTTATTCTTGGTGTTCAATTTCTTCGTCTGACAGGCAAGTATCTTCTTGTACAATTTGTTGTTCTAGTACAAGATTTTCTTTGAAAATACTGCAAGTAGGTTGTAGTTGTGACTCTCCTTTGGCTTATCATTTGATAATCTCATTCTACTCCTTATCAGTCCCATGATCATAAGATTCACAACCTTTCGTTGATACGTTCGGTTTACAACTCGTATGATTGTAATACATTCATGCAAAAATATCATTGTTTGTTACTGTTCTTGTCTTTGCTTGCTTTTTTGACCCCGATAACATCAGAATTTGAACTTGAGTTCTAAACATGAAATGTAGCCCCAAATGTCTAGTTTACTACCCTTTTTACGGATTTGAATTTTGAGTTATGGTTTGTGAGTTATTTCAGTTTTATCGCTGCTGTGTCGTAGAATTCTAGATTCATAAATTTGTTGTGTCACTTGTTTTACAAATTAAATTAACTATGCTATCTGTAAGATAATGACTTGAATTTTTGCATCTAGATACTAGACACACTAGAGAACATTTCCTAACTTTTTTGGAATTAATTAATGAAGTTTCAGACCTGTTTCATAATTATAAACACAATTTTACAAATTCTGGCTGAACACGAATTCTGTGTAGTTTGCTGTTTTGACACAGAATGCTACAACCTTCGTGTATCTTGTTTATATGCGCTGGATTCGGCAAAGAGTATAGTTTCCAAATTTTCTGACGAATCCATATTTGCATTTCTGTGGTAGCGAGAATTTCAGTTTTGGTACAACAACGTCTTGCTGTCCAGAATTGGTATTTTGTTATGTTTAAATATTTGCATGTTGTTTCTTGCATTTTGTGATTTAAAACATGTTCCTTGTATCATATAAGCTCCTGATACATCCTTGTCTTGTCCCGATTTTTTTTCGTTATCTTTTGATCATGTTTATTTTGTAATAAAAAGTAACAAGCCGGGGTTAAGGGAAAGATCTAGTAGTGGACAATATAGAAAAGTGTACTTGGAAGGGGGCCGTGTTTCCCTCATTTGGTTACATGATATGATTTGGATTATATTTGGATGATTTGGATTACATTTGGATAATTTGGAATACTCGATATGATTTGGTTAATATGATTTGGATTACTTGATACCTGAGTACACAGCCCTATAGAATGCACTACGAAATCTAAACGTAACTTGATTGTATGTAGCAACCATGTGGTAAAAATCTGGGACGCATGTAGTGCTACCTAGATAGAATTAAACAATAGACTTAAGTTGACACTAAGTGTAACGCCTCGAAATCCAAATAAGACTGAATTCAAGATTTCACAGGATCTTTACTTCACTTCGTACAATTTTTTAAGGAAATTAAAACTTTTCAATAATACATCAGAGTTCATTACATTCTTTGTTTACACAGCGGAAGAATACAACAATGAAATAAAATACAACTTATACAACTATAACAATGTAAATCATCAACTGCATCATAGCATCTTTACTTCTTCATGGAAAAGTCCATTACCTGCATATCAAGCTATGGGTACGTCAGTCAATTGCAACTGACGAAAATGTTATACTCGGCTATCCTTTCTATGCTGTATATATAACGATCTCATTATTTTAACAAATCACACAAAAAAATTGAATGAACATTAAAGTGTTAAATCGTGACTACGCTAAACATGTAAGTGTATGCCATGCCTTAATACCTAATGCACACATTTTTATACTAGGATGACACTAATGCATACTTGTTCGGATTCTATGCATCCCATACTACATAGGTCCGAAGGCAAGCACCTACGTACTCCACAATAAAGTGCTCGATCCCTCGCCATGACAACTACTCAGTAATGAAGCAAGGTTTAAATCATTCCACGAATATGGATCCCAGCCACGGAGATCCACCGCCGACTGTTTTAACAGATCCCTCATCATGCGAATCATCCCGTAAGTGCCCCTCTAGCCCCGGTATACGTATATACAATGGAGTATGGCAAACTATCCACCGACTTCGCTAAGTCCCGGATTAAAGATAAAAGCCCATCTCCTACGGAGCAACCACAGTCACGGAGATCCACTGCCGACTAGGTCTATAGTTACGAAGATCCACCGCCGACTATATAGAAGCAGCCCACTTACGTTTACTCAGGTTCATTACGTCTTCACTTAAGTGCCTAATTAATTTAGTTCAAGACATGAATAATTTCCAATCCTTGAATTAGTTTTACCTCCTACCGGACTTTATCAACAAATACGAGATAGCTCCATGGCCATATCTCAAAACATAACCTCAACTCTTTTCAATTTAATAGTGCTGGTACCCGAGGTCTCACTATCTCTAAATCACAAACTTTTTCATGTACAAGAAATCATGGGTACACATACCCTTCAATGAACATGTCTTAAACCTAGATAATTTCATCTTCAACTTATTCACAAAGTAATCATAGCCTTGTCACTATTCATGATTCACTTATTCATTCACATTTCAAGATCAAACAATAATTTTTTTTTTCTTGAAGATAGATTAAATTAAACAATAACTCTTTAGGTCTCAATAGCAATTCAAGGTCAAAATAATATGTCTCAATCCACATCAAGTATTCCTTAAATCAATTAAATGTAAAATCTCATCAAGAGAAGTCAGTTCACATGAATAATTTTTTTTCTTTTAAAATTAATGTCACATACTCAAATAAACATTTTTTTTTGAAATCAATAACTCATTAAAGGGTATATAATCAAAAAACATATCTAAATGAATACAATATTTTTAAATTTCTGGTTATAACATCAATAGCAGAATCATGTGGCAGATTAAGTATGTAAAAAATATGATAAATCTGTAGCTTCATATATTAAGTATGTAAAAATATGCTAAATCTGTAACTTCATATATTAAGTATTTCTAATTTTAACTTTGGTGGCAAAAAAAAGAATTTTGTGAAACCACAGGGTTTCGAACTAGGCTCCCCATCCAATAAAGACAGCGCCCAAAGGCCAAACCGCAAGCCAAATAGTCCATGTGGACTTTGTGTCATAACAGTGAGCCCAAACTCTTCATATCGTTTGCTCTGTTGTTTACATAAAAAAAAATCAAACAAGAAATAAAAGATGGTGTCAAGTTTCGAACCCAGAACCTCCGCATGCTACAGTAATGACTTATGACGTACCCGCTAGCCAATAAATCCAAGTGTAATTATTGATATTGAATCGCACTTATATGCTGTTGTTCGAGTTTTCTATTAATTATTTTCACAAAACTCGATTATTCATTTGATATAATCTTTCATTAGACTGTAATTTGTTCATACAAACTGAGTTTACTCTCTAACAATAACTCACAAGTTTTTAATCCACATTTTAGAAAAAAAAATAAAACTAACTTTCAAAATTATTTCTTCTTATTAATAAACATGAGTTTGCATTATTTCCATTTAATCAAATATAGAATTTTGTATCTTTTATAAACAAACAAATGAGTTCATGAGTATGAAATTTACTTTTCCAAAAATGTATATGCTTATCAAAAGGAAAACTCAACAATTATTCACATAATCAAAAATCTTTACATTCATGTATACTAGTTTATGACAAACTAATCAATTATTCTTTTCATATTACCAACTCACATAATGTTGATTAGTTTACTAATCATAGCATCTTTCATTACATACAATGCACAGGTTTGTTCTATTTTATCAAATTCTATACTACTCATTAGCATGCACATTCTCTATAATTAGAAAGTAGAGAACACCCACCTCTAGTGAAGATTGAACAACAAGATGGAAGCACTCTTAGCTCCTAGCAAGAACTTCACCTCCTAGCAAGAACACTCTACTCTCTTTCATTTTCTTTTCTTTCTCTTATTTTAATTTTGTTTTTGGTGTGAAAAGAGAGGGAGAAATGGGTTGTATTTATAGGACAATATTAGGGTTCAAAGTACAAAATTACACACCTAATAAATTACTCAATTTAATTTTCAACCCTTCACTTTTTTAACTTCCAAAACCCTAAACCTTAATTTTTTTCCATCCTTTCACAAACTCAACTTCCATCTCTTCAATTCTTAACCCCCAACTCTCCTTCACTCAAATCTAGCGATGTAAAATGAACAGAACGGTCCGTCGTCCGTCCGAGTCCAGCTCGAGAAATGGTCCGACCGTGGACCGTCCAAACTGTTATACGAACCGATCCTGAACAAATTATTCGGTCCGATTCTTTACCGAGTTCGAGCCGGACATATGTCCGTCCGAATATTATTGCGGTCTGATGCTTTACCGAACCGAGTCCGGACTATAATAATTTTTTCCGACCTAGACCGAGCCAGACATAAGCTCGTCCGAATAGAATTTCGGTCCGAGCTTGAACATATGGCTGTCCGAACCCGTCCGGTCCGATTTACAGCCCTACTCAAATCCCGGTTAAATACAGGAAAAGCCCAAATCTCAATCTTCAATGCCACGTCATCTGCCACAATCAACAGCCAAGCAAGGCATGCTGTTGCTCACGTGGGACCCCCCATAACATACCACATTTCAACTTTAATTCCATAATGCCATCAAGTATTATCTTATACAAACAGCCACATTATTCAACTTATATATATATATATATATTATATTACTATTTTATAATCTTTAAAAGTTATGGGGTGCTACACACACTCCGAAATTTATTTTTGAAAACAAATACGCTTAAATACGTTTACCGAAAATACATGCGTCGCACGTAAAATATAAAAATGCGAAATCGATTTTATCACCGGAAAATTATTAAAATATAATCGAAAACAACATAAAAAAAATTATATTTACTAATTTTATATATTTCACGACGTACTTACTACGTACGTAGAAAACACGTGCATTTCACATACAAAATTATTTTTTATCAAAATGGAGAAAAATAAACTTCCATTTATAAAATGAGTTCGGACACGAAAAATAAATAATCAATACTCATAAAAGTATCACACGTAGCGATGAAAAAATACGTAACTGATACGTGCATCGAAAACACATAAAAAGCACGTAAAAATACGGAGATTGAAATATTATATTTTTGTTGACTCAAAATAGGGTAAAATCAATATGGGAAATGCATAAATAGTCGGCAATCAAAATTTGTAGTGAAAACACGTTACAAAATACACGTGCGTAACACACAAAGTCAAAATTATCATTTCTAATTTTACGGGGTGTTACACTAACCACTTGCATGATCCTGTTCGCCAGTTTCCTGATTTCGTTACAAGTTACATAGTTTGGTTACAAGATTTTGATTTGGTAGCTACATAATTTTGATTTAGAAGTCACTTGATCTTGATTCATAAGTTTGCATGAACCCATTCCGTTACTTGTTTTCCAGTTGCAGGTTGTTGTCTTTCCGTTCATATGTTTATTTCTAGTTTCATCACACTTGACTTCGTTTTATTTCGTGTTCCTTGATTCTTGTCTTCGTTCCTTATTATATTTCGTTTCTTGTTCCTTATTGTATTTCCGTTCTTGTACCATTGCTTGTACTACTTGCGTCCCGAACTTCCATTAAGGGCATCTATCTTTGTTTCTCTAATTTCTTCTACATGATATATACAGACTTTGGAGACGAGCTGCCAGAAGGAGTTGGTGAGCTAACGTTCTAGGCTTCGCTTGGGAAAATTTGCTTTAGTTGTTTTGTATTTGAGTTTATTTAATTCCTGTTGCTACTTGAAACTTGTATCAGTCGTGTTGTCCCGAAGTTTTATTTTTTGATCCAGATCTTGTATTTATTTGAGAAGTTTATATTTTTTCAAGTAATTAGTGTTGATTAATAATTTATTCATAAATGCATGGTTGAGGATATTTTGTTATATTTCATATTATGATGTTGAGTCGATCCTACAGCTTATGAATGATGAAAATTATTTACTGGGCTTTGTCACGTATTCATATTCCGTATTCGTTTTGGGAAGTGGGGCATGACAGTTTCGAAGCGAGGATCTTGAATTTTTACGAAAGGAAGGACTTTTTCTTATTCTTTATTATCTTCGGTTGATTCTTCAATAAGGTGAGTGACATATGTTTTGACTTCTTGTTGTTATATGCATATTATATATGATGATTTGTCTATTAGAATGTATGAGAGATGCTTGTATGTTGATATAATGAAATATTGATGAATTGATGAATAAAAATAGAACTTTTCATGAAATTATGCAATTAATGAATAAAAATTCTATGTAGATGACTTAGGATTGTTAAGAACTTAGTAGGAAATCATGGGTATGTTTTTTTATTTCATATTCTTACTGATTTGAGTATGCATAATGAATTTGTATGATGTACAATGCAAAAAGTGAACAAAGTTGGGTCTTGACTGTGTATGCATAAACATATGATCTGTTTTTTGTTTTGGATGAGGAAAACTATATGAATGAATGTTGTAAATGCTTATAATCGTGGACAAACTAATATAACTAGTTGTAGTTGTGTTTAATCAAGTTGCAAGAAGGATTTTTGAATAAAAAAGATTAAGCTTTTATGAGTTGAAGTGGACTTTATTTCGGGTCTGACTTTGATCATCCGAAAGTTGATTTTTTTGATGTTTTGTGAAATTTTCGATTAAATCTTGATTCACATTGATACCGAGACTTAATTGAACAATAGACCACTCATAGATGTGATTTTTGATGTTTCCTGCTGATACATAAACACTCATATACATACAAGTATGTTCAGTTCTTGATATGAAGAATTTCAACAAAAATTGCACTTTTATGAACTTGATGGGAATTTGATTGGTTTTATAAACTCCAGTATGTTAAATAAGTCGTATTTGATCATCTCAGGATTTCTATTTTTGCAAATTTAAGCTTTTAAAGAGATTTAACCACGTATCAGTTGGAAAAGTGCACGAATATTAAAGAGCTGTGGTTTTGGATATGACAGTCAACCGCCCAAGAACAATACACAAATTGTCGGTCGACGGCCATGTTGTGGATTTTCGAATTTTGCTTGACAGTCGACCGCTGTCTTTTTGAACTGAGATGACAGTCGACCGTCAGCTGCTTGGATGAGTAATTTGTTGAGTTTTTCACTGTTTTTCTTGAACGATTATTTCTTCGAACTTATGGATTATTGACCTGCTGTTTTAAATGAAGTTTTTACTGCAGATCGCTATATTTTTCAGAGAGTTATATTTTGATTATAATAGAGTTTAACTTGTATTTCTATGACTTTAAGAAGCGAAATATATATGGATTTCCATATATGGATGTTTTGTGATTTTTCTATGACTTCAAATAGGAAACCCAGTTATTTAATGGATTTAATATCTTATTTCAGTTCTGGAAATTTGTGGGTATTTGGATGGATTTGGATTTATTTGATTTTAAGAAGTTTTCTTAATATGAGTGAATTGATAATGAAATTAAGAGTTTTAATGAAAGATTTTGTGTTGATAGTTAAGTTTGTGAATCTCTAGAGGGTGAGTGGGACCCTAGTACCCGGCAATTGAGATTTTTGTGGTTTGGCCCGTTGTGGCCTTATTGTTAATCAATTGAGTTAAGTCCGGTAGGGTACACCAACTCTAGGAGATTCGTAATTAATTAATTAACTTAATAAGATAAGGACAGACACTATATAGTGATATGATAAAATGAGTGCAAACATGGGTTACGGACCTCAGTATGATCTGCGGTGTGTGATAATTTCCGAAATTATCGAGGTGTGAGTGAAATATTCTCCGAAATTACGTGCGGTGTGGGATTCATCTCCGGAATTATTGGGGTCAAGGCGACGCTCATGGGGTATTCGTGTGATGAGGCGTCATAGCTTGCGGTGTGGGGTATTCTCGAAAATTCCCGGGTGTGAGTGAAATAGTCTCCGGAATTATCTGTGGATAGAGATTGACCTCCGGAATTATCGGGGCATGGGCTAGATACTCACAGTTTATCCAAATCTTGTAGTAGTCATTGTAGTAGGATTAGTTGCATAGCAAGAGAATTAACCCTATAAAGTGGAGAATGATAAGGGCGTGCACCGGATCTATGTAGAGTGGGGAGCATAGATTCGACAAGTATGCATTAGAGAGTCATCATACTGCATTTGTATTTCTTAACTGGTATTATGCATGACGTTTTCTATTTTCCTACAATTGACACTTAGCCTAGTTTTACTTGATGTTTTATGATTTATTTATCATTTTTCATATTTCATTTGTTACTACTATGAAAATGTGTTAATTATGAATTTATCCTTCATGCTTATTTAAATTGTATTTTTTTCTTTTAATGTCACTCACACCGATATGGCTGACCACTGTAGGTTTTGGGGTTAGGGTTATCTCTAGCCTCATGTTTTACAGGTAGGTACCATTAGCTTAGAATTTGGATGCATGTGGTAGAATGATAATATAGCTTATGCAATTGTAAAAGATTATATTATAAAAGAAGAAAATGCAAATCAAGGTGTTTAGTTTTCCGCTGTGCTATGTAAAGAATTGATGTAATAAAAGTTTTTTTAAAAAATTATTTTGTGTTTTGGCTATATTTACTATTACATTGAGGTAGATGTTGGGAATTGTGCCACATATTTATGTGATATTATATTTGAAATTCGGGGTGCTACAGAGTTTGGTATCAGAGCATGCTTCAATAGTAATGATAAACATGGTTCAAGAATAAACTTGGGTGTGGACACTGGAGCGTGAGTACCTAGGTGTGAACATTAGAGCGTGGGTATCACATGGAATTAAAACAAGATGAAATGATTTGGGGTATGATTGAGATTTTGCCATAAGGTATTAATGTGAATATGAATTATGTTCTGATGCTCTAACTTCCCCCTCATTTTACAGTATTCAGTATAATGGCAGGACGCAGAACCAGGAATGGTGGGAATGACAGTGAGGCTGAGGGTTCCAATGGAGGTAGACTCGACTTAGAGAATGAGATTGCCAGGGTGTATCAGACCTTGAACATATTCATGACAGCCAACATGACTTGGAATCAGAATCAAGGGGCTAGACCAGTGCTTGTTAATGTTGATCCAATTAAGCAGGTGGAGTCCTTCAAGCGGATGAAGCCGCCTATTTTTGAAGGGTAGTCTGATCCAAATGAGGCTGACGATTGGATTAGACAAATGGAAGTGATCTTCGAGGTTTTGGAAACCCCAGCGGCTAGTAAGGTGAAGTTGGCTACAATGCAGTTAGAGAAGGATGCTGGTGTCTGGTGGCAGTCAGTGAAGAGGATTTTTGGGAATGAACAAGTGACTTGGGAAGCTGTTCTTAGGGAGTTCAGGGATCATTTCTTTCCTCTGGATGTTCAAGAGAAGAAGGCAACAAAATTCTTGAATCTACAGCAAGGTAACATGTCAGTGCGCGAATATGATACTAAGTTCGCCCAGCTGCCAAGGTATGCACCAGACCTGATTGTTGATGAAGCGAAGAAGGCCAAGAAATTCGATCAGGGCTTGAGGCCAAATTTGAGGTCTCAGATGATACCGTTGGGCATCAGAAGGTTTGATAAGTTAGTCAGGAGAGCAGTTATGACGAAAGAATATATGGATCAGTTCCAGAAGAAGCAAGAGACTTGGAACATGAACAAGAGACCAGCAGTAGTAAGTCAGGGTGGGAAGAAGTTCCTAGTAAAGCAGGGCAGGTTCAGTAAGCCAGAGTAGAAGGCACCCGCAACTCAAGAGGTGACTTGTTATTACTGTAAGGAGGCAGGTCACTTCAGATCAGCATGTCTTAAACTGGTAAAACAGACTTGTTTCAAGTGTGGGCGAGAGGGGCATACTAAGCTGTTTTGCCCACAACTTAAGAAGGATGGCGTGGATGGGAGCAAATTCCAGAGGCAGGGGCGAGTGTTTGCAGTAACTTAGGAGGAAGCGGGTAACTCAGAAGATGTGATTTAGGGTATGCAAGAATTTTAAATTCATTTATTTGATGTATTGAGTAAAACTTTGTTAAAAATAAATTGGGGATTTGAGTATCATTCTTCATGTAACAGGATTTGTCTTGGTTAATGGAATAAATGCAAAAGTTTTATATGATACTGGTTCTTCATATACATTTATGTCGCCCAATTTTGCTATAGTTTTATGTGTGGAACCTAAGGTATTTCCAAGCAGAGTCTTGTCAGTGGCAACACCATCAGGAGAAGAATTGATTGCTGGTCGATATTATGAGGGCTGTGATATCAAGATTGGTGGAAAATTATTCGACATTGATCTCATTGAACTACTAGTCTTAGGTGTGGATGTAATCATGGGCATTGATTGGATGGCAATATATGATGCCACAATTGAATGCAAGAAGAAAGAGGTATTGGTGAAGGCATCAGGGGGTCCCGCAGTGACTTTTCAGGGGAAGAAGAAGAACCCGAAAGTGGTTGCAATGGTATCTAAGTTGATGATTCCGGATGAGGTCAGAAGCATTCCAGTTGTGAGGGATTTTCCTACGGTATTCTTGGAAGATCTATCAGGGTTACTGTCGCAGTGAGATATTGAGTTCTGCATCAATGTCCAGCCGGTAAATGCTCTGATTTCTAAGGCTCTGTACAAAATAGCACCTGTGGAGCAGGATAAAGTTAAGAAGCAGATTGAGGAATTGCTTGGTAAGGGGTTTATCAGGCCGAGTACTTCGCCATGGGGTGCGCCAGTGCTGTTAGTGAAGAAGAAGGATGCGTCAATGAGGATGTGCATTGACTACAGGGAGTTGAACATGGTGACTATTCAGAACAAGTATCCGTTTCCATGGATTGATGATCTGTTTGATAGGCTGCAGGGAGCAGCTGTATTTTCGAAGATTAATTTGTGGTCGGGGTATCATCAGGTTCGAGTTAAGGAGGAAGATGTGAGCAAGAAAGCTTTCAGGACTCGTCATGGACACTATGAGTTTTTGGCAATGCCATTCGGAGTGAGAATGCGCCGACAGTATTTATGGACATGATGAATCAGATCTTGCGGCCGTTTATTGATTCCTTCGTGGTGGTATTCATTGATGATATTCTGGTATATTCAAACTCAGAGGAAGAGCACTCTAAGCACTTGGCAGAGGTATTGAAGAAGTTATAGGAGCATAGCTTGTAGGAAGAGCACTCTAAGCACTTGGCAGAGGTATTGAAGAAGTTACAGGAGCATAACTTGTATGTCAAGCTGTCGAAGTGTGAATTTTGGAAGTTTGAAGTAGCTTTCCTTGGTCATATCCTTTCTAAGGAGGGAGTGGTCACCGATCCTCAGAAGGTTGAAGCAGTGAAGAATTGGCCTAGGCCGACGTCAGTGAAGGAGGTCAGGAGTTTCTTGGGATTGGCTGGGTATTACAGGAGATTCATTCAAGGCTATGCACAGATCGCAGTCCCTTTGAAAGGGTTGACTCGGAAGAATGTGGCATTCACTTGGACTGATAAGTGTAAGGTGAGTTTCCTTGAGCTTAAGGAGAGGTTGACGACTACACCTATCTTAGCTCTGCCACAAGCTGGAAAGAACTATGATATCTTCAGCGATGCATTACTCAGAGGTTTGGGGTGTGTCTTGATGCAAGAAGGGAAGGTCATTGCTTATGGTTCGAGGCAATTGCATCCGCATGAGAAGAACTATCCGATGCTTGATTTGGAATTGGCAGCTATTATCTTTGCCTTGAAGCAGTGGAGGCATTATGTATATGGTGAGAAGGTCAACATGTTTACCGACCACAAGAGCTTGAAGTACATTTATCAGCAGAGGGATCTAAATCTTCGGCAGAGAATGTGGTTGGAAGTGTTGGGAGACATTCTTCCTGAGATAAAGTATCATCCAGGCAAGTCTATCGACTTTGATCACTACTCAGAGAGAGTTGGTAGCAGAGTTAGATCAGGCACGTATTAGGGTTTTACTACAGGGTTTGGGAGCATATTTGGCTCAGTTGAGGTTGCAGCCTTCTTTGAGAGAGTATATTTTGGAGGGTCAGAAATTAGATGCAGGGATTCAAAGGATATTGCAGCAGGTTTTCGAAGGCAAGTTATCAGAGTTTCGTGTCCAAGATGGAGTTCAATGGATAGGTGAGAGGTTGTGTGTACCGGAGAATACAGATTTGAGGGAGAGTATCTTGTAGGAGGCACACAGTACCTTGTTGTTAGAACATCCTGGAGGCACAAAGATGTACAAGGACATCAAACAACACTTTTGGTGGTCGGGTATGAAGAGAGATGAGGCAGACTTTGTGGCAAGATGTCTGACTTGCCAGTAGATCAAAGTGAAGAATCAGAGTCCTGGAGGGTTGTTACAAACATTTCCTATTCCGTAATGGAACTGGGAGAATATCAGCATGTATTTCATCACCGAGTTGTCAAGGAGTCCCAAGGGCAACGACTCAATTTGGGTTATTATGGACTGTTTGACCAAGTTAGCTCACTTTCTATCTATGAAGATTACTTGGTCGTTGGAAAAACTGGCAGAGCTGTACATTGATGAGATTGTGAGACTTCATGGAGTTCCTTTATCGATTGTTTCCGATAGGGATGTGAGGTTCACTTCAAGGTTTTGGAAGGGTCTGCAAGCAGCTTTGGGTACCAGAACTGATTTCAGTACCGCTTTTCATCCGCAGATCGATGGTCAGACTGAAAGGGTGAATCGGGTATTGGAGGATATGTTGAGGGCTTGTGTTATGGATTTTGGCGGCAATTGGGAAAGGTACTTGGCATTGGTTGAGTTTGCTTATAACAATAGTTAGCATGCAAGTATCGGAATGGCTCCGTATGAAGCTCTGTACGGGAGGAAGTGTAGGACACCCGTTTGTTGGTATGAAGTTGGCGAGAGGCAGATGTTTGGGTCGGAGATTGAGCAGCAAACATCGGAGAAGATCAAGTTGATTCGTAAGAGGTTGGTCAGGGCTCAGAGTCCGCAGAAAAGTTATGCTGATACTAGATGAAGGGATTTGGAGTTTGAGGTTGGGAATGCAGTTTTTCTCAAGGTATCTCCGACTAAGGGAGTAATCAGGTTTGGAAAAGGTGGCAAGTTGGCACCAAGGTACATTGGGCCATACATGATTTTAAGGCGGATTGGTAAGACGACATATAAGTTGGAGCTACCGGAGGAATTAGCACAGGTGCATGATGTGTTTCATGTATTGATGTTAAGGAAGTATGTTTCAGATCAAAGTCATCAGTTGATGGAAGTGCCCGAGGGACTACAGCAGAACTTGAGTTACAAGGAGCAGCCTGTAGAGATTGTTGATCATAGGGAGAAGGTGTTGAGAAATAAGGTGATGCTTATGGTCAAGGTGTTGTGGAGGAACCAGCAGTTTGAGGAAGCTACTTGGCAGCCGGAGGATCGCATCCAGAAGGATTTTCCTGAGCTCTTTATATGATTGTATTTCTTTTGGATAAATTGTATTTCTCTTGTATGATTGCATTCTTTAAACCATATTTCCATTTATGTGATTGCATTCTTTCTTTTGCTTAATTGTTTGGTTTCTATTAGCAGTAGTTCTGAGGACAAAACTATTCTAAGGAGGGAGTGATGTAATACCCTAGAATTTTAAATAATGTTTTTGAAATTAATAAATGAATTTAACTGATTTTCGGTGATTTAATAGACACTTTCTTAAATTTATCTTTTTACACGTGCAAAAAACGTGCTAATTTTTTTTGGGAAATCGAAGTCAGAAATTATTTTGGGAAAACCTAATATTTATTAGTAGATATTATTTGTGAATTTTTTGGATTTTTCTGATATTTATTTGGCAAATTTGCAAATATTACAAAAAAGAGGGGCTTTTGTGCAAAATTACCACTTGGAGTAAAAACTCCAGATTTTTGGTTTTTCTGGGCTGATCATGATGGCTAGCCAACTCAGAAGTAAAGAGTTTGAATTTTGTTCTAATATATTTGGTTTATTTCGCAAATTTTCTAAAGAAGTTTCTTTTTGCAAAATTACCACTTGGGGCTAAAAAGTCACAAAAATTTATTTTGCTGATTAGATATGGATGCTGGCCAGATATGGAGAGTTATTTTGGTTTATAATCCCAATTAAATTGGTTAATCTAATTTCCTAGTTCAAAGATCTATATATGTAAAGATATATTCTAAAGGAATATTTTGCAAAATCTTCTCAAAACCCTAATAATCAGATTTCGGCCTATATTAAGACCACTACAGCTGCCCCCTCCTCTGAAAAAATAAAAGATTATTTTATTAATGGTTTTCTTGGATTTTCGAAGCGAGGATCTTGGATTTTTGCGAAAGGAACGACTTTTTCTTATTCTTTATTATCTTCAGTTGATTCTTCAATAAGGTGAGTGACATATGTTTTAACTTCTTGTTGTTGTAAGGGGGGGACATATGTTTTAACTTCCTTTTGGGCTACAGCAGCTGCCTCAGGAGCAAGGGGGAGGATCGCAAGGGTATTCCAGGTGGATGAGTTTGATGACGAGGAGATAGAGTTCGGGCCAACTCTAGACTGATGGGTGGATCCTAGCTTCACGTTTACTTCTCTGTATCAGATGTTGTTTTTTGTATTTTGCTTTTGGTTGCCTTTAGGCTGGTTGATGTAACCCACCCCCCAGGGTTTTGTTGGGGGTTATGTTTTATTTCCTGCACTGTACTTTTTCTCCCGGGACTTCGGGTTTGTTTATTAATTACTTATTAATGAAACAGGGTGGCTTTATCCCACCTTTTCCTCAAAAAAAACTTCTTGTTGTTGTATGCATATTATATATGATGATTTGTCTATTAGAATGCATGTGAGATGCTTGTATGTTGATATAATGAATTATTGATGAATGGATGAATAAAAATAGATCTTTTCATGAAACCATGCAATCGATGAATAAAAATTCTATATAGATTACATGGGATTATTAAGAACTTGGTAGGAAATCATGGGTATGTTGTTTTATTTCATATTCTTACTGATTTGAGTGTGCATAATGAGTTTGTATGATGTACATTGCAAAAAGTGAACAAAGTTGGGTCTTTACTGTGTATGCATAAACATATGATCTGTTTGATGTTTTGGATGAGGAAAACTAGATGAATGAATGTTGTAAATGCTTATAATCATGGACAAACTAAAATAACTAGTTGTAGTTGTATTTAATCAAGTTACAAGAAGGATTTTTGAATAAACAAGATTAAGCTTTTATGAGTTGAAGTGGACTTTATTTCGGGTCTGACTTTGATCAGCCAAAAGTTGATTTTTTTTTTTTATGTTTTGCAAAATTTTCGATTAAATCTTGATTCACATTGATACTGAGACTTAATTCAACAATAAACCACTCATAGATGTGATTTTTGATGTTACCTGCTGATACATAAACACTCATATACCTATATTTATATATACAAGTATGTTCAGTTCCTGATATGAAGAATTTCAACAAAAATTACTCTTTTATGAACTTGATGAGAATTTGATTGGTTTTATAAACTCCAGTATGTTAAATAAGTCGTATTTGATCATGTTTTGGCTATGTTTAGTTTTCCGATGTGCTATGTAAAGAATTGATGTAATAAAAGTTTTTAAAAAAAAATTATGTGTTTTGGCTATATTTTCTATTACATTGAGATAGATGCTGGGAATTGTGCCACGTATTTCTGAGATATTATATTGGAAATTCGGGGCGCTACACCCTCAGGATCCATAACTTCCCGATCATCAGGTCTTTGATTCTACGGGCCTTCTGCGGGTCAGGCCCATAAAGAGAGGGTCAACCCGACCCATTAGGGTCCCCTCTCTCTGTCTATAAATACGAGGCCCCCTCCCCACTCTAAAGGCAATGAATTTTTCTCCACTTGAACACTAGATTTCATTTCTTCCAGCGACTAATTAGATCATCGGAGGACCTGTCACCGGGATCTCTCCCGGTGTTTCTAGGCATTGTGCAGGTGTTCAGGGGCGGTCAGCTACCAACACCTCCACCCTCTTGCTCCAGACAAGATCTCCATCTCAGATCCAGATATGCGGCTGAGATCTGTTTCAGGCCTGTCTCTTCCACTGTAAATAAACAAGAATTCACATCTGTTGCCCCCCCTCTAAATTAGCAGCATCAGTTCTATTTCTACCCATATCATTATTTAAAAGAAAAAAAAACTAACATCGTTTAGTTCGAAGTTCCATAAATTGAAATAAAAATTCAGATTTCCACAAAAATGGTGCAACCCAGAATAGCGCGAAAATCATCCTGAAATGAAACGTAATATTTGAACCCAAGAACCCAAACATCAAAATATATCAACTCTATACAATATTATGCTAAAATCACTTTTGGTCCAATGATATATATATATATATATATATATATATATATATATATATATATATATATATATATATATATATATATATATATATATATATGTAGGATGTCTCCCCTCAGTCTTTTTCCATCCAAATTTTTGAGTGGAATCCCACCCTTTAATCAAACTAACAAATCGTGGAATATTGTATAGATGTTAGTAGATGGATTTTTTCAAAAATAGTTTTTTTATTTTCTCATTTTATGAAAAATTACAATATTGAAGAGGGTTATCTATATAATAAAACACAAAGAAAACTATCAAGTGGCTCTCTTTCAATCCCCCAAAAATCAAAGGCCCAGATCTAACGTCACAAAACACATTTTTCCCCCAAAAAGTTTCCCCCCAAAACTCAAATTCAAATCCCCCACCCAAAACAACTCCTTTATTTATTTAATTATTTCTCTCCCCCCCCCCCCCCCCCCCCCCCCCCCCCCCCCCTATTCAAAGAATTAAGAGGTAAAAAAACTAAAAACTAAAAAACTAAAAAACAACCCAAAAAATTAAAAACTTTAAAAAAAATTCAAAAAAATCAAAAAAAATCAAAAACTTATTAAAAAATTAAAAAAAATAAAAAATAAAAAAAATTTAAAAAATAAAAATAAAAAATATTTTAAATTTTAAAAAAATTTTACAATTTTTAAAATTTAAATTTTTGAATTTTTCAAATTTTAAAATTTAAAATTTTGAATTTTTGAAAATTTGAAAATCTCAAAGCCAATCCAAATCTAAATCCAATGTCGAACCCCAATCAAAAGGTCGTCGCTGATATCTGATCCGCTGCTGATTCCGTATCGGTGACTCCCCTCCACCAAATCGAGCGCGAATATCAAGCGACACCGTATTGGTGACTCCTCTCCACTGAATCGAGATCCTCTATATGCGATGCGACGAGTCTAATTTCATCTCTTTAACCAAATTCTCATTCTAATTTTTAATTTTGTGTGTGCAGAGGATTACTCAGTTTTTTCCTGACTCAAATTTTGTGTGTGCATGGGATCTAAATTCAGAGAGCTATGATTGTTTTATTTTTGGGTTTAAAAAATTTTAATTTGGTGATTTATTTGATGAGTTTTTTTTTATTGGTTTTGATTTAAGGTGTATGTAATTCAGAGATAGATTATTTGGTGGCCTCAATTTGAGCTTTCCGAACCATAGCAGGACAGATAAACTGACCAGCAACCTAAAATAACTTGACAAATTGCAACATTAATTTCTTTACTACAAGAGAAAATACTATCGTGAAGTGTTCCCTTCACTGGTTATTAGAAACCATGGATAACATAACATATAAGAACTTTTAGTGTATATTTGGATATATAGGATTGGGATGACTGGAGTTTACCAGTGAAGGGTGCAAACTCTCCACTCAAGAAAAACAGATAAAGTAAATTTGTTATTTATCCATTTTTAATTTTTTTTATAAAGATGCAATGGGGAGACAAAGTGGAGATAAAATAAATGATTAGCTTGGATTAAAGTTTTGAGAACTTCATGTATTTCATTTTGGTTGAAATTAATAATAAGAGGTATTTTAATTGCAAACTGAGTCTCAGACAAACAAATATTTAGATTATTGGTATTATAGATACCTTCACACCTGCACTTGCGTTACCATTGTATTTAGACATGCTCATAGTGGTTATGGGATTATAGTAAGCTCTATAAAACCTATATGATAATGTCCTTGCATAACGATTACAAGTATTTAAAAGTGATACTGAAGTTTAAAAAAAACTCTATGCAGTGTTTACAACAAACTATATGCATTTCAGGTAAGTTCAAGCTAATAATAAAAAAGGCGAAGGTTGAGCTTAAAGGTAGATATACTGCTTCCTCATATAATATGTTTGCTATTTCAATTAATTTGCTGGACCTCCAAAACTATTTTATATAATAAAATCAGGTGCACCGTTCCAAAGACGTGCCATAGGCACGTGTCAACGGGCAAACCTAGTACTAGTACATGAGGGAAGAAAATATAGTGCACAGCGGATTCGAGCAATTGAAGGAAAATTATGTTTTTTTCTTTTTTGAATAAGGTTGTAGCTACACTCACACATTTTACCCTAAATATATATATTAATTAAATATTTTTTTGTGTAAGCATAATTCAAACTCTTAATTTCTTACTCACTAGCAAAGAGAATACACTGGACTAGGGATGGCATCGGTCAGGTCAGCCCGCGACCCGCCCAATTCGACCTGACCTGACCCGCCTTGGCCCAGTTCGGGTTCGGGTCGGACCCGTTATCCCAACCGGGTCAACCCGGGTCAGAAAATTTTTAATACCAATCGGCTCAACCCGCAAACCCATTCAAACCCGTCCAAACCCGACCCGTGACCCGCGGATTTGTGGATTCGACCCATTTGATTTCTTTTTTGATTTTTTTAAATATTTTTTTTGTGTGCCAAATATATGTATATATATGTATGGCAAATGCTCCATTGAAAATGGGTCTAGTTTTCACGGGTTGGAAAACAGCAATCTGAGCCGTTGGATCACTCATGATCGTGATCAGCGGCTCAGATTGAGCCCCCCATCACCTGTTTCAATTGATCAGCACAGGGTTATTTTGGGAATTTCGTCCCAAATAACTTTTCTTCTCACGGATTCTAAAAAAATGAATTAACCTAGGCCGGTTATAAAAAATTGAATCATAGGCCATTGTTTGGAACAACGGCCTTGTTCTAAATTTTTATAACCTAGGCCGTTGTTCCCAACAACGGCTTAGGTTATAAAAAATTGAATCATAGGTTATAAAATTTTATAGCCTAGGGAACAACGGCATAGGTTATAAAAAATTGAATCAACGACCTAGGTTAACAACGGCCTATGATTCAAGCCTATGATTCAATTTTTTATAACCTAGGTCGTTGTTCCAACAACGGCCTAGGTTATATCAATTTTTCAGAGCGAATCAGGCAAAGAGTTATTTGGGACGAAATTCCCAAAATACCCCTCTGCCACTTAAATGATATTGGGTGATGGGCGAAAGCGATCTGAGCCGCTGATCACGATCAAGAGTGATCCAATGGCTCAGATCGCTGTTTTCCAACCCGTGAAAACAAACCCGTTTTCAATGGAGCATTTGCCTATATGTATACATATATTAAAAATATATATGTATATATATAGGCATATATGCATATAGATATACTCTAAAATTTATCAAAAATTTAGAAAAATGAGGGTGGACATCAAAATTAATTGATTACTACCTACTACTCAATTAGACAACCCCCACCCTAGCTATTTATAGCCAACTCCACATCCTCACATATCTCATCTCACCAATGTAGGACTAAAAATTTTCAAAGTTGAAAATCCAAATATATTTAGTCACACATTGGTGAGATGAGAGAAGTGAGAAGATAGAGTTGGCTATAAATAGCTAGAGTGGGGTGGGCTAATTGAGTAGTGGACTATAAATAGCTAGTGAGCAATTAACTTTGTTGTTCACACCCATTTAATATAAAATGTACAATTTTTTTTTTTTTTTGAAGTTAAAAAAAATTTTAAAAATATTTTAAATAGCCGGGCCAACCCGTGACCCGACCTGGGTTGATCCCGAATGGGTTCACGGGTTGGGCGAGTCGATATTTTGCAAAACCAACCCGGCCCAGCCCGGTTAACATTCGGACCCGACCCGAACCCGCCCTACTCGGGTTCCAACCCGGATGGGTTCAACCCGACCCGGCCCGTACACTGGACCACCTGCAAAAAATCTATTCTTTGAATACCCGGATTGAGTCCAAAGGACAAAAGCTTGAAGTCTAACCTGAAGCCCAACAACAACAAATCTGACATTCGGGTTCCAGTCGTTCTAGGCCCACTCGATTAGAGCATCTGTAGTCGTTTGCTAAATATGCATAATATGCATATTGGGCCAAAAAAAGCGCTGCAGTTGTTGGCCAAATATGCATATTATGCATAATTCGGTATAGTAGATTGCTATAAATGAGAAACGAAAAGAGAAATATCCATATATAAGAGACGGAGCTTCGAGTGCCGCCGCACGAAAAAAATTATTTTTTTTAATGGTCGGACGGCACTTGAAGTGAAGTGCCGTCGCACAAAATTTTTTTTTTTTTTTAATGGTCGGACGGCACTTGAAGTGCCGTCCCTCCAAAAAAAAATTAATTTTCGCAATAAAAAACCAAAGAAAACCCCCCACTTCTCTCGGACGGCACTGGAAGTGCCGTCACACCCTCTCGGGGAGTTTTTGTAATTTTTGTAATTTTTTGTAATTTTTGTAATTTTTTGTAATTTTATATAATTATTTTGTAATTTTTTTTTGCACTTCGACTAATTTTTTTCCTCAGACGACACTTGAAGTGTCGTCCCACCATTTTTATTTTTTTTTCTCTCCGACGGAACTTCACATGCTCTCCCACCGTTTTAAAATGTTTTTTAATGTTTTTTTAATTTTTTTCGCCTCCGACGGCACACCGTTTTAAAATGTTTTTTAATGTTTTTTTAATTTTTTTGGCCTCCGACGGCACTTCAAATGCCGTCTGTTATTATTTTAAATTAAAAAGCTCAAAATTAGCATTCAACGACTGCAGCAAAGCAACGAATTGCTATATCCATTTATCCATATATACATATTTTAAGAGCAGATAAGACATCAACGTAAACAGAACCCCATCTCAAAGCACGATCTCACAGAACAAATACATCACCAACACGAAAAGCCCTTTTTTTTCTTTTCTCAATCTCGCCTCTGGTTCTGCCCGCCACGTACCCAATATTTCCCCAACCGACAACACGCGTTAACTTCTCAACGAAGTCTTATTAATACATGGGAACCACTATATGAAAGAGAGGTGCAAAATTGGGTGCGTATAAGATACCATTTTACATTAACTAGCTTAAGGATTAAGCACACGTGGCAAGCAAATATCTCCTCTTCTTTGACCCCGCGTTGTTTCTGCGTTTTTATTTATTTATAGCGCCTTTAAATTCTAATAAAAATTCATCGTCGTTTTCTTCTCGTACGAGTCCCTAGCTTTTCTTCTTCTCCATCCTCGATCCTAAATTCGCAGGTATGATCACCATCAAATTCTAGATCTTGAATTTGTTGAATTTTCATTTCTTTCTTGTTCATGTTGATAATTCGACCAATTTTGGGGGTTAAATCATTAAAAAAAATAGCGGATCATAAATGGGTCTTGTATATGTTTTCTTGTAAACGTTTCAAGAATCTTTTCGTCAAAAGCGATTGTTGAGATTTTTACTTGGTGGATATTTTGCAAAATCTCAGGATCCGACTAGTTGGGTAATCATTACCACAAAATTGTTTATGACTCAAAAGTTTCTCTTTTGAACCCAATTTGTAAAGACCCAAATTGGAGATTTGGTTTTTTTTTTAATAAAATAATTTTTTATTATGTAATTTATTCGAGCTTATTTTCTTTTCTTTCCATTTTACTGTTTCTTGTAGGTGAAACCATGAAGGGTAGATTACTCTGTTTTGTTTAGTAAAACTTATTACTGTGTATCTCATTTGAATAACATGAAATTCTTGGATTTTCAACGCAACGATGAGTACCCTTTCACATGAGAAATATATGAGTAATGTTAGTTTGATTTGGAAGATGTATTTTTCAATTTGTTAATTGGTATATGATTGGTTGAGTTGTACTTGTTCAAAAGAATAAAACAATAGGAAAGGGAGCTATTTGTATAGCTTGCATGTGTATTTGTGCTATGAAGAATGCATGCATGTTTCATCCTACCATCGTTTCAATATATAGTGGCATGCATGTCCACAAGGTACAAACTGGTTTCTACCATTGATGTTGACAACTCTAGATATCATCTTTGAGTAAGGTGTGCACTATATTTTCAGAGGCATCAATGTCATCCATATCATTGTAGTCAGGGCCGGCCCGGAGATCCGGGTTGCCCTAGTCAAGTCCATGTTTTGTTGCCCCTTGGTGAATATTTTTTAATAATAACAACAAAAAGTAAAAGTAAAAGCAAATAAAATATTGAGAATGAGGCTGATTCTAGTAAAAACAAAAGGCAAATAAAATAAAAGCAAGTAAAAGTAAAAGTAAAATCAAATAAAATAAAAGCAAATAAAAGTAAAAGTAAAAGCAAGTAAAAGTAAAGGCAAATAAAATAAACCCTAGGTGTTTTTTCCAACAACTGGGAAAAAAGCTAGGGTTTGAGCATGGGGGACCTTGGAGGAGGAGTTTCTGGGTGGTCTCATTGGGATCCATAGAGCACAGAGCACTCCTTGAATATTGCATAAATCTCGTCGTCTCTGTGGTTCTTCGCAATCTCCTTCAAGTGCTCTGTTTGGTGATGAAAGTCTTGCGGAGATTGATGGGGATCGAAACCCTAGCTAGCTCTGTTTGGCGATGAAAGTTCTTCCTTATAAAAAATGTTTCACTTATAGCTAGCTCAATCACAGTTACATCAGCTTGCATTTTTTAATACCTCCTAGTACCAAGACATATCATGCTAGCATATGCATTAGGCTAAATACAATGCACATTTTTTCAGCATTAGAACCCATTTTGAAGTGTCCGTGCAACCTAGCTATCACAAAGTCTTAGATTTTTCTTGTCATTGCTCCAATCCCTTCTTTAAATCTAACCTTACCCGTTGTTACCATATCATCCACCCCCTTTCTATGTTGCCAGCACTAAAGATATGACAGAAATGTCTATTTGGTACTGGCTTAAGTTATGAGATTATTTCCTTGTGCTCTCCCAGTATTTCCAACTTCCAAGCATCTTTTGTCTACTATGTTTTACAGGTACACATTCGCAATCAAAACTAAACAGTGTCTCAACCACTCAACTCCAAAGAAGAGTAATATGTACTTGATTTTAGTGGTTAGAGAAAAAAATTATCAGCGATCACATTTCCTAATATCTGAAATTAGTGTCATATACAAGTTGGGAAGTATGAACTATTATTTTGGTAAAAAAACAAAATTCCACAGTCACACAGAATCTCTCGAATGGTTAGTTTGTACAATTTGAAGCAAAATTCATCACTAAAACCCTAACTCCATTTTTACCAAATAGCCCCAAATCATCTCCTCGATTCTTGTAAACTAAACCCTAAAACTTTTGAATCTTTCCTACATCAAAACTAACATAACTCAAAGAATCGATAACAGTAGAAAAACCCACATCTGAAGCGCTTGGATCAGCTGGGAAGAGTCATCATCGCCACCACAGCCTCTGATATGAATGAAACCCTAATTAGAATTAAAAGTTTTTCTTAGGAAAAAAGATTAAAATTTTTTTTTATTTATTTTAAAAAGCCTCAAAATTCGAACCTGAGATGAGTGAAAACTTAGGTTTAGGAGACACGGAGCGGTGGAGGAATTTGGGTTTCGGACTGGGATGGGAGAAAGAGAAAGAGAAAGAGAGAAAAAGGGTCGGGAAGAGGAAGAGAGAGAGTAAAAAAAATATTTCAAACTTTACACATAGGCTCTTAATAAATTTTATTTAACTATATATATATATATTGATTTTTTTTAAATTCTGTTGTCCCATGGGGGGGGGCTTGTTGGGCTTACCCTGGGCCGGCCCTGATTGTAGTTATGAATTCCTTGTTTAGAAAGGTTCCGGTATGAATGAAACCCTAATTAGAATTAAAAGTTTTCCTTAGGAAAAAAGATTTCTAAAAAAAATGTTTTAAAAAAGCCTCAAAATTCGAACCTGAGATGAGTGAAAACTTAGGTTTAGGAGACACGGAGCGGTGGAGGAATTTGGGTTTCGGACTGGTGATGGGAGAACGAGAAAGTGAAAGAGAGAGAAAAAGGGTCGGGAAGGGGAAGAGGAAGAGAAAGAGAGTAAAAAAAATATTTCAAACTTTACACAAGCTCTTAATAAATTTTATTTAACTATATATATATATATTGATTTTTTTTAAAATTGTGTTGCCCCATTGGACCGGCCCTGATTGTAGTTATGAATTCCTTGTTTATAAAGCGGTCTTGAAAAATTCTTAGTGTTAATTCTGATTTTAGCTTTGTGAGCTACAGTTAGGCTAGGCTAGGCTGGTGACAACGTGGGAGTGAGGCTCTAAGGATAGAAAGGAGGGCAATAAATCATTGGTTTTGGTTATATGATCTGGGTACTTATGAATTCCTTGTTTATAAAGCGGATATGATCTGAGTACTTATAAATTCCTTGTTTATAAAGCGGTCTTGAAAAATTCTTAGTGTTGATTCTGATTTTAGCTTTGTGAGCTAAAGTTAGGCTAGGCTGGTGACAACGTGGGAGTGAGGCTCTAAGGATAGAAAGGAGGGCAATAAATCATTGGTTTTGGTTATATGATCTGGGTACATAAAGATAAGCAGTTTTGCTTTCTCACATGCATCTTATTATGATATAACATAAGATAAATTTCACTTAACCACCCCCGGTTTATGTGGTTTGACCCAAAATCCACATTCATTTTTGGTCATCAATGAGCCACCTTATTTGAACTTTTCTAAGAAAACACCCGCTAACGTTATAACTCGGTTAGTTTTAAGTGAGAAGTTCGAAATATCTGCGTCTTAATTCTGCCCCTTCTACAGCCAAACCAGACCCGACACCCGTTAACAATCCACCTTTTTCTCTAACCAAATCAATGCCGAAACACATGTATTATCATCCGCCTACTCCAACCAAATTAAATCCATAACCCATTAACTCTGTCAATCTTCTTCTCCAACCTTCTTCTCTACCAAAATCAAACCCGAAGAAATCCATCAACTCTCACCCTCCTTCTCCAACCAAATCAAATCCAAAACACATTTACTCTCCACCTTTTCTCCAACAAAATCAAACTTGAAACCCATTAACGCTCAGTCTTCTTCTCCAACCAAAAATCAAATCCAAAACTCATTAACTCTCTTACCCTCCTTCTCCAACTAAATCAAATCCAACAACCATTTCTCTCCACCTTCTTCTTCTTCAACCAAATCAAATCCGAAACCCATTTAACTCGTCATCTTCTTCTCCAACCAAATCAAATCCAAAACCCAATATCTAATATGATAATAGAGCTAATTGAGGACATTTTTGGCAAAAAAACACCAAACCTAATCAATCACGTGATATCACGTGATCAATTTAAGTGTGAGGGTGGTTTACTGATTAACCGAGGGTGGGTCTTTGACGACTGAAGAAGAATAGGTGGGTTTTGTGTCAAACCACCTAAACTACCTAAACTGAGGGTAGTAGTTGAGTGAAATTTATCCTATAACATAAGTAGGCAGATTCTTTTATTATTATCCATGAGGTTGCATGATACTAATTTGTGCTTATTCACGTGACGCTTTATACAAATGTATGTTCTTAGTAACAATTTAATCTCATGTGTTTTTTTATTCTGTTTTATAACAGTGAGAACTACCGTTAGAAGCAATGGGAGGCGGAAAGGACAAGAACAAGGAGGGGGATTCCCGTGACAAAGGTTTTCTTTCAAACATCGTGCACGGGATGTCTCCCGGAAGTCACTCTGGGTACCCTCAGGGAGGACATGGGGGCTATCCTTCGGCACAAGGCTACCCTCCGGCACAAGGTGGATATCCACCTCAGGGTTATCCTCCAGCACAGGGTGGATATCCACCTCAGGGTTACCCTCCAGCACAAGGTGGTTATCCTCAAGCACAAGGTGGATACCCTCCACAAGGATACCCACCTTCTGGTTATCCCGCTCACTCTGCTCCCCCTCATCAAGGTTTGCATTGTTGATACTCCTACTATAGACGTTTGTTCTTTATGTTATATAGACACTTGTAGCACTTTGGATTGAGTACCCGCAGTTAAAGGTTTTTTTTATAAATGAAGCAAGTTTAATAGTTTTATTTTAGTGGGAGATAGATAAAACTAACGAGGAACTTGCTTTTGTACCCTTATTTGGGAAGTGGAAACTAACTTTCTATATGCCCGCCTTCCCCAAAAAAGAAAAAAATTATATTAGTTTCATATTCATATTTACGTCTCTTAGCACTATTCCCCGATATAACCAGATTAATACAAGAAAACATAAATAAATATGTTTCACAGTTTTGAGTTTCGTGATGATCAGATAATTGGCTTAAATTTGTGGTACAGAAAGGCTGTATACGTTTTGGTACAGAAAGGCTGGAATAAATTTATATTAGTTTAGAAAGCAGAGGTGCATCTAACCATCTACAATCATGTAGTTGAAATGGAGTGAGTTTATAGACAAGATTGTTTTAAAATACCACCCGTAAGTAGCACTGTCACATTTACTCGATACTTGGACCCGGCATTGGACCGGAACCTACGGGTCTGGGTCCAGGTCCTAAAATAAGGCCCGATGCATTTTCGGGTCCGGGTCTGGGTCCGCTCAAAATAGAACCGACCCGGACTTGGACCTGAACCCGTTAAGAAATAACTAAAAAAATATGGAATTTGAATATTAGGGTTATAGGGATATACATATAAATAGTAATTGTAGAAGATAGATGTGTAAATATAATATTTATTCATGTACTTAAAGTACAAAAATTGTCGAAATCGTAGGGTATTGGGTGCAAAAATACTTAAGTGCAAATATTTATTCTCCACTATCGGACCCGATGGGTAGATTTTTTAAATTAGGAGCCGGAGCCGGACCCAGACCCGGTTCTCGTACGTCCGGGTGCAGGTCCAATTTATGGACCCGTGAGGTACCGGGTCCGGATCCGTTTAGTGGAGGACCCGACTCGATAGGACGTGATTGCAACTCTACCAGTAAGTATATTTGTTTACTATGAGTCTACCCCATTTGGGAAAGAAATTCTGCTACCTCAAAAGTTGCACCATTATCGTCTTTGTTGCTACTTTCTTTTATTATAGTTGGTGATATCCTTATCAAGTATCAACTGAAGTGATTTTTTTTTTGAATAAATAAATAAATAAATAGAACCGGGAAGAATGCATCACAAACTTTAGTTATAGTCGTACAGTTATACTTTCCTCTTAGAAGACGGATTCATTTAGCCTTCACCAATATTTTGAGATAAAAGGCTTTGTTGTTGTATGGTAATACCTTGTTCAAAGCTAAATTGCATGTACATTTGATGCAAAATAGTACAAACTAGGTACTGCTTTAGAGTGCAGCACCAAAGAAAGAGAGAGAAAGAAAGGGGGGAGGAAGGTGGGAGAGGGGATGTTTTGAGTAGATGTGTCTCTAAGAGCTATTTTTCTAATTAATGTTGTGGAAAGTGGAACATAAAAAGAAAAGGAGACTAAAAATATGCATCACTATTTTAACCCTATAATATGAAATGTAACTATCGAAGTTTAAGTATATAGCATAACATCTTCAAGCAGATCTATAAGGAGTTGTAAAACTTTAGAACTAATGCAGGGGGGTTACTTTATAGCAGCTTTGTTGTGATAATTTTTCTAATTGATTCACTTGTCACCTATAGGGGGTCATGCTGGTGGTGCTGGCATGGGGTTGTTAACTGGCGGTGCAGCTGCCGCAGCTGCTGCCTACGGTATGCATAAGATTTCTGGTGGGTCCCATGGCCATGGTGGGTATGGCGCTCCTCCTTTTATGGGCCATGCAGGCCAAGGGGGATATGGGGCCCATGGGGGATATGGGGCCCATGGGCATGGCAAGTTCAAGGGCGGCAAGCACCATGGTGGCAAGTTCAAGCATGGAAAGTTTGGCAAGCACAAGCATGGTCATGGGTTTGGTGGGGGAAAGTTCCGCAAGTGGAAGTGATTCAAAGTTCTCTCTACCTGCCCCAGTTCGAACTACTAATACTTTGTTAATAGTTCTTAGGCAGAACTGTATTGGAGCTTTTGTACCCAGTTGTGATCTTGTTGGAGCTTTTGTACCCAGTTCTGATCTTGTTGTTTGAAGCTATGCTACTTTCCTGCTACATATAATACTGATACATATTATGTTTTAACGTTTATATGATTAAATAAAACTTTGGTTCTCTATTTGAACTGCATATTCCTCCCTTGCTTGCACGTATATGTGTTGTTTGAGGTTTCCCTCTCAGTTATTGGATTCAGTTATTGGATTCTTGTGTTCTCTAGAATCGTGCTCTGTTAGAGAGGCTGAAACTTTGGGGGATAATGGTAGGAACTTGTTGAGTTCTGTGACAACTGGTCAAATGGTCAAATGAACGATCAAGCAATTGTAGACTAAACCAAACATACAAGCACATAATTTTATCCCGGATTGGCTTCATCTAATTCCGGTGACAAATAACTGAGATATTATTCAATTAGAGATTATACAAGAGTTACAATCACTCTCACCAAGAATTTATCTCTCTCAAAGCTCGTTGGAAGATACTCTGTTGTTTAGAATGGAAAACTCTCAAATGAAGTACTCGATGTTTTTGGCACACCTCGCAATAGAGGCTATTACAACATTATATAGAGATTTAGAGAAACACTAGGTTGTAGTCTTTGAAACAAACACTATCCGATATACCCTAAAGAAAAAGCCACATGATATGAGTCATACGATCTAACTTGGAGAAGAAACTATGCTTCAAACAGACCCCCAAGACTTGACCCAAATATGTTGTTGTGCCTCTGTTGGTTGATTGCTCCAAAGAGCAGTCGACTGCTCTCAAGTCAGAGAACAAACCAAACTATTGCAGTCAACTGTAATTGATTGCAGTCGACTGCAATATGATACTGCTTCTTCCTGTTGTTGTTGCTCCTTTCATCTTCACATTCGCTTTGAATCATCTTCTTTGCTTCACCGTCTACGCTTTACATCAAACCTAGTATGTACGACATAAACCAGAACAGATAATTGGGTTGCTCTACATATATTAAAGAGTATATACAGTACTGATGTGTTTGGTGAACTGAATGCACGATCTCTATTGACAAACTTAGGCCATTGGTAATAGCTTGCTATTTCCAAATTATGTCAAACGTTACATTTACGCATGTCATCGATAATGAGGGTAAAGCATCTTATTGGTGACAGTATCTCAATTCATGAGTTGTTTGTTTGTTTTTTTTCCTTTTGGAGGAAGAGGTGAAGTATAACCACCATGTTTCAATAATTAGAATTTAACAAAACAAACTCAGAGTACTTGACCAAAATGTACAACATCCTACAAAACAAAAAATAAAACATGACATCTCCAATTAGAGCTGCACAATTATGGTACAATTTTTCTAAAATGTACAAATCTTACTGTCAGGGCCGATCTCATGAGTTTGAGACGTGTTGGAAATGTCTCGGGTTGTCCTCCTCATCAGTCTTTCACTATGAAATCTTCTCATTCCATTGCTGCTCCTATAGATTTGTCAACCTCCTCCCAGTATACCTTTCTGCTGAAGAGTTTCAGCACTATAACATGATGTCTCCTCCTTCTGGTAACTCGGTTCACTTAGGTAATGTTTGTCATATTTCCTCACATCAATGAATTATTGATTCAGGTGCTTCTGAACATATGTCTCTTTTCTCGCTTTCTTCATTTTCTTTACTTCCAAATTATCATGTGCGTGTTGCTGATGACTCACCTATCCATGTTGAAGGGGTAGCAGATATCTCCATTTCTCCAGACCTTTCTCTTAAATCTGTTTTGTGTGTTCCTATCTTTCCTAATAGCTTATTATCAGTTCCTAAAACTTGCAAAGATTTAAGTTGTTTAGTGACATTTTTTCATTCTCATTGTGTATTTCAGGATATTACGATGAGAAAGGGATTTGGCGTCTGTCGTGAACAACATGGGTTGTACATCTCAGATTCTCTAGTCTCGACTTTTAGTTGTTCTGCTGATTCTACATTATGGCACCGACGACTGTGACATCATTAATCTACTACTCTCAAGCATTTGGTTTTCGGTTGTGAGTTTTCTTTTAAGTTATCTTGTGAGTCACGTGAGTTAGTTAAACATCATAGAGTTCCTTACACAGGACACGTCAATAAATATAGTGAACAATTGTTTAATTTAGTGCACTCTGATATTTGAGGTCATATTGGTTTTTCCACGTTATCGTTATTTTGTTACGTCTATTGATGATTTCTCTCGCATGACATTGTAATTTTTCTTGAAAGATCGTTCTAAATTGTTTAAATTTTTTCGAGAATTTTTCTTTGAGATAAAAACACAATTTGGCTCTCCTCTTAAATGTATTCTTCGAGTAATTTTAAAGAGTAGATGAGTTATGATTTTCAGCAAATTTTTTCTCAAGATGGAGTAATACACCAAACTTTTAGCGCAGACACTCCTCAATAAAATAGAGCGATGAATGTAAAAATCAACATTTAATTAGCACTGCTCCCTTTCTGATGTTTGAAATGAAGGTCCCAAAATTTTATTGGAGTTTTGTGATTCTGACTGCTTATTTTCTTATCAACCGTATGCATACATTTGTTCTTCAAAATCAATCCTCATTCAAACTGGTATTTCCTCTAAAGATCCATTTTTACTACCACCTCGTGTTTTTGGTTGCACATGTATTGTTCAAAATCTTTGTCCAGACATTGATAAACTTGTCCCACGTGCTACTACATGTGTTTTTTTTTCATGGATATTTACGTTTTTCAAAAGGTTATCTCTGCTATTGCACTTCACGAAAAAAATACTTGCTTCAGCAGACGTTTCATTTTTTTGAACACATTTTTTTTTATTTTTTAATAAACTCATTTCAAAACTCCTGATTTACCAATGGCTGTTGTAGAGAGTTTTGATATCTCACAATTCCCGCCACTTTGGGTTTATGTATGGAAACGAAAGAATCATTCAGAATCGACCATCCCAACGGTACCTTCTATTGTTCAACCGGTGCCAAGTACTTCTGTCGGTATATCCCTAACACAGATGATTTACCGATTGTTCAACGTAAGGCTAAATGTACTTGTACTCACTATCCTATTGCAAAGTTTGTTTCTTCTTATAACAGATTTTTTCGAATCTTTACTTCTTCTTTGGATGTTGTTTCTATTCTTAAGAATGGTCAGGAGGCATTCAAGCACCCCGTTTGGACTGCATCCATGAAAGAGGAATGCAAGCTTTCAACAGAATGGTACTTAGCAGTTGGTTCGTCTCCCTATGGGTGGTAAGATAATTGGTTGTACGTGGGTATTCACAGTCAAAGATAATTCCGGTGGTACGGTTGAACTACTGAAAGCTCACCTTGTCGATAAAGGATATACACAAGAATTTAGGGTCGATTATGCAGAGACATTTTTTCCAGTTGCAAAACACATCCATTCAGGTACTTATCTCTCTTGCATCAAATTGTTCTTGACCTCTTCATCAACTTGATGTCAAGGATACATTTCTGAATGGGAAATTGAAAGATGTAGTGTAGATTTAACAATCTCCTAATTTTGAGCGACTGGGGAGAATCTTGTATGTGTTAGGTTTCGAAGGCTAAATACACAGCGGAAAAATTTCAAAAATATCGAAACCTAACCATGGATCCATGCAAAAACCATAAATCGTATTTAGGAGTTATACCTTAAAGATGGATTTGTTGTCTCCATAGTATGTCGATCACAACACTGCAATATTGCAGTGCCTCTACGGTATCCACACGAACGGAACAAAAAATGGCTCTCCCTCAGATCGCGGTGCTAGTTGTAGGAAGGGGATGTTCCTCCTCACGATCTCTCTCTCTCACACTTTCTGTGACGACTAGGTTTTTATCCTGTGTGTCTTTTCTACAGATACATATCATATATATAGGTGCATAAAATCAACCATAAGAAAGTAATGAGGTTGGTGGGCTCACAATCTGACCTGGATCAGATTCGTGTGTGGATTTTTGAACTTTAGTCAGCTCATTTAATCTAATAAAATGTCCATCCAATGTTAGGAGTCCAAGTCTTACTTGGATCCCTAATTAAATTCATCTTATGAATTTAAATTCCAATTTCGATCCACTCTAAGTGTGTGACCCTGTAGGTTCTCATTACGTTGACAGTAATACTAAAATCATATTTGAGTATTACAAACAGTGAGTGGTATCTAGCAATACATCATTGCTATCTATATAACGGGAATGTCAGTGATTTGACATAACCTATCCATGACCAATGTTACCATGTAGTCTAGTCCCTTTATCCAAATATCTTAATTGACCACAAGGCATAGAGCGTGTCACCCTAGTATAATTCAATCTTTGGTTTCTTAATGTCCGAGTAGACTTACTAAAGCAAATGAAACAAATATTTTATATTGACTCATTTGAGTACGACCATGCATTTGCAGTCACTCAATCAAGGGGCCCGTAGATATCGCCCCTGTTATGTAAGAGGGACAAATCCTATCTAAGTCACTCACATCTGTCCGCATGATTTGTAGTATATCCAATAATCAACTTTATAATCATCTTATTACTAGCAACGTTTGACGACATTAAAATATATAACTTCTCATGTAGGAAACTGCAGTGACTTCAAGTCAAAGTATTACGTACACCATGGTCACTATGAGAACCGCTTATGATACTCACGTAACGATCCATGCAGCGTTCTCATAGTGGGTCAGTCCAGTACATTATTACTCTAATATGTACCAATGTGAAGACTCGATATCTCATATCCATGACCCGTGAGAATGGTCATCAGTCTACGCACACACTAGTCTCTATGTATTATTGTTGTTCTAATTCACAATAATACTCAACTAGGGACATTTAAGAACAGTGTTATGATTTCAGCAAATAGGATCTCACAATCAAGTCATGCCATGGCATTGAACTTACTATTCTAAGGACTTCATTATGTTCATTTAATTCACAATAAATAACGCAATAAATGAAATGCCTAAATATAAAATAAATGTCATAATACAATGTAAACTAAAAATGTCAATATACAACTGACCTCTATTGCATACACAATAGTATGTTCACTCAAAAAGTCTCTTTATGCTCTCAAATAGTCTCTTTGTGATTGGTTTGAAAAGTTGTTTGCTCTTATGAATTATCTAGAAGCAAGGCAGACAATTCTCTATTCGCAAAAAAAGGAAGCAAAGACATTATTATCTTATTAGCCTATGTTGATGATATCGTTATCACAAACAGTGACCCGCAAGGTATTGTAGATATCAAGCATCAGTTAGCACAAACCTTTGAAACGAAGGATATTGGTCCGCTTCGATACTTCTTTGACATTGAGGTTGCACGCACGAAGGATGATATCTTTTTTTTCACTAAGAAAAAATAATCTTGATATTCTTACCGAGATAGAAATGTTGGGATGTCGCCCCAGTGACACACCTACGGATCATAGAATTAAACTATCCTCCTTCTCCAATGATGCGTTGCTTTTTTATCCATGGCAATATCGCAGGTTGGTTGGCAAATTTATATATATCTCGGTGACTAGGCCAGATTTTGCCTATGTAGTTGGTCGAGTTAGCTTGTTTATGCATGCACCAACTATCACTCATTAACAAACAATGGTCCACATTAGTTGCTATTTTAGAAGGCTCAGGGTAAGGACTTCTCTTCAATCCTGGTGACTCACTTTCTTTACGAGGCTATTCTGATACTAACTGGACATGATTGGTTGATGATAGGTGCTTAGCTAGTTGATACTAGGGGTGGCAACTGGGCCGGGTCAACCGGCGACCCACCCGCGACCCGGCCCACGAACCCGGCCCGCATAAGGATTTCACGGGTTCGGGTCGAACCCGGTGAATAGGACCGGGTCGACCCGGGTCGCTTTTTTCCCGAATTTGATTTGCCAAACCCGGCCCACGAACCCGGTCAACCCGCGAATTGGACCTGCCAACTCGCGGGTCGACCCGCAAATTTCGACCTACCGACCCGTGACGGGTCGACCGTTCGACCCGCGGGTCGAACGGGTCGAAACCCGCGGTTCGAGGCCGGGCTGACCGTTGGGCTTAGGTGCCGTTGGGCTTCACAGCGTTGGCATGCAGCCAACGGCTCTTAGAGCCGTTGCTGCTGCCGTTAGATAGTTTAATTTTTTTTTTTTTTTTTTTTGTTTTTTCCCAATTCTAAGTCTATAAATAGCCCCCAAAAATCTCCAAAAAAATCACACCTCCCTCTCTTACTCTCTCTACTATTATACATCAAAAAAAAAAAAATTGAAAAATTGTAGTAATCATCAAACAAGTGTACAAGGAGGCGTATACACGATCAAATTTCGGTCGTATCGGAGAACAAAATTCAACGTCTTCAACTCTCTTCAACCATCGACTCAAATCTACTTCAACTCTTCAATTGCGAAATCGGCAAAGCCCTCCTCCAACTTTTCTATTATATTCTAATTTTCACGGTTTTATTTTATACGCGTATTCCACGGTGAACGGTATCAAAATATCTCTATCTCTTTTCTCTTGTTATTATTTTTTTTGCGTTGTAGTTAAAATTATTGTTCGTTTTTTGAACTTCTCTATCTCAACCCTCTTGTTTTTTAGTTTTTTTTGTATAATTCACCGCTCGTCCCCTCCTACATTGTAGATTTTTTTTTACATACCACATTACTACACTATGTCTAGATCACGCGGTAGCGGTCGTAGTGGACAAGATTCTTCCTCATCTTCACGTAGGCCACCAATTGTCCCAATTACTGAGCCCGCCCAAGATTACATTGATCCTACTATGGAACAATGGGGTACACACGATGATGTTGGACATGAACAATTAGAAGAAGAAGAACAACAACAAACCGACACCACACAACCCCGTAGTAGTAGGAAAAGTAGAGGAGAAACTAGCGATTGGCATAAGTTTTATCATTATATCCCGGACGAAAATACTCTGGGTGTAGGTGTGAAAGCGTGTAAATCATGTGATAAACTATACAAATTCAAAAAGGGTGACGGAACCGGTACACTTAGTAGGCACATCCTAAATAATCATAAAGATCTTCTTGATCAACTACAAGGCCAACAAAGAATAAACCCTAGGACCGGTCAAGTAGATAGCCACCCTTATGATCCCGAACTTGTTCGTCGGGAAATGGCCCGATTAGTAATTAAGGATGAGTTACCATTTACCTATTCCGAGAGTAGGAACTTGGAAAATTTTAATCAAACGGCCTTAAACCCTCATTTTAAAAGAATTCCGAGAAATACTTGCAAATCGGATTGTTTTAAAGTGTACATGGAAATGAAGGACGCGTTGATTGCAATTTTATATAGTTTAACTTGTAGGGTTAGTTTAACTTCGGATTGTTGGACGGGTGTCAACAATATTCCAACGATGGGAATAACCTGTCATTGGATCGACAATGATTGGATTCTTAATAAAAGAATCATATCACTTTCGTCGTTGCCGTATCCCCATAGTGGCGCTGAAATAGCAAACCGTATTTTAGAAATTTGTGATGTTTTTCATATTCGCGATAAAATTATGGCTATTAGTTTTGATAATGCATCTAACAACAATGTAGCAATTAATACTTTAAAAAGAATATTAAACCCTCCATCTGACAATATTTTTCATGTTAGGTGTGCATGTCATATTATAAATTTATGTGTTCAAGATGCATTAGGTATAGCTGATCCATATATAATTAAAATTAGAGATTGTGTACATTTCATTGCATTAAAACCAAGCATTCTACAAGAATGGAAAGCTTGGTGTAGAGCTAGACATGTTCCTTTTAGAAAATTTCCAAAGGATGTTAGACACCGATGGAATTCTACTTTTGATTTACTAAATGTTGTCACCGAATATAAAGCAGTTGTAAATGATTTTTGTATCGCACAAAATATGCCTAATTTTCAAATGACTGCCGCTGATTGGTTTTTTGCTGAATCTTTGTTGAAATTTTTAGAACCTTTTAAAACCGCAACTTTAAAATTTTCAAAAACATATGAATCTACTTCTAGTAGCATTTTTATTGAATTAGTTAGCATGGTTCAAACATTTAACGAAATGTTAAATGATACCCATATTAGTGACATTGTAAAACCTGCATTTACTAAATTTTTGAAGTATTATTTTCCTCCTCCTATGTTGATTTGTGTTGCTACTGTTATGGATCCTCGTATCAAATTTGAAGGTACGAAGAATTTGATAGAAATATTTTTTGGATATTTAGATAACATTGTAGAATTAACAATTGATTGCGCTAGTTTTTTAGTTAAATTTGAATCTACGTTAAATAACTTGTATGATTATTATGATAGACGTTTTGCTTCTAGTAGTACAACTTCTATAGTTAGTTCTTCTTCTGGTAGTTCTAAAGGTAAAAGTAGAATTGGTGATTGAACATTTAGTTTACTTGAAAAAATTCAATCTAAAAAACCTAGGACTAATCAACCAAATGAATTAAATTGGTATAACCAACAAGATGCTGAGCCTTTTACTTCTGCACTAGATATTTTACAGTGGTGGAAAGAACATGAACACACTTTTAGTATTCTATCAATTATGGCTAAAGATTTACTAACTCCTCCTGTCTCTACAGTTGCTTCTGAGAGTGCATTTTCTACAAGTGGCAGGGTTCTATCAGATTACAGGAATCGGATGAAGCCCGAGACGTTAGAGATGCTCGTATGCACAGAAGACTGGCTGAAGGCTGAAGATAGGACGCAAGGGAAAGCACTATCGAGTTCCACAAGTGGGAGCAACTCGCCTGAAGACCAACAACAACAACAACAACAACAACAATAGCTTTTCTTGTTTTGTTAAATTAGAAAAATTGTAGTCAATTAAAATTGTACATAAGAACTAAGAAATATGTTATTGTATAAAACTTATTTGTGAATTGAATTTTTCATTTCGTTATAAATTGTTCAAATTGTACAACTTAAATTCATATGAAAAACATTTCAAAATTTGTTGTCAATTTCACTCTTTCAATCTTATTATTATTATTACGATTTTTTTTGTTTATTAGTATAATAGTATTATTACTTACTTAGTATTATAATTAAACATCATTTGGGGATATTTGATTCAATTTTAAGAATTGTAGTATTATTACTTATTAGTATTATTACTGAATTACATACTTAGACAGTTAGACTTAGTATTATAATTAAACATCATTTGGGGATATTAGAAGAATTGTATAATTTATTACTTATTAGTAGTATTACTTACTTAGTATTATAATTTTTTTAAAAATGTAATATTCATCAAACAAAAATATGGTTGTTTGTATTATTGTATACATCATTTGTAAAATTATTATTATTATTAGTTCGATTTAAGATACCCAAAAAAAAAAAAAAAAAAATTATATATTAAACGGGCCAACCCGCGGGTCGACCCGGCCCAACCCGGGTTGAGCCCTAATGGGTTCACGGGTTGGGCGGGCCACCCAAATCAGAATCTGACCCGGCCCGGCCCGGCCCGCATAACAACCCAACCCGGCCCGGCCCGCCCACTCCAGCGTGCCAACCCGCGCGGGTTGGGCCCGGCCCGGCCCGTTCGCCACCCCTAGTTGATACTTTATATTCTTTGGAGACAATTTGGTATCTTGAAAAAGTAAGAAACAACTCATTGTAGGTAAAATAAGTGCAAAGTTTGAATACCAAGCCATCGGGCATCTGGTCTTTGAAATTTTATGGCTAAAATCTCTTTTTCGAGATTTGACAATCCATTATCATTTTCATTTTTACTCTACTGCGACAACCATGCTGCTATGCATAGTTATGAAATCCAGTATTTTATGAGCGCATAAACATACTGAAGTTGATTGTCACTTTGTTCGTGATAAATGTGAGAAGAAAGTGATTTCATTCTTATATGTCCAGTCCGGTGAACAACTTACTAATATCCTAACTAAAGCACTACCTCCTAAGTTTTTTTTAAACCTTCTTGATCAAGCTTGACTTCGATAATATTTACGCACCAGCTTGAGGGGAAGTGTTAAAGTAGTGCTTAGTTTAGTTCCATATTGGTAAAAATATTAGTTTACACTTTATCCTCTCATATATATAGAAGGCATTGTATTTACTTAGGGATATTCAATAGAGTATTATTTCTTTGTCTGTACTATATGTTAATAGAATTATTTTTGAAAATTGAAGGATTCATAGTCATCTATAAGAGGGAGTTATCAACTCTACTTTTCTCTTCATGGCGTTGGTGAACTCTCTTACTCTCTCTTGCTTCAGCTACTGCATTCATAGTTTCTTTGAAAAGAAACGGCTTTGTCATCAGTTTTTGACAAAACACGCTTCAAAGTTATCGGTTTTGAGATAGGCTTTAAAGTCATCAGTTTTGAGATAGAGTTTAAAGTCTTCAGTTTTGAGATTAATGAATAGAACCAAGGCAGTTTTTTTGTGTGAAGTCGGTTCTTTTTTTGAAGTCATCTATGCTATAAATACAAGTCATCCCAAAGAGTTGAAGACCAATGAAAACCAAGTGCTATTACTCCAAACAAGAGAGATTGTTGGTGACTATTTTATTTGTGAGAGAGAGAGAGAGATAGTTTATCCCTCATTTGTAATCTTCTCTGGTGATAGTGGAGCAGCCAGTTTTGTCTATTTTTGTTTTCTTTGTGATAGAATATTCCGCTGCGTGTGCATTAGCTTTTTTGGAAGAGTGTGTGCACAACAATTGGTATCAGAGCTTTTGGTGGAGATCTTGATTTGAGACAGAAATGGCTGGAGACGAGGCTGTCCATAGCACGAAGATCGATATTGCAAAATTCGATGGTGTAATCAACTTTGGCATGTGGATGTGCTAGATGAGGGATGCTCTCAACGCACAAAATCTGGAGGAAACTCTGGAATTGGAGGAACCTCTAGAAGAAGTCAAAGAATCTGATTGGAAGAAGATGAATCGTTCTGCATGCGGTGTCATTCGGTCTTGTCTGACATAAGACATCAAGTACCTTGTCATGAATGAGATATTGACGAAGAAGTTATGGGACATGCTGGGCAACAAGTACCTGACCAAGACTGCAGAGAGTCGTCTTAATCTAAAGCAGAGGCTTTATGCGTTCCACATGAAGAGGGGTGCTTCTATCGGTGAGCACCTAAACACTTTTACTAAGCTTCTTGCTAATTTGTTGAATGTCGAGGTGAAGGTGGAAGATGATGATAAGGCAATGATACTAATGAATTCGTTGCCGGAAGAGTACACGGTCTGGTGCGATTCCTTCATCACTGGAAAAGCATAAGTCCAATACGAAGAAGTGACCGCGACAATGATTAGTCGCGATCATAGAAGGAGAGATCGAAGTTTCTCCACCGAAGACTCAACCTCATACATATTGGCAGCAAGAGGAAGATCACAGAGCCGGAGAAAATCAGGCAATAGAGGGAAGTCCCGCTCAAAGTCAAGAGGCCATTACCGTGTAGCAAAAGACGAGTGTGCATTCTATCGTGAGAAGGGGCACTGGAAGAAAGATTGTAAGAAGCTGAAACAGAAGTCTAACGAGCAGAAGCCTTCCGAAGCCAGCATTGCAGAGACGGAGGAAATTATAGATTCAGATTTTTCTCTTTCTATTTCATCAACGGTATGTTCTTCTAACTCATCGGAGTGGATTTTGGATACTGGTGATACTTATCATATCTGTCCCGAAAGGGATTGGTTTGCTAGTTTTGAGGAGCTAGATACTGGTGTGGTATTGATGGGTAATGACCATGCATGCCGCACACTTGGGATTGGTACCATTCATATAAAGATGTTTGATGGAATCATTAGAGGGCTTAAATACGTTCGTTATGTTCCTATATTGAAGAAGAACTTGATCTCAGTCGGCTCTTTGGAATCTAAGGGTTTCAGCATTGTCATTGAGGACAGAGTACTTAAGGTACTCAGTGGTGCAATGGTTATCATGAAAGGCTTACGACAGAGAAACTTATACTGCTTGAAAGGTAGTACTGTTTCAGGAGATGTTGCAGTTACTTCAGCTTATGCAGATGATACAACGAGGTTATGGCATATGCGACTGAGACACACTGGTGAGAAGGCCTTACATTCTCTTGTTAGACAGGGTCTTCTCAAAGGTGCATCAGCCTGCAAGTTAGACTTTTGTGAACATTGTGTTTTGGGAAAGCAGACAAGAGTCTAATTTGGCACTGCTATTCACTGTACAAAGGGGATTCTTAACTATGTTCACATAGATGTCTGGGGTCCTACTCAGATAGCATCAAATGGAGGTAACCGTTATTTTGTGTCTTTTATTGATGATTTTTCTAGACGTTTGTGGGTTTACCCTATGAAAGGAAAAGATGTGTTTCTAGAGATATTTCTGAAGTGGAAAAAGGTGATAGAGACGCAAACCGGTAGAAAAATTAAAAAGCTTCGTTCTGATAATGGAAGAGAGTACAAAAGTGATATGTTCTTGCAAGTATGTCGGGATGAGGGCATAGAGCGCCACTTCACAGTGAGAGAGACACCACAGCAGAATGGGGTGGCTAAACGCATGAACCGTACTTTACTGGAGAAGGTACGGTGTATGTTGTCTAATTCTGGATTAGGCAAATCGTTTTGGGCTGAGGCTGTTACATATGCAAGCCACCTCATCAACAGGTTACCGTCAGCTGCGATTGGAGGTTAAACTCCATTAGAAGCATGGTCTGGTGAAGCTGCAAAAGATTATGATGTTCTACGTGTGTTTGGTTGTTCGGCCTACTACCATGTCAAAAGTAGTAAGTTAGATCCTCGAGCAAGGAGAGCTGTGTTCATCGGGTTCCAATCTGGAGTTAAAGGTTACAAATTATGGGATCTAGAAGACAGAAAGAGTATCATTAGCAGAGATGTCACATTCGATGATACTTCCATGGTGAAGTCTATGAGTTTTGAGCAGGTGAAGACTACCAAGACCAAGGAGAGTTCGCAGCAGGTGGAGACCAATGCATCTCCACAGAGTCCAAAGAGCACTGTATTTATTCGGCTGCCATCTTTTAACGTGACACCAGAATATGACGAGCAACATGATGATTCTTCAGCGGGGACAAATGCAGATACAGGTGAAGAAGAAGAAGAAAGAGACGATAGTAGGACATCAGTTTCCAGAACCCACAGTAATGATGTAACCTTTGTTTTCGCAAATATATATTTCATGTGTATTTTCTGTATTTAAAATTTATAAATTCAGTATTTGTTAAATTCAGCTTGGACTTTACATTTAAAATATTTTTCTTGGACAATTATATTTATTTTCGAATAATGGAGTATTTCAACCTTATTTTCCGTTTTCAAATAATCGACTATTTATATTTTTGTCCAAATCTAATATGTTATTACTATTTGGATTTCAATGAATTTGTTAGACTCAAATCATATTTTGATGTTTATACTATTACTATTATTATTATTATCATTTTTATTACTATCATTATTTCATCATTTTTCTAATTATTAATATTGTTATTATTATTATTATTATTATTATTATTGTTATTACGTTTATGTTCATGTTTATGATCATTATTATTATTGTCATCAATTATATTGTTATTACTGATTATTTTTACTATTATTATTATTATTGCTATTATTATTATTATTATTATTATTATTATTATTATTATTATTTCTATAAAATTCTATTGTATTTAGTAGTATTTGAGTATATTAATTTAACGCATACAAATTGATTATTTGTACTACTATATTATTGATTGGCCTATTTATTTATTTATTTTCCCAAAACTCCAAACCCATTATCTTGTTGGGACTTTTAATTAAACCCTACCCTATTTCTTATTAGATCCATTAACCCATTACCCACAACCCTATACTATTTAAATCCCTAAACCTAATTAACCCTAACCTTGCCTATACTGTTTTACCCTAATCTACCCAGCCACCTACCTTTTCCCCTTCCGCTTGTCTCCCTCATCCCCTACCTTCTCATCTCCTAACCCATCCTCCTGTCCCTCCAGCGACGCCGTCCTCCCCGCAGCGACCCCGACTGCAGCGCCAGCGCCTCAATCCCCCGCACTCTCTGCATCGCAACTCAGCCAACGACCAGCCACCTCGATGCCACTACAGTGCACCACTCCAGTGCCCTCCTTCATGCATTGCGATCGCCCTACGACGCCTGCGCTCCTGTCGCAGCCTTACTGAGACATAGCCAGTCAGCGCCACCCTCAGGCAGCACAACGGCTTCCCCCTGCACCGCTCAACCCAGCCGCTCAGCCCGTCGCTCTCCCACTGGTCGTCAACTCTGTCGCTGCCTATGGTCGAGCCTGGCAGTGCACATGTTCAAGCCCTTCCTTATGTGTGTGTGTTGTTTGATCTGTGTGCTCTATTTTTGATCATGGCTGATTGGTGGCCGTCCGATCCCTATCGCGATCGGGATCTCCATCATCATCATCTAGTTGGATCTAGGCCGTCCGATCGTTGATCATCGCGATCGTGATCATCGTCTCCATCATCATCAAGATCTCGATCTCGACCGTCGGATCTCTTTTGATCATCGCGATCGTGATCTCGATCTTGATCTTCAATCTCGGCCGTTCGATCGACCAGTCACACTTAATCTCGACCCTTGATCGTCTCGTTCGTGTTCTACTTGGTGAGTTAAATATTTGATCCACCTTTTTTGTTCTCATTCATCAAATTGTCAATCATGGTATATTTACTCTTTTGGACTCTTCTAATTCTTATATATTTTATGTTCGATCTCGGCCGTTGGATTCGCTTGATCTTCATCTTAATCACCATCTTGATCATCGAGATCTGTGCCCGATCGTGATCATCGTGATTGTTGCGTGTCGCCGTGTCGCCGGGATTCCGATCCCGTTATTCTTTGCTTATTTGGATTAACCTAACGTCGTCCTAAAGGCAAGTATCTTCTTGTACACTTCGTTTTCTAGTACAAGCTTTCTTTGAAAATACTGCAAGTAGATTGTAAATGTGACTCCTCTTTGTTTATCGTTGATGATCTTATGTTTTGCCTTATCTATTACATGATCTAAGAGTCAAACAAGTTTGTAGGAGCAACTCTAGAGCAGAGTTGAACGTTGAGCTTATTGCATGAAGATAATGAGTCGTTGGAAGGATTCAAGCGAAGAGCCAGACATTGAACTTATTGTATAGAGTTAATGAGTTGTTGACGAAGCTCAAGCGAAGAGCATGACATTGAACTCGTTGTATTGAGTTAGTGAGTTGTTGACGGAGCTCGAGCGAAGCGCAAGGCATTGAACTCGTTGTATGGAGTTAACAAGTCGTTGACGAGTCATTGATGAAGCTCAAGTGAAGAGCAAGGCATTGAACTCGTTGTGTGGATTTAACAAGTTATTGAGAGAGCTTGAGCAAAGAGAAGGGAAACAAACACGTTGTATGATGTTAAAAAGTTGTTGGTGGATCTCAAGAGAAGAGCGGGGAACTGGACTCACTGTATGAAGTTAACAAGTTGCTGACGGAGTTAGAATAAAGAGCGGCGCATCGAACTCGTTATGGAGTAGACAAGTATTTGACAGAGCCTGTGCGAAGAGCAACGCTTTGAGCTTGGAGTTAACGAGTTGTTGACGAAGCTTAAGTGAAGAACAGGGCATTGAACTCGTTGTTGACAGAGCTCAAGTGAAGAATAGGGCATTGAACTCATTGTATGGAGTTAACGAGTTATTGACGGGGCTCGAGCGTAGAGTGGGGCACCGAACTTGTCGTAGGTGTTAACGAGTTGTACGGAGCTCGAGCGAAGAGTGGGAAAACGAACTCGTTGTATAGAGTTAATGAGTTATCGACGGAGCTCAAGCTCGAGCGGGGAACCAGATTTGTTGTATGGAGTGAATGAGTTGTTGACAGAGCTTGAGCAAAGAGCGGAGCATCAAACTCATAATAGGGAGTTAACGAGTTATTGGCCAAGCCTGAGCAAAGAGTGGGGCACCGAACTCGTTGTATGGATTTAAAGAGTATTTGACAAAGCTCAAGCGAAGATCAGGGTGTTGAACTCGTTGCATGGAGTTAATGAGATGTTGACAGAGCTTGAGCAAAGAGCGGAGCATCGAACTCGTTATATGGAGTTAACGAGTTGTTGACTTAGCCCGAGCAAAGAATCGGGCACCAAACTTGTTATATGGAGTTAACAAGTATTTTGAAAGAGCTCGAGCGAAGATCATGGTGTTGAACTTGTTTTATGGAGTTAACGAGTTGTTGATGGAGCTCGAGCGAAGAGCAGGAGTTGAATTTGTTGTATGGAATTAGCGAGTTGTTGGCTGAGCTCGAGCGAAGAGCGAGACGTTGAACTCGTTGTAGGGAGTTAACGGGTTGTTTAGCAAATCTTGAACGATGTGCTAGGAACCGAGCTCAATGTATAGAGCAAATAAGTGGTTTGGTGGAGCTCTAACGAAGAGCGAGACACTTAAGTCGTTGTATGGAGTTAATGAGTTATTGATGGAGCTTAAGCGAAGAGCAGCACATCAAACACATTGTATTGAGTTAACGAGTGGTTGCTGTGCTCGAGCGAAGAGCAAGGCATCGAACTCGTTGTATGAAGTTAACAAATCATCGACGGAGCTCGAGCGGGGAGCAAGGTATTGAACTCGTGGTATGGAGTTAACGAGTTATTATCGGAGCTCGAGCGGTGAGCAAGACATTGAACTTGTTGTATGGAGTTTAATGAGTTGTTGACGGAGCTTGAGCAAAAAGTAAGGCATTGAACTCGTAGTTTATAGTTAACAAGTTATTGATGGAGTGCATGCATGCATTAAATTCATTGTACGGAGTTAACGAGTTATTGACGAAGCTCAAGCGATGAGCAAGGCATTGAACTCGTTGTTGACGGAGCTCGAGTGAAGAGTGGAGAACCGAACTTGTTGTAAGAAGTTAACACGTTGTTGATGGAGTGTGAACGAAGAGCAGGGCACCGAACTCGTTGTATGGAGTTTTAAAGTTGATGACAGAGCTCGAGCGAAGAGCGAGACATTGTACTCATTGTATGGAGTTAACGAGTTGTTGACAGAGCTCGAGCGAAGAGCGGGGGACCAAACTTATTATATGGATTTAACGAGTCATTGACAAAGCTCGAGCTCGAGCTAGACATTGAACTCGTTGTATGGAGTTAACGAATCATTGACGGAGTTTGAGCGAAGAGTGGGGCATCGAACTCGTTATATGTATTTAATGAGTTGTTGATGAGGCTTGAGTGAGGAGTAAGGCATTAAACTCGTTATATGGAGTTAACGAGTTGTTGATGGATCTCGAGTGAGGAGCGGGATGTCAAACTCGTTGTATGGAGTTAATGAGTTGTTGGCAGAGCTCGAGCAAAGAGTGGGGCACCGAACTCATTCTATGGGGTTAACGAGTTGTTAGAGGACTCAGAAAACGGGCTGAGCACTGAACTCAATGCTTGGGGCTAACGAGTTTTCAGTGTTCCGAGTCTTCTTGATATTGAAGTGAAGTCCTTTGCGTTTGTTCAGCGTTGAAATAATTTCAATTTTTCCTTTTTGCTAACAGGTAGTTGTGTACACCGAAGGAGGTCCACGGGGCACCGAGCTTGCTCTCCTTCGCAACAAACTGTGCTTGATGGAGTTGGGGACTTGTCCATTTGCGCGGTGAGTTATGCGAGATGGAGTTGGAGCTTTCCCGGGTGAAGGTGGTGTTAATTAGAAGACTTGCCGCTTGCATGCCTAGGGAAGGTTTGTCTTGAATTTTATCGTCAAGAATTCAAGAGGCCCAGGGGTGCTGTTAGCAGGCAGGATTCCTATGAGGAGGTTTGTGTCTCTTAGGCGGAACATCCCTGTTACCACTGAATCTGGTGTGGGGGTAAACAGATAGAATTTGTCGGTTCGTGGAAAAACCTGAATAGCGAGTCCGAACCCGTTCGTCGGAGTTGGGCTGCTGACTCCCGCCATACACCTGCAAGGAAAGTGCGAGACACCGGGGTTGATCCCGGCGACGCACCCTCCGACGCTCTTGTCAGTAACCAGTGATGATTAAAAAAGAGCTTAAGTTGGCAAAAAAGTGATTAACCTGGAACAGTGGTAGGTGGGGGGTATTTATAGTCGCCGTTGGGATCAGATTAGGAATGTGATTCCTGTGATCTGATAAGGCGTAAAATCCTCATAATCAGATTAGGAATGTAATCCCTTAATTCCCGGTGAGAGGATAGTCGCGAATCAGGCCCGTTGATTTGGTTCAATAAGAGACCCTAATTCTATCCTGTCGGACTGGGTTTGTATCGGGTCGGGACCTGTACCCAGTTGAGGTGGATCCGTTCGCGGGTTAATAGATCTTTGAGAAGGAGACCCAGTACCCGCTTCGGACCCGTTAGTAGGTGAAATTACCGTTTTACCCCTGAGCTTTAAGATTCGTCTCCGATGTGAACGGTCTCGATTTAATCCTATTTTTAGCCATATCACGAGCCCCCCACTCCTAGAGACTGAGTTTTTCAGTCTTTGAGGAGTAGTTTTACTGTTCTAATGGCGTACGGGATTTTATCGGTGTTCTTAAGGGAGTTTTGGATCTTGCTTGGGGTGTAACGGTGTTATTCTGGGCTTGTAAAATGCCCAAAAATATTCTCAGAATTTTTTGGATTTTTGGTGATTTTTCCAGATTTTTCTGGAATTTTTCTCATTTTTTTGAATTTTTTATTCATTTTCCGAATTAAATAATTAATTATCGAAAATATTAAATAATTATTCTAATTAAATAATTATATTTTTTTAGAATTTAAAATAATTTTTCTGAATTTATAATTATTTTTAGAATTTTTATTTTATTTTTTTCGATTTTTAAAATATTTTTTCAGATTTTTTAAATAAAAAAAGACAATTAACTAAATAAATAAATTAATTAAATATTAGCTGACACGTGGCGCGATTTACACCGTCGGATCCTGGCACGAATCTCGAGGAGGCGCATTTCCCCAGAAATCGTTATCTTGTCGTTTAGCGCGCGTGGCGCGATCTGAGCCGTTCATCTACTATTGCGCGATTTCCTGGAAGATCCAACGGTTGTAGTTGCTCGGCTGTTTTTTTCTCCGTTTTTCAGTTCGGATGGGGACTTGCTCGGCTAGCCGACCGAGAGGTGACTTCGACCTCGGGTGTGAGGCCACGTGGCGATGCCACGTGGCATTTTTTTTTCTTTCTTTCTTTCTTTCCCCGCGCTTCCTTCTTTCTCTTCTTCTTCGTTCTCCGCTCTGTGTCTTCTTCTTCGTTGCTCCGACCCAACCTTCGACTCGACAATGCCTCCGACTCCGACTCCGTCCCCGTCTCCGTCCCCGAGGGCGTCAATGGAGTTCGGTGACGTCGAAGTGGCAAGGCGAGCTCGCGAAGTGGAGGGCTCGGCGACGGAGCTTGGAATGAACGGAGCTTGGCCATGGAATCGATGGAGACGGAGCTCGCGCAGTTCGGAGCTCGTCGAGGCAGTGATGGAGCTCGATTGTGGGAGAGCTCGACAGCGAAGCTTGGAATGAATGGAGCTCGGCCATGGATTCGATGGAGAGGGAGCTCGCGTAGTTCGGAGCTCGTCGAGGTGGTGATGGAGCTCGACGCAGTGGTGAGCTTGGCATCGGAGCACAGTGTTGGTGGCGTCCGGAGCTCTTTGAGGTAGTTGAGGAGCTTGGAGGGATGGTGGATTTGGTGATGCGGAGACAGCTCGACAAGGAAGGAGAAGAGCGCTTCAAGGGAGAAGGCGAGCTCGACGAGGTGGAAGGAGTTTTGGGTTCGAGCTCGGGAAGGGGACGAGCGGTGAACGAGGGAGCTCACCGTTGGACGACTCTAACTGTGGCGAGCTCGGCGGTTTGGAAGCTTCGGTGAAGATGGAGGAAAGGAGCTCGGCTGTGAATCTCGATGGAGCTCCTTATTGGAGTTGGAGGCTGACGAGGTCGAAGGTGATGAAGGTAGAGCTTGGCGACGGTGGAGGCGGAGCTTGGAGGCAGTTGGTGATGGGTCGAGAGTTGAGCTCGACTGTGGCGGTGGTGAGCTCGAAGCTTGGTTTCGGCGAGGAAACGTTGAAGCTCGTCACCTGAGCTGGAGCTCGGCGGCAGAGGTGTGGAGCTTTGGATGTGGCAAGTCGAGATCGGCGACGGAGGAAAGGAGCTCGACGTCGGAGGAACGAGAGCTGCATGGGTTTTTTTTTTCTTTTTTTTTCTTGTTTTGGCGGCAGGGATATTGGAGAAGGAGAGTGACGTGGCGGAGGCGGGTTCGGGTTTGAGGACCCTAACGGGTCCGAACCCGGCCCCTTGTACCTTTGGCGTCTTGTTCGGCGAATCCGAGCACGGATTTTGAGGCAATTTTTTGGCCATTTTGCAGCTCGGTAGGGCAGTAGCTCGGATTGGAGATCCGAGCTACGTGGCTCGATCTGGGCCGTTGGATGGTGGCACGAATCTCGAGACAGGCTCAATTCCCAAGAAAACGCTATCTTGTCGTTTAGCATCGCTGGCAAGATCTGGGCTGTCTGATCGAGATCCTACACGAATGTTGAGGAGAAAGTGAGTTTTCTCTGTTTTGACGCTCGGATGGGCACTTGCTCGGTTAGCCGACCAGGCTCTTTGATGTTGGGGCTCGGATGGGAAGAGCTCGGATTCTTGCTCGGATGGGAAGAGCTCGGATGGGAAGAGTTCGGTTCGGATTTCTCCCTCGTGCGAGTGGCTCGGCTCGGATTTCCGAGCTATTTGGCGCAGCTGCATTGAGATCCACTTTTCCGGTGCTACGGAGGTCCGATCGGGGCATGCGACCCCTCGTTTCGAAGCTAGTTCGAAGATCTACAACTTCTCTTTAGGAGTGGGATGAAGATTCACCCTCCTTCATGGTCAAAATAGCCCCGCAAGATTCTTGTCTTCATGAATTTGATAAGTACTTTGGTCTTGGGGATTTTGGAAGAGGAGCTCCACTCCTAGGGGCGGAGAAGATGTGCTAGGAAGACCCTTGTGCTAGGAAGATCCTTGTGCTAGGAAGAGGCGCGAGTGGGTCGGATCGCTAGTCGCTCGGCTCGGAATACCGAGCGACGTGGAGCGATCTGAGCCGTCGGATCTCAGCGCGGATCTCAAGGCGGGCACAGTTTCCAAGAAAACACTATCTTGTCGTTTAGCGACGCTGGCAAGATCTGGGCCATTGGATGATGGCACGAATCTCGAGACGGCTCAGTTTCCAAGAAAACGCTATCTTGTCGTTTAGCGACGCTGGCAAGATCTGGGCCGTCTGATCGAGATCTTGCACGAATGTTGAGGAGAAAGTGAGTTTTCTCTGTTTTCCAGTTCGGATGGGCACTTGCTCGGTTAGCCGACCGGGCTCTGTAATGTTGGGCTCAGATGGGCACTTGCTCGGCATCCGAGCGGAGGGAAGAGCTCGGATCGGGAAGATAGCTATTTGTGAGACAAGTATGAGGAGGAACTCTAGGAGAGAGTTGCGCTCCAAACTTGTCGAGGAGAAGGTCCGCCTTGGAGATGAGCGGAGTGAAGAGCTCGGCTCTGGAAGAGAGCTATTTGTGAGACAAGTGTGAGGAAGAACTCCAGGAGAGAGTCGTACCTCGAACTCGTTGAGAGGAGGTCCACCTTGGAGATGAGCAGAGTGAAGAGCTCGGCTCTGGAAGAGAGCCATTCGTGAGATGAGTTTGAGGAGCAACTCTAGGAGAGAGTTGTGAGCTCTGAACTCGTTGAGAAGAGGTCCGCTTCGGAGGCGAGCGGAGGGAAGAGCTCGGCTCTGGAAGAGAGCCATTTGTGAGATGAGTTTGAGGAGCAACTCTAGGAGAGAGTTGTGAGCTCTGAACTCGTTGAGAAGAGGTCCGCTTCGGAGGCGAGCGGAGGGAAGAGCTCGGCTCTGGAAGAGAGCCATTTGTGAGATGAGTTTGAGGAGCAACTCTTGGAGAGAGTTTTGAGCTCCGAACTCGTTGAGAAGAGGTCCGCTTCGGCGGTGAGCGGAGGGAAGAGCTCGGCTCTGGAAGAGAGCCATTTGTGAGATGAGTTTGAGGAGCAACTCTTGGAGAAAGTTTTGAGCTCCGAACTCGTTGAGAAGAGGTCCGCTTCGGCGGTGAGCGGAGGGAAGAGCTCGGCTCTGGAAGAGAGCCATTTGTGAGATGAGTTTGAGGAGCAACTCTTGGGGAGAGCTGTAGCTCCGAACTCGTTGAGAAAAGGTGCGCTTCGGCGGTGAGCGGAGGGAAGAGCTCGGCTCTGGAAGAGAGCCATTTGTGAGATGAGTTTGAGGAGCAACTCTTGGGGAGAGCTGTAGCTCCGAACTTTAAGACTCAGAACCTCCCGCCTGCAACTTTAAGACTCAGAACCTCCCGGCTCTTCCCAAGAGGTCTTCACCTTATCATAGAAGCAGGATCTTGATTTTTAATAAGGCCGATGCTTGTAATCCGGCCAATAGCATGTAATAAGGGCTCGCCATATTGAAGCAGCCACTTAGTTTATTTCAATAAAACTTTATGTTTTTTCATTGGAAATTGTTGCTCTTGCTTCATCTCTACCTCTCTGAGTCATGACTCGCTGAAAGGTAAGTTCGGAGTTCAACTTCTTCTACATGGCTGCTCTCGTGACTTACTAAGCTCTTCACAACGAGTTCGGAGTCCAACACTTGGCTCGATTCCTCTTCAAATAACCTGCTCTTCAGCGGGTTAGAAGTGGTTCGCCATTCGGAATTGCTCCCACAACCGTTGACTACCTCTACCGATGGTTCGGAGTCCAACACTTGGCTCGATTCCTCTTCAAATAACCTGCTCTTCAGCAGGTTAGAAGTGGTTCGCCATTCGGAATTGCTCCCACAACCATTGACTACCTCTACCGATGGTTCGGAGTCCAACACTTGGCTCGATTCCTCTTCAAATAACCTGCTCTTCAGCGGGTTAGAAGTGGTTCGCCATTCGGAATTGCTCCCACAACCGTTGACTACCTCTACCGATGGTTCGGAGTCCAACACTTGGCTCGATTCCTCTTCAAATAACCTGCTCTTTAGCGGGTTAGAAGTGGTTCGCCATTCGAAATTGCTCCCACAACCGTTGACTACCTCTACCGATGGTTCGGAGTCCAACACTTGGCTCGATTCCTCTTCAAATAACCTGCTCTTCAGCGGGTTAGAAGTGGTTCGCCATTCGGAATTGCTCCCACAACCGTTGACTACCTCTACCGATGGTTCGGAGTCCAACACTTGGCTCGATTCCTCTTCAAATAACCTGCTCTTCAGCGGGTTAGAAGTGGTTCGCCATTCGGAATTGCTCCCACAACCGTTGACTACCTCTACCGATGGTTCGGAGTCCAACACTTGGCTCGATTCTGCTTCAAATAATTTGCTCTTCAGTGAGTTAGAAGTGGTTCACCATTCGGAATTGCTCCCACAACCGTTGATTCTCTCACATAAGCAGCGAGTTCGGAGCTAAAGCTCTCCCCTAGAGTTGCTCCTCACACTCGTCTCACAAATGGCTCTCTTCCAGAGCCAAGCTCTTCACTCCGCTCGCCTCCGGAGCGGACCTCTTCTCAACGAGTTCGGAGCTCACAACTCTCTCCTAGAGTTGCTCCTCAAACTCATCTCATGAATGGCTCTCTTCCAGAGCCGAGCTCTTCACTCCGCTCGCCTCCGAAGCGGACCTCTTCTCAACGAGTTTGGAGCTCACAACTGTCCCCTAGAGTTGCTCCTCAAACTCATCTCACGAATGGCTCTCTTCCAGAGCCGAGCTCTTCACTCCGCCCATCTTCAAGGCGGACCTTCTCCTTGACAAGTTTGGAGCACAACTCTCTTCTAGAGTTTTTCCTCACACTTGTCTCACAAATAGCTCTCTTCCAGAGCCGAGCTCTTCACTCCGCTCATCTCCAAGGCGGACCTTCTCCTCGACAAGTTTGGAGCGCAACTCTCTCCTAGAGTTCTTCCTCACACTTGTCTCACAAATAGCTCTCTTCCAGAGCCGAGCTATTCACTCTGCTCATCTCCAAGGCGCACCTCCTCTCAACGAGTTCGAGGCACGACTCTCTCCTGGAGTTGTTCCTCACACTTGTCTCACAAATAGCTCTCTTCCAGAGCCGAGCTCTTCACTCCGCTCATCTCCAAGGCGGACCTTCTCCTCGACAAGTTTGGAGCGCAACTCTCTCCTAGAGTTCTTCCTCACACTTGTCTCACAAATAGCTCTCTTCCAGAGCCGAGCTCTTCACTCTGCTCATCTCCAAGGCGGACCTCCTCTCAACGAGTTCGAGGCACGACTCTCTCCTGGAGTTCTTCCTCACACTTGTCTCACAAATAGCACTCTTCCAGAGCCGAGCTCTTCACTCCGCTCATCTCCAAGGCAGACCTTCTCCTCGACAAGTTTGGAGCGCAACTCTCTCCTAGAGTTCCTCCTCACACTTGTCTCACAAATAGCTCTCTTCCCGATCCGAGCTCTTCCCTCCGCTCGGATGCCAAGCAAGTGCCCATCCACAGAGCCCGGTCGGCTAACCAAGCAAGTGCCCATCCGAGCTGGAAAACGGAGAAAAATCACTTTTCCCTCAACATTCGTGTAAGATCTCGATCAAACGGCTCAGATCGCTCCAGCAGCACTAAAGGACAAGATAGTGTTTTCTTGGAAACTGTGCCCGCCTCGAGATCCGCACTGAGATCAACGGCTCAGATCGCTCCAGCAGCACTAAACGACAAAATAGTGTTTTCTTGGAAACTGTGGCCGCCTCGAGATCCGCGTTGAGATCTGACGGCTCAGATCGCTCCACGTCGTTCGGTATTCCGAGCCGAGCGACTAGCGATCCGACTCACTCGCGCCTCTTCTTCGCCCCTAGGGTCTTCCTAGCACATCTTCCAAGGGTCTTCCTAGCACAAGGGTCTTCCTAGCACATCTTCTCCGCCCCTAGGAGTGGAGCTCCTCTTCCAAAATCCCCAAGACCAAAGTACTTATCAACTTCATGAAGACAAGCATCTTGCGGGGCTATTTTGACCATGAAGGAGGGTGAATCTTCATCCCACTCCTAAAGAGAAGTTGTAGATCTTCGAACTAGCTTCGAAACAAGGGGTCGCACGCCCCGATCGGACCTCCGTAACACCGGGAAAGTGGATCTCAATGCAGCTGCGCCGAATAGCTCGGAAATCCGAGCCGAGCCACTCGCACGAGGGAGAAATCCGAACCGAACTCTTCCCATCCGAGCAAGAATCCGAGCTCTTCCCATCCGAGCCCCAACATCAAAGAGCCCGGTCGGCTAAACGAGCAAGTGCCCATCCGAGCGTCAAAATGGAGAAAACTCATTTTCTCCTCAACATTCGTGTAAGATCTCGATCAGACGGCCCAGATCTTGCCAGCGACGCTAAACGACAAGATAGCGTTTTCTTGGGAACTAAACCCGTCTCGAGATTCGTGCCACCATCCAACGGCCCGGATCGAGCCACGTAGCTCGGATCTACCATTTGAGCTACTGCCCTACCGAGCTACAAAATGGCCAAAAATTTGGCTCAAAATCCGTGCTCGGATTCGCCGGAAAGAAAAAAAAAAAAAGAAGCAGTGTGGGTTCGGACCCGTTAGGATCCAAACCCGAACTCCCCACGTCACCTTCTTTTCCAACACCCCTGGCGCCAAAAGCAAAAACCAAATAAAACAACACATTTCGTCACCCTCATCTTCAAGCTCTACCCACCACGACCGAGCTCCATCTTCAACGACGAACTCACCCCCTCCGTCGTCTAACTCCGACGACGAGCTCTCCATCCCGAGCTCACTTCCAAACCCAACACATGCCGAGCTCCATTTCCAATGCCGAGCACCTCCTTCAACGGCTAGCTCCACTCCACTCGACGAGGTCGATTCGCCATGCCGAGCTCCGCCTCCGTCTGAGTCGCCGAACTCCCCCCTACGCGAGCCCCCCTCGCACTCCGAGCTCCTCAGCGAACCAACCGTCGAGCTCCACCTCCGAAGCACCAAGCTCCGCCATGTCTCGACTCCGGAGCTCCGAGCTCCTTCCTCGACGGACCCATCGTTGCCACGAGCTCCGAGCCCTCCACGAGACGAGCTCCGAGCTCCACCATGGCCAACGAGCGAGCTCTAAGCTCTCCACGACCGAGCTCAGAGAGACGAGCCCCAAAGCTCTCCACCGACGAGCTTCGCCATGGCCAACAACGCCATCACCGGCCACCTCCTCTCCTCTCGAACTCTCCCATGTCGAACTCTCCACTACCGAGCTCCCGCAGCGAGCTCCTCCACGGCGCGAGCCCCGAGCTCCTCGCCGAACCCATCGTTGCCGCACTCGAACAAGCTCGAACGGCGACCACTTTCGACGAGCTCCACCGTGGCCTTGACGAGCCCCGCTCCGCTCGTCGCCTCTCGCCGAGCTCCGGTGGCACTCTCAGGGACGGAGATGGAGTCGGGGTCAGAGCGCTGTTGGGTCGAAGGTTGGGTCGAAGTAAACGAAGAAGAAGAAGAGAAAAAGAACAGAGCTGGCGGGAGAGAAAAGAAAAAAGAAAAAAATAATAATATTTTTTAGGCCACGTGGCTTCACCACATTGGCGGAGCGAAATTGGGCGTCGCCCCTCGATCGGTTGCCGAACAAGTGCCATTCCGAGCTCAAAATTGGAGAAAAAAACAGCCGAGCGACTGCGACCGTTGGATCTTCCAGAAATTCGCGCTTCTGATGATGGACGGTCCAGATCGCGCCACGCGCGCTAAACGACAAGATAACGATTTCTAAGAAAATGCGCCTCCTCGAGATTCGTGCCAGGATCCGACGGCACAGATCGCGCCATGTGTCAGGTAATATTTAATTTATTTATTTAATTGTTTTTTTATTTAAAAAATCAGAAAAAATATTTAAAAAATCGAAAAAAATAAAATAAAAATTCTAAAAATAATTATAAATTCAGAAAAATTATTTTAAATTCTGAAAAATATAATTATTTAATTAGAATAATTATTTAATATTTTCGATAATTAATTATTTAATTCGGAAAATGAATAAAAAATTCAAAAAAATAAGAAAAAATTCAGAAAATTTTGGAAAAATCACCAAAAATCTAGAAAATTCTGAGAATATTTTTGGGCATTTTACAAGCCCAGAATAATACCGTTACACCCCGAGAAAGATCCAAAACTCCTTTAAGAACACCGATAAAATCCCGTACGCCATTAGAACAGTAAAACTACTCCTCAAAGACTGAAAAACTCAGTCTCTAGGAGTGGGGGGCTTGTGATATGGCTAAAAATGGGATTAAATCGGGACCGTTCACATCGGAGACGAATCTTAAAGCTCAGGAGTAAAATGGTAATTTCACCTACTAATGGGTCTGAAGCGGGTACTGGGTCTCCTTCTCACAGATCCAATAACCCGCGAACGGATCCACCTCAACTGGGTACGGGTCCCGACCTGATACAAACCCACTCCGACAGGATAGAATTAGGGTCTCTGATTGAACCAAAACAACGGGCCTGATTCGCTACTATCCTCTCACCGGGAATTAAGGGATTACATTCCTAATCTGATTATGAGGATTTTATGCCTTATCAGATCACAGGAATCACATTCCTAATCTGATCCCAACGGCGACTATAAATACCCCGCACCTACCACTGTTACAGGTTAATCACTTTTTTGCCAACTTAAGCTTTTTTTTAATCATCACTGGTTACTGACAAGAGCGTCGGAGGGTGCGTCGCGGGGATCAACCCCGGTGTTTCGCACTTTCCTTGCAGGTTTACGGCGGGAGTCGGCATCCCAACTCCGACGAACAGGTTCGGACTCGCCATTCAGGTTTTTCCACGAACCCACAAATTCTATCTGTTTATCCCCACACCAGATTCAGCGGTAACAATAATGATAAATAATAATGTTGCCGCTGAATCTGGTATGGGGGCAATAGATAGAATTTGTGGATTCTTGAGAAAACGAACAAGGCAAACTTGTTGACCTTCACCAAATTGTTGACCTGTTGACCTTCACCAAATTGTTGACCAGTTTCTTGCTGTTGCCGAGAACATGCAAAATGTGCGATACACCGGGATGGATCCCGGCGACGCACCCTACGACGCTCTTGTCAGTAATCAGAATGATTAGAAAAGAGCTTTAACTGGAAAAAGATTGATTACCTTGCAATGGTGGGAGGAAAGGAGTTTTTATAGTCGCCTTAGGGATCCGTTTCGAGATAAGAACAAATCTCTACTTCCCGGTGTGGTTGGATAGAAGTGGTTAAAACCACCTTTTAGGGATAATTATGAATCTGAATTCTTCTTTATCCTTCTGAACTGATTTGTAATGGATCTAAACCCGTACCCAATAAGGCAGATCCGTTCATGGGTTATTGGGCTTTAAAGAAAGACATAGTTCCCATTTCAGACCCGTTTGTAGGTGAAATTTCCGTTTTACGCCTGAGAGCTTTAAGATTTGTGCCCGATTTGAACTATACCGATTTACTCCCATTTTTAGCCATATCACGAGCCCCTTACTCCTGAAGACTGAGTTTAATAGCCTTTGAGGAGTAGTTTGTTGTTCTAATGGCATACAGAATTTTATCGGAGTTCTCGGGGGAGTTGGATCTAGCTCGGGGTGTAACAGTGTTATTATGAGCTTGCAAAATGCCCAAAATTATTCTCAAAATTTTCTGGACTTTTTGTGAATTTTTCGGATTTTTTTGAATTTTTTCCAATTTTTAATCATTTTTTAAAATTCTTTATTCAATTTCCGAATTAAATAATTAATTACCGAAAATTTTAATTAATTATTTTAATTTAATAATTATTATTTTTAGAATTTAAAAATTACTTTTCGGATTAATAATTATTTAAAGAATTTTTTCATTAATTTTTTCGATTTTTAATTAATTATTCAGATTTTTAAATAATTAATTCAATTAAATAAATAAATAAATACCTGGACACGTGGCACAATCCTGCACGTTGATTATGATTAGATGAGCGCATCTCAAAGCGTTAGATTTTTCCCTATAACCAGTTCGGAAATACGTTTGTTCGCCACCGCCCGAACGAAATGCTCGCCAGCCAACCAGAAGTTGCCACGTGGAAGGTCAACGTTGACCGCCACGTGGCAATATCTTTTCTTTTTTTTTTTCTTTCCGCCGACTCTGCTTCGTCCTCCTCTTCTTCTTTCTTCGTCTTCTACTGTCTTCTCCCTTCTCTTTTCGACGTCCGCCTCCTCATCGACGAGCTTCCATCGCTGGCAGAGGTGAAGGCGACGAATATGGAGCTCAGTACTGGAGGTCGACGGATGGGAAGCTCGACTACGATGGAGTAGAGCTCGACAAAGCTCTCTCGAAGGAGCTCGATGAGGAAGGAGAGAAGCTTCGACGGAGCTCGCTGAGGGAGGTCGGCATGGAGGGGAGCTCGGTGTCGTTGGAGGTTGGCGATCATTTTTCCCCTAAAACGATCGGAAACACGTCTGTACGCAAAGATGGCAAGCGCGCGTCGATCGCGGCGAGAGAGGTCGGCAGTGGCGGCGCTCCTTCGGAGCGGCGATGGGTTCGAAGCTCGGCCATGCTACGATGGAGCTCTACGAGGAGTTTTGGCGAGGAGATGGTCGTCGAACGACCAAGCTCGATGTCGGAGGTTGGCGAGCGGTTTGGTGAGTTGGCGAAGTGGATTCGAAGCTCGACGAAGCTCCGACGAAGGAGTGGGAATCTCGAAGCTTGTTGATGGAGTTGGAGCTCGAAGGCGTGAGGTTGGGAATGGAGCTCTGTGAAAGAGAGCTCGAAGCTTGCACTGGTGCTCGACAGTTGAGCTTGGAGACGTAGGGGCTCGACTATCGTGAGCTCTATGAGGGGCACAGCGGAGATGGGGAGCTCGACTGTGTAGTCAAGTTGGAGCTCGTCAGTGGGGCTCTGAAGAAGACGATGCCTTGGGTTGTTGTTTCTTCATTTTTGGGGGAAAATGGAGGAGAAGAAGAGAACGGAAGCGAGAGGGTGTACGGGTTGTGGATCCTTAACGGGTCCGACCCGTTAGCCAGTTAGTTCAAGTTTTTTTTTGTTTGTTTTGAGAATCTCATCCATCGATCTTGACTTGGGCATGGATTTTGAGGTAGAATTTTTTCTCATTTTTTGTTCGGGAAATAGCTTTGTACGACATATTGTGGCGGACGTAATGTCGAACTTGGAAGATGTTGACTGGTCAACGCAATTTTGGGTGTTTTCAGCTCGGAAACACGTCTGTTCGACATCTGTGGTGAGCTTGGCGAGCGAAGTGGCGAGCTTGGCGAACAAAATGTCGAACGTGGAAGGCGTTGATTGGTCAACGCAATTTTTGGTATTTTCAGCTCGGAAACACGTCTGTTCGTCAACTGCGGCGAGCTTGGCTTGGCGAACGAAGTGGCGGGCTTGGCGAACGAAGTGGCGAGCTTGGAAGACATTGACTGGTCAACGCAATTTTGGGTGTTTTCAGCTCAGAAACACGTCTGTTCGTCAACTGCGGCGAGCTTAGCAAGCGAAGTGGCGAGCTTGGCGAACGAAATGTCGAACTCGGAAGGCATTGACTGGCCAATGCAATTTTGGGTGTTTTCAGCTCGAAAACACGTCTGTTCGTCAACTGCGGCAAGTTTGGCGAACGAAGTGGCGAGCTTGGCGGAGGAAATGTCAAACTTGGAAGACGTTGGCTGGTCAACGCAATTTTGGGTGTTTTCAGCTTGGAAACACATTTGTTCGTCAACTGCAGCGAGCTTGGCGAACGAAGTGGCGAGCTTGGCGAACGAAATGTCAAACTCGGAAGGCATTGACTAGTCAACACAATTTTGGGTATTTTTAGCTCAGAAACACGTCTATTCGTCAACTGCGGCGAGCATGGCGAGCAAAGTGGCAAGCATGGCAAACGAAGTGGCGAGCTTGGTGAATGAAGTGGCGAGCTTGGCGAACAAAATGTCGAACATGGAAGGTGTTGACTGGTCAACGCAATTTTGGGTGTTTTCAGCTCGGAAACACGTCTGTTCGACAACTGCGGCGAGCTTGGCGAGTGGTTTTGTTGTAACTCACTTTCCTAGGGCTACGGAGGTCGGATCGGGGTGTGTGAACCCTTGTTTCGAAGCTAACTTAAAGATCTACAACTTCTCTTTAGTGATAAGTCGAAGAATCGTAATTCTTCATGGTCAAAATGGTCTCGCAACATACTTGTCTTCATGAAGTTGAGAGGTGCTTTGTATGGCTCTTGGGAAGATTCATTCTTGGAGATGAGTTTAAGGAGTAACTCTAGAAGAGAGTTTTAGCTCTGAACTTGCTGAGAAGAGGTCCTTTTTGGAGGCGAGCGGAGCGCTTGGCTCTAGGAGAGAGCCGTATGGGAGACAAGTTTGAGGAGCAACTCTAGGAGAGAGTTGTGCTCCGAACTCATTGAGAAGAGGTCCGCTCTGGAGACGAGAAGAGCGAAGAGCTTGGCTCTAGGAGAGAGCCGTCTGGGAGACAAGTTTGAGGAGCAACTCTAGGAGAGAGTCTTGCTCCGAACTCGTTGTGAAGAAGTCCGTTCTGGAGGCGAGCGGAGCGGAGAGTTTGGCTCTAGGAGAGAGCCATCTTGGGGGACAAGTTTGAGGAGCAACTCTAGGAGAGAGTTGTGCTCTGAACTCGTTGAGAAGAGGTCCACTCTGGAGGTGAGCGGAGCAGAGAGCTTGGCTCTAGAAGAGAGTCGTCTGGGAGACAAGTTTGAGGAGAAACTCTAGGAGAGAGTTGTGCTCCGAACTTGTTGAGAAGAGGTCCGCTCTGGAGGCGAGCGGAGCGGAGAGCTTGGCTCTGGGAGAGAGCCGTCTTGGGGGACAAGTTTGAGAAGCAACTCTGGGGGAGAGTTTTAGCTCTGAACTTGCCGAGGAGAGGGCCGCTCGGGAGGCGAGCGGAGTGGAGATCTTGGTGAACGAAATGTCGAACTTGGAAGGCATTGACTGGTCAACGCAATTTTGGGTGTTTTCAGCTCGAAAACACGTCTGTTCGACAACAGCAGTGAGCTTGGCGAGCGGTTGTGTTGTAACTTACTTTTCTAGGGCTACGGAGGTCGGATTGGGGCATGTGACCCCTCGTTTCGAAGCTAACTTAAAGATCTACAACTTCTCTTTAGTGATAAGTCTAAGAATTATAATTCTTCATGGTCAAAATGGTCCCGCAACATACTTGTCTTCATGAAATTGAGAGGTGCTTTGTATGGCTCTTAGGAAGATTCATTCTTGGAGATGAGTTTAAGGAGCAACTCTAGGAGAGAGATTTAGCTTTGAACTTGCTGCTAAGAGGTCCTCTCTGGAGGCGAGCGGAGCGCTTGGCTCTAGAAGAGAGCCGTCTGGGAGATAAGTTTGAGGAGCAACTCTAGGAAAGAGTTGTGCTCCGAACTCATTGAGAAGAGGTCTGCTCTGGAGACGAGCGAAACGAAGAGCTTGGCTCTAGGAGAGAGCCGTCTAGGAGACAAGTTTGAGGAGCAGCTCTAGGAGTGAGTCGTGCTCCGAACTATTGAGAAGAGGTCCGCTCTGGAGGTGAGCGGAGCGGAGAGCTTGTCTCTAGGAGAGAGCCATCTTGGGGTACAAGTTTGAGGAGCAACTCTATGAGAGAGTTGTGCTCTGAACTCGTTGATAAGAGGTCCGCTCTGGAGGCGAGCGGAGCAGAGAGCTTGGCTCTAGGAGAGAGCCGCCTGGGAGACAAGTTTGAGGAGAAACTCTAGGAAAGAGTTGTGCTCCGAACTCGTTGAGAAGAGGTCCGCTCTAGAGGCTAGCAGAGCGGAGAGCTTGGCTCTAGGAGAGAGCTGTCTTGGGGGAAAAGTTTGAGAAGCAACTCTGGGGGAGAGTTTTAGCTCTGAACTTGCCGAGGAGAGGGCCGCTCGGGAGGTGAGTGGAGTGGAAAGCTTGGCTCTAGGAGAGAGCCATCTGGGAGACAAGTTTGAGGAGAAACTCTAGGAGAGAGTTGAGCTCCGAACTCGTTGAGAAGAGGTCCGCTCTGGAGGCAAGCGGAGTGGAAAGCTTGGCTCTAGAAGAGGGTCATCTTGGGGGACAAGTTTGAGAAACAACTCTCGGGGAGAGTTTTAGCTCTGAACTTGCCGAGGAGAGGGCGGCTCGGGAGGCAAGCGGAGCGAAGAGCTTCACCAGGCTCTAGGAGATAGTTGGGCGTTGAACTTGTCGTTTGAGTCCGACAAGTTTGTAGAAGCGGCCCGAGGAGGGGTTGGTGCCGACCTACCGTTTGGACCTGATAGGCTTGTAGAAGCAACTTTCGGATTGAGTTGGCCTCCAAACTTGCTGTTTGAACCCAACATGCTAGTAGAGGCAACTCGATGAGTGAGTTGGGTACCATATCAGATTCTTGAATGTGAACTAGGTGCGGGCGATCCTTTAGGACGAGTCGGGCTCCACCACCCTTACATGGAGTGAAGGAGTTGCTGGTTTGGCTCGGGAGAGAAACTGAGCACAGAGCTCACTGATAAGGATTGTCGAGCTGTACGAGCAGCTACAAAGGTGAGTCGGGCCTTGGGGATAGCCCTGGAAAAGAGCCAGTGTTCGAACCTGCTAGTTGGAATCAACCAGTTTCGGGAGTTGTTCGAATGGTCGTGTCGAGCCCTGAACCCACATACTTGCAAGTTGTGAGGGTGATTTCGAGCCATGATTGTGAACTCCGAACTAGTTTTATAAAAATTTATCAATGGTTGTGGGAGCAATTTCGAATGGTGAACTGCCCCGCACTTGCTTGTTTGCGAGTGGCTAAGGCAACGTCGAACCAAGTGCTGGACTCCGAACTCGTCGTTGGGATGTTTCAACTAGTTGCAGGAGCAATTCCGAATGGTGAACCACTTCGTACTCGCTTGTAAGCGAGTAGTTGAAGCGGAATCGAACCAAGTTTTGGCCTCCGAACTTGTTGTTAGAGGGGGTTAACGAGTTGTAGGAGCAAGTTCGAATGGTGAGCTGCCCCGCCCTTTCTTGTTTGCAAGCGGCTAAAACAACTTCGAACCAAGTGTTGGACTCCAAACTTGTTTTTTGAGCTTAGTAAGTTGTGGGAGCAGCCATGTAGGAGAAGCTGGACTCTGAACTTACCATTTAACGAGTCGTAGATGTGACTCGGAGAGATAGAGATGAAGCAAGAGCAATAATTTTCAATGAAAAAATGCTAAGTTTTATTGAGATAAACTAAGTTGCCGCTTCATTAGGGCGAGCCATTATTACATGCTTCTTGGCCGTGTTACAAGCATCGGCCTTATTGAAAACCGAGATCCTACTTTTACGATAGGGTGAAGGCCTCTTGGGAGGAGTTGGATTCTCCCCCCATAGGACCTCCTTGGATGAGGTGGAAGACGGCCCCAGGTTCTAAATCTTGGAACTCGGTGGACCTCTCTATTCGCTTATAGGTTCCTCGGGGTGGAAGGTCGGCCCCGTCTCTTCAGACGAACTTGTCCAGGTGTCCCTGCTGTATGAGCTCTCTGATCTCCTCTTTGAGAACCCGACAATCATCCGTGTCTTGGCCATGGTCCCTATGAAAGCGGCATCACTTATTTTTGTTTCTTTTCTTGCCAGGGATATTCATTCTAGGAGGAGCACGGAGTAGGCCTTCTTTGTCCACCTCCATAAGGACCGTTGATATACTAGCATTGAGGGGGGTGAACTTCTCAAAATGAGGAGCTGGGTGGCGCTGGCCATTGTCTTCCCTCTGGAGCTTCTAGGACCCTTCTTCGCTCGTATTCTTCCGTTTGTTCTCGGAAGATGATTCATCGAGAGTGGGGGGGTTGAGAGCCTCTTCCACTCGAATGTACTTCTCACTCCTAAGCAGGAGTTCTGAGAAGTTTCAAGGAGGCTTCTTGGTAAGGGACGCTCTGAGGTCAGCATTGAGGACGTTGGACCGGAAGGCGACAGTGGCGACCGAGGGTTCCAAGGAAGCGATGGACCTAGCTTCAGCAGTGAAGCGCTTGACATAGCCCCTTAATCGTTCGCCCTTCTTTTGACTGAGGTATAGTAGGGAGCCGCTCGTCTTCTCGGTATGGCAACTGCTCACGAAATGCGTGAGGAAAAGACCCTCGAACTGGTCGAACAAAAAGATGGAGGCCGAGGCGAGTCGAGAGTACCATTCTCTCGCAGGCCCCTTTAGTATGGCAGGGAAGGTCTTGCAAAGGAGCACATCCGAAGCCTGGTGGATCATCATGAGAGTTTTAAAACTCTCGATGTGGTCGGTGGGGTCTGACTCCCCATTGTATGACTCAAAGTTAGGGGACTTAAAGTTTTGCGGGACCGGGGCTTCCATGATGGCTCGGGAGAACGGGGGCCTGCTCGGGCAGAAATTCCTCGCCCGTTGTTCCTCTTCTTTGTCAAGTTGTCCAAGGTGCCTCTCCATCTCGTGGAGACGGCGGTAGACCGAGTCTTCCCTTCGGTCATATCCTATCGATCCCCTAGACTCTTTCCCATGCGATAGGGGACTAGGAGTGCGGTGGTTACGGCTTGGGGCAGGTTCAGGACTAGGTTCCCGTTGGTCATGGTTGGGAGCGGCGTTGAGGGCCCGCAGAACGGCCTCTTGAAAATCTTGGAGCTCCGCCTTTGTGACTGGTGCCTCTCCAGCTTGGCGGTCCCTATGTGTGGTTCGGCTTACTGGAGAATGAGTTCTCCGCCGATGACGCTGAGGGGACTCTTTTCACCTCCTTCGGGGAGGGGATCTTCTGGTCCTCGGTCGGCGGGGGGTCCGGACTCTTGAGACCCCTGGGTGCTCAGGTTGATGGACTCCCCCAAGGGCTCGCCATCCATTCAGGCGAGTTCGGAGGTCGACCCCCTTTTGGCGGTGGCAATCACTTGACGGAGATCCTGCTCGGGAGGACTTTGAGAAGCCATGGAGCCAACTAGAGGATTGTGGACCGCGACATGATCCTGAGGAGGATGTTGCTTTGGACGACTCCCACGAGAGCCCCCCTGGGCAGCCCCCCGAGACCCTGGAGGGGCCTGTTGATGAGGAGCACCTTGAGTTGGAGGAGGGGGAGGAGGAAGAGAAGTGGTTCTTCGGCTGGAGACCGCTGCCTTCCCCTTCTCTTTGGGATGCATGGCTTGAAACTAGTCTCGCTGATGAAGTTAGGTCGGGTTGCTTTTTCGTTTCCCACAGACGGTGCCAATCTGTTGCCGCTGAATCTGGTGTGGGGGCAATAAATAGAATTTGTGGATTCTTGAGAAAACGAACGAGGCAAACCTGTTGACTTATTGACCTTCACCAAAATTTTGACCAGTTTCTTGCTGCTGCCGTGAACCTACAAAATGTGCGATACACCGGGATGGATCATGGCGACGCACCCTTCGATGCTCTTGTAAGTAAACAGAATGATTAGGAAAGAGTTTTAACTGGAAAAAGATTGATTACCTTGCAACGGTGGGAGGAGGGGTTTTTATAGTCGCCTTAGGGATCCGTTTTGAGATAAGAACAAATCTCTACTTCCCGGTGTGGTTGGATAGAATTGGTTAAAACAACCTTTTAGGGATAATTATGAATCTGAATTCTTCTTTATCCTTCTGAACTGGTTTGTAACGGATCCAAACCCGTACCCAGTAAGGCAGATCCGTTCATGGGTTATTAGGCTTTGAAGAAAGACCCAGTTCCCATTTCAGACCCGTTTATAGGTGAAATTAACGTTTTACCCCTGAGAGCTTTAAGATTCGTGTCTGATTTGAATGGTACCGATTTCATCCCATTTTTAGCCATATCAAATAACAATAATGGTAACAATAACGATAACATTGTTCAATAAAGATGACAATATGCAATGACAATGTGATGAAAGTTTAAGTCTATTATTCATTTTTAATTCTAGCTAATGCACGTACTACTGCATCCCATTCTACAGGCTCCATGCATACAATCAATTTTGTTTAGACTAAGGTGGTAGATTCTATAGTTCATGTACTGGGTATGATGATGATAACGGTAATAACACTGGACATGTGTAATTTCTTACATGATGCCGATAACGATAAAAACACTGGACATATGTAATTTCTTACACGATGCCGATAACGATAATAATCACTGTCCATCATCCGAGTACACTCACTATATTGTCAACTACCTTAGTCAAGCCTTAACCCCGGCTTGATTAATATTCTTTATTCAATTAACATACAATAATGCGATTAGTAAGGGACACTAGAAAAATGACAAAACAACCCTAAGATCATGCAATATACTCTATACAATTAAATGCACCAAATATAACATTATAGATTCAATTATATATTATTAAACATAGGAACCTAATTCTGGACAGCAGTAGGTTGCTGTACCAAAATCAGAATTCCTGTTTCTACAGGATAGCAAATGTGGAACCATCGGAAGGTCTAGAAACTAGACTTCTGCCCGGTTCCAACGCATATAATTAAGGTACATAAAAGTTGTGGTAACATGTGTCAAAACAGCAAACGATAGAGGATTTGTGTTCAGCCAGAATTTGTAAAATTGTGTTTATACATATGGAATAGGACTGAAACAGCATTAATTAATTCCAGAAAAATTAAGGAATGTTCAATAAATGTTTCTAGTATCAGCATGCAAAATTTTGAGTCATTATCTTACAGGTAGCATGGTTAAATTAATTGTGAATCAAAGTGTGGCAGCAGTTTTTAGGATCTGGAATTGTACGACACAGCAACAGTAAAACTGAGATATCTCTCAAACTGTAACTCGGAATTCAAAAATTCTGCATGTTATTGGCAACTAGACACTTGGGGCTACATTTCATATTCAGAAAGGTATTGATTTTAATGACATTATCTAGGTTGAAACAGTACGACAATGTTCAGGTTGGCAGTAAATTCAGGGTCTCAATATAATTTTTCATACATAAAAATAATCAAGATGTTATGAATGGTGAGTTAGAGGTTAACAATCATAAATCACAAAAAGTTACCCCTATGTGAACATGGTATTATGATATATAATGTCCATAACCCTACTAATTACAATAATCTAATTTATCATCATCAATCACATGAACAATCAACCATAATATACAATCTACAGTAGTTGTGTATAATGTCATGAGATGAAATGCAACAATAGTTTCTTATTCTTATATTCAATAACTAACTACATGAATGCAAGTAAGATCTCTATACATTAGAGGCAAAAAGATGGCACGAAGTCAAGACTACTACTTGGATTCGCTCGTGTAAATCCGTAGTATCTCAACGATAGATAACAATAACAATAACAATATACGATATTCAATATGGATCTACTTGCGGGATTCAATAAAATCTCGAATATGACACAATAACTATTCGAGAAGAATGACTTGCCTTTAGATGATGATTAGATCCAATAATTTGAGAATAACGGGATCGGAATCCCGGCGACGAGCAAATGATCACGATAATCAAGATCGGGCACGTGTCTCGATGATCAAGATGGTGATCAAGATGAAGATCAAGCGAATCCAACAGCCGAGATCGAATATAAAACATATAAGAATTAGAAGAGTACCAAAAGAGTAAATATACCATGATTGACAATTTGATGAATGAGAACAAAAAGTTGATCAAATGTTTAACTCACCAAGTAGAAGACGAACGAGACGATCGAGGGCCGAGATCAAGTGTGATCGGTCGATCGGACAGCTGAGATTGAAGATCAGGATCCGGATCAAGATCAAGATCAAGATGATGATCACGATCGCGATGATCAAAAGAGATCCGACGGTTGAGATCAAGATCTTGATGATGATGGAGATGATGATCACGGTCGCGATGATCAACGATCGGATGGCCTAGATCCAATGGCTTGGTGATGATCAAATGGAGGATCAGACGGCTGTGATCAAGAGCTGCTGCTGATGATGACTTGATCGAATCGGGAGAAGATTGGGCAGCCCACAATCGAAGTGAGCAACTCACTGTTGTGATCACCCACAAGAGACGGCGGGGACTATCGTCGGCTGTGCACATGGTGGCATGACGGCGGTGGCTGGCGCGGCGTGGTGGATGGTAGGGGCTGACTGTGGAAAGCGAGCACAAAAGCAAGACGACGACGACAAGGAGAGCGGAGGTAGGGAGTCGTGGCTGAAGGCACTGGTGGCTAACGCTCAGGAGGAGGCAGCGCGACACAGGGGATGCGGCAAGGCGGCGGCCGCAGGGGAGGCACGGCGTAGGGTAGCTGCGCTGGCTTCCTGGTGTCTGGCTGGCGGCGCAGGAGATGTTGTTGTCGAGGTGGCGATGCAGGGCAGCCATTGGTCGGGACACTGTCGTGCTGTCACGACTGGTTGGAGGGGAAGCACCGGGCGACAGGGAGACGAGGGGAGCTCATGAAGCTACGTCGCGAGGGGCGACAGGAGGGCGACGCGACACAGCACTGCGATTGCTGCTGCTTCGGGCTGAGCACCGTAGGGAGGAGGGCAGACGAGGTGGGGGAGAGGATCGGGAGAGAGCGGGAGCAGGGGAAAAGGTATGGTATGGATGAACAGTGATGGGGAGGGTTTAGGCAGCTAGGTTTACACAGTAGTGGATAGGTTAGGATTATGGTGTAGGGTATTTATAGTATAGGGTAATGGGTTATTGGGTAGATGGTCCGATAGGAGAATGGGTAATGGGTTTTGGGTATGAAATCCACTAAGAGATTGGCTTATAGGGTATTGGGTTTTTGGTTTAAATCCATTAGGGAGGTAGAATAACCAATAAAGATATAATTTATAATAAAATGTAATTCACATTACAATATAAAATTTATTTGGAATAACTACAAATACAATTGGTACATAGAAATAGATTTTTAATAAACAGTCAAAATAAATAATAATAATAATAGCAATAAAAAAAATTATTACAAACATAATAGTGATAATAACAGTAACAATAATAGTACTAATAACAATAATAAAAATAATAAGAAATATGATAAAATAACAATACTAAAAATACTAAAATTTTTAATTAATTATAAAATTAATCGAAATACAGAAAATATTTAGAAAAATATTTATTTATGGGAACGGGGGTTACAAAAATACAGGAAAATTAAAACTTTTATTCTATGTAATAGTTACAATTACAAGTATTACATTGACCAATAGAATTTTACAAGATTTACAAATTTACAAATAACACTTGAATATTGTCACTTGGATGCTTGGACTAACTCGAGCTCTGTTGTACCTGTGGATCGGCTCCCGATACCTACAAGGTGGGGAACATTAGTACATATACTGACGCAATGCTGATTATAGCAGTGATCTCCAAACTGGCAACCACAAATCATAATTTATGGAAAAGAGAAAAAGTGATGTGAAACAAGGGATTAATGGATTCAGGTTATAGTGTTGTTGTATGTCATGATCTAACAATTTAAATGCATCAGTCACATGCCTTATTCTAATGCAAGCAAGACTTTGGGAAACGCATGCATTCCATACTACATACGCCCCAAATCTAGTCGTCTGTCTCCAATCTTAGGGTTTCAAACCCTCGCTATGCATCCTACTCTTGTACTGGTCATGTTCCTAATAGATTTACCGTGTCTGAGGAGGTTGCAGTTATTAGGTCCTGCCCGTTACTGCAGTTACTCTAGTGGTGATTGCGTTTGCCACATAGTTCCCGGTGCCCAGATCTCACTCAAAAAGCTACGACGAACTTACAGGTACAAATCCATGCACCCATGACGTCAAGATCCACGAGACAGCAGTCCCATGGTCCGTTCGTGTCCATGCACATAATAACATGACGGCCTCGAGGGTCAAATCCCCTATCCGACAGGAGTTTCTTCGCCGTTCTTTACCCCAACCCTTCAGGAATTAACAGATCGAGATACGCGATTCGTGATCTCAATACCTGAACACGATCCGTATCCCTACGAGAGGAAAAGTACAACACCCGACTATGGTCTGCTAGTACTAGTGCAAGTTACAGATATCTAACATATTATTCTTATCCAAAACTTATTTTAATTATTAAAGTGATAAAAATGTTACTCCAACCCTCAAATTCCGCCTATCGACCCGTGGCCCCGGCGACACATTCCCCTGCTCGCCACTTCCCCTATCTTGGATTTCGTCCATCTCCACGGTCCGCGTTCACGGCACCAATCGGACGTCCAACGCCTAGGCAGAAGTTTCCAATTTGCCTACTGTCGATAGTCGTAGGGTATCACTCTACCCCACTAACAAACTCAAGTCACTAATATCCTCAACAGGAGTTTAACAACATTAAGACGTGTAATATCACCAGTTACCCCCAATAGTAAGACCATTAACCCTTAATCACAAGAGGAAAAATTGTCCTCCCAAATACTTAGTCAAAATTGTGACTAACCCAAACTATGTTGATTCTGTCCGAAACTTAGGAAGGTCATAACTCCCACAATACAACTCGGATTTGGGTGTTCTAGCCCATTATGGAAAGCTAAGATTCTAGGCTTCAACTCTCTAGTTGATCATTTTATCAGATTCATCCATCTAGTTGCTCTAAATAGCCTTACAATCATCAGCATGTGTACTCCCTGTACACTGGCTGCACCTTACCGATAGCATAAAAACCTACTCGCTTATCAAAATGACACAAATCTGGATTCTATGGAAAGCTGGAAATGTCTTCTACAACTTCCTAGTTGATCACAAATCCAAATTATTTCGTTTGAGTACTGTAAAACACTTATCTTCCTCAGGTGTACAGAAATAGATATAAGGTACTTTACAAACAAAGCCTATAGCCTAAAAACTAGTTTATGTTCCATCTTGTAAAAATCATCAATATTAATATACTTGCAGGAATTCCTTAATACAAGGCTTGTTGAAAATCTTAGAATGTCTACTATAACTTCCTAGTTATACATTTCCTCAAATTTTGCTCATACAGAGCCATAGAGTTGCAATTTCATCAGTATGAGAATTCTGACTAACTTTTGCACAGTACTTACTTAAAATTTCACAATAAATCACATACATAACCAATGATTATCAAACTTGTATTTTCAGAAACTAGACATCATCATGCACATCATACACAAAAGATCTCATCTTGATTCCAAGTATTTTCAGAAACTAGACATCATCATGCACATCATACACAAAAGATCTCATCTTGATTCCAAGTATTCAATGAGTTCTACTTATTTCAATCATGTACAAAAGTTCTTCTGTTTACTAGTCTCTATCATGAATACTCTTGCTTAAACAATTTTGAATGTGTATCAAATGTCATCAAAATAATTTCAATCTTTTTCTGTAGGATCTAGATTCACACAGGATACTACGGTAAATATTTCAGAGAGAGATCATATGCATCAATAAATTCTAAAAATTCCTTCAATTTCAGGTTTGGTAAAAGACATAGTCAGTCTCTACCTTACGACCTAGTCAACAAAGTGATTTGTTTAAAATACCAAATAAGGTCAGCAAAATCTGAAATAATTCATGTAGCCTCCAAACATGTATAAGTTCATTTTGTAAAAATTGCAAGGTCAGACTCTATCTACATTGCTATCTGAAAATTCGGAAATACAAGCATGCAATTGTATTTTCTATTTTCAAGTTCATATTTTGAACAATCTATCTCCACCATTGAGACCCATTACTACTACTACTGATTTCATTCAAGAATCAAAACAAGACACAAGATTTAGAGTTTAGACAACTCCCCACCCTTTAATTGAAGCTTGGAATGGTTAGCTTAACCTTCTTCCTTTTGCCTTCCTCCAAGAACTCCTCCTAGATCACCTTCTCTTCTTCTTTCTCTCACTCTCCACCTTTCTCTTGCTCTAGGGAATCTTTTTTCAGAGTTTTTTGAAATGAGAGTGAGGAAGAGATCTTAAATGAAGTGAGGGAGAGATGAAGGTGGGGGGTGGGGGGTGGGGGGGGGTTCTAGGGGGTGGCCGGCATGTAGGGACAAGGGGGAGGGGGTTGAGCCAAGTGGCAAGGTGTTTTACATGCAAACCATGCTCTTGGCTCATGGTTTTGGAGATATTTTTCCCCACGGCTCAATCTTAGCCATTGATCAAGATGAGGTGTGATGAATGGTTAGATTTGAGTGCATGGCAAAAAAATATTTAATGTAGTATTTTACAAATAAATATTTGCATATGTATCATACATATATACTAGTGTATGTACTAGTATCAATTCTCTCATTCATATGCACACTCATGAACATAACCATTCATATATATATATATATATATATATATATATATATATATATATATATATATATATATATATATATATATAGCAAAATAATTAATAATACAATATATACAGATATTTATATATATACAAAAGTATTATTTTATCTGGGGTATTACATTACTCTCTCCTTAGAATCGTTCTGTCCCCAGAACGACACTAGTGGGAGAAAATAAAAGAAAAACAAACTCTTAAAACAAATATGGATATGAAGTCTTCATGCGGCTCTCCGACTTCCATGTGGCTTCTTCCACAAATTGATTCTTCTAGAGAACCTTGACCATCGGGATAGCCTTATTTCTCAGCACCCTGTCCTGACGATCAAGTATCCTGACCGGTTTCTCCTTGTAGGTTGCTCCTTGTAAGAAAGATTAACATGTAGATCTCCCAGAACTTCTGGTAATCGATGGCTCGGATCCGGCACATTTCCGTAGCATAGAGACGTGGAACACGTCATGCACTTGGGATAGTTTGGCCGGTAGCTCCAACTTATACGCCATCTTGCCAATTCTCTTCAGAATCTTGTATGGTCCAATGTATCTCGGAGCTAACTTTTTGCCCTTTCCGAACCCGATAACTCCTTTAGTCAGCGACACCTTGAGAAACACGAAAACGCCTTCCTCAAATTCTAGCTCTCTTCGGTGGTTGTCAGCATAGCTCTTCTACCTGCTGTGTGCTCCTTACAGTCTCTTCTGGATAAGCTCGATCTTCTCCGAGGTTTGCTGTATGATCTCTGGTCCAAACATCTGCTGCTTTCCTACCTCGTACCAGCACACGGGCGTTCTGCATCTTCTGCCATACAATGCTTCATATGGAGCCATACCAATGTTTGCCCGATAGCTGTTATTATAAGCAAACTCTACCAAGGCTATGTATTTCTCCCAATTACCTCTAAAGTCCATAATGCACGCCTTCAACATGTCTTCAAGAATCCGATTTACTATCTCTATTTTTCCATCAGTCTATGGATGAAAGCCTGTGCTAAAGTCTGTTCTAGTCCCCAATGCTGACTGTAGACTCTGCCAGAATCAAGATGTAAATCCTGCATCTCTGTCGGATACTATCGACACTAGCACTCCATGTAGCTTCACTATGTTTTCGATGTAGATTTCGGCCACCTTTTCAACTGACCAGGTTGTCTTCACTGGAAGAAAATGTGCTGATTTTGTTAGTCGGTTCACAGTCACCCATATTGAGTTATTTTCTTTAGGGCTACTGGGTAATCCAGTAATAAAGTCCATACCGATGTTCACCCATTTCCATTCTGGAATAGGTAAAGGCTGTAGCAATCCTCCCGGTTTCAGGTTCTCGGCTTTGACTTGTGGCCACGTCAGACATTTGGCCATGAATTCTGCTATGTTTCGCTTCATCCCTAACCACCAATAGTACTGTTTTATGTCTCGATACATCTTGGTGCTTCCGGGGTGAATTGCAAGCAATGTGGAGTGAGCTTCTTTCATGATGTCTTCTCTCAACTCCTTGTCCTTTGGTACACACAGTCTGTTACCAAACCATAGTGAACCTTCTCTTACACTGAATTCGGGCAGTTTTCCTTCGTTTACTTGCTTCTTCATGGCTTTGATCTCCGGGTCTTCATTCTGAGCCTTCTTGACTTGCTCAATCAAGCATGGCTGTAATACCAACTGTGTCAATACTGCACTTAAGTGTTGAGTAACTACTTCAATGCCTGCTTGTCGGATCTCATCATCTAGCTCCTTCCGGGTCACTACAAGTGTAGCTATACTTTTCTTCCTGCTGAGTGCGTCTGCTAACACGTTGGCCTTTCTTGAATGATATATGATTTTTTGCCTGATGTCCTCAAGGACTTTCAACCATCTCCTTTTCCTTAAATTTAGATCCTTCTGCTGGTATATATATTTTAAGCTCTTGTGGTCAGTGTATATCTCCATCTTTGCTCCGTAGATGTAATGTCTCCATGATTTCAATGTGAAGATTATGGCTGCAAGCTCCAAGTCATGAGTCGGGTAGTTCTTCTCATGTGGTCGAAGTTTTCTTGATCCATAAGCTCTGACCTTACCTTCCTACATCAGCACACATCCGAACCCAAAATATGATGCATCACTGTAGATGACATAGTCTTTATCTGCCTGAGGCAAAACCAAGATTGGTGCAGAGATTAATCTGTTCTTCAGTTCTTGGAATCTATCTTCACCCTTCTCTGTCCAGTCGAAACTTTGGTTCTTCTTGGTCAAAGCAGTAAGGGGTACAGCTATCCTCGCATAATTCTGGATAAACTTCCGGTAATACCCAGTCATACCCAGAAAACTCCTTACTTCTTTTACCATCTTCGGCTGTGGCCATTCTCTTACTGCTTCAATCTTCTGGGGATCCGTAGCCACTCCACCTTAAAAATGATATGGCCCAGAAATGCAACTTTCGATTTCTAGAATTCGCACTTGGACAATTTGGCGTACAACTGATGCTCTTGTAGCTTGCTCAGTACTGCTGTCAAATGTTCAGCATGTTCCTCTTCTGTCTTGGAGTATACCAAAATATCGTCGATAAAGACCACAACAAAAGAGTCAATAAACGGACGTAGAATTCGGTTCATCAAGTCCATAAAGATTGCTGGAGCGTTAGTCACTCCGAACGGCATTACTAAGAATTCATAGTGTCTGTGCCGAGTCTGAAAAGTTGTCCTGGGTACTTTCTCCTCCTTAATTCGCACTTGATGATATCCGGACCGTAGATCAATCTTGAAAAATACTGCTGCTCCCTAAAGCTGATCGAACAAATCATCGATCCTGGGAATCAGGTACTTGTTTCGAACAATGACCTTATTCAATTTCCGATAATCGATACACATCCTAGCTGATCTGTCCTTCTTCTTAATAAGCAATACTAGAGCTCCCTTAGGTGATGCACTTGGTCAAATGAATCCATCCTACAAGAATTCCTCAATCTGCTTCTTGACTTCATTCTGCTCTACTGGTGCCATTCTATAGGGTGCTTTCGATACTGGAGCACTGCCTGGTTGAATTGTGATACTGAACTCGACATCCCAGTGTGGAGGAAGTCCCAGTGTGTCATTTTATAGAAATTTTATAGCCTAGGCCGTTGTTGGGAACAACGGCCTAGGTTATAAAAATTGAGAACAAGGCTGTTGTTCTAATCAACGACCTATGATTTAATTTTTTATAACCTAGGCTGTTGTTCCCAACAACGACCTAGGTTATATCAATTTTTCAGAGCGAATCAGGCGAAGAGTTATTTGGGACGAAATTCCCAAAATAACCCTCTGCCACTTAAGTGATAATAGGTGATGGGTGGAGGCGATCTAAGCTGCTGATCACGATCAAGAGTGATCCAATGGCTCAGATCGCTGTTTTCCAACCCGTGAAAACAAACCCATTTTCAATGGAGCATTTGCCTATATATATATATATATTTATATATATATATATTTATATATATATATATATAAGGAAATGCTCCATTGAAAATGGGTTTGTTTTCACCGGATTGGAAAACAGCGATCTGAGCCATTGGTTCGCTCTTGATCGTGATCAACGGCTCAGATCGCTGCCGCCCATCACCCATCTCACTCAAGTGGCAGAGGGTTAATTTGGAAATTTCGTCCCAAATAACTCTTCGCCAGTCCGGGTCTAAAAAATAGAATGAACCTAGGCCGTTGTTTGAAACAACGGCCTAGGTTATAAAAAATTGAATCATAGGTCGTTCTTTGGTCCCAAACAAATTGAATCATAGGTCCCAAATAACTCTTCCCAACAACGGCCTAGGCTATACAATTTTATAGCCTAGGTTATTTGAAACAACGAAATTTTAACAACGGCCTTGGTTATAAAAGGCCGTTGTTCCGTACAACAACGGCCTAGGTTATACAATTTTATAGCCTAGGTTATTTGAAACAACAAAATTTTAACAACGACCTTAGTTATAAAAGGCCGTTGTTCCGTACAACGGCCTATGTTCAAAACCTAGGCTGTTGTTCCTAACAACGGCCTAGGTTAATTCAATTTTTTAGAGCGAATGGGCGAAGAGTTATTTGGGACGAAATTCCCAAAATTAACCCTCCGCCACTTAAGTGAGATGGGTGATGGGCGGCAACGATCTGAGCCATTGATCACGATCAAGAGCGATCCAACGGCTCAGATTGCTGTTTTCCAACCCGTGGAAACAAACCCGTTTTCAATGGAGCATTTCTCATATATATATATATATATATATATATATATATATATATATATAAATTAAACAAAATAATTAATAATACAATATATACAGATATTTATATATATATATAAAAGTATTATTTTATTCGGGGTATTACATCAAGGCAAAAGTTACCACCCCATCTGACCTCCCTTCTCCAGGTCAATTCTTGAAGCCCCAATCCCAGAGAATTTCAATATGTCTTCCTTCGAGCCATATGACGACGAGTCCGACCCATTAGACCACATTGAGAGTTCAAAACTCTTATGATGATCCATAGACCCTACGACGTGCTCCTCCGAAAAATGTTCCTAGCAACTCTGAAGCGATCAACACGAGAATGATACTCCCGTCTCTCTCCAGGGTCTATCTTCTCTTTTGATTAGCTTGAGGAGCTCTTCCTCACACACTTCATCATCAGTCATAAGATCGAGAAGACGAGTGCTTCCCTACTCGAGTTGGAGCCAAAGAAGGCAAGGGGAGCCGCTCAAGGATTTTGTAAGACATTTCACAATTGAGTTTTGGCCCATCTCCAATTTCAACACAGCTGTAGCAGCTGTTGCCTCCATGCACAACATCACCCACGAAGTCCTCAAATCATCTCTTGCCAAGAAGCCTCTTCGGGACTTATCCAAACTCCTGCAGAGGAATGAGAAGTACATCTGGGCTGAAGAGACTGTACATCCCCAAGACCAAAGCGAACCCTCCTATGGGAATAAACGAAGAAGTGAGTATGAGGAGCCTAAGAAGTCCCAAAATGATGGGCCTGGTCATCTTCGCCCTCCTCTGGTCCGTTGATTTGATGAGTTCACCAATCTAACTGCCAACATATGGATAATATTCAGGGAAATCGAAGGAGACGGACTACTCCACCCCTCCTAAGATGAACCAGAAAAAAGGGAAAAAAAAGGATTAGAAGTGGTGGTGATGATTCCATCAGGACCACAACCTTGACACAGAGGAATGATGTGACCTTAAAGAAAAGATTGAAACCCTTATTCGAGCCACCCCTAGCTAAGGGAGCTAACAAACGCATGGAGAAAGATCCTAAGTCCCAGGACTTTGGGCCTCCAGCCATCCTCCACTCCATCCATGGAGGTCCCATGGGTGGAGAATCCACTCCTCTAGGAAGGCATTCGTCGCCAAGAGCTCATGATTCCCAGTAACTTTCTCACACAAATATCTAGAAACCGTCTGAATCCTTCACTACGATGCGCTAGTGATCAACCTCTCCATGGCCAACCACAAACTGCGCCACATCCTGGTGGACAATGGTAGCTTGGTGAACATCCTCTTCTTGGAAGCTTTCAAAGGCTTCAAGCTCCTAGGGACCCTCCAAGGTACACTATTCCTTCAATCTCGACTTGAACCCCAGGGAACCCTGGAGAACCACGAACTGCGCCACATCTGAAACTCGCCGGGTACACCCTCCATGGGTTCTCCGGGGTTCCAGTCAAGATCGAAGGAATATTCATTCTCGATGTGACTGCAGGAAAAGCCCCAACTACTCGAACTGAGGCTATGGACTTCATGGTCGTTGACATGAAGGCTGCCTACAATGCCATCCTTGGCTGCCCTGGTTTAGAAGCTCTCCACTCGTAACCTCGGCCTTCCATATGAAGATAAAGTTTTCCACATCATTAGGGGTATAAAAAGTTAAAGGAAGCCAAGAATCGGCTTGAGCATGTTACGCAACCACAAATAAGGGGCTTGGTCCTCCCCCTTGACACCGTAGATCTCCCTTAGAAGAAGAATGTTAACTCTGAGTCCGTTGATGAATTAGAAGATATCTCCTTCTCCAAGGAAGAACAGACCAAGTACTTTCTGGTAAGCAAATATCTCCTCCTCCAAATTTGAAGATAACTTGTTACAGGGTTCGCAAAGTCGTCCACCAAGGAGCTTACCGAACCTAAAGGGATGGCAGGTATCAAGAGAGCATTTAAGGAAGTTCAACGAGGGTGCTTAACTTCCTCCATTAGCTAGTAGTAGATTTTCAATTTGTAATAAGACTGATCACACAACAATTAGTGCATGTAATAAAGTGTAGCCACAAAGATAGCCCTATTGATTGATTTTTCATTAAATTTCAGCATTTCCTTAGCAAATTCTTGTACTACACTCTGGATGCAAATGATGAGTTAGGTGCTCAACTCCTCCTTTAAGCTCTTCCAATAACTTATTAGCTCCCTACAATGAGTTTAGTACTTCGCTCGCCTCTTAGATTACTTCAGCAACTCATTAACCCCAATTAGCAAAAATGTCGCAAGTTTTCCCTTGATTGGCAACAAGCAGTCAAGGAAGAGATCGAAAAACTCCTAGTCGCCTGCTTCATTAAAGAAGTTAGCTTAACCCCGAGTGGCTAGCCAATAAAGTCATGGTGAAGAAAGTGAATGGCAACTGGAGAATTTGCATCGACTTCACTGACCGGAACAAAGCTTGTTTGAATGACCCATTCCCTCTCTCCACCATTGATGCCTTGATCGATGCCACATCCGGGCATGAGCTCCTCAGTTTCATGGATGCCTTATGGGATACAGTCAGATCCGAATACTTCCTCCTGACATCCTGAAGACATCCATCATAACCGACCAAAGCCTCTACTGCTATCGAGTCATGCCCTTTGGGCTGAAGAATACTAGAGCCACTTACCAAGGCCTAGTAAACAAGGTCTCAAGGAATAGTTTGGTCGAAACATGGAAGTCTATGTAGACGATATACTTGTAAAGAGCCTTAAGAAGAATGCGCATGTGAACGACCTCCATGAAGCTTTTAATGTCCTTCAGAGGCATAACATGAGGCTGAACCCCTCAAAATGTGCCTTTGGAGTCTCCTCGGGCAAATTTGTGGGATCCATGGTGAGCCAAAGTGTAAATGAAGTCAACACGGAAAAGGTTCGGGCCATTCTTGACATGTCTCCCCCATCCTGCATCAAAGAAGTCCAGAAGCTCATGGGGTGCTTAACCGCCATCAGATGCTTCTTCTCACAATCCGAGGAGAAGTGCCTCCCTTCTTCAAAACTCTCCGTGAATCAAATGGCTTTGAGTGAGGGCAAGCACAGCAAGAAGCCTTTAAACAAGCTCATGGCATATCTCACCAATCCTCCGCTCCTAAGTAAGCCCGAGCAGGGAGAGGTGCTCTACCTCTCTCTGACCACTTCAGATCAGACCCTCAGTGCTGCATTGGTGACGGAAAAAGACAGAGTCTAAAGGCTGATCTACTACGTGAGCAAAGTACTTCATGAAGCCGAGCTTCATTATTCTAAGATGGAGAAGATGACCTATGCTCTGGCCACGACTGCTCGCAAGCTCCGTCCTTATTTCCAAGCACACTTCATCTTAGTCCTCACCGACCGGCCCCTCAAGCAAATACTTCACAAACCAGAGACTTAGGTGACTCATGAAGTGGTCCATCGAGTAGAGCAAGCATGACATTAACTACCGACCAAGGAAGGTTATCAAGGCCCAAGCCTTAGCTGAATTCATCGTCGAGAGCACTAACCCCGATCCTCTCAAAGAAGACAAGGACCCTCCAACCTGGAGCATCTAAGTCGGTGGCTCATCTTCATCAAAAGGAATGGAGCTGCTGTCATCTTGCTCAGCCCAGACGAGTTCATCCTCCAATACTCATATCGTCTCAATATTTGTGCCTCCTACCATGAGCAAAATATGAGGCACAACAAGTTCAGAGTCAAGCTAAAGCTGCTCCTAAAACTCACTAACTCCAAAGGCAAGTTAGGGTCCAGCTAGAGCTACTTCCACAACTCGATAACTCCAAAGGCAAATTCGGAGATCAACTAGAGTTGCTCCCACAACTTGCTAACTAAAAAAAAAATTGGAGTTCACATTTTCTCTAGATCTGCTCCCTTAAACTCACTGATTCAATTTGGTTGGTGGCTACGCAAATAAGGCAAGAGTCAAGACAAAGACACAAAGGAAGATCTTCATTTCACATCAACACTCTAGTAAAAGTTCGAAAGCTAAGTGCACCTCGGCGCCACTAAGCACCTCGGTGCCACAATACTCCTCGGCTCCACTAATCTCCTTGGCAGTAGAGCTTCTCTTCTTAGCCCCTCGGTGGAAAAGCTCCTCGGTGTCAAAGCACTTCGGCACCACTAATCTCCTTGGTGGCAGATCTCCTCTTCTTAGCCCTCATCAGAGAAGCTCCTCGACGACACGATCCTCCTCGAAGCCATAATGCTCCTCAACGCTACTAATCTCCTTCGTGGTAGACTCCTCTTCTAAGATTCTCGGTAGCACTTTCGTTGTCTGAGGAGTTCGAAGATATCAACCATTCAGCACCGTCCATTTGCCTCATGATTCGCATATACTAGTTGGAGCCTTCCTTCGGTTAACTTTTGTGCCCACCTCCTTGGTACAGAAGAAGAAGAAGAAGAAGAAGAAGAAGAAGAAGAAGAAGCAGCAAGGATGCAAGCAAAAAAAAAACCTAAATCGAGGAAAAATGTGTAACAACATAAAAATAGGCGAAACTGCGTGAAAATATGCCCAGCCATGTGAAAATATGCTAAAATGCGTAAAATATGCTAAAGTGGGTAAAAATACGCATGAAAACATTTTAACCCGCGAAACACTTTAAAAAATAGTAACCACGTGGCCAGATCCCAGTCGATCGAAGAGGACGATATGGCACAATCGCAGCCCTTTACCATTCATCATGCGCGGTGCACATGACAGCAACTCGACTACCTCGTGCTAATGGGGAATGCTGACGGGGCGAGGTCCAACTGATGTGTTGACCCGAACCCACCTACTTCGTACTAATGTGGCACAGTGACGTGGCAGGACCCAATTAACAGGGCACACTGAAGTGGTAGGTGACCAGTTGACGTAGTGAATCGAACCCACCGACTTTGCCCTGACATGGCACACTAATATGGCGGGGCCAAGCTAACATGGTAAGCCGAGATGAAGTGGCATGCTGATAGACCCCACCCTCTTCGGCGCCAATCACATCATCCAAGGAGAGCAGTTGCTTCAGGCTCCCGCCGCCGTCTGATCGCCTAAAAAATCGTACCCATCCATCTCCGCCGTCCGATCTGCTCCAAAAATTCACTCTCACCACCTTGACAGAAAATGACAAAATTGCTGAAGTCATGCTGACGTCCTCTCCGTATAAAAACCAGTAATCTGATTGCTCTAAGATTTGGGCCCATGTATGATTTTTTATTTATAATTCCAATTAAAAATTTAAAAATCCGAGAAATCAATTAAAAATTCTGAAAAATAATTATAAATTTCAATTAAAAAGTTGTTGAAAATAATTATGAATTTGGAAATTTTAATTTAAAAAAATTCCAAAAGTTAATTATGAAATCGAAAAATTGATTAAAAATTTTGGAAAAAAATTAAAAATTGAAAAAAACTAATTAAAAGTTTAAAAAAATATTTACAAGCCTGGAAAAATCTAGATAAATTGTAGATAATTCTTGTAAAATCTAGGAAAATTCAGAAAAATAGTTACTGCACCAAGAAGCTCTGACCAAGGTTCCTAGCAACTCCAATAGTCTTGAAAATTATGCGAGCTCTCAAGATCATGTCTAACAGGGCAAACTACTCATCGAAGGACGCAAAATTCAACCTTCAGAAGTGGGGGTATATGATATTGGTAAAATTCACAATAAATCAGAGCCGTACTATTCAGGCATGCATCTCAAAGATTCCAGGGACAGTACAATAATTTTTCAGCAACTGCAGGCCCTTCAGCTCAACCAGGCTAGTAGACAAGGCTTACTTACAGTCTAAGCAAGAGGAAATTTCCATCCTATTGGGTTGTCAGTCAAATTCCCATAGTGGAACTAACTATGTCTCTTAAACAAGGGAAGAGCAACCAACTCTATCTCTTCAACATGGAGAGTAACTAACTATATCCCTTCACCATGGAAATCTGGAGTTTAAGCCAAAAAAGATACTTTTTTAAGTCTATCTTGTGAAACTAACTCTTTTGTCTGTAAATACCCTCCACCTCCATCAAAGTCAGGTAATAAATATTTTGCCACTAAAACTCTAGTCTTTTTTTGAATTACTGACTTGGGCGTCGGAATGTATTTCGGTAGGACCAACCCCGATGTTCAGACTTTGTGCAGGTTAGCCGGTGATCTTTCAGCCGTCCAATCCAGATCCAAATGCTCTTAATGATTCTGACTCAGATCAAGGAGACTTCAGCCATTACAATGCAGATGTGGGACTTCAGCCATCACAATTCAGATGTGATCAACGGTCTAGATTGTAAGTTTCATTCTCAAAAAGAACTAATTATCTAATTGCTCCCACACCAGAAGAAAGCAGCAACACATCAGAAAAAGAAAAAAAGTATATGTTGAATTTTAAGTATTCAGTTTCACCGATAAGATGCAGGACTTACTGCATATTTGGAACTATTGTCTTTTTTTTTTTTTTTGATAAAAAGATGACCTAGTCATCGCTTCATTAATGCGGAATTAAAGAAACATAGTAGTACTACTTACAAACATCCCATCCAAACAGTCTAAGATCAGAGTACATCGATGCTAAAATAAAGACTAGCAAAGCAAAGAAAAAGAATAAACTAGCAAAGCAATAAAGATACACGGGTATTATGAAATTCCCCATTTGTGTCACTCCACCACACAACAGCTACCACTCCCAGGACCTACTGAGCTCCCTATTCGATCCTGTCCATTGCTCTGCCGCAGCCTGATCTCTCTAATCTTCCTCTTCCATCCGGAGCCTCTTCATTGCTCCCCTATTACCTGTCCAATCACGGGATAGAGATATAATTTTATGCATAATGACCGGAAAAGTACAGCTAATTTTGCGAAAACATAAATCATTTCTGTTTAACCACAAACACCACATCGTAGCTGTTGCCATCACACCCCAAGCCTCTCTATCCTCCTTTCTAACTAACTCTACCCACCAACGTCCCTAGACCTCTGAGCTAGACGACGGACTTTCTAACACCTCAAACCCAAGGCTGACTACCTCCCATGCTAATTTGGCCTTAAAACAAGAGAATAAGATATGATTCGTGTCTTCGTCCTCAGTCGAGCATGCCTTACATTTGACATCGATATGCATATTTCTTTTCCTGAGGTTGATCTTGGATAAAATAGCATCGTTAATGACAAGCCACGTAAAAACCTTTACTCTTAATGGAACCCATAGCTTCCATATAATTTCGGCCTCCTTACATCGCAGTCCGCCGTCATTTAGCCGCTTGTACATTGAGGCTACTGAGAACTTTCCTGATGTCTCTAGCACCCAATCTCTGCTATCCTCGTCCTCGCTAATGTACTGACCCTCTTCTCTAATAAAAAGATTTAGTTCTGTCAATTCTGATACTGTGCTACTGGATAGATTTCCTTTGACTACCAGTTTGAGCCTATGATTCTTCCACACATCTGCCACCACCGTATCAGTGTTAATTGTGTCCTCCGCAGCTGCCGGGAATAAGTTCATCAAGGTCCTATCTCCGCACCACTTATCTCGCCAGAATCTAGTGTCCTTTCTGCTTCCAACTCTGCATCTAGTGTTTGAGTGAAAGAAAACCCCCACTTTTGCAATCCCTTTCCAAAGTTGAGAAGACTTCCCGAACAATGCTTTTCCCCCGAAACGACCTGCTTTCTTCCATCTATATTGAGCGAGCGATTTGCACCACCAGTTATTCCGTCGTCTCTTCATCTTCCACCACCACTTACTCAATAGCGCTCTATTCATATCCCTTAAGTTCTGAATCCCCAGACCCCCATATTCTCTCCTTTTGCACACTCTACCCCAATTGACAAGTGGAAGTCCTTTGTTGGATTCCTCAATTCCTTTCCAGAGAAATCTTCTTCGGAGTTTGTCGATCTTCTTAATAACCCACTGCGGGAGCTCGTATACCGACATCAGGTAAGTGGGGAGACAACTAAGCACTGAGTTTAAAAGTGTGATTCTACCACCTAACGTGAGTAGTCATCCTTTCCATCCGGAAAAGTTTTTTTATCAATTTTATCTATCAATGGCTGCCAGTCCTCTCTCCGCAGCGTCCCTGGTCTAATAGGGATTCCTAGATAAACTAGGGGAAATTGGCCTACATCGCATCTGAAGAAGTTCTTAATGGTGTCAATGGAGATAGAAAGTTGATCGCTAATCGGGAGAACACAAGTCTTTGCTCGATTTACAGTCATCCCTGACCAGACACTAAAGCACTAAAGGGCCATCCCAATTGCCTTCATTTCCTCATCTATTGCAGCTCCGAACAATAGCATATCATCTGCATATTGTAGGATCGATATTGTTTGCGAGATACCCCTTGCTTTAATTCCTTGAATGATCCCTTATTCCCTGCCCCTATCGATCACCTCTGCCAGCCCGTCTGCTACGATAGCGAACAGTAGCGAGGACAGCGAATTCCCTGCCTGAGACCCCTCCTACATTTGATTTCCTTCCCCAATTGATTATTGACCTGGATAAACGACTTCCCTCCTTGTACACATTTCATGATCCATCTGCGCCATTTACTGCCAAATCCTTTTAGTTGGAGCGCTTCATCCACACATTCCCACTCTAACGAATCATATGCTTTCTGGAAATCTATTTTCAGTAAAAAGCCGTCCGACTTGTCCCTGTTTCTTCTATATACTATTTCATGGGCCGAGGCTACACTATCCATGATATCCCTACCTCTGATAAAATCACTCTGGGATTCACCCACAATCCCCTCCATCAATGGAGACAGTCTTTGCGCTAACACTTTGGTGACGATCTTGAAAGAACCGTTTATGAGACTAATTAGCCTGAGATCCTCTGTAACTGACACCTCTTTTTTTTTGGGATTAGGACCACGTTGGCGTAGTTCAATCTCTCCAGCTGCACCACTCCTTTGTGCAATTCATGAAAGATATTCATAAGATCCTTCTTAATGACATCCCAATAATGCTTATAAAAGAAGATTGGCAGCCCGTCCGGTCCCGGCACTTTGTCCTGTCCTAAATCCTTCACGGCTTGGAGGACCTCCTCCTCTTGAAACAATCCTTCTATGTCTTCACTCCCCTCAATTCTAGAGGAGCTCCACATGTCATGACTTATCTTACATCTGAACTCCTTTCTTCTCCCAAAGATTTCCTTAATGTTTTTGTCTATTTCTTGCCTAATTAATCCCTCGTTCTTAGTCCAAGTGTTGTCAATCAACAGCCTGCTAATGTGGTTTTGTCTCCTCCTACCATTGGCCACCTTATGGAAAAATTTTGTATTCGCATCCCCTTCTTTAAGCCATTGAACTCGTGACCGTTGTTTCCAATATTGTTCCTTCATATCGCCTATACTCTTAATCTCGACTCTATTTTTAAGGAGTTCGTCGTTCTCTGCTTGCAGCAATTTTTCCCTTCTTGGATAACTTCCAGCTCCTCTACCCTAATTCCCAATTCTTGCAGTCTCAGCTTGTTTGCCCCAAATTCCTTTCTAGCCCAAACTTTGATATGCTTTCGCAGTCTTCTTATCTTTTCGATCCAAATTTCCACTGTGGATACCTCCGTGGTATCGGTCATCCATGAATCGTCTATGACCTGTCAGATATTTGCTGATAGCAACCACGCTTTCTCAAATCTAAAGGGGTACCTCTTTTTCACATAGTCTTCTCCACAGTCCAATAAAAGTGGTAAATGATCCGAGGTAAATCTTGTAATTGTATTTACTTTAGCCAGTGGATAAACATCCTCCCAATCCGTGGACACCAAAATCCTATCCAACTTGGCTAGTATCGGAGTTTGCTGCATATTGGACCAAGTGAACCTCCTATCTGTCTGTTCCATTTCCATTAGCTCCAACTCGTCTATGATTAGGTTGAAATTATCTTGGTCATGGCAACTTGGTCCTCTACCTTCGTGATCGTGTTGAAATCTTGTGATGTTGAAATCTCCCCCTATTACCCACGGACCTCCCCAGTAGTTCTTAATTTCTCTCAGCTCTTCCCAGAATTGCCCTCTCCTCCTAGAATCGTACGGCCCGTATACCGAAGTAATTGCTTGCACCCAGTCATCGCTTCTCCTTCTGATTCTAATTGTAACCGAGAATTCTCCTATCTTGTGAGATAAAACATCAAACTTCGTAATATCCACTCCTAATGCTACTCCCCCCAAATATCCCACTGTCGACTTAAATCTCCACTCGAAGTTTTTAGCCCAAGAGGGCTTCCGAAACTCATCTAATGTTGGATTCTCAATCCTAGTTTCCTGAAGTCCGCAGATACACGGGTTAAATCTATAGATGGAGTCACTAATCAGCCTCTTTTTTGCTTTTTGATGCATACCCCTTACATTCCAAAATATGTACGACATAAAAACAATATAAACCCCGATCTAGCACTCTCCGTGTGGAGGGCCAATCTACTAAGCCTTGACCCATTTGATGCCCTGTCTAATTCTATTGGCATTTTGATCCTGCTCTACTCTTGTGTTGCCCATGTCCAAACCATATAGACTAGCAAAGTATATAAGAGAATTGTCGTTTAATAAGTTGAGAACTGAGAAAATCTTAACAGAATTACCTCCACATGCAGACGCAGGCTCCTTTCCTTTTGCCGCGGCTCTAATAAGGTCTTCTTTGCTTGGTCCCTCCTTACCCCACATGTCAAATTGTCTCTTGCTTTTTCTTGGAGGCTCTGTCACCTTTTTTCCGGTACTTCCCAAATCTGGTAATCCCCCCCCCTTTTCACCCATTTCAATCTCAGTTTCTGAAATAAAGTTGTCATCTCTAATCCCGTCTAGTGCCCCTATCATGTCATCCTCTGCCGGAATGTGAATTATTGGCAAAGTACGCATCAGCTCAGTATTTGAAACAATAATATTTTCTCCCTCTCCATATGCCAACTCAGGATTAGAGTCTAAGTCAGGCGCTGCTTCTACCGATTTAAGCTTCAAAATCGACTCTTGGCCCAACTTCAATTTAAGCCCATCAGCATTATATTTAACAGGCCTATCCTCATTTTCTATTTCTTGACTTTCTTCCTCAGTGAGCATCAGCCCACTGGGCCCCTCTATTGCTATATTTGACATTAAAGCCCTCAAAACCAGCCAAATTGAGCACTCTACCTCCTTCTTTGAAAACTTCACCAGCTCTTTAATGCCTTCCCCATCGAGGTGACCCTTGAGCTGTCCCTCACGCCGTTCGCCAGTCACATCTTTCTTCAAAATCCCTGGTTTTAAGGAAACGTCACCTCCACCCATCTCATCGTGCCCTCCCATCGTAGAAGACAAGTGCGGAACTTTCCCCGCTGGCTTATTGGCGACGTACTGTGGATCCACTGTGAGTGTTGCTGTGTGGATTAGAGTAATCGGAGGGCTCTACTTCACTGTGATAAGATCCAAAGGCTGGCGCGCGCTAGAGCACCTCCTCCACTCTCTGGATGGCTCAGATTGAACCCTTCTTTATCCGACGGCCTCTGGTCATCTTCAACCTCGCGTTCGGTCCCTTTCTCCTCTCTCCTTGAATCCCCTCTAAACGAAACCGATTTCCTGGCTTCAGTGATTACTTTAACCTCAAATCTATCCTCCTCGAAGTCGACACTGATCATCGACGATATATCTTGCTTACTAACGACACCGACCCGTATGCGCGCATACTCAATATTTGAATGTGCCATTGTGCTTCTGTCAATGTCGATGATCCTCCCAAAACTCCTCACCACATCTTGGAAGCCCGTGAGAACCCAACACTGGTAGGGAAGGTTGTATAGTTGTATCCAAACGGAGTATAGAGATTCTCCTTTCAATGCCCCATTATCGCGCGACCATTGCTTGAAGGTCACGTAGAATTCCATCCCATCTCTTGCCCTTCCCTCTATTCCCTTCATAAGCACCAGCTCCGATACTCGCTCTTCATTTTGGCAATGGACTAGAAAGTTGTTCTCCGACCTTGACGTTGCCTCCCACTTCCAATTACATTGGGGCTCGGTAGCCGCCTGTAGCAACTCCTCAATGTCCACACAGTTGGGGTTACCCGTATGAGCCTTAATCAGAACACAATACCTGTATCGTTTATCGACCTCGGCCATGATAGGGGTCGGCGAGATCAAAGCCAGCACCATCTTCCTTCTTCCTGCTTCGCTCTCCTCTGTTTTGGTGCTAGAAGAGTTGATGGCATTCACCGGAGCCGCTGTTTCTTTGCAAGCTCTTGGGTTGGTACTCCTGGAGATAGGGCAAGCTGTGGAGATGTGCCCTGAACGCTTGCACCTAAAACAGAACCAATCATTCAAGCATTGATTAATGGAGTGTCCCCTTTGAGCACATTTGTGGCAAAGTTGCTTTCCTCCCACCCAATTACCCCCCGATGATCCGTTGCTACGCCTACCCCCCTGTTGCTTATCCTTCGCATATTGCTTCTTGGCCTTGACTAGGACCCATTCTCCGTCCTCGTCCTCTTTCTTGGTAATGGCAGTCGCCTCTACTGGACTATGTGGCCTGCGAGCTCTATGCTCATCCTCCCTTCGACGGCCACCTCTAGCGACATCAGCATAAGATCTACCCTTAGACTCATGCGGAAATCGATTGTAATTCCTCTCCTCAAAAGCTTGCTCAGACTCTCTCGACAAATCTCTATGATCGGAGCGAGGACGAAAGGTTTTAGATGGCGATCAACCCCTATCCTTGCCTGATCCCTCACCCTGATAACGTCGCTTGCTGGAGAATTGAAGTCTGTCAGCATCCCGTCCTCTTTTTGTCATCTCCTCAGTGAAGCTTTGGTTTCTCTCTCGACTCTGTGAGTGACCTTTGATGCGTGGAGGAGGGGAAGAGCCTCTCAGATAATGCCTACTTGCTTTCTCAGATACTCTCTCAGTGACTCTCTCTCTCAGTTCCTCTCATATTTCTCCCGTCCTCTAATTTTGTTGGAATAAAAAGAGAACTGAAAATTGGGTGAAAAAGTGGTAATTATCAGAATAATGCATACAACTATGAACTGTTCATCCCAAATTGGCCTGAACTGGGCAAAACCCATTCTTGTATGAAATATTTTGTAAGACCTGTGATATGCATCTCCTCTCTTCATGTCGCCTTCTTTTCTACTGGCTGGGTCTTGGCTTCTTCTACCCAGAGGCATGGGAAGCCTCCTTTTCCGCCCCCACTCGCTTTTCTTTATACCCTGTCAAAATAAAAGCATTACATAGTAAATTGAGAAATGAATTTAATATAATAAACGTCGGTTTTCTTGACTTGTTTTCGACAATGTGTGGCTTTGCTATAAGAAATATTGTACATGAAGTAGACGAGTGATTGCAAGAATATTGTACGTGGAGTATTTCACAACAGAGATTTTCCGAAAGTTTGATTCCTATGAAGCATGTTCGGTCATATGATTCCTATGAAAAGCAATCAGTCTTTGGATCTTCTAAAAAACATGCCTCTTACCTGATCTCATGGATTTTGAGGGATTAAGGGGGGCGTTTTGCAAGTGTCAGTATGGTCCACTAGTGAACCTCTTCGCTCGTACATAAATTGTAAGGAGTTTGAATTCCGCTTACACAAAAGAAAACCCAATTAATATTATATTCGGGGTGAAGTGTGAGTGTGAGGCTACTAGGGACACATTTTAAAGAGATCTAAAGGGGCTCATCATGTTTTTCCATTTCTATAACCGAACTTGCATAAATAAATAGATTGTGTGCATATAAATATATGTATGTACTCAGGGGCGAAGCCAGAACAATTTTGCCCGGGGGGCCAAGAAAAAATCTTATGGCTATATATATATATATATATATATATATATATATATAAGGATTTTTTCATAAAATTTAGGCGGGCCAAACCATAAAACATAATTTTTTTTGAGGGACAAATCATAATATTTTTCGGGTTTTTTTCAAAATTTTCAATAGTAGGAAGGGAGTTTTGAAAATTTTGAGAGGGGGCCCGGGCTCCCCCGGGCCCTCACTAAGCTCTGCCCATGTATGTACTAGGTATGCCCGAAGGCACGTGCCTCCGGCACTTATTCGGAACAATACAACATATGAAAAATTATGTAAACAGTAAGAGATGATTTATATAGATGTTTATTTGCTAGTAGACATTGATGTACTCAGTGAAGTATAATACAATCATTCTAATCTATAACAATTACTCAGTGAAGTATAATACAATCTAAAACAATTACTCAGTGACGTTGAAAGCATTCTAATCTGAAACAATTACTCAGTGAAGTATAATACAATCAGATCAAATATATTAATTCAAAAGCAATTAAATGGAAGTGAATGTTATTGAGCTGTGAAAGCATAATCCGGAAAAAAAAACATGATTAAAATTTTGAAATTAAAAAAATGCATAATCCAAAATTGCATAACCAAAAAAAAAAAAAACATTCACTGTTTTTTTTTTTTTTTTGACATACCTGGGTTAAAAAAAAGAAGAAAGAGAGAATTATGAAGAAGGAGAAGAGGGGGAAGAGAGAGAGTAATAAATGAAGGAGTTGTTTTGTTTTGGGGAAAAAAAATTGAATTTTGGAAGGAAACATTTGGGTGGAAAAATGTCTTTTGAAAGAAAAAATTTAGACCGTTGATTTTTTTCCAAATGAATGAGAGTCACTTGATAGCTTTCTCTGTGTTTTATTATATAGATGCAATAGTGACAGGTAGGAGCAAGAACAAGCAAGGGTAAAGGTTCCAACAAGTTCAAATTTGTGGGATCCAAAGAGCAGCTTAAATAAAAATAAGGCTTAATTTTAAAAAACCCATCGAAGTATTAGTCAGTTTTAAAAAAATCCAACTAAACCTTTTTTTTAATTAAAAAACCTCAATCAACAATGTTTTCAAAAAAAAAAAACCATCGACGGCTTTTACTTTCGTTAGGGTTTCTGTCATGTGCATCGCACGTGACTTTTTTCGGACCAAATTGCCCATCGATTTGAATCACTAGATCTCCCAGAAAAGCGCACACCTATGATCAACGGTCCTAATATTTCCAAAGTATGATTTATTGTTTTTAATTTTTTATAAATTTTTAATTCGGAATAATTAATTAATAAATTTGAAAAATAATTAAAATTTTGGATTAATTCTAAAAAAATCTTAAAAAAATTATAAATTCAGAATATATGAAAATATTCCGAAAACAATATATAATTAGAAATTTAGAATAATTATTTTAAAAAGCAAAAATTAATCATAACAATTGGATAATTTGATTTAAAATTTTAAAAAAGATAAAAAATTGAATTTTTTTTGAAAATCTAGACAAACAGGAAAATTCACAACAAAGATATAAATTTAGAAGATTTAATTTAAAATCGAAAAATTAATTATAAAATAGGAAAATTTGATTAGTAATTTTGAAGAAAAAAATGATTAAAAATTGGAAAAGATAGGAAAATTTTAGAAAAAAATTGAAAAAATTGCTAAAAGTTCTACAAAGATGCAACTACTTCCAAAATCTTAGTTTATGGTGTTACTTCTTCATATACTAGTCATCTCCAAGTGTGATGCACGGTTTTATGTCACGTGCATCGCTCGTGACTTTTTTCGGGCCAAATTGCCTATCGATCAGGATCGTTGGATCTCTCAGAAAAGCATGCACTATGATCAACGGTCCAAATATCTTCTAAGTATTTTTTTTAAATTCGTTTTATTAATTTTTAATTCGGATTAATTTATTAAAAATTTCCAAAAATAATTAAAATTTTATATTAATTAATAAAAAATATTCCAAAATATAATCAGAAATTTAGAATAATTATTTTAAAAAATCAAGAAAAATTCTAAAAATTTAGGAAAATCCAAGAAAACTTCGAAAAATTACTAGACGTTCTACAAAGATGCAACTACTTCTAGAAGCTCAAAAAAACAATTTGATCTTTTAGTAATAGTTATAAAGAGCTATTGACTTCAATGTATTGTATCTCAAAAAAACACTTTAATCTTTTTAGTTTGTAATGAAAATCCACATTCATCTTTCATTTGTTTTTCAAAAACCTCACTTAATTAATCAGATTGATCAATAAACCTAACTTAACTACTGCTTTTTAGCAGAAACCTTATCCAGTCATCCAGTCAGGAATGTATTGTTTAACAAAATATCGTCCATCACACGTGGAGATTACTAGTATCTGAAGAATCAACACCATAAACTGGGCTTTTGGAAGTAGTTGCATCTTTATAGAACTTTTAGGAATTTCTTCTTTTTTTTTCTAGATTTTTTCTTATTTTTTCCCTAAATTTTATTTTCAAATTTATAAATCAAAATTCCATTTTTATATAATTAATTTTTGGATTTATAATTAATTATTCTAATATTTTAATTATTTTTTGTAAATTATTGTTTTTCTAGATTTTTCTGAAATTTTTTCTTCAAATTTTAGTCATTTTTTAAAATCATAATTTTCAATTTTTATAATTAGTTTTTTTAAAAATAGTTATTCTAAATTTCTATTTTTTTAATATTTTAATATTTTTCGAATTTATAATTAATTTATAGATTTTAAATTAATTAATAAAATAATTTAATTATTTTTGGGAATTTTAATTAATTAATCTGAATTAGAAATTAATAAAAAAGAATTAAAAACAATAAATCATACTTTGAAGAGATCTGCACCGTTGATCATAGGTGCACACTTTTCTGGGAGATCCAGCGATCCTGATCGATGGGCATTTTGGTCCAAAAAAAGTCACGCGATGCATGTGATATAAAACCGTGCATCACACGTGGAGATTACTAGTATATGAAGATACAACACCATAAATTGAGCTTTTGGAAGTAGTTCAACTTTGTAGTCTTTTAGGAATTTTTCCAGTTTTTCTAGATTTTTCATAATTTTTTCCAATTTTTAATCAATTTTTTTCAAAATTATAAATCAAAATATCCAATTTTTTAAATTAATTTTTGTATTTTAAATTAATTATTCTATATTTTAAAATTTTTTTAAATTTTTCTGTTTTTCAAGATTTTTCCGAAATGTTTTCAATTTTTAATATTTTATTTAAAATTTAAAATCAAAATTTCCAATTTTAATAATTAATTTTTGGTTTTTTAAAATAACTATTAAGAAATTTTAATTTTTTTTTTTTGGGAATATTTTCATATATTCTGAATTTATAATTATTTTTAAAATTTTAAATTTAATTAATCCAAAACTTTAATTATTTTTGCGAATTTTTATTTAATTAATCCGAATTTAAAATTAATGAAAATAATTAAAAATAATAAATAGATCTGGACTATTGATCATATGTGCGTACTTGTCTAGGAGATCTAGCGATCCTGATCGATGGCAATTTGGTCCAAAAATAGTCACATGCAACGGTCGCAGGGCCAGCTCTCTCCTTGAGGCCGGTGAGGCGGCCGCCTTAGCCCCCAAAGATTTTTTGCAATTTTAGGGATTTACAAATTTGTATTTTTCTTGTAAATATAGACACTTATTTTGTGCGTAAAAAAACTATATTGTTATTAGGAACCCCAAAAAATAATTATCTGTGTCTTTCGTCTCGGGCCTCCAGGAATTCAGAGCCGGCGGTACGCGACAGAAACCCTAATGGATGGATGAAATATTCTTAAAACATCTGTTCACATCCATTAGGGTTTCTGTCTCGTACGTGACAGAAAGTAATAAGTTAATGAAGAACAAATTGGTTTCGGAAGGGATGCAAAATGCTTGCTGTATATAACATGTTATCGTTAAAAAATAACCATTACGCCAACAAAATGGAGTAACAAATAATTTTACAAACATAGGGAAGCAAGAAAGCATCATATATAGAACTAGTATTATGCACGTGCGATGCACGTGGATGGGGAGTAAAAAGGACAAAAAAAAAACCTACCAACACGTGCGCTGCACGTGTTTGCACACATACAAAAAAGAATAAAAAATTGTTTATTTGTTTACCAACCCCATCTCTCCCATTATAATAGTTATAGATAGATAACTTTTTTAATCAAAAAGCCACCAATGCCTTGTGAATCTTTCCAGTCTTGTGAAACAGAATTTTACATTTCAGTATACAAAAACAACCTCTGCATTTTGCAATGCTAGTTTTGGTTTCTACAAGGAGACTGCATTAAGAACTAGTCTTCATCTTTCTTTTTCGGCTTCCTGTACGTTTCTTCAAGCTGCTTCGCTTTCAAAAGCCATGCATTTGTGAGCTTCTTTATGTTTGGAACATCATAGTTCTGAGCAATGTATACGCCACACCCAGTTCCCAGGAAAAACAAGAAATTGTTCCTGATGAATCCCATCTAGCAATATGAAATAACCAAGGTTTTTATAAATAATAACATAATGAAAGATAAGTGTTTATTATTAGTAGCTTTAAAATGCTTGGCAAAGAATGAGAAAAAAAAAAACTATACTTAAAAAGTAAATTAACATTTTAAAACAACAATTGTCCTCTGCGGTCCCGAGTGGGAAGGTTATTGGCTCAAGAAAATTCTACAAGAAACAAGAGATTGAGCACTATCATATTATGACGTATACGCGTACCTAACACAAAATTTATTTCAATTCTATTTAGTATGCAAGTACTTTCTGTATTTTGGTGTGTCGTGTCACATCATTTGTCCACATTGGTGTTTCTTAAAGCATCTGTAGTCGTCTTGAGTCAAATTTTGGGTATTTGACAAATAGAAATGGAAAAAATGAGTTTGTGATGTAGTCATCAAAAGCCAAAATTTGGCTCTGACGTAAGATTAGTCTGACAAATTTTTAAAAAAAATTATATATATATATATATCTAAATGCATTGAAGGGACAAAAGGTTAAAAAAAAATGGTGAGTGCAGTAAGGGACAGAAGGACAAAAAAAATAATTAAAAAAAACAAAAATTTGACAAATGGAGGGACGGCAGATGAACTACCGTCTCAACCATTTGTCTTATTCAAATTGTGAAGGGACGGTAGATTGTCCACCGTCCTTCAAAAAAAATTTTTTTTTTTTGAAATTTAATTCATCGGACAGGAAATAATCCCTCGTCTGATGAGTGTGCGTGGAAAAAAAACTCTCCAACGGAAAATCATCTTCCGTTCGATCTCTCCGACGAAAATCATCTTCCGTCAGTTATATTTTGACAATTGCTATTTCGATTGCCAAATATAGTATAGCCGGCTACTGTAGCGTTGCAACCCAAATTTTGGGTATTTGGCCAACAACTACTGCGCCTTCTTTGCCAAAATTTGCAAAATTTGGCAAATTGACCAACGACTACAGATGCTCTTAAGTAACATGATATGTGGATTCAACTAATCCAGACCTTGTATCGAAATGTTGAACAACATTACTGAAGACCATCACATACTTCTGAGGCTGCATAATAATAGGTTTCAAGGTGTTCAAAAGTAATTTTTTTGGCTGAATTTTTGTAAGAAAACAAACTCAACTGCCCAGTTCAACAAGTGGCATAATATAGGCTTAAAAAAAATATAAAAAAAAAAAAAAATAAAAAAAAAAAAAAAAATAAATAATAAAATAATAAAAAAAAATCTATACTTACAATAAAAGTCTCCTAACGACGATTATAACATGGATAAAGAATATGAGATAGAAGTCTATACAGATTTTATGAACTTAGAACATCTTTATTACACATTAATAAGTGAACAAGACATTGACCAATTAATTTCAAAAATTGAAAAATTAGGAATAATGGGTGAAGAAATACTAAAGTACTGGGATAAAAATAAGGTAATATGTAAACTAGATATTATAAATCCTGAATATAAAGTTAGAACAGCAAAGATCAATGCTACAAACCAAGATATAGATAATTTAAAATGCATATTACAAAACTATTAAAATTAGGAGTTATTAGAAGGTCCGAAAGTTCTCATAGATCTGCTGCTTTTATTGTCAGAAACATAGCGAAATAGCTAGAGGAAAAAGTCAAATGGTAATTATTAATTATAAAAGACTAAATGACAATACCAAGGATGATGCATATGATATTCCAGACAAAACCAAATTAATAAATAAAATACAAGGGTGTAATGTTTTTAGTAAATTTGATTTGAAATCCGGACTTTGGCAAATTAAGATGCATCCTGAAAGTATAGAATGGACAGCATTTACATGACCCGAATGACATTTTGAATGGCGTGCCATGCCTTTTGGCCTCAAGAATGCACCATCTGTTTTTCAAAGAAAGATTGATGAAATATTCTTAAAACACAAAAATTTGCTATTGTTTACATAGATGATATTCTAGTTTTTAGTAAAACAAGGCAAGAACACAGAGGAGGTCATTTACAGATTATTATTTCAGAATTTATTAATCATGGTATCATAATTAGTAAGACAAAGATGAAGCTGTATAAACCACAGATCGAATTTTTCGGAGCCATTATTGGGCATGGAAAAATTAAATTACAACCCCATATTGCCCAAAAAACTTTAGATTTTCCAGACAAATTAGAAGAATTAAAACGGCTCCAACAATTTTTAGAATTAGTCAATTATGCAAGACCATTTATAAAATATTTAGGCAAAATTGCAGGTCATTTATATGCAAAAACTTCTCAGAAGGGACAAAGATATTTTAACCAAGAAGACGTCAAATTAGTCCAACAAATTAAGAGTCTACTTAAAGAACTCCCAGAATTAGCCTTACCATTAGATTCAGACTACCTAATTATAGAATCAGACGGTTGCAATACAAATTGGGGGGGCAACTTTGATTGCTAAACCAAATAAGTATTCCGATAAAAGTTTAGAAAGAATTTGTCGTTATGCTAGAGCTAAATATAAAGAAAACGGTAACATAAGCAGTATTGATACGAAATTATTGGCCATCTCTTATGCTTTAGATAGTTTTGAACTATTTATTATTTCAAAGAAAGAAATAACTGTTAGAACAGACTGTGAAGCCATCATTTCCTTTCATTCAAAAATGGCTTTAGAACCTAAACACAGCTCTAGACGACGTTGGCTTAATTTTCTAGATAGGTGTCTTCACCTTAGCATCCAGATTACCTTTGAACACATCAAAGACAATACTAATATTTTACCCGATACTCTTAGCCGCCTGCTCCATCAGCATGCGCTAGTAAACATGGGAGACACCCTCACCAACATAGACACATCTTTTGACCTACTCAATGTGGATGAGCATCCACAAACGTATAATGTAACTCAAGATGACCTAGTAAGATATTAGTACTCTTCATGTAGCCACAATTATATCCAACAGATTAAAAGAAATTCCAGAACGAAGGTATGCTCAAATAATTAAGCAAAAGACAAAAAATCTCGAAAACCTCTATCATCTACATCAGAAGCGTTTCTCACAATAAGTATAGAACAGAATGAACAAATAGATAATGATATGGTACATCCTAATATTAGTAATTTTCCTAATCCCTTCCTAGATTACACAGATATAAACTCTAATTTATTCCACATTCTGCAACTATGTTCTATAGAAGCATTTTATATAAGTATCAACTGCATCTATGACAAGCATTTTTTATACAAATTAGCTGAACATTTTGATCCTTATGAGGATAGTTATGAAAATCTAGTCAGGAGACAATTAATTAATACACAAATTTCTTATCTCTTGCAAACACCACAAGGTTATGTTCAAATGAATACTTTCTATGATAATATGCAAATGGCGAGGCCACCACCACAACCAGGTAGGTATCCGTCCAGACAACATGTTTCCAGCACAGAATAGTCAGCAGACCGGTGAAAGCAGAACCTCCCAAGAACAGATGAGATTCAGAAACCAAGAACTTTTTGTTTTTTCAAATGACAATCCTCCTTTCAGAATATATTTTCATATTTCTACATCCAAAGAACAACAATGCATCCTGGACAATTCATGGATTGCATTTAATAGAAAAGACCAAAAGTATTTCTTAGCTGCCATGAATTCCTTATCAGAAGTATTTAGTCAGAACCAAAGAGGATACAAATTTTATGCAGCTCTACAAGATAATTTAGTAGGCATCTTTCATACCTGGATAGAAGTAGCAGACAGTATTAAGAACTTCAAAAATCCAGTCTATAAAGGTTTCTATAATCTATCAGAAGCATTAGATGTAGCGAGAAGCTACTTAGGACCTAACTATTTTATTTCTCCCTCCTTAAGATCCATGCAGGAAACTCTCCTGAAATATTCTATTACAAAGGACATGCAGGAAAAAAATCCTATTTTGTGTTCATTGCGAAGCAATGTCAAGAACGGTAAGAACACTAAACGAAACTAAAAATTGTTTAATTTGTGAAAAACAAAAATTACAGGAAAAAACGCATGTTTAGAAAAACTGTTCCAGACCAAATTTCCACCTAAAAATCTACCACAGACTGCTCCCCGGTCTATAATAATTGGGATGAGAAGAGTTTGCATTTCCCCCTAAATGCAGAAAGAGGTACTATTGAGCCTATAAATTTAATAGCTAGTCTGGCTCAAACGACAATCAGTAAAGACACATCAAGTCAGTTGATGGCTAGTCCGGAGCAAACGGCTACCGGTAAAGACATACTAAATCCGTTAATGGCTGTGACTTTGCCAAAAAGTCAAAACAAGGGCACAACCCCCTATGGACACTCAAGATATTACGGAACCAAATAAGTATGACCAAATTCTGCAGCTCCTCCAACAGATTGAAGATTTCCAGAAACTAGAAAGGATACCGATTCAACCCAGACACAAGAAGAGCAAAAGAAGAGAATCAATTCGGACTATGATTGCAACACAGGTGGCAGAAGCAGTAAGGACAGTTGTCCCAAAAGAATAGGAGACAATGACAGAAAGTGAAAAAGAGATCTTGAAGACAAACCGCATCTACCTCAAATAGACAACATGTCAGACACAGGGATTCCCATGACTCCAATGTCCTTAGATTCGGTGGCCCTACATAATTTAGACACCTAGACTCCACTCAAGACGACTCCACTCAGAATATTACTGCATAAATTGGACATCTACCTAGATTCCACATAGCAGAATTATTACCTCCACTCAGAAAGGCATGGCCACCATATCGCCACGTACAAAGATACTTCCACCCAAAAAAGAACCCACTAGAAGAGTGCAGGTTCTCCTTCAAGTGTTTGACACGTCAAAAGGTTGTAGATGATACCTGACTCCCTCTCCTCTTCTGAAAAACCCCAATAAATACCACCCATCTCCTCCTCCAAAAAGGGCATCCAATCCCTTACCCCGCTTCAAAACATCCTCTTGTACTCCAATGTTCTCCCTCACCACCGCTTTGTAAAATAGTGCATGTACTGTAAGAAACAAGCTCCTCAAGCTTGAACTCATTATAAGTTTTTCTTAAGGCGTTAAGGGAATTTTCCGAAAGGGAAACCTCTTTACTATGTATCCACTAAGTTCCCCAACTAAATAAACTTTTGTATTATATGATTAGTTTGTAACTTCGTTTTGCACATAAATTGTTGGTTGTGATCCCATTTATGCTAAGTATATCATAATAGCATAGTTAGGCCTTCTTAACCAGGAGTGACCCCGTAGGCAAAGAAAGCTGACTATTGAGAAAAGGCTGTGAGTATGCCATAAGGGGAAATTGGTTAAGTTTGGCTGCGAAGTTAAAAATGACCTAGCTCATCTTGATATACCTTAGTTAAATTTTTTTTACTGTAGCTACAGTAGAACGGGGACATAGGAATACATAATTTAAAGAGGAAGTACCCGGTAGGGATAAGTTTAAAATTGATAACTTGTATTTTCTTCATAGCAATATTAAGAATCTGATAACTTCACCTTTATACACTTTTATTCCTCTAAATACTTGTACATTTCCTCTGTTTCTAAATTTAAAGATGTTCTATAATAGTCTCCTATTAGTGTATATTTCCATACATCTAATATATTTGACCAGGCTTGTGGATCGTAGGCAGCTAGGTTTAGAATATGAGCTTCCCCTTTAGCTTAAAACTTAACTGATTGTTCTCAAGGTTGTCTTCTTCCCTTAGTTTTATATTTATTTTTGGGTTCTTTGTAATCATCTACTCTAGTTCTGGGGGTACTGCTACTTCTATAACCGCTATAACCAATTATAACTCCTGACGGATTATAAATTGGCATTCCTCTATAAGGAGAAGTAACTTCGGATTCTCCTGTTTCTGCTAGATCCTTTTGATATGATATATCGGAGATTTGTGTTATATTATCTATTTATTATTGTAGGATTCCTATTCTGATATTTTGTTTTATATCATAGTATAAATATTCATGTTCCTTTATAGAGCCATTCATATAATGCATATCTTCTAGTTCTAATAATTCTTTAGTTTATAATCTTTCTATGCCTAATTCTATAGGATAGAGAATCCTATCAGTTTCTGATATTAATGTTTCAAGGTATTCTATATGTACCAAGTCAGATTCTACATCCATTTCTAATTCTTGTATGTTTCTGTGAACTTGTGGGACATAATCTGTAAAACATTTGCTAGTTCTACCTTTTTCTTGGTAAACTAATGCATCTTGAGGTACAAGAGTTTTTACTGGGTTTATGAAGTTTTCTAAACTCCATTCTAAACCTGCTAGTCTTTGGGAATCATACGTTAATGGTTTTACCATTTTTATTCCTTTGCTGCTTAATAAATCAACTTATTTTGTTACGTTTACTCTATATTTTACCTTCGAATTGGTTGTAGTTCTTCCTAAAAATGTTATATGTACGAATAGGTTATCTCCGTTGTGGACTTCTTCATATCCTTTTGTCTGAATTCTGATATAGATATATCTTGTAAAATCTTGAAGAGTAAAATCTGGGCTACAATAAAATATTCCTGAATTGCTATTCATATGGACTTCTATACTATCATACCTCTTGCAATATCATTCCATCTATTATCATATAATGTGATTAGAGCTTTGCAGCCTAAGTTTTTTCTCATAAGTTCCTTAATGCCTATGATTATTAAACCTAAATGCATTAATTTATACCGTGAGGTTCTAAGTTCATGTCCAGCTTCCTGACTTACTAAAGGTAAACTACATGTGTGGTTTCCAGACAATTTAGTGCTTGTTCTCTATTATGTCTAAAAAATTTAGGCCTAAATTCAAATTGCCCAGTCCGGTAAAGAATTTTAGGGCTTAGGATATTTAGTCCTTCCTTTTGGAATCTTTCATAATCTTGTTCAGGATCTATAAGTTTTCCGAGTTGGATATCATAGTTGCTTGACCTTCTGGAAAGTAGTCTATTGATAAATGGTCTTGTCCTACTGGTAGATCCTTGATCTGGCCTGATTGTTCTAGAGGATCCTGTATATGGTTGAACTTCTGTTTGTGTCCTATTCATGGTTTTGATAATTCTTTCTTTTCTAATGGTCTAGTAGGAAAAGTAAATACTACCGGCTTTCTTGTAACTCTTTCTTTTCCTGTTGGTTCTAGTCTCACTGATCCTAATTTATCAGTAATTTAAAAGTAAATACTAAGGTTATATTGGAAATTTGATATTTCTAATTTCTGTAGTTTTTGTTCAACTTCTTCAATCCTGTTTAGTAGTTTTTGTTCTGCCTCTTTGATTCTTTCGTGGATTTTAAGGATAAGCCTAATAATAGTATTATTTTGTTTAATAATAGTTCTTTCTGAAATTGATTCTGCGTTATAGTTACTATATCTTCCTCTGGGACCAGCTTCAAAAGTCTTTGTATAATCTAAAGCTTCTAAATAGGCCTTTTGCATTAATTAAGAACAATCCTTTTTATTTCTTTTAATTCTAATTTAATATTTATTATGACTTCGTGTACCTGGTTTATTACCTCAATGAATCTAGGATTCTCTTCACTGCGTGTAGAATGTTGTAACCTTGAATTAGTCTGGTCTTTTATATAATCTAGCTTACCAGAAATATCTTTTAAAATCTGGTTTTTCTCTTTTGGGGATGAAAGTAAGCTATCTCTAATTTTTTGTTCTTCGGTCTCTCTTGCTTCTAGACTTCTTTTTAAATTTATGACTAAGTCTATGAGTGTATTCTGAACTGGATCTTTGTTATGAAATAAATGCTTTATCTCGTCTAATTTTTCAAAATTACAGCTAAGGATCTGTTTGTCTGAGGTAGTAATTAACCGAGGGTGGAAACAAGAGTCTAATTCTGGAGGATCTATTGTTACGCTCTGATACCAAAATTAAAGGAATAAAAGTGTATAAAGGTGAAGTTATCAGATTCTTAATATTGCTATGAAGAAAATACAAGTGATCAATTTTAAACTAATCCCTACAGGGTACTTCCTCTTTAAATTATGTATTCCTATGTCCCCGTTGTACTGTAGCTTCAGTAAATTTTTTTAAAAAAATCCTCAAGATCACAGACAAAAACATTTCTCTACATAGTTGAATGGTCTAACTTGTAACTTCCAATTTTAGGAAGTGTTGTTTCGATAAATTGCACTCTGAGCCACAATCTCAGGAGTCACCTTGTAGGTACCGTAATTTCAAATGCAATCTTGGGTGGTGTATTAAATCTATAAATTGAAAGTGATAAGGATTATGAAATGAGAGTAGCATAGTCAAACGGCAAGTGGAGAAAATGACACCATCACTAGAACCATTATTAGATTGTATAGTTTATTAGAAAGAGAAAAGTATTGCAATTTGTCCGTCACCTACATTAGAACGCTTCATTCGAAGAGATTTAACAAAGGCTGGATCATGGCTATCTAGGCTTGGACTAGACTAGTAAATTAAGCACACCAAGGAAATCTATTTTACCTCAAAGGTAACACCTTTGGTATTTAAAAAAATACTCTTTCTTGTCCTGAGTTCCCGGGGACCCAAGGCGAAAGGCCCAAATAATTATTTTTGGGGGCCCCTAATAACAATATAATTTTTACGCGCAAAATACGTGTCTATATTTACAAGGGAAATACAAATTTGGGGCCCCTAAAATTGTAAAAAATCCGGAGGCCTGAGGCAGCCGCCTCACCGGCGTCAAGGTGGGGGCCGGCCCTAGATTTCTCCTGAAAGTGTATGCTTTACAAAAATGGCACATGAGATTTACATCACCTACCTACCAAATAGCTATAGTGGCAATTCCCTTTTTTGCATAGTTCCTTCTTGCTAGGAACATTAAGATTTACATCACTTTGACGGTTGATATTATCCTTATGTTGATAGACAGTAGAAGAATTCAGTCATCAATCATGATCCATAACTAACCCCATCTTAATGAAATGGACTATGTTATCATCGTAGTAATGACAATATAGGTTGCTAATTATCAATAAGTACAGCTCTTTAACATTGTGGAGGAACTCAAAGGTGCACTGTTTAAGAATATGACAAAAAAAGAGGAGGGAAGGAGGAGAGTCTAGCCTTCTACGATGTAAATCAAGGGAAAAGATGTCCTTGCTAAACCAATTTCAGAAATATATTTACTCAACAAATCCAATTACTCATGGAGAATAACCACCATGAATCTCCTGTGGGATTAGTTATCAACACTATAAAAGTAGTCAGTGTAGTCTGTTGAAATTAAAAAGCCTTAACCTATTTCAGTACTGAAGCCCAAGGAAGAGAAGTAAAGATTTGTCTTCTAATTTCATTAGATTGGGACTAGGTTTGTAAAAGGTCACAAATCTAGCATTGAACTGCTGTTGCATGACAACTGACAGTGAATCTAACAGTTGGTGTAAGCTCTAATAATCAATCATCAGTTCGCCAATCACCAAATAAATTACCCACATTGACAGCACATGGAGATACTAACAACTAAATATTTTGCCTCCATATTTATGTATGTATGGTTTTCCTCAGACATTCACCATCCGATATTTCAGTTGAATTAATATGGATAAATACGGGTTTCCAGTAACTGATTGACAAATGAATATCAAACGAAGATCACTCTAATAAGACCCAATCTCAATGTCTCAACCTATTCGAGCATCTCACCAGCAACTTACATATCATTATGGAATGTGCGAATTTGAGTCTATATAACCACGTTTCAACACATAAACAACCAGTTATCTGGTTCAAGCGGCAATTGCTACCATACAATATGCCCCCCATTGAATTAATCTTACTTCTCAATCGCATCCCGAACTTCAAAAATTGACAAAGTAAATTATACTATATCAAACAAACAATTCAAGATTAAAAAAAAAAAAAATCAACGGTTCAATTTGAAAATCAACCCTAAATCTGAGAAACTGGAACCCTAACAGACTGCTGTTCTTCATTCCTTCCACCCACTCACAAATTCCAACATCCCAAAACCACAAACTAGGGCTTATAATTCCTATAATAAAGAAACCAACAACCTCTAACATGCGAATAATCGAACAAAATCAAATCATTTCGACCAATAGAGAGAACCCAAAGATTTAAAAGAGTAGAAAAAAAGGAGAAAAAGATTACCCGAAATTGCTGCTGCTTCTTGAAGTTGGAAGTGGAAATAAGGAGAAGCCAGCAATGGAGTTGGGTGTTGGGGTTAGCGATCGTCTTCTTGTTGTTCAGTTTCCGGTGGTGCGACTGCCATTAAAGAGGAAACAACTCTTCCGACTTGAGCAGCAAGCAAGGAATGGAACATTCTAGTCCCTGTGCCGTTTCGACTTTAACTTGTTGGGCTTTGCTTTCGGCTTTCCAACTCGTTGTGAATCAATGAATTGAATATTATATCCTAATAGAGCCTGGATACAATGGCCCAATTTAATCCTTCAAAATTTTTAGTTTTTTTTAGTATTTTATTTGGGTAACTTCCTTTTAGGTTTCTGACCATAAAAGTTCTCCCCCTTTAATTTTTTTCATACTACTTTTTAATGTTGTGTCTTTTTACATATCTATCTATATAATAAAAAATAAAGAAAGCTATCAAGTGACTCTCATTCAATAGGATTAAAATTAATGGTCCAGATCTAACCTCACAAAACATATTTTTACAAATTCAAATCCCCAAAACAACTCCTTTATTTATTTATTTATTTATTTATCTCTCTCTCATTCTCTCTCTATTTACTCATAAATTTATACTTTTAGATTTCAGGTTTGTAAATTTTCAGATTTTTTATACTTTTTTTTATTGCTCATGTTACATTGAAGTGTTTTTAACACGTATGTCCCTAACAAATATGCTAATATCATATTGTTACCGCTGATTTCGGTGTGGGGGCAATAGATAGAATTTATGGATTCTTGAGAAAACGAATTGGGCAAACCTGTTGACCTGTTGACCTTTACCAAATTGTTGACTTGGTCTCTTGCCGTTGCTGCGAACCTGTAAAATGTGCGATACACCGGGATGGATCCCGGCGACGCACCCTCCGACGCTCTTGTCAGTAATCTGAATAATTAAGAAAGAGCTTTTACTGGAAAAAGATCGATTACATTGCAACGGTGGGAGGAGAGGGGTTTTTATAGTCGCCTTAGGGATCCGTTTCGAGAAAAGAACTTATCTCTACTTCCCAGTGTGAATGGATAGAAGCGGTTAAGATCACTTCTTAGGGATAATTATGAATCCGAATTCTTCTTTATCCTTTTGGATTGGTTTGTAACGGGTTGGGACCCGTACCTAGTAAGACAGATACGTTTATGGGTTATTGGGCTTTGATGAAAAATCCAGTTCCCATTTCAGACCCATTTGTAGGTGAAATTACCGTTTTACCCCTGAGAACTTTAAGATTCGTGCCCGATTTGACGTCTAGATTTAATCTTAATTTTAGCCATATCACGAGTCCCCATACTCCTGAAGACTGAGTTTAACAGCCTTTGAGGAGTAGTTTGTTGTTCTAATGGCGTACGGGATTTTATTGGAGTTCTCGGGAGAGTTGGATCTAGCTCGGGGTGTAACGGTGTTATTATGAGCTTGTAAAATACCCAAAATTATTCTCAGATTTTTCTGGATTTTTTGTGATTTTTCCAGGTTTTTCTGAATTATTTTTTTGAATTTTTTATTCAATTTCCGAATTAAGTAATTAATTATTCTAATTTAATAATTATTAATTTCAGAATTTAAAATTATTTCCTGAATTTAATAATTATTTTTAGGATTTTTTATTAATTTTTTTCGATTTTTAATTATTTTTTTTCAGATTTTTAAATAATTAATTCAAATAAATAAATAAATAAATAAATACCTAATTAATCGCGACCGTTGATCTTGATCGGATGTGCATCGTGAGCAGTGCATTTTCCCTACAACCAGTTCGGAAATCCTTCTGTGCGGCAAAGGCGACGAGCGCGCGTGTCAAGCGCGGCGAGCAATCAGCGAAAGGCGGCGATCATTTTTTCCCGTAAAACGATCGGAAACACGTCTATGCGGCAACGGCGGCGAGCGCGCGGCGCACGCCGAGCAATTAGCGAAAGGCGGTGATCATTTTTTCCCGTAAAACGATCGAAAACACGTCTGTGCGGCAACGACAGTGAGTGCGCATCGATCGCGGCGAGCGATCAGCGAAAGCTACAGCGATCATTTGCTGTGAGCTCAGCGATGAATGCTGACGATCACCACGAGGAAGGAGCGCGACGAGAGAGGTCGGCAGTGGAGGAACTGCTTCGGAGCGGTGATGGGTTCGGAGTTCAGTTGCGAAGAAGCTCGACGATGGTAAGCTCGGCATGGGAGATGGGTTCGATGCCGAAGTGCTCGCTTGAGCTCTGCTTGAGTTTGGCGAAGCTAGGATGAGCTCGACGTCGATGGAGGAGTTTGACGAAGCATCGACGAGGAAGCTCCAAGTCAGATCTAGGAGGTTGAAAGGGCTCACCTCGTTTTGCTCTGCCACTAATGGAGGAGAGCCCGTCGTCGTGGAGGCTCGGAGCTCGTCAATGGGTTCGTAATGGCGAGGAAGAATGATCGAGCTCGACGTTAAGGGTGGAGGTGAGCTTGACGATGTTGTGGAGGCGAGCTCGATGAGGCAGTGGAGCTCGGCGCTGAAGCTGATGAGCTTGATGTCGATGAAGGGGCTCGACGTTGGCGGCGTGAGGTGATGGCGAGGTCGGCTTTGGAGGTTTTTGAAGAAGACGATGCCATTGATGGCCAATATGTTTTTCATTTTTGGCGGGAAAGATTGGAGGAGAAGAAGAGAACGGAGGAGTGAGGGTGTACAGGTTTGGATCGGGTTTGGGTCCAAACGGGTTTGGACCCGACCTGTTAACCCTTATCTCCTTCTTCTCTTTATTTGTTTGATTGTTTCGGGCGGATCTCATCCATCGATCTTGACTTGAGCACGGATTGCGAGGAGATTTTTTTCTTCTCATTTTTTGTTCGGGAATAGCTCTGTTCGGCGACTGCGGCGAGCTTGGCGAACGAAATGTTGAACTTGGAAAACGTCAACTGGTCAACGTAATTTTGGGTGTTTTCAGCTCGGAAACACGTCTGTTCGACATCTGCGGCGAGCTTGGCAAACGAAATGGTGAGCTTGGCGAACGAAATGTCGAACTCGGAAGACGTTTACTGTTCAATGCAATTTTGGGTGTTTTCAGCTCAGAAACATGTCTGTTCGTCAACTGCGGCGAGCTTGGCGAACAAAGTGGCGAGCTTGGCGAACGAAATGTCGAACTCGAAAGGCGTTGACTGGTCAACGCAATTTTGGGTGTTTTCAGCTCGGAAACACGTATGTTCGACATCTGCGGCGAGCTTGGCGAACGAAATGGCAAGCTTGGCGAACGAAATATCGAACTCGGAAGACATTGACTAGTCAATGCAATTTTGGGTGTTTTTAGCTCGGAAACATGTCTGTTCGTCAACTGCGGCGAGCATGGCAAACGAAGTGGCGAGCTTGGCGAACGAAATGTTGAACTCGGAAGGCGTTGACTGGTCAACGCAATTTTGGGTGTTTTTAGCTCGGAAACACGTCTGTTCGTCAACTACGGCTAGCTTGGCAAGCGAAGTGGCGACCCTTGCGAACGAAGTGGCGAGCTTGGCGAATGAAATGGTGAGCTTGGCGAACGAAATGTCAAACTCGGAAGACGTTGACTGGTCAACGCAATTTTGGGTGTTTTCAGCTCGGAAACACGTCTGTTCGTCAACTGCGGCGAGCTTGGCGAGCGGTTGTGTTGTAACTCACTTTCCCAGGGCTACGGAGGTCGGATCAGGGCGTGTGACCCCTTGTTTCGAAGCTAACTTAAATACCTACAACCTCTCTTTAGTGATAAGTCGAGGAATCATAATTCTTCATGGTCAAAATGGTCCCGCAACATACTTGTCTTCATGAAGTTGAGAAGTGCTTTATATGGCTCTTGGGAAGATTCATTCTTGGAGATGAGTTTAAGGAGCAACTCTAGGAGAGAGTTTTAGCTCTGAACTTGCTGAGAAGAGGTCCTTTCTAGAGGCGAGCGGAGCGGAGAGCTTGGCTCTAGGAGAGAGCCGCCTGGGAGACAAGTTTGAGGAGAAACTCTAGGAGAGAATTGTGCTCCAAACTCGTTGAGAATAGGTCCTCTCTAGAGGCGAGCGGAGCGGAGAGCTTGGCTCTAGGAGAGAGCCGCCTAGGAAACAAGTTTGAGGAGAAACTCTAGGAGAGAGTCGTGCTCCGAACTCGTTGAGAAGAGGTCCACTCTAGAGGCGAGCAGAGCGGAGAGCTTGGCTCTAGGTGAGAGTCGTCTTGGGGGATAAGTTTGAGGAGCAACTCTAGGAGAGAGTTGTGCTCTGAACTCGTTGAGAAGAGGTCCGCTCTGGAAGCGAGCGGATCGGAGAGCTTGGCTCTAGGATAGAGCCGTCTTGGGGGACAAGTTTGAATAGCAACTCTGGGGGAGAGTTTTAGCTCTGAACACTACAACACACGATGGATTTACCAGCATATATTCCCCGGCGTTTTACCAGAAACACCGGGATAGGAAGAGACCAAGAATGGGGCGTCAAATTGGATGGTTATACGCCGCCGGCCTCTATAAAACTCCAGGGAATTATGATATTCACCGGTATTTTTTATTGAAATGCCGGTGAAGGCCATATTCACCGGCATTTTAATAAAACATGCCGGCAAATATACAGATAAAATGTACCAAAAAATCTTCTCCCATTCACCAGCGTTTATAGTTAAAATGCTGGTATAGGGTTTGGAATATATTTTCCCCAAACCCTATACCATTTCCTCCTTCGATCCCAAAAAAACCGCAATTTTTTCCCCCCTCTCTCGCGCTTTCCCGCCTCTGCCTTGGCCGACATCGCTGTGCCCTCCGTCGCCGTCCCGTCGTCCGTCGTCCACTCTCTCAACCTCCCTCACTCCCGTCTAGATGCAAGTCTCCCCAACCCTCTCTCTCTCTCTCACTCGCATCGTCACCACCCTTCCCCCATGGCTGTCCCATCGCCCTTCCCCCTACCCTGCCGTCGGCACTTCCCCCATTGCCGCCCCCTTCCACTGCCATCGCCCTATCCCCCCCATCGTCGCCCCCCTTCTTTGTCGTCGCCCCTTCCTCTACACAAATCCTAGGTTTGTTCTTGAAATTTCTGAATCGTTTTATTTTTAAATTTTTGTTTCTGAAATTTCTACACAAACCCTAGATATGATGTAGTTGGTATGTTCTTGAGATTGGTTCTACAATTTTTCTTTTCTCTCTAATTTAACTTGCATGTATGTTCTTGAGGGTATACTTGTATGCTTGTATGACTAGGTATGCTTGTATACTATATTCCAGATTAATATAGTATATGGAATGCAACTTCCATAGAAGTTTGAGAATAAATGAGGGCATAATTCCTAATTTGGCCACAAAGTACTCAGAAGTGCCATTTTTGCTTCATGGAAAATTGAGGAGGATGTTGCTCATTGTATTAAATTGGCATGACCAAAGTTAAGAAGTTAATCTCTAGAAGATGAAGTAGAGGTCGATAATGTGGTTGATGTGGATGATGAGCTGGTAATAAAATGAGGGAGATCCACCAAATTTTTTCTGTTTGAAAAATATCGTCTCCTCTTCTATTTTTCAAGTGGATGGCATGGTGCAGGCCATGCTCAGATATTTCCATAACCCTCTCTTTTGATGGGGATTCCTTGGATAATCTCTAGAAGATGAAGTAAAGGTCAATAATGTATGATTTGAAACTTATGTTTCAGGTTAGTGCAGCTTCACGAGTTGCTTTTTGTCTTTTGTCTGAATTTGATGTATCTGAAGTTGCACACTATGATTTTTTTTTATATAGGAGCGACTAGTGATGAAAATTTTATTATCTAAACTTTATATACAATTATATCATGATGTCTAGATGAGTATCATTTTCTAAGATAATGTTCAAGCTTGTTGCTTGGGTTCGATAATGTGAGATTGTTCTTTGTCATTGGTTTTAAGTGATGATGAGATGGATTATGTAACTGAAGTTGCATACTATGAATTACAGAGGAGTGACTAGTGATGAAATAATCCTGTTTGAACTTATGCTGTGGTTTCAATTGACAGTTATCTCATGAGTATTATAAAAGTATAACTTTCATCTCAGTTACTGTCTTGTTTGTCTGAATTTGACTATTGATGAAAAAATCTTTGTAACTCAATATTTTGAACTCCATATTTTGGTTATGAATGTGATGAGATCACAGTATAGGCGTTATGAGATTACAATATTTTGAACTTATGTTGTATCATTTGGTTAATTTGGTGTTTGTGAAACTCACTCAAATACATTCTTTCGGTTTGCTATTTCTCTTCTTTGACATATGGGTTGGTTGGTTTTCTGCTGGATTACCTTTGTATCGCTGAATGGGTTAGTAGACTTTGTATTTGGTCTTATATGATATAGGAGTTGGTTAATGTTGCTTTGAGATTTGTGCATATGTATAGATGTCTAGATGAGAATCTTCGCTACCCCTTTCTTTTTCTTTCTTCTTTGATTTGTTTTCTCTTCATATCAGTGTTCTTCATTTTGGTGGTTTCTATTTTGTATTTGGGTATTATTATTATTATTTTTATTATTATAATTGTTATTTTAATTTAGTTTACTCTTCCCTTTTATTTAAGAGATTAGTTATTTAAGATACTCCCTATAAATGGCTTCATTTTCCTTGCTAATTTTTAGTCAGTCTGGTGCTTAAACAAGTTGTGGGGATATGCACTCCGTTCCTTCAGGAGAGGACTGAAACATGGAGGTGAGATTTATCATGGCTTTCTTATTATTATTATTATTTTGTTCTGCTCGATATACATACTCATGTTGTATGTGATTTTAAAAATATGTTTTGCTGGCATTTTGGGGTGGATTATATTTTTCTTGTTTGTGTGTTTGCTGGTCTATTTTGTATGTAACTCATGTTTTAAGCGATATCCTTACTTATATATAATCTAGATTTGCCTGTGGTTAAAACTTAAAACTTAAAACTACTTTATTTCATATGTCATACTCAGTCGAAGATGCAACTCCAAATCTCTATGGATTGCATATTTTATAACGATGGAACTCCTTGTGCATTTTTTTCTTAAGTTGTATAAATGATTCTCATGGATTGCTTTTCATATATGGAGAAATACCTAAAATGGTAATATGATCTCTGTAAAGCAATTCATTTTTTGATGAAAAAGGAAGGTTAGCTGGCTTGTTATTCCAGTGTTTGTAGAGCCCTGAATGCACATGTTTTCAGGTTCAGTTTTATTTCTCAAATTTCTGCGCATTTTACGAATGTTTAGAAAGGATGCTTTGCTGTATTAATAAAGAAATATTCCTTTACCTCTCTGCTTAGTATATTTAGTTGCTTCAAATGCAAAAGATGTATGCCGAGCTCTGACTGATTTCAGCCTGCTTGCATAATTGAGTCACTTCTTTCCTTTATCAGTGAGCAGATCTTTCTTTTTCTCTGTTGAGTCATTTATTTGCTCTATTGTGAGCCTGAGCCTGCTTTGTAATTCATGCAGAGCTTCGGATTGATTTGAGTGTGCCCCCATAATTGAGTTATTTATTTATTTCTTCGGATTGATTTGAAGGGGTAGCACTTGATGCTATTAACTCTTGTGGTGGTATCTAATTTTGTTTCAAAGCTTCTCTTTTTCACTTAGTGTCCACCCAGAAATGGAGATGAGATGAGATGGATAATGTATCTGAAGTTGCACACTATGATTTTTTATATAGGAGTGACTAGTGATGGAAATTTTTTTATCTAAACTTTATATACAATTATATCATGATGTCTAGATGAGTATCAGTTTCTAAGATAATGTTCATGCTTGTTGCTTGGGTTTGAAAATGAGATTCTTCTTTCTCATTGGTTTGAAGTGATGATGAGATGGATTATGTAACTGAAGTTGCATACTATGATTTACAGAGGAGTGACTAGTGATGAAATAATCCTGTTTGAACTTATGTTGTGGTTTCAATTGACAGTTATCTCATGATCATTATAAAAGTATAAGTTTCATCTCAGTTAGTATCTTGACAGTGAAAATAATCTTTTTCACTCTTTGTAACTCAATATTTTGAACTCCATATTTTGGTTATGAATGTGGTGAGATCACATTATTATGTTTATGAGATTACAATTTGATGATATTATACTATTATGCTTCATTCATATATATTATAATGGGTCTCTTTTAGTTTTACAATTGGTTTTGATTAATAAGAGTGATGAAGGTTTTTTTTTTTTACTTTTTTTATTTTATTTTTTTAAATATAGCTACACCGGCATTTTTACAAGCGCCGGTGTAGCTTTCAGCAAAAAACTGACAGTCTATACCAGCATTTTAAAAATGCCGGTGTAGGTGATGGCCGAAAATAGTACTTCCAAACGAAACCACATATTCCCCGGCATTTTTACGACCGCCAGTGTAGTTTTAACCTACACCGGCGGTCGTAAAAAATGCCGGTGAATGTTCCTAAGCTACAGCGACACACGATTCAGTAACACTTGCACCGGCGATTTATAAAACGCCGGTGGTATCTACAGCAGGGTTTATAAATGCTGGTAAATGTGCAAAAAAACGCCGGTAAAGACTGTTAGTCTTGTAGTGGAACTTGCTGTGAAGAGGTCCTCTCTAGAGGCGAGCGGAGTGCTTGGCTCTAGGAGAGAACCGCCTGGGAGACAAGTTTGAGGAGCAACTTTAGGAGAGAGTTGTGCTCCGAACTCGTTGAGAAGAGGTCCGCTCTGGAGACGAGCGGAGCGAAGAGCTTGGGTCTAGGAGAGAGCCGTCTGGGAGACAAGTTTGAGGAGCAACTCTAGGAAAAAGTCGTGCTCTGAACTCGTTGAGAAGAGGTCCGCTCTGGAGGCGAGCGGAGCGGAGAGCTTGGCTCTAGGAGAGAGCCGTCTTGGGGGAAAAGTTTGAGGAGCAACTCTAGGAGAGAGTTGTGCTCCGAACTCGTTGAGAAGAGGTCCGCTCTGGAGGTGAACAGAGCGAAGAGCTTCACCAGGCTCTAGGAGATAGTTGGGCGTATAACTTGTCGTTTGAGTCCGACAAGTTTGTAGAAGCGGCCCAGAGAGGGGGTTGGTTTCGACCTACCGTTTGGACCTGGTAGGCTTGTAGAAGCAACTTTCGGATGGAGTTAGCCTCCAAACTTGCTATTTGAACACAACATGCTAGTAGAGGCAACTCGATGAGTGAGTTGGGTACCATATCGGATTCTTGAAGGTGAACTAGTTGCGGGAGATCCTCTAGGACGAGCTGGGCTCCAACACCCTTACATGGAGTGAAGGAGTTGCTGGCTTGGCTCGGGAGAGGAATTGAGCACAGAGCTCACTGATGAGGATTGTCGAGCCGTACGAGCAACTACAAAGGTGAGTCAGGCCTTGGGGATAGCCCTGAAAGAGCCAGTGTTCGAGCCTGCTTGTTGGTATCAACCAGTTTCGGGAGTAGTTCAAATGGTCGTGTCGAGCCCTGAACCCACATACTTGCAAGTTGTGAGGGCGATTTTCGAGCCATGATTGTGAACTCCGAACCAATTTTTTTAAGATTTATCAATGGTTGTGGGAGCAATTTCGAATGGAGCGCATCCGAAGCCTGGTGGATCATCATGAGAGTTTTAAAACTCTCGATGTGGTCGGTGGGGTCCGACTCCCCATTGTATGACTCAAAGTTAAGGGGCTTAAAGTTTTGCGGGACCGGGGCTTCCATTATGGCTCGGGAGAATGGGGGCCTACTCGGGCTGAAATTCCTCGCCTGTTGTTCCTCTTTTCTGTCAATTCGGCCGAGGTGCCTCTCCATCTCATGGAGACGGCGGTAGACTGAGTCTTCTCTCTGATCATATCTTGCCGAGCCCCGGGACTCATCTTCGTACGAGGGTGGACTGGGGCTGCGGCAATGGTAGCTTGGAGATGGACGAGGACTGGGAGTGTGAAGGCGGTGGCTCCTAGCTGGCTCGTGAGTAGGTGGCCTCTAGTCGTTATTTGGGGCAATTTTGAGGGCCCGTAAGACTGCCGCTTAGAAGTCTTGAAGCTCTGCCCTTGTGACTAGTGCCTCTCCAGCTTGGCGGTCCCTATGGGTGGCTCGGCTTACTGGAGAATGAGTTCTTCGCCGATGACACTGAGGGGACTCTCTTCGCCTCCTTGGGGGAGGGGATCTTCTGGTCCTCGGTCGGCGGGGGGTCCGGACTCTTGAGGCCCCTGGGTGCTCAAGTTGATGGACTCCCCCAAGGACTCGCCATCCATTCAGGCGAGTTCGGAGGACGACCCCCTTTTGTGGTCGGCAATCACTTGACGAAGATCCCGCTCGGGAGGGCTTTGAGAAGCCATAGATTCAACTGAAGGATTGGGACCCACGACATGGTCATAAGGAGGATATTGCTTCGGACGACTCCGACGGGAGTCCCCCTGGGCAGTCCCCTGAGACCCTGGAGGAGCCTATTAAGGAGGAGCACCTTGAGCTGGAGGAGGGGGAGGAGGAAGAGAAGTGGTTCTTCGGCTGGAGACCGCTGCCTTCTCCTTCTGTTTTGGATGCATGGCTTGAAACCAGTCTCGCTAATGAAGTTAGGTCGGGTTGCTTTTTCGGTTCCCACAGACGGCGCCAATCTGTTGCTGCTGATTTCGGTGTGGGGGCAATAGATAGAATTTATAGATTCTTGAGAAAACGAATTGGGCGAACCTGTTGACCTTCACCAAATTATTGACTTGGTCTCTTGCCGCTACTGCGAACCTGTAAAATGTGCGATACACCGGGATGGATCCCAGTGACGCACCCTCCGACGCTCTTGTCAGTAATCTGAATGATTAAGAAAGAGCTTTTACTGGAAAAAGATTGATTACCTTGAGGAGAGGGGTTTTATAGTCACCTTAGGGATCCGTTTCGAGATAAGAACATATCTCTACTTCCCAGTGTGAATGGATAGAAGTGGTTAAGATCACTTCTTAGGGATAATTATGAATCTGAATTCTTCTTTATCCTTCTGGACTGGTTTGTAACGGGTTGGGACCTGTACCCAATAAGACAGATCCGTTTATGGGTTATTGGGGTTTGAAGAAAGACTCAGTTCCCATTTCAGACCCATTTGTAGGTGAAATTACCATTTAACCCCTGAGAGCTTTAAGATTTGTGCCCGATTTGAACTGTCCCGATTTAATCCCATTTTTAGCCATATCACATATATACCTTTAAAAAATGTGTATTTTCATATATGCCCCTAACAATATGATCTCATTTCTTATTTACCCTTAAATGTTGTCTCACTACGTGTATTTAAAATTTATAAGATGAGTGGCAAATTTGGCTAAAAAACATGATAAAGAAGATGAAATTACAAAGATGTACTGTAAATTTGTCCATTTATTAAGAAAACTAAAGAAAAATTGAGAATTATTGATGTGTTTCAGTTGGTTTTATAGTCGACTAAGTTTATAAAAAGTAGGAGGAAGAAGCTTGACTAGTGGAGGAAGGGTATTTCAGTCATTTTACATAAAATCTATTAAATAAAATTGTATATTTTATACATTTTTATGTTTTTAATGTAGTTTTAAGGGGTAACTAAGAGGTTGGACACACATTGTCAGGGGTAAATATGAAAATACTCATTTGTGAGAGGTATATGTGATATTAATTATTTTTCAACATATACTAATGGAAACATGAACTTTTATTTACAACTAATTATTGTTTTACTATTCAAACTTGAGCTACATAATTGTTATTTTACTGTTTACAAGACTTTCATATGTTGTATCGTTCCGAAGACGTGCCGTAGGCATGTGCCCACAGGCAAATCTAGTATAAAATAAAACACACAAAAAAAGCTATTAAGTGGCTCTTCTTCAATAGTAAGAAAATCAATTGTCTAGATCTAAGCTCCCAAAAGACAATTCCCCCCCCCCCCCCCCCCCCCCCCCCCCAAAAAAAGTTTTCCCCCAAAACTCAAATTCAAATCCCCTCCCCCCCCCTAAAAAAACAACTCTTTTATCTATTTAATTATTTCTCTCTCTCTCTCTCTCTCTCCCTCTCTCCCCCCCTTCCCTATTCAGATCAGTTTGCTCCCTATATTTCCCAAACCAGAGAGCTTCAATTTCTTTCTCTCTCTCCCCTAGGATTTTTAAGCCACAAGCTCAAAATTTCTAAAACCATTTTCTTAAACCTTCGCTTCCATTCCATTGGCGACGCCTCTATCGTCCTCTCAAGCGCAAATCTCAAAGAAAATCCAAATCCAAATCCAGTGTCGAACCCCAATTAAGAGGTCATCACCGATATCTGATCTGCTGCTGATTCTGTATCGGCAACTCCCCTCCACCAAATCGAGTGTGAATATCAAGCAACTTCGTATCAGCGACTCCCCTCCCACCGAATCGAGAGCCTCTACATGCGATGCGGCGACTCTAATTTCATCTCATTAACCGAATTCTCATTCTAATTTTTAATTTTGTATGTGCAGGGAATTACTCAGTTTTTTGCTGACTCGAATTTTGTGTGTACATGGGATCTAAGTCAGAGAGGTATGATTGTTTTATTTTTGGGTTTAAAATTTTTTAATTTGGTGATTTATTTGATGAGTTTTTTTTTTTGTTTTGATTTAAGGTGTATGCAAGTGAGAGATGGATTATTTGGTGGTCTCAATTTGGGCTTCCAAACCATAGCAGGATAGGTAAGCTGATCAGCAACCTAAAATAACTTGGCAAATCTGCAACATTAATTCCTTTATTACAAGAGAATATACTATCGTGAAGTGTTCCCTTCACTGGTTATTAGAAACCATGGATAACATAACATATAAGAACTTTTAGTGTATGTTTGGATATATAGGATTGGAATGACTGGAGTTTACCAGTGAAGGGTACAAACTCTGCACTCAAGAAAGACAGCTAAAGTAAATTTGTTATTGATCAATTTTGATTTTTTTTATAAAGGTGCAATGGGAAGACAAAGTGGAGATAAAAGAAATAATTAGCTTGGATTAGAGTTTTGAGAACTTCATGTATTACATTTTGGTTGAAATAATAATAAGAGGTATTTCAATTGCAAACTGAGTCTCAGACAAACAAATGTTTAGATTATTAGTATTGTAGATACCTTCACACCTACACTTGGGTTACCATTGTATTTAGACATGCTCATAGTGGTTATGGGATTAGAGTAAGCTCTATAAAACTTATATGATCATGTCCTTGCATAACTATTACAAGTATCTAAAGTGATGCTGAAATTTAAAAAATCTCTATGCAGTGTTTCTAACAAACTATATGCATTCCAGGTAAGTTCAAGCTAATGATCAAGAAGGCGATGGTTGAGCTTAAAGGTAGATATGCTGCTTTCTCATATAATATGTTTCCTACTTCAATTAATTTGTTGGACCTCTAAAACTATTTTATATAATCTAACAAGGTGCACCGTTCCGAAGATGTGCCATAGGCACGTGTCAACGGGCAAACATAGTACCCCTATAAAACTTAGCTATTTTTATATATCATCTAACAAACTTTGTAAAATAAATAAATAAATAAATTATATATAACCCCCAACAGAATATTAAGTTACTTAAAAAAATCTCTGAAACGTAAAATACAAATTTGTAATACCTAAACTGCCCCTTTATTTTGTCACCTTTCCTAACTAAATCACTCATAATGAACCAAATTTATCCCTCATTTTGCATTCCTCCTCCTCATTCCTCCCCCATCTTCTTCCTTCATCCCTTCTCCTTTCAAATATCTTAGCATGATTAATGCCAATATTTATTCTACTTTTTCAAAAGTATTAATAAAGTTTAAAAATATTAAAGATATTAATTTTCTCAATTTTTAGGAGAAGATTATGATTGGCTAGGTTTGACAGATCAATGTTGATGATGGAGGTGATCCACTAGGAAATTGGGAATAGATCCATGGTGAGAAGGAATGGGCTGTGGTGGTAGAGGGAGTTTGGTGTGGTTTTCATTAAAATTTGTTGGATAACAAGTAAGATGAGGGACACATTTAAGGATTCAATAAAATAATAACAAGAAGCAAAGGAGATGATTAAAATAAAAAGGAAGCATAATGAAGGAGGAATAAAAAGTGAGAAAATTTTTGAGTTCAATAGGAGTGTTTTAGCTACGGAAGATGATAAGAGATGTGTAAAATTGGGAATGGAACCATCCTAAGAGGGAAGGTGGTGTGGAGATGGAAAGAATTTGGCATGGTTTTCATTATAATTTGCTGGATAAACAAGTAAGATGAGAGAGACATTTAAAGATATTATATTTAAGGATTTTTTAAAAAAAAAAGCAAAGGAGGTGATTAGAATGAAAAGGAAGCATAATGAAGGAGGAGCCAGATCAAGGTTGAGGTTGGAGGCGATTTACTAAGAAACTGGGAATAGATCGGGGGTGTGGTGGTAGAGGAAATTTGGTGTGGTTTTCATTATAATTTGTTGGATAAGTAAGCCAGATGAGGGACACATTTAAAGATTCAAGAAAATAAAAGCAAGAAGCAAAGGAGATAATTTAAAATAAGGATAAATTTCACAACACCCTACTGAGTTTTTATCAATTTGCACGCCACCCTATTAAACTTTGATTTTGGAAACTTAACCTACTAATGTTATATCCCGTTAGGTGTTTTACCCTACTCCGTTAGTTCAGTATCATGTGCGGTCACATAACACGATTATTTTTTTAAAGTAATTTACCTTTCTATTCATTAAGTTTTATAGATTAAAATTAATTTAATAATTTAATAATGGGTTTGAATAGAGTTCATGTTTGAATTTGGGTTAGATATAAATCTTAATCGGTTTGAATTAGTGTTCAGGTTTGAGAGAGAGAGAGAGAGATGACTTTGGGTTGACTTTAGTTTTTTTAGGATGGAAAGAAAAGTGGGAGGAGAGAAAGGGGGTGATGGATTTGGGTTATTGAGGAAAATAAGCAACCTGGCCAAGCTAAATTGGTGGAATTTGAATAGTTATCCTTAATTAATCAGGATCAAGGCTAATAGCAAGCACCTACACCATCGATCAATGCTAAAATTAGGAACTATATATACCATATTTGTATCAAATGTTTCTGTCTTTAGTATCTCTGTTATATGTAGTAAATCCTTCTATTTCCTTATATAGATTCATATATTTGATAAGACTTGCATTAAGATGTGATTTGATATTGTGAAATCTACAAATAGTAGTCATTAATGCTCTTCTTCTCAAGAGATTTGAGAGGAGAAAATTTTGAAGACTTTCATTTCTTTATGGTATCAAAGCTCTAGGAAAAAAACAACGTTATAAATCATGTCAATCTGTTGCTCCAAGCTTAGCTAAGTATCCTTAACCAGCCTCTATTAATGTTAGTGACTTTGTTTCAATTAACACGGACATGGAATTGGTTGATATTCTAATCCCAGATAGACTTTTTACTTGGTCTAACATACAAGCAACCCATATAATGACAAAACTAGATAGAATGCTAGTTCCATTAGATTGGGAGGCTAAATTTCCTCTAACCTGCACCAAATCCCTTCCGAAACCAACATCAGATCATGTCCCCATAGTGTTGTCCACTGGCGAATTGAAAGCCAGGAAACTAGCAAAATTCAGGTTCGAGAAGGCTTGGCTTGAAATTCAATGCTTCCACCACATGGTTTTGAAAAAATGGGCTATTCCCACATGGGGGACAGAAGTGGCAGCAGTTTGGTGTGAAAAAAATCCACAGACTATGTTCCATGCTTAGAAAGTGTAATCGCACTAGATTTGCGACAATCTGGAGGACCAAATAGGCTTTTTTGGAGGGCATCGATGAACTAGAAAGTTTAGAGGAAAATAGTGACCTCATGTAAGCTGAATGAACTGGTTACTAAATCTAAGGGAGGACATCGCCCAACTATACAACTTACAAGAAATTAAATGACAACATAGGTTGAGAATTTCGTGGCTCAAAGAAGGAACGCGAATACAACCTTTTTCCATCAAGTAGCTAGTGTGCGTCGGACATCCAGTCTTATCCTCTCGGTCTAGACAGATGCAATGATGTACAGGAAGAGGTGGAAGTAAAAAAAAAGTCTTCCAGAATCACTACAAAATCCTTCTTGGTTGTAAAATAGACTTTAGAGCCCCACTTATGGTGATTTTTGGTAGCAAAGATTAGAAAACATTGGTCATGCCCTGGTGGATACCGAAGTACCATTTATGGAGGAGATGGTGAATGAGGTAGTCTCTCAGATGGGCTGACAGAAAGCAGAAGGACCAGACGGGTTCCGATATTATTCTACCTTCTGGGAGGATATTAAAGATGACCTTATGGCTATTTTGGTTGAATTTTACAACCATAGAGTAAAATTGGGCAGACTCAGTACTGCAGAAGTAATTATTATTTCAAAAAAGGAAGACCTACGCAGAGTTGGTGACTGTCTCCCCATTAACCTTCTTAACTGCTCGGTCAAGATAATCACCAAGATCCTTACCAACATACTAGAAGGAGTGATGGACAGATTGATTAGTAGAGAACAGGCCAGCTCCACCAAAGGGCGATGCAATTTCAACTGCGTAACCATAGCGGAAGAAACCATCCATCAATGTCACATCTCGAATGATAGATGTAGTGCCCTGAATTTTCAATATGATATCTCAGAAATACGTGACACAATTCTCAGCATCTACCTCAATGTAATAGTAAACATAGTTAAACACAGAATTTTTTTCAACTTTTATTACACCAATTTCTTACAAAGCACAGCGGAAAACAAACACCTCGAATTACAATTTCTTTCTTTTACAACACATTCTTTTACAATTTGCATCAGCCACATTATCATTCTACCCCATGCATCCAAATTCCAAGCAATAGGTACCTACCTGTAAAACATAAGGCTAGAGTAATCCTAACCCCTAAAACTACAGTGGTTAGCCATAACGATGTGAGTGGCATCAAAAAAATACAATATAATAAAACATAAAGAATAAAGTCATAATCAACACATACCAACAGTAGTAACGAATGAAAATGAAATAACAATAAATAAAGCATGAAAACCTCGAGTGAAACTAGACGAAGTGTCAAGTGTAGGAAAATAGAAAACAAACATGCAGAAAACCAAATCAAGAAAACACAAATGCAATATAATGACTCTCTAATGCATACTTGTCAGATTCTATGCATTCCATATTACATAGGTCTGGTGCATGCCCTTACCGTTTTCCACTTTATAGGGTTAGATCCCTCGTTATGCAACTAATCCTACTACGGTGATAGAAACAAGATCCTGATTACTCCGCGAATAGGCCTGACTACTCTCGATGTGCAAGCATCAAGTAAGAATAGCTCAAAAAAAAGAAACCGGAGAATCACTTTCCTGCTGTGTACCCCACGAATAGGCCTGCCGACCCTCGACGTGCAGATACACAAGTACATCCCGTGAATCGGCCTACCGACCCTCGACATGCGAATACACTTGTATGTTTTGTGAATAGGCTTGCAGACCCTCGACACGCGAACATACCAATGTCCTCTCGAGACAGAACAACACATAGTCCTGGAACGCATCCGTTGGACTAGACCCCTAGAGCATATACTTACGTTTCCCAAGTTCTATCACATCTTCACTAGTTCCTGTCCTTAGGTTGATTATTAATAATACATAAATTCCTCCTCTCTAGAGTTAGTGTATCCTGCCGGACTTAATTCCACAAAACAACCCCAAGACCCAACTGGTCAAAATCCACAAAATATCATCTGCCAGTTCACAGAAATCCCACTCAACTCCTAGAGATTCACAAATCGAATATCAACAGAAAATCTTTCATTAAAACTCTTAATTCCATCATCAAAATGTTTATATCAAGAAAACTTCTTTAATCAACAAAATCCAAATTCATTCAATATACTCACAAATTTTCAGAACTGAAATAAGATATTAAATCCATTAAATAACTGAGAATCATATTTTGAAGTCGTAGAAAATCACATAACATCAATTTCTTCAAAAACCGTACATATTTCACTTTCTAAAGTCATAGAAATAAAATTTAAATTTGATTATAATCAAAATATAACTCTCTGTAAAATACTATAATCTGTAGCAAAAAATTTATCTAAAACAGTAGATCAATAATCTATAAGTTCGTAAAAATAATCATTCAAGGAAAACGACGAAAAACTCAACAAAACAATCAGCAAAACCACTGACGGTCGACTGTCAAAGGTAGTTCAAAAAGAGGTAGTCGACTGTCAGGCCAAAAATCCAAAATCCAAGAGCTGTCATTCGATTGACATTTCATGTGTTATTTCGTGCGGTCGACTGTCATGTTCGAAAATTCACAGCTTTGAATTTCGTGCACTTTTCTACTGATATATCGTTTAATCTTTGTAAAATCATAAATTTGTAAAACACAATTTCTGAGATGATCAAATACAACTTCACTAACATACTCGAGTTTATAAAACTAATCAAAATCTCATCAAATTTGTAAAAGAGCAAATTTTCATCAAATTTCTTCAAAACAGTAAAACATATTCATATATGTATATATATAGGTATATGCACTAGTTAGAACATCAAGAAATCACTGATTATAAGTAGCATTTTGTTTATTTCAATCTCAGTATCAACATACATCGAAATCCCCTTGAAAATATCACAAAACTAAAAAAAAATCAACTTCGGCCTATAATGCATCAAACCCGAAAATCAAACCCCATATAATCTTTAAAAACCTGATCTTTTTGATCCATAAAAGTCCTCTTGCAATTCATTAAACACACATACAACTTCTTACATCAGTTTGCCTATGAATATATGCAATCGCAACATGTATTAGTCTAGTTCTTTTCATCAAAATACCCAAAACAGATCGTATATATATATACATTCACAGTAAAGATTCATCTTTTATCCACTTCATGCCAACTCATTATGCGTACCCAAATCAGTAAGAATATGATACAAAACAACATACTCATGATTTCTATTAGGTTCTTTAACAATCTCAAGTCATTTATGTAGGGTTTTAATCATCAACAGAATAGTTTTTATGAAAAGATTTAATTTTTATTCATCCATCAATCAACAATTCATTATATCATCACACAATTCTCTAACATGATTTCTAATAGACAAATCATTACATACAACATGCATAGAACAGTAAGAGAGCAAACATATGTCACTCACCTTATTGGAGAATCCATCAAAATAATAAAGAGAATAAGAAAAGTCATTTCTTTCGCAAGAAAATTCAAGATCCTCGCTTCGAAACTCCAAGAAATCAATAATAAAGAAAAACCTTTGTTTTGTGCAGCAAAGAGACGGCTGCAACTTCTCCTTTAATAGGTCGGAATTTAGGTATTAGGGTTTTGAGAAGATTTTGCAAATTATCCCTTTAGAATATATCTTTACATATATAAATCTTTATACTAGGAAATTAGATTAACCAATTCAATTGAGATTTAAAATCAAAATAACTATCCTGATTCTGGCCGGCACTGGTTTCAAACCCAGAAAACGAATTTTGTAATTTTTTCCTCTAAGTGGCAATTTTGCAAAAAGACCATTCTTTAACAAATTTGCGAAATAAACCAAATCTATGAGAACAAAAAGTAAACTCTTTACCTCTGAGTTGGCTAGTCATCATGCTCAACCCAGAAAAATGAAATTCTGGAGTTTTTACTCCAAGTGGTAATTTTGCACAAAAGCCCATCTTTTTGTAATATTTGCAAATATGCCAAATAAATATTCGAAAATCCTGAAAATTCATACATAATACCTACTAATAAATTTTAGGTTTCTCCAAAATAATTTCTGACTTTAAACTTTCCAAGAAAATATTTGCACGTGTTTTGCACATGTAAAAGATAAATTTCAGAAAAATATTTATTAAATCACAAAAAATCATTTTAATTCATTTATTAACCTTAAAAATATTATTTAAAAATCTAGGGTGTTACATCACTCCCCTTAGAATAGTTCTGTCCTCAGAATTACTACTAATAAGGACCAAACAATATAAGCAAAAGGAAATGCAATCACATAATTGGAAATACAGTTTAAGGAATTCAATTACACAAGAGAATACAATTTAATCAAAAGAATACAATCATACAAAAAGCTCAAGAAAATCCTTCTGCATGCGATCCTCCGGCTCCCAAGTAGCTTCTTCAAACTGCTGGTTCCTCCACAATACCTTGACCGTAGGTATCACCTTATTCCTCAACACATTCTCCCTACGATCAACAATCTTTACAGGCTGCTCCTTATAACTCAAGTTCAACTGTAGACCTTCAGGCACTTCCACCAACTGATGATTCCGATTCGACACATATTTCCTCAACATCGACACATGGAACACATCATGCACATGCACCAATTCCTCCAGTAACTCCAACTTATATGTCGTTTTACCAATCCGCCCCAAAATCCTGTATGGCCCAATGTACCTTGGCGCCAACTTGCCTCCCTTTCCAAACCTGATCACTCCTTTAGTTAGAGACACCTTGAGAAAGACTGCATCCCTAGCCTCAAACTCCAAATCCCTTCATCGAGTGTCTGCATAACTCTTCTGCCGACTTTGAGCCTCAACCAACCTCTTATGAATCCGCTCGACCTTCTCCGATGTATGCAGCACAATCTCAGGCCCAAACATATGCCTCTCACCAACTTCATACCAACAAGCAGGTGTCCTGCACTTCCTCCCGTACAGAGCTTCATATGGAGCCATCCCGATACTCGCATGGTAACTATTGTTATAAGCAAACTCAACCAATGCCAAGTACCTCTCCCAATTGCCACCAAAATCCATAACAAAAGCCCTTAACATATCCTCCAATACCTGACTCACCCTTTCAGTCTGACCATCAGTCTGTGAATGAAAAACGGTACTGAAATTGGTTTTGGTACCCACAGCTACTTGCAAACCCTTCTAAAACCTCGATGTGAACCTCGTATCTCTGTCGGAAACAATCGACACAGGAACTCCATGAAGTCTCACAACCTCATCAATGTACAGCTCTGCCAGTTTCTCCAACGACTAAGTAATCTTCATGGACAAAAAGTGAGCTGACTTGGTCAAACAGTCAACACTAACCCAAATTGAGTCATTGCCCTTCGGACTCCTCGGCAACCCTGTGATGAAATCCATGCTGATATTCTCCCACTTCCATTCTGGAATAGGAAATGGCTGTAACAAACCTCTAGGCCTCTGATTCTCTGCTTTCATTTGCTGGCAAGTCAGACATCTTGCCACAAAGTCTGACACATCCCTCTTCATACTAGACCACCAAAAGTGCTGTTTGATGTCCTTGTACATCTTTGTGCCTCTAGGATGTACTGACAACAAGGTACTATATGCCTCTTGTAAGATACTCTCCCTCAAATCTGCATTCACCAGAACACACAACCTCTCACCCATCCATAGAACTCCTTCTTGGACACGGAACTCTGATAACTTGCCTTCAGAAATCTGCTGCAACATCCTCTGAATCTCTACATTTGATTTCTGACCCTTCATAATCTGCTCTCTCAAAGAAGGCTGCAACCTCAATTGAGCCAAGGATGCTCCCAAATCCTGCAGTACCACTTTGATACCTGCCTGATCAAACTCTGCTGCCAACTTGCTCTGAGTAGTGATCAAACTCGAAAAACTGCTCTTTCGACTAAGCCCATCAACCACCACATTCGCCTTGCCTGGATGATACTTGTGATCTCAGGATGAATGTCTTCCAACACTTCCAACCACCTTCTCTGCTGAAGTTTAGATCCTTCTGTTGATAAATATACTTCAGGCTCTTGTGGTTGGTATACATGTTGACCTTCACTCCATATACATAATGCCTCCACTGCTTCAAGGCAAATATAATAGCTACCAATTCCAAATCATGCGTTGGATAGTCCTTCTCATGCGGACACAACTGCCTCGAACCATATGCAATAACCTTCCCTTCTTGCATCAAGATGCACTCCAAACATCTGAGGGACGCATCACTGAAGATATCATAGTCCTTCCAAGCTTGTGGCAAAGCTAAGATAGGTGCAGTTGTCAACCTCTCCTTTAGCTCAAGGAAACTCGCCTCACACTTATCAGTCCAAGTAAATGTCACATTCTTCCGAGTTAACTCTATCAAAGGAACTGCGATCTGTGCATAGTCCTGAATGAATCTCCTGTAGTACCCAGCTAAATCCAAGAAACTTTTGACTTCCTTCACTGTCATTGGTCTGGGCCAATTCTTCATAGCTTCAACCTTCTGAGGATTGGTGGCCACTCCCTCCTTAGAAAGGATATGACCAAGGAAAGCTACCTCAAACTTCCAAAACTCACAATTCAATAGCTTGGCATACAAGTTATGCTCCTGTAACTTCTTCAATACCTCTTCCAAGTGCTTAGAGTGCTCTTCCTCTGACTTCGAATATACTAGAATATCATCAATAAATACCACCACGAAGGAATCAACAAACGGCCACAAAATCCGATTCATCATATCCATGAACACTGCTGGTGCATTCGTCACTCCAAATAGCATCACCAAAAACTCATAGAGTCCATGACAAGTTCTGAAAGATGTTATACTCACATCTTCCTCCTTAACTCGAACTTGATGGTACCTTGACCGCAGATCAATCTTCGAAAATACAGCTGCTCCCTGAAGCCTATCAAACAGATCATCAATCCATGGAAGCGAATACTTGTTCTGAATAGTTATCCTGTTCAACTCCCGATAGTCAATGCACATCCTTATTGACCCATCCTTCTTCTTCACTAACAACACTGGCGCTCCCCACGGTGAAGTACTCGGTCTGATGAATCCCTTACTCAGCAATTCCTCAATCTGCTTCTTAACTTCATTCTGCTCTACAGGTGCCATCCTGTGCGGAGCCTTAAAAAACGGAGCCTTAGAAATCGGAGCACTTCCTGGCTGAACATTAATACAGAACTCAACATCTTGCTGCGGCAATAATCGCGGTAAATCTTCCAAGAATACCGTAGGAAAATCCCTGACAACTGGAATGCCTCTGACTTGAATCATCAACTTAGATACCATTGTAGTCACTTTTTGGTCCTTCTTCTTTTCCTGAAAAGTCACTATGGGACCTCCTAGTGTTTTTACCAGCACCTCTTTCTTCTTGCATTCAATTGTGGCATCATATATTGTAGCGCCCCGAATTTCTAATATAATATCTTAGAAAATACGTGGCACAATTCCCAGCATCAAATTCATTGTAATAGTACACATAGCCCAAAAACACAAATAATTTTATTCCAAACCTTTATTACATCAATCTTTACAAACACAGCGGAATACAAAACACCTTGAATTATATCTTTCTTTTACAACACTTCTTTTTACAAAGTTTTACACAAAGCTCTATTACATCAGTTTATCTCCAAAACTATCCCAAGCATCCAAATCTCCAAACTCTATGCAACAACCTGTAAATATGAGGCTAGAGATAACCCTAACCCCCAAAACTAAAGGGGTCAGCCATAAATGGTGTGAGTGACATAAAAGCAAATAACATAAATGAACATTAAGCATGAATTCTTAAACAACGGTAATAAACAAGAATACATAAAATATGACGTAGCAAGGAAACATGTAAACAACAAGTGAAACTAAACTAAGTGTCAAGTGTAGAAAACAGGAAAACTACATGCATAAAACCAAGTCAAGAAAACACAAATTCTATATGCGGACTCTCTAATGCGTACTTGTCGAAGTCTATGCATCCCATTCTACATAGGTTCGGTGCAAGCCCTTAACGTCTCCAAAATATAGGGTTCAATCCCCGCTATGCAACTAATCCTAACACGATGACTACTACGAGATAACGATAAATTGTGAGTATTAGCCCATGCCCAATAATTCCGGAGTTAAATCCCACACCACGAGCAATGACACCTCATCACAAGAATACCACATGTGCGTCGCCTCGCCCCCGGAGATCAATCACTCTCAATACCGCAGATCGGATACCCGGCTATCAATCACTCTCAACACCGCAGATCGGATACCCGGCTATCAATCACTTTTAGTGACTCTCAATACCGTAGAATATACCCGACCCCGGAGATCAATGACTCTCAATACCGCAGAATAAATCTGACCCCAGAGATCAATGACTTTTAACACCGTGGAACATACTGAGGTCCATAACCCACGTTCCCGTTCATCATATCACCACTAGTGCCTGTCCTTATTATTTTTGGGTTATTTAATTACTTAACAAATCTGTATGAGTAGTTAAGATCAAAATATTCTACATCGCAGATCGGATACCCGGCTATCAATCACTCTCAACACCGCAGATCTGATACCCGACTATCAATCACTATCAGTGACTCTCAATACCGCAGAATATACCCGACCCCGGAGATCAATGACTCTCAATACCACAGAATATATCCGACTATCAATCACTCTCAACACTGCAGATCGGATACCCGACTATCAATCACTCTCAACACTGCAGATCGAATACCCGGCTATCAATCACTTTTAGTGACTCTCAATACCGCATAATATACCCGACCCCGGAGATCAATGACTCTCAATACCGCAAAATATATCCGACCCCGGAGATCAATGATTTGAAAGAATGTTCATAGATATAAGGATACATCAGTACCAGTCGACTATAGAAAGCATAAGTCGACTGTCCAGAAGGGAAGTTCAATGATTTTAAGAAAATAAACTAAGTGTTATAAGTTGACTTATAAAAGTCATAAGTCGACTTACCAGAGTGTTATAAGTTGACTTATAAAGGTCATAAGTCGACTTACCAGAGTGTTATAAGTTGACTTATAGAAGTTATAAGTCGACTTACCAGAGTGTTTTAAGTTGACTTATAGAAGTCATCAGTCGACTTAGCAGAGAGAAATTCCAGAAATCTTTAAGAAAATATTCTAAGGGTTATAAGTCGACTTGCAAAAGTCATAAGTCGACTTACCAGAGAGGAATCTACGATAACATTGAAAAATAAATTCTAAGTGTGCCAGTCGACTGAAAAGGGTCTAAGTCGACTTTCCAGAACGGATTTTTAGGAAAACTAAAGATCATAGCAGTCGGATCGTACCAGTCGACTGAAAAATCATGCCAGTCGACTGTCGGCCTACAGACTGCATAGTTTTGGTTGTGCATAATAGTCAAAATTAGAGTTTTCTTAAAAATTCATTGATCATTGAAATAGTTCGTATTCAGATTCAAAACATAAAACGTCAAATCTCAAATAATCCCCAGTTTGGATACATTTCCTCAAATCAACCAATTTCTCGAACTTCAATTTTCATGTTCTTAATACATAATTCTTCCATTAAAATTTCTCAACACTGGATTTCTTCCACAACTCATAACCAAAATCCGATTTGTAATCAAAAGATCCAATTATTCATCCATCCAATCCCTTATTGTCATAATCATACTCAAATCCTAAACATGCTTTCTAGCAAATAAATTCGACATCCAAGATTAATCAAAACAATCATATATCAACAACCAAATTATACTACTCACATACATAAACAAATCAACCAATCAATTACATTATTCACATATAAAACTCAAAGGGCAAACCAAAATAATTACATTAGTTACATAAAAAATACACAAAGTAAAACAACATGTCACTCACATAATTGGAGAGATCAAGCGAATATCACGAAGCACAATGAAGAATCCCCTCTTTTGCAAAGAGTCCAAGATCTCCTCTTCAATCACCAAGAAAATAAAAATATAATAAAACTTGTGTTGTGCAGCGAATGAAGGCTACACACCCTATTTTATATAGGCCGGAAATAAGGAATTAGGGTTTTAGAAATACACTTGCAAAATAGTCATTTTTCAATTTATTACTTTACACATATAGCCTTCCTTAGTTAAAATAAGTTAACTAAATCAAAACCAAATCAAATATTTTTATCACTGAGCTTTCCAACAATCCTGCACGGCCCAGCAAATAATAAAATTTCAGATTTACAACTCAGGGTGGCGATTTTGCACAAAAGCCCTCCCTTTTGTAATATTTGCAAATACATCATAAAATATTCATAAAAATCCAGAAAAATCAAAAATAATATCTAATAATACATATTATATTTTCTAAATCAAAATATTTGACTGTTACTTTCCAGAAAAATATTTGCACAAGATTCTACATAAATTTCGTATTTGCAAAAACACCATATTTGTATAAATATTTACCAAATCAACTCCAAATAAAATTTAAATATACTTTAATTTAAATGATAATCATGGAAAGCTCAAAAATCAGTAAAAACGAATTTTCATGATTTATTTCAGATCTAAACGGCTTTTTACATAAAAGCCCCTCTCTTTCGAGATATTTATAAAAATAGTTTCTTTATTCAAAAAATCCCAAAATTTAGAATATACTCCAGTATAATTAGGAGAATTTACTAAAAATATAAAATTGGTTATTTACACCAAAATATTTGCACGTGTTTCGCACGTGTAAAAAGATAAATCTTTAGAAAATATTTATTAAATCTCCAGAAAATCATTTTAATTTATTTTCAAATCTTTAAAATAATATTTGAAAATACGGGGTTCTACATATATTACCATCCAACCAATGCCCACGATCACATCCACACCCATGACTTGTAGTTCAATAAGATCAATGCCAAATAATCTCCCACCAATCTCAATATCACAACCCTCATAATATCGATCAGCAATCAATTCCTCCCCCGATGGTGTTGCCACTTACAAGACTCTGCCTAGAAATACCTTAGGTTCCATACCTAAAACTTTAGCAAAATTGGGCGACACAAATGTATGCGAAGAACCAGTATCAAATAAAACTTTTGCTTTTATTCCATTAATCAAGACAAATCCCTGGATCACATCCTCTGAGTTACCCACATCCTCCTCAATTAATGCAAACACTTGCCCCTGCATCTGAAATTTGCCTCCGCCTGCACCTTCCTTCTTCAACTACAGACAGTTTGGTTTGAGATGCCCTTCACGACCACACTGATAACAAGCCCGCACCTTAAGTGGATTGGTGCATGCTGATTGATAGTGGCCTGCCTCTCCACAGTTGAAACAAGTCACGCCTTGAATTGTAGGTGCCTTCTGCTCTGGCCAACTGAACCTGCCCTGCTTCACTGGGAACTTCTTCCCGCTCTGACTAGCTGCTGGCCTCTTGTTCCTGTTCTAGGTCTCCTGCTTCTTCGAACTGCTCCATATCTTCTTCTATCATTGCTACTCTCCTGACCAGCTTACCAAACCGTCTGATGCCCAACAGTATCATTCGCGACCTCAAATTCGGCCTCAAGCTCTGCTCGAATTTCTTGACCTTCTTTTCTTTATCAACAAGCAGCTCCGGTGCCTACCTTGATAGCCGGGCAAACTTAGTCTCATATTTGCGCACTGACATGCTACATTGTTGCAGATTCAAGAATTCCGTTGCCCTCTTCTCCTGAATATCTAGAGGAAAGAAACGATCCCTGAACTCCTCCAGAAAAGCCTTCCAAGTCACCTGTTGATTCCCAAAATTCCTCTTCACTGACTGCCACCATACGCTAGCATCGTTCTCTAACTGCATTGGAGCCAATTTCACCTTATTAGCTACTGGGGTTTCCAAAACTTCGAAGACCAGCCTCATTTGGATCAGTCTGCCCCTCAAAAACAGGTGGCTTCATCCGCTTGAAGGACTCAATTGGATTAGCGTTAACAAGCACTGGTCTTGCTCCTTGATTCCGATTTTGATTCTGTGCCATGTTGGCTGCCATGAACGTGTTCAAGGTCTGATGCACCATGGCAATTTCAGTCTCAAAATCAAGTCTAGCCCCATGGGAACCCTCAGCCCCATCACCATTTCCACCATCTCTGATCCTAGGTTCTGCCATTATACTGAATACTACAAAATGAGGGAAAAGTTAGAGCATCACAATACAATTCATATTCACATCAACACCCCATGGCAAAACCTCAATCATACCCCCAATCATTTCATCTTATTTCAATTCTATGTGATATTCACACTCTAATGTCCACACCTAGGTACTCACGCTCTAATGTCCAACTAGGTTTATTTTTATACCATGTTTATCATTACTATTGAAGCATGCTCTGATACCAATCTCTGTAGCGCCCCAAATTTTCAATATAATATCTCAGAAATATGTGGCACAATTTCCAGCATCTACCTCAATGTAATAGTAAACACAGCCAAACACAGAAATTTTTTCAACTTTTAATATACCAATTCTTTACAAAGCACAACGGAAAACAAACACCTCGAATTAGAATTTCATTCTTTTAAAATTTGCATAAGCAACGTTATCATTCTACCACATGCATCTAAATCCCAGCTATAGGTACCTACATGTAAAACATGAGGCTAGAGATAATCCTAACCCCAAAACTACAGGGATTAGCCATAACAGTGTGAATGACATTAAAGATATGCAATATAAATAAAATATAAAGAATAATGTCATAATCAACACATACCAACAGTAGTAACGAGTAGAAATGAAATAACAATAAATAAAGCATGAAAACCTCGAGTGAAACTAGACGAAGTGTTAAATGTAGGAAAACAGAAAACAAACATGCATAAAACCAAGTCAAGAAAACACAAATGTAATATGATGACTCTCTAATGCATACTTGTCGGATTCTATGCATTTCACATTACATAGGTCAGGTGCAATCCCTTATCGTTGTCCACTTTATAGGGTTAGATCCCTCGTTATGCAACTAATTCTACTACGGTGATAGAAACAAGATCCAGATTACTCCACGAATAGGCCTGACAACCTTCGACGCGCAAGCATCATGTAAGAATAGCTAAGAAAACCAGAGAATCACCTCCCTGACGTGTACCCCACGATGTGCAGATACACAAGTACATCCCTTGAATAGGCCTGCCAACCCTCGACACGCGAATGCACCTGTATGTTCCATGAATAGGCATGCAGACCCTCAATACGCGACCATACCAATGTTCTCTCGAGACAGAATAACACACAGTCCTGGAACGCATCCGGATGACTAGACCCCTAGAGCATATACTTACGTTTCCCAAGTTCTATCACATCTCCACTAGTTCTTGTCCTTAGGTGATTATTAATAATACATAAATTCTCCCTTTCTAGAGTTAGTGTATCCTGCAAGACTTAATTCCACAAAACAACCCCAAGACCCAACTGGTCAAAATCTACAAAAATCTCAATTGTCGGTTCACAGGAATCTCACTCAACTCCTAGAGATTCACAAATCTAATAACAATAGAAAATCTTTCATTTAAACTCTTAATTCCATCATCAAAATGTTTATATCAAGAAAACTTCTTTAATCAACAAAATCCAAATTCATTCAATATACTCACAAATTTTTAGAACTGAAATAAGATATTAAATCTATTAAATAACCGAGAATCATATTTTGAAGTTGTAGAAAATTACATAAAATCAATTTCTTCAAAAGCCGTATATATTTCACTTTGTAAAGTCATAGAAATAAAATTTAAATTTGATTATAATCAAAATATAACTCTCTGTAAAATACTGTAACCTATAGCAAAAAATTCATCTAAAATAATAGATCAATAATCCATAAGTTCAAAAAAATAATCGTTCAAGGAAAACGACGAAAAACTCAACAAAACAATCAGCAAAACCACTGACGGTCGACTGTCAAAGGTAGTTCAAAAAGAGGCGGTCGACTGTCAAGCCAAAAATCCAAAATCCAAGAACTGCCAGTCGACCGACATTTCATTTGTTATTTCGTGCGGTCGACTGTCATGTTCGAAAATTCACAGCTTTGAATTTCGTGCACTTTTCTACTGATACATCGTTTAATCTTTGTAAAATAATAAATTTGTAAAACACAATTCCTGAGATGATCAAATACAACTTCTCTAACATACTCGAGTTTATAAAACTAATCAAAATCTCATCAAATTTGTAAAAGAGCCAATTTTCATCAAATTTCTTCAAAACAGTAAAACATATTCATATATGTATATATATAGGTATATGCACTAGTTAGAACATCAAAAAATCACTGATTATAAGTAGTATTTGTTTATTTCAATCTCAGTATCAACATACATCGAAATCCACTTGAAAATACCACAAAACTCAAAAAAAAAAAAATCAACTTCAGCCTATAATGCATCAGACCAGAAAATCAAACCCCATATAATCTTCAAAAACCTGATCTTTTTTATCCATAAAAATCCTCTTGCAATTCATTAAACACACATACAACTTCTTACATCAGTTTGCCCATTAATATATGCAATCACAACATGTATTAGTCTAGTTCTTTTCATCAGAATACCCAAAAGAGATCATATATATATACATTCACAGTAAAGATTCATCTTTTATCCACTTTGCCTTATACATCATACAACTCATTATGCGTACCAAAATCAGTAAGAATATGAATTTCTATTAGGTTCTTTAACAATCTTAAGTCATCTTTGTAGGGTTTTAATCATCAATAGCATAGTTTTCATGAAAAGAATTAATTTTTATTCATCCATCAATCAACAATTCATTATATCATCATACAATCCTCTAACATGCTTTCTACTAGACAAATCATCACATACAACATGCATAGAACAGTAAGAAAGCAAACATATATCACTCATCTTATTGGAGAATCCACCAAAATAATAAAGAGAATAAGAAAAGTTATTTCTTTCGCAAGAAAATCCAAGATCCTCGCTTCGAAACTCCAAGAAATCAATAATAAAGAAAAATCTTTGTTTTGTGCAGCAAAGAGATGGCTGCAACTTCTCTTTTAGTAGGCCGGAATTCAGGTATTAGGGTTTTGAGAAGATTTCCCTTTAGAATATATCTTTACATACATAAATCTTTATACTAGGAAATTAGATTAACCAATTAAATTGAGATTTAAAATCAAAATAACCATCCTAATTCTGGCCGGCACTGGTTTCAAACCCAGAAAACGAATTTTGTAATTTTTTCCTCTAAGTGACAATTTTGCAAAAAGACCCTTCTTTAACAAATTTGCGAAATAAACCAAATCTATTAGAACAAAAAGTAAATTCTTTACCTCTGAGTTGGCTAGCCATCATGCTCAGCCCAAAAAATGAAATTCTGGAGTTTTTACTCCAAGTGGTAATTTTGCACAAAAGCCCATCTTTTGTAATATTTGCAAATATACCAAATAAATATTATAAAAATCCAGAAAATTCATACATAATACCTACTAATAAATTTTAGGTTTTCCCAAAATAATTTGTGACTTTAAACTTCCCAAGAAAATATTTGCACGTGTAAAAGATAAATTTCAGAAAAATATTTATTAAATCACAAAAAATCATTTTAATTCATTTATTAACCTCAAAATATTATTTAAAAATCTAGGGTGTTACAATAGAAGTCATTTGCTGAAACTAGACTTCGAGAAAGCTAATGACTCAGTTGAGTGTGATTATTTGCTAGAAGTGCTTAAGGGTATGGGTTTTGGGGATAGATGGATCTGCTATTACCTCACTACTAGTAGGACGTCCATCTTGATAAATGGAACAGCTATTCAACCTTTTCTTTGTAGACGAGAGTTGAGACAAGGAGACTACTTTGTCCCCTCCTATTTACAATCACCACAAATATTCTTAAGTCCAGTTGACAATTGCAAAAATGTGGGGGTGGATCTCCTTAGTAGCTAGGGGGAGAAACCGCTTAGGGTGTACTATTCTTCAACATGTCGACGGTACTCTATTATTTGAAAATGGGAAACCTGGGGAAACTATCACCTTCAAAGAGGCACTATATTATTTTGAAGCCTAGTCTGGGCTACAAGTTAACTTCCATAAGAGCACTCTTATTCCTATTGCTATTTCTGAAGAGGAGGCAGAAGAACATGCAGCAATTCTAAATTGCAAACTCGATAAACTCACTATCAAGTACCTTGAGATTCCAGTTAGACCAAGTAAGTTAAAGAATTCAGATTGGTTTCCGATTATTGACCAGGTTGAAGCAAGGTTAACAGGGTAAAAAGGTAAATCCCTAACCCTAGTGGGGTAGAGTGACCCTAATCAACTCTGTACTCTCCAACCTCCCAACCTACTACTTGTCATTCTTTGAAATGCCTAGTTGGGTTATTCAAAGGATCGATCAAATTTGAAAGTGCAACCTGTAGAAATGAACTGATGTGAATAAGGGAGGTTATCACTTAATTAAATGGGAAAATGCTTGCATGAAGAAAATACGTGCAGAACTAGGAGTCATTGATCTGAGATATATGAATTTGATCCTCCTTGAAAAGTGGTGGTGGAAAGTGTTCTAACATGACGGAGAAGGTCTGTAGGAATTTAATCAATTATATCTGCATGGGAGAGGACACAAAATTTGGGCTTCTGTGTTGGCTCAAGAGTCTCCTGGTTCTGAAAAGGGGATTTCGTAATACCCCACAAAAACAACACTTTATTATTATTATTATTATTATTATAATTATTATTATTATTATTATTATTATTATTATTATTATTATTATTATTATTATTATTATTATTATTATTTGCCTACAAGTTAGTACGTGCATTGTAGTATGTTAGTAGCATTTTAATTAGTACTTAATTATTATTCATTTTATTAATATTGATGGAAGGTATTCTGTTAGTGGACTATAAATATTAATTAAAATTAGTATTTAATAATGAGAGAATATTATTTGATCCCATAAAAATCCAGCCCAACACAAAAGTGGCAAACCAAATCTAACCCTAGGGTTTGGCCGGCCATATATAAAGAGAGGGAAAGAGAGACTCTCTCTCACTTTGGTTGCTTTTCTTTTGGAGTTGCATTACTGTTTTCTTTGGAGGAGAATGACTTTTAGAGGCTACTGAACAAGAATCCGACAATAGAAGAGGTGGGTGTTCTTCTTTTCTCGTGTTTATTATTATTGTTTGTAATATCATAGTATGAATAGTTTTGTAGATTGTGATTAGTGTTCATTAATGTAAGATTTATATTTTGTTAATTGTTCATTTTATGAGATAGATGCATAATAAACATTGTTTGTATGTTCTTGATGATGTTTGAATGACTAGGTTTGCCCGTGGGAACGTTCCTACGACATGTCTTCAGAATGATGCAGCATATGAAAAGCAATATGAACAGTAAAATAAACCATACAATACTTGACAGTTTTAAAGAGTAGGAGATACATTTACTTTCCAGCATTTCAGATGCATAAATCTGAAACTTTTATCATGGAGTTTATGTAGCTCAAGTTCGAGTAGTAAGACAATAATTAGTTGTAAACAAAAGTCCATGTTTACATCATCATATGTTGAAAAGTAATTATAAATGGGGTGTAAAATCCAACTTCTTAAAACTTTGAGGGTGCAAAATGATGAAATTTAACTTTTGAGGAGATATTTGCTACTTTCAGTGTAATTTTAGAGGTTAAAATTTACCCAAGTGAATATCCATTTAAATCTTCCATTGCATTTGAAATCAATCAGGAAACTCAGTGAAATTTTCTATATGAGCAATAAAAAAAAGCATATAATATGAAAATTCCAGAAATTTACAAACTTGGAATCTAAAAATCTAAATTTTTGGGTAAAAGAGAAAGAGAAGAGAGATCCATTTAAATCTTCCATTGCATTTTAAATCATTCAGAGAACTCTATAAAAATTTCTACATGAGTAATCAAAAGAAGCATAAAAATGTATAAAATCCGAAAATTTACAAACCTGAAATATGAAAATCTAAAATTTTGGATATATATATATATATATATATATATATATATATATAGAGAGAGAGAGAGAGAGAGAGAGAGAGAGAGAGAGAGAGAGAGAGAGAGTAATAAAGTGAGGAGGAATTTTGTTTTTGGGAGAAAAATTTAGTTTTGGAGGGAAAATATCTTTTGGGAGGATGAATGTGAGCCATTGATTTTGTTTCA